>JAYESA010000014.1:64471569-65186569 GCA_036927795.1 Iris macrosiphon
GATCATTGCCATGTCAGTCGGTTTGCGGCAATCGACTGACTGCTGGAGAAGATGGATAAAGAATTGTGCCCATGCTAGAACCTGGCAGAACAGATTCTGGGTGCGATCTTCAGACGACGATGAGGAAGCACTTTGTAGACGGGGTTTCCCTCAGATGTAATCATGAAAATGAAGAAAAAATCCTTTGTAGACAGGATTTTCTTCATATGTAATCATGATTTTGATTTTTAATAAAATCGTCTTTCTTCTCTGCATATGATCGTTCTGCCATACGTTGCTGTGAAGTCTGAATATGTGTAGCTTCAACACGTCTGATTCTTTACACCGACTCTGATAGAAAGAGTATTAGGCCCTGTCCTGTCTTTTATGCATAACTAGTGATGCGCAGAAAGCCGCTTTAGCAGTCGAGTGTTCGAACTGTCCTGTTGTTAGGAATGAGGGACCGCGTAGAATTCTGAACTGTTGTTTTCACTTCTGTGTAAACAGAATTCTTGTTTCAGACTTCATCTTCAAGAATGATTTCTCGAAAATCCCTTGGAATAGGGCGAGAAATAGCTGTCGAACTGAGTCGCCATCTTTGAGCTGTAGATGAAATATGCAGACTGGATTTCTGGATGAACCTCCAATTGACCCGAGAAGAGTAATTTCTCAATGTTTGAACTCTGTATGCTTCGGATGCTTGAGATATTTTGAGGTCAAGAAGGAGTATCTTCTGTGTGAACTCCTGTAATCGACCGCCTTGAGAACTGTTCGGATATACGGAAAGTCAGAGATCCATAGTGTAGATGAGCTGAAAATCCTGAGTTCGTAGCCTATTGAGCGTAGAAAGCCACCGAGCGTGAAATCGTAGAACCGCTGACCTGCTTTGCGCGAAAATACTTTTCGAATTCGCTGACTGTCCGTCTTTCGAGAGTAGTGGGCTGACGTAGTACCCAATCATAACCAAATATTAATTGTGAGATTTGGTTGGGGTTTCGAGGAGTCCGTCCGAGGATTCGAGGAGTCGACCCGAACTCTATATATATCCCAAGCTTTTGAGAGAAAAACTTTTCATCCGTCTTCTGCGAAAGAGAGCCTTCGACTGTTTAAGTTTTTCTCCTCGTTCTTTCTCCGAGCACTCCGAGTTTTCAGAAATGGCGCCGAAACAAATCCTCTCCACTAAGGGAAAGGGTATAGGTTCTTCTTCTCGTTCTTCTGCCCCAGCTGGCGAGTCTTCGGTCGGGCAAGGTGAACTTCCTTCTGAGCGAAGCATCCCGCCGACGAGCAGCCCACCCGGCCTTAGAGGTAGAGCCTTCGGGATGACAAAGAACGACAAAAAATCCTTCGCACACGTTGAACATGATCGTGCTAGGTCGTCTTCTGTGTTGATAGCCTCTTTGAGAAAGATGACGCACGGAGACGTTTTCATCTTTTACGCCCATATTTCTAATGTGCCAGCGTAAAAACTCCATATTTTCACAGTTTTAAGCGTAAAAGCTCTGACTGCCGAAAACTTGGTGTATACTATGAAATTTTAGTTTTATGCTTGTGGATGGGACCTCCGGCATAATAACTAGAATTTTGGCAGTCTGGCATAAAGCACGGACTGTATACCGCCAATTACGCTTCTGGGTGTGACTTTCGGCAAAAAATGACCAAATTTGTACAGTCTTGGCGTAAAGCATAGACTGTCGTTTCTTAGTCTTTATGTTGCAAGATTTGTAATGACGTATTTTCCTTGCACTTTTGCAGTTAACTTGCATGAGTCTCCACTGGCCGAGGTGATGGATTTCGCTGCCGGGATGCTGCACTCAAACTATCTGGAGGATCTGTCCTACGTGACATTTCCTATCTCCGGACCCCAGTATCCTGAAGGAAGGGAGATCTTGATATCGACTCAGGGCGAGCGGACATTGCTGAACATGATTAACGGAGAGCCCCTTACGTATATAGACGGGGACCAGTACATAAAGCCGGCTTTTCTCTTCGGGGACATGATTGACAAACAGTCCCAGACGAAGCCCAAGAGAGAACCCTAGGTTTTTCTCGCCGAGAGTTTGGTCTTGTATCTGCCAACGATGTCGAAAGATTATTCCATCTCGGCTTTCTCCCATGCTACACATCCCAGGAGGATGTCGTGGACGCTGACTCCCGATCTTCACGGCAAGTCGGGGAAGATCTTTCATCTGAAAGGAGCTGACCAGGGGTCGTTTGTCAGCCGCCCTGCCGGCGTTGTGACGGTATTCAGGGGACTGTGCCCGGGCAGCGTCTCGAGTGAAATAGTTCAATGATCCAGCCGATCCAATTGCCGACTTTCTGTAACGACTTCATGGGGCGAGGGGGGTATACCCCAAAGAGAATCCTCGGTGCAATGGGTGGATCACCCCAACAAACCTCCGATGGGCTTGCCTAGTTGACTGGGCCTTGAAGCATTTTCGGAGGGAGCTGGAGGGCATTGGACTGTATGCTGCTGTGAGTGCGACGAGTGTTGGGTTGCCTCCCAACCCTAACCTGTTTTTGGCGCTGATGGAGCAATAAATTTTGCTCACCGGGACCTTCGCCACTCCACTGGGGGAGTTGGGGTTGGCCCTTCATGAGATGGTAGTGATCTCGAGACTGCCGATGGGGGATACCCCATATGAAGAGTATGTTCCCACCAATCGTGAGTTGGAGGATTCGGACCCTCGGGCGGTGGAAGTATATCAGGAGCTGATGTGCCACTACTTCGCGTGCACTGCTTTTTATAATGAGCCTTCTGATTTGGCTCACACCACTAAGTGGACGTCCTACCTCTTCTTCCACCGGGCCAGGGCCGCCAAGTCAGAGAAAGTCTCGGGGGGCAAGAATGAGCCCGTGAACTGTTTGGGCGTGCTTAGTGCCCAGGTTGTCGAGGATATTATGGAGGATGCTAAGGCTCCAGATCAGATTCTTGATGACGGGGTAGGAAAGTATCCTGAAGGCACTAAGGCCTACAGTTACTTGAGGCGCTGCCGCAGGCCTCTGTCTAAGGAAGCCCGGCTGGCTGGTTTCCTCTTCATATGGCTGCGTCGAGTAGTGGTGCCTGGCATTGCCTCCGCGGATCGCATTCACCGGAATATCATCTGGCCTGTCGTGCGTCTGGTGTTTGGGGCAAGACTGGGCTTGCTCCCTGCCATGGTGTGCCGTATACAGGCTGGCCTGAGGGCCATGACTGATGGGCTACTCGTCGATGAAGCTCGGCGTGATAGCTTTCCCAGGGTAGAATTACCATACCTGTACTTGATGGGATGGTTAATTCTCCACAACCCCCGGGTGATGTCTCCTGGCCTTGGTAGTAGCTCGGGGGGTAGTTTCTTGCTGAACTACAAGGACTCTCCCTGGAACATGAACACAGTTTTAGACTGCCGGCTGGTGTTGAACCTCAGTCACTGCTGGAAGCTTATCTGCATTATCCCCTCTATTCATCGCAATCAATCGGGGATTAGGCTTGAGGATTCAGGTGGAGAGAAGACCAATCTTTCTCCGGAAGCTTTTAATTGGTTAGTCTGCATCAGACCCTCCCATTTGCTGTACAGAAGCGAAGATCATTGCTTCTTCGAGCCCTACCTGCCTAGTCGGTTCGCCAGGCAGTTTGGGTACGATCAGTTACACGTAGGCAATGCCGTCACCAGCTTCAGGTCCAGGGGCGGACTCATTGATGGAGCCAGAGGATGGCGATATTTTATCGTGGGTTGCACGGGAGCAATCTTTACCGTGCCGGTCGTCACACTCTCCATGGAGTGCGCATCCTCCACTAGTATGTCCAGTTCTACGTGGCGATCAACACCTTCCATCGCAATTTTGACATGCGTGGAAGCTTTAGGGTGCCTTCTCCCAAGCCTGGGGGAAGAGTCGAAGTCCCCTCGGTTTCTTCTGATGAGGGTGAGGAGTCTGTTACTCCAGATGAGCCTCGGGTGTCAGTGCCGAGGTGTGAAATGCCTCCGCCTGCGAGGGCTTTGGTAGTCTATGGGAAGCAAAGGGCTCCTGTTCTGAAGCAGACTTCCCCTCGCAAGAGGAAGAAGAAGACGGTTAATCGTCCTCTCCGGATTCTTGGTACTGAGGCCCCTAGGGAGGAACCTGCTATCTCTCCTGTTGGGGATGCCTCTTTGATTGGAGGTTCCTCGCCTTTCGAAGAGGGACCCTCAGTTTCGGTTGGCGGTGCCAGAGAACTCCTGCTTGAAGCTGCCGTTGCTGCCTGTAAACCCTCTCTCCCGAAATTAAGTTTACTTGGCATAGATAGAGAGATTAGGTCTAAATTGAACACAATTAGAAATTAGAACACGGCATTTGGTTTAACTGTACATTATGTTATCGTGTAGCGCACCTTACCGTTGCTTCATTAATGGGATCACTACACTAGCCATTGTCGTCCAACTAATTTCACTACCATGTCCTAGACATGACCACCATCTATCCTGACCCTTGTATGACTTATAATATTGGTTCCTTGTGCTACACTTTAGTCGCACAATAAGCGTCACGGACGTATTTATTTAATTTTAAATAAATCCCGACTTTGTACCCTTGTGTGCTCCAATCAAAATTAGAGACATAATCTTGACCGATTTGTATCACCCGAATTTTATTAATATTCTACACTGTATCTTCTATGCCCCAGACACTTGTGTCCGACCTAATTCTATTCCGAGGTACTCCAAATTAATTCCAGAACATCGTGCGCATCCAATTAAATTAATTAAATCTAATTTCTGACTTGGTATAATTTTCTCGATTGTTGGGGACTTTTATGCAAAACGTATCGAGATGCCCCCACCATCAGACAATACGTGAAGAAACCCAACTTTCCCCTTCACCGGAAATTTTTCCATAATTTTCGGAATGTACAACGCTCACATCGTCCCCCATCTAAATTCTATCCTTGCATTTAATTAATTTAAATTATAGCCCTCCCAAACATTCCACCAGGAGTCCAAGGCCCAACCCAAAAGGGGATGTTGACCAAAGTCAACCTTTCCTAGGTCAAACCAATTTCTACATGTATAAATATTCTTTTCCTTATTTCTTTCCTTTTCTATTTTTTTCCTAAACCTAAAGTTCCCAGCCGACCTTCTCCTTTTGTTTTTCCCTACTCATCTCCTTTCCCAAACCGACCGGAGCTCATCCCTGACACCGGAGCCCGTTGACCGCTGCACTCATCGGCCTTCTCTCCCCGATGACTCGACCGCTGTCCCTGCCTCCTCCTCCATTTCCTTTCTCCTTTCAGCCAGCCGACCGAAGACTCAAGGCCGCCGCCGTACTCGATACCGTCCGCGAGTCCCGCTGGCCTCGACCACCATACCTGAAGCCTTCACCACCAACACCTCCCACCTCGCCACGGCCATGAGGCGCTGCACCCATCGGCCTTCGACCGACTGAACGCCCCCGTCTCTCCTCGATCTCTACCGTACACGATCACCTCGTCAACCCCCTCCCCTTCGACGTACCTGAACACGCCACCGTCGCTGCCATTAAATGCCATCAAATCCGACATCCCGAGCCGGCCATCCCCCTCGTCACCACGCCTATATGACCGAAAACCACGGGCCGTCAACCCTGCTGCTCACCATTGTCTTTTTCTACCTCATCACATGTTCCCTGTCCTCCTCCTCCTTCTGGTCGGACACCCACTGGCCGAAGTTCCTCCTCACCAACACGCTTTACCATCATCATCACATTACAATCACCATTATCATCACCCCCCACCATTGCTTTTAACACCCTTACACATCATCATCCACGTTATCCACCCAGTCATCACTATCATCCTCGTCCACCATAGCCATCGTCGTTATCATCGTCATCACCATCGCCATCATCACCGACATCGTCACCATCCCCTTCATAATGATCGTTAATATTATCCTCATTCCCATCATCATCATCACTGTCGTCATCATCATTGCCCTAATCACCCTCGTCATCGTCGATATCATGGACCCCTCACCCTTGCCAGACAACCGTAGCAGACATCCTCGATTTCCATACCTGTGCATACTGCCCGGAGACCTGTTGGATTATCTACACGACTTCAGGAACAGATTATTGGTGCTACGCAGCCGCTTGCCAGGCAAGTATACCTTGCCTTTGTTATACTGTTTAAATTCTGTACATTAGATGCATGTTTATTATCTTAAATTGTGCACGTCCGAGAGAGACTTGGGTGCAGTCAACGGATGCGTTGACGTTAGGATAGTGTCTGACCTAGTATCTAGTGGACTCACCTAAAGTTTGGAGTTATTGGTATGACTCCCAGGCCTTGATACATCTCTTACACGTGTTGTGAGTCTCATGTTGGACACGGTCCTGCGTATGTGGTTGGCCACCTGTACGTGTAGGCGTGCGCCAGATTGAGAATAACTGCTAATAGTAATGCATGTTAGAAGACTTAGCAGTTATTGATAGGCGGAGCATAGTCTAGCATGGTACGATGGTCCCATTCTTGTCATTGTTGGTTGTAAGGATTGGGCTACTGTTCTAGCGATAAACTATGAGCCAGAGTTACGAAGCCGAGGCGTAGTAGCTGACGCGTGCTTTGGATACAACATGCTTAGATCATTGGGCGGGGAGGACGACTAGTAGGCATATGGGACACCCTACTTCCTTTACACTGATGCCACACTCGACAGGGTAATAAGGACGATATATACTACACTGATGCCACGTTCTACAGAGCGATATGGACGTTATATTATACAGATGCCATGCTCTTCGGAGCTGGACGTCATTACTGAGCACCCTCCTATGGGGGCATATGTGGCATATACTAGCCAGTTGTCACGATTGGTGAATTACGTCAGCATATGTCTAGCCTACACTCTCCCATATACTCAAGTTGTCCTCGAAGTGCATTTCACTTAGATGGTTAGGTCACCCTTGAGTTTTCACAGTATTTACTTTATGGCATGTGTTTAAGTATACTTGTTATGTCCCTCTGAGGACCTGGTTCTCTGCCAGGTGTGTTTGTTCTTGAGTGTTCGCAGGAGCGCAGATCCTGACTTGCTATGTATATTGCGATGAGGACTTCTCTCCGATCTCGAGATTGGTAGTTGATGTTCTTATATTGTATTTATCTTGTCTATTCTTTATTCTAGTCTGGTAGTGGATTTATTTCCATCTGACTACCATCATTAAATACTTTCCATTAAGATCTAGTATAGGTATTGGTTATTCATTTATATATGATTTTTGTGGATGAGATTTAGTTATGCCTGTAACATATGTGTTTACCACTAGTGAATTGTTATTCATTTTACAGCGTACGTGTGATATGGGTTCCATATACTGGAGTGCCATATTTATACGGCTGGCATGCTTACGTATCCTGGTCCTATGTATTTTGGGACTGGGGCGTGACATATTTTTGTGGTGGCCCATGCAAGTCAGAGCATATTTTCTCGGTTACATTATTGTACCGAGCAAGCCTGCACATAGGATTAGAGTATAGGATCTCATCCACATCTGACTATGACTCATCTTCTTTCCAATCCATTCTACTTGAACGAATGCATCCTGCTTGATTCATGTGCATCCCTAATAGTTTCTTGAGTGTATCCTTCTCCTAGAATATAGAAGTCCCTGTTGTTAGATAATAAGTAGGGTAAACTTCATATTAAGAGTAACTAGAACCCTGACACATCACTAAGTTTAGGATATTTAGTAAACCCTAGTACCCCTATCTAAAGAATGGCTTACCATTATTCTTTGACATAATTATGAATGACTTAAGAGTAGTGTAGGCACTACTAGAGCTAATTAGAGATGTGACCCTAATGTCTGACCCTAGTATTGAGGAACCAATAGAAATCTGAGATCGAATGTAGGGACTGAACCTAATGTGCATAGTGAGATAGTGTTAGGATGTAGATTCTTGACGTGATATTAGCAGACAGTACCTCAGGAAGCCCAGAGCAACGAGTATGACATTCTCCTTGATCATACCTCAAATACGAAGATTTGCTCACCACCTTCCCTTAGAAAACCATGATGTTATCTAGAGTCCCTCTATGGTAATTTCCTATCTTATTCCCCTGCAACTTTAACGTTCGTCAATTTTGCGACAATTTAAACTGTGTTTTCCTCCTTCATCCTTCAACTCGTGCCACTTGACTCCTCTGGTTATAGGCCAAGTAACCTTATTCTATGATAGGGTATATAGTTTACTAAGGTAATAATTGTAATCTTGAACCTTGAATTTATGTGCTTGGTAGCTAGAACTGGATAGTTTTAAGTTATTCTGGTAGATTGTAATTTGATGATTATCCTTAGTCCTAAACCGCGTAATTCATACCCATAACCCAGTATAGATATATCCTCCTTTCATTTAAGAACCGGTAGCTCTTCCATTCTTACGATTGATACTTGATCTATGAGCACTATGACTAAAACTTAAGGTGACCATTACCGATATAATGTAATAGGCTAATTTTCTCATAAACTCCAATAAGAGTTATGCTTTATTTGTAAGGATAATATTATTTTTTGTAGAACCCCCTCAAGACTATCACAGTATTAGATAATTAATTTTTGAGTTGGGTAGTATGCCTCACAACCTAGTGACACATAGTCCTCTTGACATAATTATTGTAGTATAATTGAATGACATTAACTATATGCTTGCATAAGACAATAGTATTTATTGACGTGATATTAGCAGACAGTAGTATTTATTCTGATGGTAGAACTTAGAGGCCCATAACCCTATTGTTGTCAACTAGCAGCTTAGATAAGGTGTTAGTGCTACAACTGTAGGGATTGTAGAAGCGTAAGTTTGTATCTTGTTTAGCTTTGTGAACTTAAATTATTTTTGTGACTCCCTTCATCATAATCTAGCGTACTTATATTTTTATACTACCTCGACTTATGTTGCTGTTACAGCCTAGTTTTGCAAGCTCAGTCTTTTATCAAGCTTGTTCATGACATATGTATTATTGGACTCGTACACTAATACATTTCAGAATCAGAGTACTACGGTCTGATCAACCATAGTGCGCTTGGTTCGCCCTTCGCATAACTATTTTACGTGGATTGAGATATATAGTGATTAGTAGACGAAATATACTTGCCCTCTAGATATGTCTGAGCATATCGTATTCATTACATAACTGTACCGATGCAAGTATGAGAATAGGAATTACCCAAAATAGGATTTCAATCCACAACTGCCTTGACAATTCCTATTGAATTCTTTAAATGCCTTGATCCCCATACTCCTAATCTATTACCTCCCCTTGAACTCTTTATTATTGTTTTCCGTCTTCCCTTATTTCGGAAAGACGAAACCTCATGCCCAGCGTAAGTTGATACACAGATAGTATTAGATATGCCCTATAGGCCAATTACATTATTTGATGATTATTTTGTAACCAAGGGCATATCACATGTAATATATTTGGGGTTAAAATTTTTGAGGATTGAGTAACAGGATTAAAGAAATTGAGGAATAAGATTTCTTAAATGTAAGAGCCTTATGTGATAGATGGGTAAACTCTAAGTTGGGTAGTAGTTGCATTTATCAGCTTGAGAGGACTTTCTTTAGATTGTGATCGAGGAAAATCTGATTGAAAGGTTCAAGTCATTTTAAAATTTTAAAATATTTGAACGAATAAGTAAGGTGATGAGGATCAATGAATTTCAAATTTTCAGCACGTGATTTGAATTTTAAAGATTGGGGACTGAATTATCGATCTAAATCTTGAGGAAAATAAAATAGAACTATAAATATGAACTTGGTCGAACTGAATTCCAAGTGCGATGATTTGAGTTAAGAATTAAAATTTTAGTGCTGGATCACCTATTGGAAATATTGAGGATGTAAAATTAAAAGTGAAATCGGAAGAGTATGAAATTCATAAGTTGAAAATGAAAATAATATTTGATTAAAATTTGCTTTTAGAGGGTATTATGATAGTTGAGATTTCGAGATAAATTTTGAATGAGGGTGTCATATAAATTTGAATTAGATTGAATGGGAATTAATTAATTGGAAAATTGAGAAGATAGTGTAATATGTTGAAGTTGATCTAAACAAGGGTTAATCAAATTTAAAGGTGATTGCAATGGAGTTGAATAAATCTTAAAATTTTGGAAAGAGATCACGATTGACTTGCCTGATGTACACATGTGAAGGATTTAAACCAAATTATGCCTTATTTTAATTTCGAGGATGAAATTTTTTTAAGTTGGGTAGGTTGTAAACCCCCTCTCCCGAAACTAAGTTTACTTGGCATAGATAGAGAGATTAGGTCTAAATTGAACCCAATTAGAAATTAGAACACGGCATTTGGTTTAACTGTACATTATGTTATCGTGTAGCGCACCTTACCGTTGCTTCATTAATGGGATCACTACACTAGCCATTATCGTCCAACTAATTTCACAACCATGTCCTAGACATGACCACCATCTATCCTGACCCTTGTATGACTTATAATATTGGTTCCTTGTGCTACACTTTAGTCGCACAATAAGCGTCGCGGACGTATTTATTTAATTTTAAATAAATCCCGACTTTGTACCCTTGTGTGCTCCAATCGAAATTGGAGACATAATCTTGACCGATTTGTATCACCCGAATTTTATTAATATTCTACACGGTATCTTCTATGCCCCAGACACTTGTGTCCGACCTAATTCTATTCTGAGGTACTCCAAATTAATTCCAGAACATCGTGCGCATCCAATTAAATTAATTAAATCTAATTTCTGACTTGGTATAATTTTCTCGATTGTTGGGGACTTTTATGCAAAACATATCGAGATGCCCCCACCATCAGACAATACGTGAAGAAACCCAATTTTCCCTTTCACCGGAAATTTTTCCATAATTTTCGGAATGTACAACGCGCACATCGTCCCCCATCTAAATTCTATCCTTGCATTTAATTAATTTAAATTATAGCCCTCCCAAACATTCCACCAGGAGTCCAAGGCCCAACCCAAAAGGGGATGTTGACCAAAGTCAACCTTTCCTAGGTCAAACCAATTTCTACATGTATAAATATTCTTTTCCTTATTTCTTTCCTTTTCTATTTTTTCCTAAACCTAAAGTTCCCAGCCGACCTACTCCTTTTGTTTTTCCCTACTCATCTCCTTTCCCAAACCGACCGGAGCTTATCCCTGACACCGGAGCCCGTCGACCGCTGCACTCGTCGGCCTTCTCTCCCCGACGACTCGACCACTGTCCCTGCCTCCGCCTCCATTTCCTTTCTCCTTTCAGCCAGCCGACCGGAGACTCAAGGCCGCCGCCGGACTCTACACCGTCCGCGAGTCCCGCTGGCCTCGACCATCATACCTGAAGCCTTCACCACCAATACCTCCTACCTCGCCACGGCCGTGAGACGCTGCACCCGTCGGCCTTCGATCGATTGAACGCCCCCGTCTTTCCTCGATCTCAACCGTGCACGATCACCTCGTCAACCCCCTCCCCTTCGACGTACCTGAACACGCCACCGTCGCTGCCATTAAACGCCATAAAATCTGATATCCCGAGCCGGCCATCCCCCTCGTCACCAAGCCTATATGACCGAAAACCACGGGCCGTCAACCCCGCTGCTCACCATTGTCTCTTTCCACCTCATCCCATGTTCCCTGTCCTCCTCCTCCTTCTGGTCGGACACCCACTGGCCGGAGTTCCTCCTCACCAACACGCTTTACCATCATCATCACATTACAATCACCATTATCATCACCCCCCACCATTGCTTTTAACACCCTTACACATCATCATCCACGTCATCTACCCAGTCATCACTATCATCCTCGTCCACCATAGCCATCGTCGTTATCATCGTCATCACCTTCGCCATCGTCACCGACATCGTCACCATCCCCTTCATAATGATCGTCAACATTATCCTCATTCCCATTATCATCATCACTGTCGTCATCATCATTGCTCTAATCACCCTCGTCATCGTCGACATCATGGACCCCTCACCCTTGCCAGACAACCGTAGCAGACATCCTCGATTTCCATACCTGTGCACACTGCCCGGAGACCTGTTGGATTATCTACACGACTTCAGGAACAGATTATTGGTGCTACGCAGCCGCTTGCCAGGCAAGTATACCTTGTCTTTGTTATACTGTTTAAATTCTGTACATTAGATGCATGTTTATTATCTTAAATTATGCGCATCCGAGAGAGACTCGGGTGCAGTCAACGGATGCGTTGACGTTAGGATAGTGTCTGACCTAGTGTCTAGTGGACCCACCTAAAGTTTGGAGTTATTGGTATGACTCCCAGGTCTTAACACATCTCTTACACGTGTTGTGAGTCTCATGTAGGGCACGGTCCTGCGTATGTGGTTGGCCACCTGTACGTGTAGGCGTGCGCCAGATAGGGAATAACTGCTAATAGTGATGCATGTTAGAAGACTTAGCAGTTATTGATAGGCGGAGCATAGTCTAGCGTGGTACGATGGTCCCATTCTTGTCATTGTTGGTTGTAAGGATTGGGCTACTGTTCTAGCGATAAACTATGAGCCAGAGTTACGACGCCGAGGCGTAGTAGCTGACGCGTGCTGTGGATACAACATGCTTAGATTATTGGGCGGGGAGGACGACTAGTAGGCATATGGGATACCCCACTTCCTTTACACTGATGCCACACTCGACGGGGTGATATGGACGATATATACTACACTGATGCCACGTTCTACGGAGCGATATGGACGTTATATTATACAGATGCCATGCTCTTCGGAACTGGACGTCATTACTGAGCACCCTCCTATGGGGGCATATGTGGCATATACTAGCCAGTTGTCACGATTGGTGAATTACGTCAGCATATGTCTAGCCTACACTCTCCCATATACTCAAGTTGTTCTCGAAGTGCATTTCACTTAGATGGTTAGGTCAACCTTGAGTTTTCACAGTATTTACTTTATGGCATGTGTTTAAGTATACTTGTTATGTCCCTCTGAGGACCTGGTTCTCTGCCAGGTGTGTTTATTCATGAGTGTTCGCAGGAGCACAGATCCTGACTTGCTATGTATATTACGATGAGGACTTCTCGCCAAGCTCGGGATTGGTAGTTGATGTTCTTATATTGTATTTATCTTGTCTATTCTTTATTCTAGTCTGGTAGTAGATTTGTTTCCATCCGACTACCATCATTAGATACTTTCCATTAAGATCTAGTATAGGTATTGGTTATTCATTTATATATGATTTTTGTGGATGAGATTTAGTTATGCCTGTGACATATGTGTTTACCACTAGTGAATTGTTATTTATTTTACAGCGTACGTGTGATATGGGTTCCATATACTGGAGTGCCATTTTATACGGCTGGCATGCTTACGTATCCTGGTCCTATGCATTTTGGGACTGGGGCGTGACACTGCCACTGCCTCCGGTAGTGGAACAAAGTTGCCTCTGGGGCTGAGTATAAGGTTCCATATACCTTTATCCGGATCAGCGTCGGGAAAGACCCCTTTCGTGCCTGCGAGCGCACCTGGCGAGATTCCAGCCGATGAGCCTCGGTTGGAATTTGAGGAGGACTTGGAAGACTACTTGCCAGTGTCAGCCATCGGACCCCCTTCTCCAGGAATGATAGCCTGCTTAGCATCATTAAGAAGTGATTTAGCTGTACTGGCTGCAGATGCGACATATATGCCATCGGCCGTGGGTAAATGTCATCTTTATGCCCTTCCTTTTTTAGAGAAATTAACATCGTGTCGATATTATCTTTCTCGTCTTCTTTTCAGGGGCAGATATCTAAGGGGAGAAGAGCGTTGAAGCACTTTTTGGCTCTGCTTCGGCTTCTGGTGGCTACACGGAGGTGCCTGATTTTGAAGAGGAAGCATCTTCGGGTGCCGGCTTACCCCGAGTAGTTTTGTCTTCTCAAGAGGAGGATGAGCCTGTCATTGTGACATCGCCTCCTGCGAGTATGCCGATGACTTCGACTGTCGTTGTCGTATCTACCTTGGTCGCACCACCTGTCGAGGCGATGGCCGTGTCCACATCGTCTGCAACCATTCTTTGAGGAGGACTCGTCAATATTGCGGCCACTTCTGGCGTCCAATCAGATCGGGCTGCGCTGACCGAGCAGTATACCAGCCTCTTTTACACCAGTTTGAAAACGCTGATATCAATGGTGTTGGCGAAGAATCTAGACTTCGAGCGTCTGAAGAAGGCTTCTCAGTTTTCGATCAGGGCGGTCAGGGAGTTCAGCGATTCTGGGGTAGCTGACGCCCTGGAGGCGATGGTTAATGGTTTGGAGCAACCCATTAACGAATACTTACAACTGGCTTGGGGCAGCCTTGAAGCTGAGGTCCAGGCCAGATACGACCTCATGACTGCGCGGCTTACTAAACAGATGGAAAGCCTAGATAACTCCATCAAAACACATAAGCTGGAGATGGATGAAAGAAAAGCTTTCGTGGAGGAGGCTCTTGCTCTTCAGACGAAGTGCCAATCCGAGCATGAAGGGAACGTAGCGAGGGCCCGCAAGTTGAAAAAAAAACTCGCTCTGGCAGAGGAGTGGGCTTCTCAGTCGTTGGCAGGTCTAGATATAGTGACTGGTCGACTGAGCACAGCACGACGGGATCTGGAGCGTGCAGAAGCTGCCCGTGCTGGCTCTCTTCGGGCAAGGGCCGAGCTGTCCTTTATGAGCAATCACGAGGCACGGCTGGAGCGGGCCCGATCTGATGCCTTGGTTTCCAGGAATGAGAGGATAGCTGCACTGGTACAGCTGATTCGCAATCTGACCGCTCCGCCACAATGATGTACCCTTTCTTCTTTTTGCTTCCCAAATATAATTCTGCTCTTTTTGGGAATAAATAAAGCGAATCTTTTCTGACTCTGTGGACCCATCATTTCGGAATATAAATGACAGGTTTTGGGCGGGAGTGATATCAGAGGTAGTATGGACATGATAGACTCTCGATAAACTTTTAGCAGGACATATCTATTCAGAAGTCATACGGACATGATAGAATATGCTTTGGTAGGATATATCTATTCATAGGTCATACGGACATGATAGAATATGCTTTGACTAAAGTTTGTAGACTCGCTATCAGAGGTAATATGGATATGATAGGTATCATATTTTCCAAATTAGTCGAACATATCTATTCAGAGGTTATATGGACATGATAGAATATGACCCAACTAGTTTCGTTTTGGAAGTAGTTTTGTCATAATTGAGATTCTCGCTATATTCCACTTGAGCAGAGGAGGTTAAGCATAGTACCTTTTCAGGAATTTACCGTTGATAGGAGCCATTAACAGGTCTCCATTAGGCTGGGCTAACCTGTAAGCGCCGTTTGAGAATGTTGTCTCGATCACATAAGGGCCTTCCCACTTGGGCTGGAATTTGCCTTTACTCCTGTGAGTAAGGATCATCGGCCTTCTTACGGCTAAAACTAGCTCGCCGACTTTGAACATGCTTTCCTTTACTTTATGATTAAAAGATCTGGAAATGCGTGCTTGGTAGAGCGCGATGCACTGTTGAGCTTGGAGGCATTTCTCGTCTAATCCTTCTAGCTTTTGAAGCCTTAACAGGTCATTCTTTTCTTGAGTCAGCTCATTAGTCACGGCTATCCTGAGTGACGGGATCTGGATTTCAATGGGGAGAACTGCTTTGCTCCCGTAGACCAGTAAAAATAGGGTACAACCTGTCGGTGTTCGTACCGTTGTGCGGTATGCCCAGAGATATTCGCCCAGCTTCTCATTCCAATCTCTCTTGTTTGAAGAGACGAACTTCTTCAAGAGTTTGATAATGGTTTTGTTGAAAGCTTCCGCCAAACCATTAGCAGCTGGATAATATGCCGTAGAGGCAATATTATGTATCCAATTTTTATCGCAAAATCGGTGAAACGCTTGGCTGATAAACTGAGGCCCATTGTCGTGAATTATCCTCCGGGTACCCCGAAGCGATAAATAACGTGATGCTTGATGAAGCTGATTACATTAGACGCCTTTACCTCAGCAAGAGGGATTGCCTCTGCCCATTTGGAGAAGTAATCCGTGATGGCCAGTATGAACCGATGACCTCTGGAGGAAGACGGGTGAATAGGACCAATGATATCCATACCCCATGCTTCGAAAGACCAGGATGCAACCGTGGGATGTAGATATTCAGACGGTTGATGTATGAAGTCTACATAAACCTGACAGGCTCTACATTGTCTTACATAGTTGATCGCGTCTGCGATCATAGTGGGCCAGTAATAGCCCATTCTCCTTATACGATCCTGTAGCTTAGGACCGGGTTGATGCGCTCCGCATACGCCATTGTGAGCTTCCCGGATAATCTGCTGTGCTTCATCGTTAGAGAGACATCTCAATAGCAGTCCATCGTAGGTCCGGCGATATAGGCATTGTGAAGATGCATCGAAGTAGAAGCGTAATGATCGTCTTTTGACGGATACTGCTTCTTTGGGGTCCTCCGGCAAGATTTCTTATGCCACAAAATCTACAAAGGGACTTCTCTAGTATCTTCTAGGGGGATATATGCTCACAGCGTAGCTGCGTTCTATGTGAAAGCTGTTCTTCACACAGAATAAATCTCTGTTAAGAAGGATTACCGAATTTTGCCTTCTTATAGGAGTGGCTAAATCCGCAGCTAGACTGGCTAGGGCATCAGCTTCCAGATTCTGAGATCGAGGTACATGCTCAAGAAAGAATCCTTTGAATGTCATGGCTATCTCGACCGTTGTTTGGTGATAGGGGATGAGGTCTGGATTTTGGACTTCATATATTCTCCTGACTTGATTGACGATGAGCAGAGAATCACCGAAAGCTTCCAGGGACTCGACCCCCAGCTCTTTAGCGACTTGGAGCCCGATTAGCAGAGCGTTGTACTCTGCCACATTGTTGGAGCATGGCTCGTTAAAAGAATATGCTCGGTAGATGACGAATTTATCAGGAGTGACCAGGACTATTCCTACTCCTGAAACCACGTTTCCCCTAGGACCAGTTCTGGAGGTACCATCGAAGAATAGTTGCCATGTGTCACGACCCGCACCCGGTTTAGGGGCACGAGTGCGTGGGTACGTCCAGCCTACGCCGCAGCATCGGCGGTAGAACGCTGTCAAGGTCTTGATACTATCTAACTAATGTCACGCAAGCATCCAATCTCCATTAGGAGGCACGGATGACACAAATAAGATGAACACATACTCAACCACAGAATAACAGCACGATAAGATTTCGAAACAGAAGTCTAAATTAAACACAACACAAGTCCACAAGTAATATTCTAACTCAACAATATCCAAGAATCATCAAAATGCCGGAGACAAATCCGGTACCAAATAGTCTACTTAAGAACTAACAATGAATAATAATTTCGACTAGACCTTCCAGAATCAACTACTACCAAGTCTGCAGCTACTCACCATAGTCCATAAAGTGTCGGACAGCGGTCCTCTAAGGCATAGTCTGGAAAAATATTTTCAGTCAGGAAGGAGCAAAGTAACACTCTCAAATAACAGTTCCATTAATTGATAATGTCTATAATACAATAAAACATGTCATGCTAGCTACTGAGAAGACAGTGAAATAAATGCAATGGTAATTTAAGAGAGACAGGCAAATGTAAAGAGACAGGCAATAGGCAATATGGTACAGTCACTGCATGTATAAAAATGGAAGAACAAGGTACAGTATCATATACGGGTGATGTAGTATATGATTAAAGATAGAGAACTGTAATCTATTCTAGGTGTTTGAAATAGTAGTTTCGAAATGTGATCGGCTTGGGAACATGTACAGTAGCTACAGGGCCTGGCTAATCATGGGTGAAGAGCATGATTAACACTTACAATTTTATATACTACAATAAGAGGTTATGATCACATTTCTTACTAACTACTTCCCCGCCCCCAACTAGTACTGTGGATCCAACCATGACACGTCACGATACACGAGCAAGTCAAGTCTATCATGTACAATGTCTAAATATACATGTCGTGTACAATGTCAATACGATAATCAAGGTAACATCTCATGACTGCAGATCCAAGCTATACCAGTCCGTGTAACACAGTGTCAAAGATTCAGTTGTAACATTTCAAGATCATTGAACTTATAGCAATTATCAAGAATTGGAAATTATCAGAGAATGTACTTGCCTTGGGTCCTTAGCTGGTATTTATGGATATCCTGTTCCAGAGTATCCCCTGGGTGAACCAACAGTCCTATAGACATAACACAATCAAACCACATTTGCATCAGATGCTACGCTAACACACAGTCTATAAACACTGGCCTCAGGGCCATGTCAGACAGGGCACTAGTCAACTAGGGTCATCTAGTAGGACTACATATTTAAATAAACATCTTATTAATTAATTACATATAATTCCATCCATTACAATTATAGATATATGTATAAATATATATACTTTAAAATAAAGATCCTTGTATGTATATATATAAACATAATAATTTATACTTACAATATTTTATACATGCACCAATTTAAATGTATTTACAATATACATATCAATTAAATACATATACAAAATATATGTATATATATATATTCAAAATATGCTAAGATTTTATACAAAATATCTATACATATATATATCAAAATAATTAAACATAAAATATGTGCATTTATACTAGTCAATTTTAATACCACACTTACATACATTAATTTAATATATACATTTACATATATATCAGATTATGTATACATTAACATACACCTATTTATACCAAAAGTATTAATTTAAATATATACTTTTCCAAAATACATACATTTATATGTTTGTACATATACCAAAGTAGTACGTATTTGATGTGCAATTAGAGAAATGATACTGTATGTATACAATTAACATTAATAAATAATTAATATATAGATATTCATATTTTAAAATACATACATTACCAATCAATTTTATATTGAAAATATGCTAAATATATATATATATATAATACATGTATACACATATACCAATTACACTTTACATTATATACTAATACATATACAAATTAATTTATTTACATATACCCATTGCCACATTAATTAAATATATAAATACCTTATATTAATTATATATACAAATTAAATTAAATGCATATACTAAATACATTATACAAATATATGTATATATTTACCATCATCATTAAATTAAATAGACAATATACATTTACAAAATATATATACATATATACATGTATTCCTTTTTCTATTAAAATATATTAAGTATATAAGAAATATATTTTTTTATACGTATACCCATTATTATATATACTATTAAACAATTAATAAAAATAATACTATATACATGTACGTATGTACGTAGGTGTCTACACAAAAGTACATACTTACAAATACACATACATTTAGTATATATATACTCATATATATTTACGTATATATGTATACACATTTATTTGCTTATACATATGCATTATGAATTACTCATACATATACACATTTATTAATACATATACAAAATATACATTGGTTATATATACATATACTAATTTTTCATTAATTAAATATATAACCAACACATATATACATATACATTTAATATGTATATATATATATATATATACATTTAATATATATATATACATATATATATATATATATATATATAGATATATATATAAAGAGGGAAGGAGAGAGAGATGACTTACAGTGAGTGCTCGCTGGCCGGAGCACGGCCGCCGGCTGGAGACCGCCGGACCGGAGGAGGACAGCGGGAAGGAGCAACCACCGGGCCGGCTTCGTCGTCGGCCGGAGATCCAGGCCGCTGGAGCACAGAGGAGGAGGCTCGCGGTTGCAGTGGGAGGCTGCTGGCGCCGGAGTTCAGAGGGGATGGTCGGCCGGGATCGGTGCAGGGGGATCGGGCAGCGGCAGCGGCCGGGCTTGGCCGCCGGGGTGCTGAAGATGGGAGTGGTGGTGAGAGAGGCTTGGCGGAGGGATGGGGAAGCAGCCGCCGGGAACAGGAACTGCGGCAGCAGCAGGAAGAGCGCCAGCCGCCGGGAACAGTGTTCCCTCCCCTCCCCCCTTTTGAATATTTAAATTTCAAAAACAATTTAAAAGGAGGAGGAGAAGAAGAGGAAGAAGAAGGAAAGAGAAGAAGAAAAGAAGAAGAGGAAAAGAAGAAGAGAAATTTCAACGTAGAAGGGAGGGAGGCTTGTGAGGGTGGAGTTTTTTTTTAGGTTGCCTAGGGATTAGGGTTTGAGGGTACAAGTCATTAAATAGGAAGAGAGAGGGTGTGATGTAGGGTGAGAATTGACCCACTTAAATGAGTGGCTATGATGATTCATGAAGGAAATTAATTCATGTAGGGATGAGGGTTTTTAATTAAAATTAATAGGCTCCCTCATTGGTTAAAATAATTGGTGAGGCCACAAAATGCCAATTTGCAATTTAACCCCCTTAAATTCGGGAAATTGCACAAACACATAAAATGACGAAAATTGGGCGGGCGATTTGGGGTCCGATGTTTTGTAGGGTCAGGGGACGCTGTAAGATGGATATGGGCTGAATTTGCAGGGCACTGGAATTAATTTGGGATTTTAAAATCAGATAAAATGGTATCCTCAAATTAAATAGAAATAAATGCAAGTTGTGTTCAACAATTAATTAGGAGTACTTGGAGTCAAAATCAGATCAAGTCATCAATACCAATATTGAAGAAGACTCAGAACAGAATATTACCCTAATTTGGGTCGCACGAAAAATAGGTCAAGATGGCCTCCAATTTTCGATTGGAACGCACAACGATACAAAAATAGGAAATTAAAAATAAACGTCCGCGACGATTTTTGTGCGGCCAGAAACAATGTACAGGGAGCAAAATTATGAGTTGTAAAAATAGCAGAATGGAAGGCGGGCATGTCTAGGGCAAGATGGTAAAATTTGTTGGAAGACAAAAGTCTGGATAGTGCTCCAATTATCGAAGCAAAGGCAAAGCGCAAAATATTAAATAAAATACAGTAATTAATTACAATCTCCAATAAATAAATTCTAAAATAAAACAATTAACCTCAAAATTCTATAAATTCTGACAGGTGCTCATCTACTGGCTACTAGGTCTAGTCTGCTTTCACAAACACAATGAACACTCTCTATAATACAATATATTAAAGTACACATTACACAGTTATTTAATTTAAATATATATATTATTCATGCAATTAATTTAATTATAAATGACATAATATTAAATATTGAAAAATTCGAAAATACCCCTATTTTCAGAATGTGGTAGTGACACCATGTGTCACTTTCCATTGCGAAATTATATTCTGCAACTTCATCCGGGATGTCCTTGTATAGTTTGGAGGTCTCCGGGATCGGATGAGCAGCTAGGAAGTCGGCCAACGCTTGGCCTTTGATGGACTTCTGTGGGACGTATACCATGTCATATGGTGTTAACAGCATCGCCCAAGTCGCGAGTCAGGAATTAAGAGCACTTGGCTTGCTCATCAGTACTCGAAGAGGGTTGATCCTGGAGATGATATGAATAGTCTGGCCGGTGACATAGTGCCTCGTCTTCTGGATAGCGAACATCAGAGCGAAGCATTCTTTCTCCACTGGGTTGTACCGGTGTTCGGCTCCGCACATCATCCTGCCGAGGTAGTAGATAGCCTATTCATGACCCATATCGTTCTTCTGTGCGAGAAAAGCTCCTAGCGAATGATCCATCGCTTGAACGTACAGCAAGAATGGTCTTCCCATGACGGGAGGCACCAGAACTGGCAGACTGGTGAGGTAGCGTTTGATATCTCTGAACACTTGCTGACAGGTTTTGTCCCATATGAAGGATACACCTTTCTTCATAAGATGAGAAAAGGGCTGACATCTCCCTGAGAGGTTGGATATGAACCTCCGGATATAATCTAGACGGCCTTGATATCCCCGGAGATTCCTCAGATTGCGGGGCTGTTGCATTTCTACGATGGCCTGGACTTTGTCAGGGTCCACTTGGATGCCTTTGGCGGTAATGACAAATCCCAGGAATTTGCCACTAGATACACCCAGAAAGGACTTCGTAGGGTTCATCTTGAGTTGATGTTGGCGCATTAACTCGAATACCGTCCTCAAGTCTTGAATGTGATCATCTTTGAGGTGGCTCTTGACGGCTATGTCGTCCACGTAACATTCTACTATTTTGCGTAAATGCTCATGGAATATGTTACTTATAGCCCGTTGGTATGTAGCCCCGGCGTTCTTCAATCCGAAGGACAAGACCGTATAGCAATATACCCCTAACGGGGTCCGGAAAGCAGTGTACTTCTCGTCTTTAGGATGCATCTTAATCTGATTGTATCCTGAGAATCCGTCCATGAAAGACATGCGTTCAAAACCGCAGGTATTGTCGATCATGATGTCTGTGATGGGAAGAGGGAACTCATTCTTTGGGCAGGCTACATTCAGATCTCGGTAATCGATGCAGATACGTATTTTCCTATTTTTCTTCATGACTGGGACAACGTCGGCGACCCAGTCGGGATGTTATTCTTCCCGGATGAAACCGCAGGCTATCAACTTCTTGACTTCAGCTTCGATGGCGTCCATCATATCCGGGCAGAACCGGCATTGGTGCGGCTTCACAGGCTTCGAGTCGATCAATATATTGAGTTTATGAGTAGCCACATTCGGGTCAAGGCCTGGCATGTCCTCGTAATCCCATACAAAGACGTCGATATATTCTTTTATCAGCTGGATAACTTCTTCCCTTTCAGCTGGGGAAAGATTGTTACTGATAAATATCGGCTTTGGCGAAAGTTCACCCCTAACATCAACCTGGATAACTTCATCTTTGGTGGGAGGTTCCCTTTGCTCAAAGCGGAATTCCTACTGCATATCCATTCGTTGGGCCCAAAAGTCATTCTCAAACGGCTCAGAATCCTGTTCATCTGCTTCAAAGGGATCTGCCACTACCATATTCACTGATAATGTTTGTTCGAGAGCATCAGGTGAGTCAGAGGGCGACGAGCCATTTTGAGAAGAGGAAAAGATATCCTCGTCCGACTTAGAGGAGGTGGCATACCCTAACCCGAAATGAGTTCGTTGATAGTAGGGGTCGTCGCGCAGCTGCGTTCGTCTGCCTCTTCCGTAGTTGAGGCCTGGCTTCCGCTTCAAGTCGTAGCCCATATTTTGCATGATCCTCAACGCTTGCGGGCTGTATCGATAAACTTGTATTTTTTTAGCATCGTCATTGAAAGAATCTTCCTGGACAGTCGGTTGATTGCGCATGCGGCCGAAGACTATTGAACGTTGACTGCTGCAGGTAGGCGGGACAATGAAGATAGAATCCTCATGTGGTCCATACGTCGTGACGACGTTGGATGATGATGCTACTTCCCAGACATACGGACGGTAGGAGTTCATAACTTCCAAGAATTTTTGTGCTATGGGTTCTACCTCGTCACAGGGAGTGGATTCCTGATTTGGAATTTGAGCGTCAATATACTGGAAAAGGGGATGTTTATTATCATCTGGAACTCCGTTCCTGGTTGTATTTACATCAGTCGGCTGCCTGTTGCGCCGAAGGTTGATGACCAAGGGTGGAGGCTTCTGGTTCAAAGTGATCACTAGAGGATCACTCCCTTTTCCTGACCTGGTCTTGTTCAGGTGAATAGCCATAGGCTCCATAGCTTTTGGATGAGTGGTTCGTCCTTTCACTCTGATTGACAGCGGTAGTGCGGCAGAGGGTTCTTCTGGCTCCCGGTAGGATTCCTTCTCTGCCTCGCCTGACCCTTCTTCCGTGTGGTCTTGAGAGTACAACACGGCATCGGAATAGTAAGATTCTACTCCTTTAAACGGGTTTAGGTCAGCAACCTCCGTTTGTACTGTTCCTTGGGGGTCTACATATTTAAGACATTGATGTAGAGTTGAAGGAACAATGTTATGGTCGTGGATCCACGGTCTTCCCAGCAAAATATTGTAGGACACCTCTGAATCGATGATGTAACATGTGGCCACCAATCTGAGGTTGCCAATCTAGATCCTTAGGCGAATTTTCCCCAACGGCTTACTTCTTTCGGCGTTGAAACCCACGATTGTAGTGGAGGTGTAAGCCAATTCGCTGGTAGGAATCCTCAGCGGTCTAAGCAGACTATGAGGGATGATGCTGATTGACGATCCCAGATCTATGTGAATTCGATCGACCTCCATGGAACCGACGTACCCGGTGTAATAGAGGGGCCTGTCATGCTTGTTATGTTTTAACAGCATGTCGTCTTGAGTAAAAGTGATATTTGGGACCACCTCCATCACACTGTGGCATTGAGGACACGCCACCGGTTCTTCGTCGGGGGTCTTGAGCTGGGTCAAGCATGCCTCCGCCTGTATCAGTACTTCACTCAGAGCTAGACGAGTGTCTTGGGAGAGCCTGAGTAGCTCGAAGATGGACAGCCTGGCTGGTGTATTAGCCAGTTGGGCTAGGATATCGAAGTTGTATGGCTTCTCTAAACCTTTGTTTGGAATTTTTTTCACAGGTTTATCAAAGCGCACTTCTCTTTGCTTTCCCTTGTCCGCCGGAGTTGGTTTTGAAGGGTTGGCATCTGGTACGACGGGGCCTGGTCCTGAAGGTTTGGCAGTTAAAGCATCCGTCGTTGCATCTTCCTGACTTGCTCCGTAGTCGTTGAGGTAGGCTTTCCCTGAACGGGTTGCAGCAAATACCTCGTCTTCGTCTGATGCCGAAGGAGTTGTTGTAGCGCCCCGTTCTTCCGGTGCGGAGAGCGCGGCTAAGAAACACAAGTCGGTATCGTTCGATCGGGATAGATTGAATTAAGAACTCGTCCTCGTTATGGATTTGTTTCTTCGGAATCGATTCCCATATTCAGTGGATCGTGCCCCAAGGATCGACTTAGCGGCAGAGTCAGGAGGGACCTCTCCGCTGCTATCTTTTATTGCCTCGGTTTTAGATGTCGCTTATTGCTTTCGTGCTTTGAGTTAGTTTTGGGATTTGCTTGTTTTCCTTGAACGGTTTTGATGGTTTTCATTGTTTTTGTTCATTGACTTGCACTTCTATTTCGAGATTGGAAAGAGAGGAAGAAGTATTAATCGAGCTGTTCGTGTGCAGGTGAACAAGAAGTAGGCGGCTTGCGATCGGAGTCGTGAAGCGCCTCTTTCCATCTCCCTTCCAATAATCTAAGTGAGTGGCTACCAACCCGATTAGCTAGCCCTGCTTCCAAGCTTCATATCTAATAAATCTGTACTCTTCTTTGCCCCGATCAAACAATACCAAGTAATAATAAAAGAAACCAAGATAAAAGAGAATAGACTTGGTTAATACTGCTTGTCAATCAAACTCGTGAACGGTTACTTACTTGCATGCTTGTTCACTTGGAATGTTCTATATATGCTTCAATTTTAGTTAGAATTCATCTTCTTCTATGATTGAGCTAAGCACAAATTATTCATAGAGGCTATGCAAAACAAATCATGCAATGTTACTTGTCTTGTCCAACGTGTTGCCTCAACTACATAAATGTTTAACGTGTTATGAACGATCGATCACGGACAACTTGTGCACAAGGTAAATGGTTCTGCGGACGGTCGCTGGGGCACTGGCACCGATCCGGTCCGGGCGGAACTCAACGTTTAGTCTCACGTGATTGACGGGATGCTTGCAGCGCACCACGTGCTTTCGTTGCAAACATCCTCTCCAATAACTATTGTCCATAACGGCCTCTGGCCGGTGATCCCAACGTGTATATTTAAACCTGTTGCATAGTAACTTGTGTCTTCGTGGCAGGGAAGGCAAGGTAAGTATTGTGCAAAAAATTCAGACGGACAGGTAAAATCCACCTAACGGTGGCACGTTCATTTTTAATAAATTCTATATGCTGCTTACTTGTAAATGAACTAAGGCAAGATAGAAACCCACAAATATGCATGCTTCATTAAAACAACGTGTTGATTGGTATAGTTCGGTTAGCTCGCCTTCACCAGTATATTTTGACATGCTGACCCTCGTTGAAACAGGTTCTCCGCACCAAGGCGAACCGAGCGAGGAGTCAAAGTCGTCTTCCCGATCCAGTCCAGCTGTTGGCGCATCTTCACCGCGCCCTTTGAAGCATTTTGAGGACAGGAGCCTGTAACTCTTCATACACAAATGCAGCTCTGTGGCAAAGCTATCCTCCAGCCTAGAGGTCTATATCTTTTGAAGTTTAGTAAAGGGATATAATGTACAGGACTGCTATCTCATTTTGAGTCAACACTTTTGTAAGCCGTTCGGCATATTAGCTGACTCGTTCAGGAGTTTGTAATAGATGTTCATTATCAATAAAGAGAACTTTTTCATGTTTCAAATATGTGTTTTAATTTATCTGCGTACTCTGAATATGTGCTTGCTATGCAAATCATTAAAGCATTGTGCGGGCGCAACCCCAGGCCCGCACGGCGGTCACGATTCGGGGGACGCCTCAATTGATTCTACGGAATTGGGTCATCACATAGTGGTATCAGAGCACAGATTCAAGTTCCTTAGACTTCGTGCTGGAAAAGTTCCTTTAACGATCAAATTCATGTGCGAACTCTTGAACTCGCTAGGCCAAAATGAGATACGTTCATGCAATAAGTCTATAATACATTATGATTCTAATATAATTTACCTTCTTTTGAAGGAATGGTACCAGCACAATCTGTAACGCAAGCTCCGAACGAAACACAAGAAAGCAGTTCGGGCACTTCGGGAAGCTCTCGGAGCCAGCGAGGCATATCTCAAGTCGACCCGCTAGAGCGGGTAATGCAAATGTTAGAATCTCAACGACAAAGAGATGATGCTCGCCAAGCCATGTTCGAAAGCAATTTAGAGACCCGATTATCAGTCCAACAGAAGCAGGTAGATACCCTATAATAGATCGTTCAGACTTTGGCTGCCAACCATTCTGCCGTAACAACAACGACTCCGGTGGAACAACCCGTGCTTGAAGTGGAGACGCCTCAAATCCCAAGGCCGAGGGACGTGACTGCCTTCAACTTGGGCCATTTCAAGAAAGTTTGCAACACCCCATTCAACGGGACTGAGGACCCAGTGGTAGCTCTAGATTGGCTAGCCGAGCTTGAAGATCACTTCGCTCTGTTAGAGATCCCCGAAGATAAGGGCGTCGCCTGTGCGCAACTTCAGCTCCGCCTCAACGCGCACGATTGGTGGAACGTGCATCGACGATCTCTCTAATTTGATCACGGAGAGGAGACGATCTTGTGGACGACTTTTTGTGCCACATTTGAAGAAGAATTTATACCCCCTCCAGTACAACGTCAAATGGAAAATGACTTCGTGCAGCTGCGGCAGGGCAGTATGACAGTGAAGCAATACTCCGCCGAATTCAACCGACTCTCCAAATTCACTAGGGCCTATTTACCTGATGCAGCGAGTCGAGCTAGAAGGTTTGAAGGTGGTTTGCGCCCTGCCATCCATGCGCACATGGTCAATAATTAGTATAGAATAATGCGTGAAGTCATGAATCACGTCCTATCCCTTGAACCGCAGTATCCTCACGTTTCCACCGGCGCTGTGTATACCTACAATCACAAACGCCAAGGCAACGATGGAGGAAATACCGCAACAAAGCGCCGAAACAACGGTAGTCAGCAAAAGGCAAATGCTAACCAAATATGTCTCTTCTGTAAAAGACAAGGGCATGCCGTCAACCAGTGTCGGAAGAAACTCGGGTTATGCCTCATCTGTGGAGACCCAAATCACACAATGCAAAACTGTTCGCTCTACTCTGCTAGCCATCCCCGACATCCAAACCCCTAATGGTAATCACTATTCCTAAGTTTCGGGACGAAACTTCCAATTGGTTGGGTAGGATGTAGCGCCCCGTTCTTCCGGTGCGGAGAGCGCGGCTAAGAAACACAAGTCGGTATCATTCGATCGAGATAGATTGAATTAAGAACTCATCCTCGTTATGGATTTGTTTCTTCGGAATCGATTCCCATATTCAGTAGACCGCGCCCCAAGGATCGACAGCGGCAGAGTCAGGAGGGACCTCTCCGCTGCTATCTTTTATTGCCTCGATTTTCGATGTTGCTTGTTGCTTTTGTGCTTTGAGTTAGTTTTGGGATTTGCTTGTTTTCCTTGAACGGTTTCGATGGTTTTCATTGTTTTCGTTCATTGACTTGCACTTCTATTCCGAGATTGGAAAGAGAGAAAGAAGTATTAATCGAGCTGTTCGTGTGCAGGTGAACGAGCAGTAGGCGGCTTGCGAGCGGAGTCGTGAAGCACCTCTTTCCATCTCCCTTCCAATAATCTAAGTGAGTGGCTACCAACCCGATTAGCTAGCCCTGCTTCCAAGCTTCACATCTAATAAATCTGTACTCTTCTTTGCCCCAATCAAATGATACCAAGTAATAATAAAAGAAACCAAGATAAAAGAGAATAGACTTGGTTAATACTGCTTGTCAATCAAACTCATGAACGGTTACTTACTTGCATGCTTGTTCGCTTGGAATATTCTATATATGCTTCAATTTTAGTTAGAATTCATCTTCTTCTATGATTGAGCTAAGCACAAATTATTCATAGAGGCTATGCAAAACAAATCATGCAATGTTACTTGTCTTGTCCAACGTGTTGCCTCAACTGCATAAATGTTTAACGTGTTATGAACGATCGATCACGGACAACTTGTGCACAAGGTAAATGGTTCCGCGGACGGTCGCTGGGGCACTGGCACCGATCCGGTCCAGGCGGAACTCAACGTTTAGTCTCACGTGATTGACGGGATGCTTGCAGCGCACCACGTGCTTTCGTTGCAAACATCCTCGTCAATGACTATTGTCCATAACGGCCTCTGGCCGGTGATCCCATCGTGTATATTTAAACTTGTTGTATACTAACTTGTGTCTTTGTGGCAGGGAAGGCAAGGTAAGTATTGTGCAGGAAATTCAGACGGACAGGTAAAATCCACCTAATGGTGGCACGTTCATTTTCAGTAAATTCTATATGCTGCTTACTTGTAAATGAACTAAGGCAAGATAGAAACCCACAAATATACATGCTTTATTAAAATAATATGTTGATTGGTATAGTTCGGTTAGCTCGCCTTCACCAGTATGTTTTGACATGCTGACCCTCGTTGAAACAGGTTCTCCGCACCAAGGCGAACCGAGCGAGGAGCCAAAGTCGTCTTCCCGATCCAGTCCAGCTGTTGGCGCATCTTCACCACGCCCCTTGAAGCATTTTGAGGACAGGAGCCTGCAACTCTTCATACACAAATGTAGCTCCATGGTAAAGCTATCCTCCAGCCTGGAGGTCTATATCTTTTGAAGTTTAGTAAAGGGATATAATATACAGGACTGCTATCTCATTTTGAGTCAACACTTTTGTAAGCCGTTCGGCATATTAGCTGACTCGTTCAGGAGTTTGTAATAGATGTTCATTATCAATAAAGAGAACTTTTCTATGTTTCAAATATGTGTTTCATTTTATCTGCGTACTCTGAATATGTGCTTGTTATGCAAATCATTAAAGCCTTGTGCGGGCGCAACCCCAGGCCCGTACGGCGGTCACGATTCGGGGGACGCCTCAATTGATTCTACAGAATTGGGTCGTGACAGTTGTGACCATATGGCACGGTTTGCATTTGGAGCTCTTTCTAGACGTAGCCTTAGTAGCTTTAGTCTCCTCCTCGAGCTCTGACACCAAATCCGGATGAACCCACATAATCTTGCCCTGCCGGGTGGTTAGGGGTACCATGTCATAATTTTGACCCCTAGCTGTAGGGAGATTGACGATGTTCATCGTGGTCCGGGAAATGGGTGTGACACCGTCCGAGACTTCTTGGGAAGGCAGATTGCCAAACCGCAGAGAGATCATGTTGGCCATGACCGTCTTCTCGGTGTTGTGCAGAGTGATGGCCTTAGCATCGATTAACCCCTGGATCTTCCTTTTCAGTATGTAACACGCCTTTGTTGGGTGTGTACGTATCTGTGGAAGATGCAGTATTTGGGGTCGTTAGTACTGCCGACTTCTTGTGGTCGCCTTACCTCCGGAAGGGCGATCTTGCCACTTTTGACGAGATACTCGAATATACTTGGGATATCGTCGTCGTCGAAAGAGTAGACTTCGACGGGCCTGGAGGTCCCAGGTCTCGCTTGTGCGGTTGCCGCAGTCTTTTGCCTGGCCGTATTGATCGCCAGATCTTTTTTTTATTTGGAGCTGCGAGGATGGTCGCTGCTGGGAGATGACCTCTTGCCTCTGTCAGAGGCAGAGATCATGATGCCATTGTCGCGCGCCTTGCGACTGTTGTCTTCAGCGGCCACGGCCGAGATGATGAACGAGGGCCAATCATGGAACTGATATGGTCCTGTAAACACCGAGACTACGGAAAGGAGGTTTTTCCTACAAATGTCTACCAACGCAGAGTCTGGAACTCCTGGAGGCATATGTAGTGTGGCCTGACGAAAACGTTCGATGAAGGTACGAACGTCCTCTTTTTCCCTCTGCTTGACTTTGATGAGAGAGGACATAGACATGTCCATTCCTCCCTTGTAGAAACGCGTGAAGAATAAAGCTTTGAAGTCCTTGAAGGAAGTAATGCAGTTGTCCGCCAAGCTACGGTACCACTGATAGGCTACTCCTGAGAGACAGCCTTTGAACACTCGAGTGGGGAGGGCGTCGTTCCCTTGTAGCAACACCGTCATCATACTGAAATAGTTTATGTACTGACTTGGTGATATTTTTCCCTCAAACAGAGCCATAGTCTGAGGTTTGTACCTCGGAGGGAAAGGGACCTCTTCCCAGATAGCTGGGTGTCACGCCCCAGTCCCAAAATATATGGAACCAGGCCACGTGGCATTGGCCAGCTGACACGTCTTCGAGGATATCTCAATTTAATGGATCCTGGCGAAGAGTGCTACGCTGTCCTAAATCAAACAAGTCTAATATCAACAACAAGCAGTGTCTAATCTCATCCACAAACAACTAGTAAAATACTGAAATGAAAGACTGGAATATAAGAACATAGTTGAATGACATAGTACAACTGAAATATGTTCGGTGGGAACAAACCCACTACAAATATTGGAGATAAAGTACTGATAGTCTGAAATAAGAGTACTGATAATAAGAGTGACTGAAACAACTGCTAACTAGGTAAGGAGCTCCAGTCATAGGCGGAAGGCCTACCAATATAATCAGGGGTACTCCGATGGAAGGACCTCTAGCTCCTCGTCAAGAGCAAACCTCGTCTCCACACCTGGCCCATACACTATAGGATAATAGGCCTCGTCCAGATCTGGAAGATAACCAGGTCCTCAGAGGGACGTAACAAGATACAATATGCATGCCAGATATAGTACTGAATAAAAGTAAAAAGGGGTGTGCTAACCATCTAAGTGAATACAATATAAGGACAACCTCGGAACGTATAGGTAGGTGTAGACATAACGTCCAACGTCCTCTAGAGTGTGGTATCTGCAACGTCCATCATTCTGAAGAATGAGGTATCTGTATATATATAACATCCACACTCTAAGGGACATGGTATTTACAATATATATACGTCCGTAACACTCCGAAGAGCGCGGTGTCTGAATATAGGGAGTCACCGGGTCTGTGGTTCCTCTGGATACCACGGAGTCCGATGGGTGTATCCCATACGTTTATCAGTTGTCCTTCCCGCCCAATGTAGATACGCAAGTCGAATATACGACATGAGTGTCTCGTATCTATATGCCAAGTCTCATCTAACTATATTACTCTAGAATATATGCTAATCTGTGATGCATGTCGTACATACCGATAGCGAATCGGGTATGCGGACCCGCATCCCAATATGAATGTACCATCGTGATACGTGTAAGTGTCACGGTCTAGGAAGATATCAAAATATTCTCACAGTAGTGGGTGAGTCAGCTAGCAACTAGGTCAAGTACACTACTCATCGACGCATTGTCGACTGCACCCGAGTTAATCTCGGACGCGCACAGTTTTATGCATATTTGCAACATTTATTATTTAATTTTAAGCAGTAAATCAGCAAGGTATACTTGCCTGTCCCGGGTAGCTGCGAAATCCAAAGTCCTGCTCCTGATGCCTCGGCGGTACTGTCCAGCAGTCCTATATATGATATAGTAATGACAATATTAGTCGCTACAATAGCACGACTAAGACACACTACCTGTATCTACAGCTGACACAGGGTCTGGACTGTATATATATATAGCTATTACAAATATATATATATATATATATATATATATATATATATATATATATATATATATATATATATATATATATATATATATATATATATATATACACACTAAATCATATTTAATTATATTAGAATAATATATATGTTTAGTAGTACAAAAAATAGTATTTATGTATTATTTAGCAATAATACTCATATTAAATATATGTACCTAATTGGTAATATCATAAATTCATATATTTATACATATACATATATTTAGATAATAATTTGTACATAAGTAAAAATACACATATATTTATATATATTTAAATATACATTTTCATATACATATCAATATCTTATATACTATATATAATATATCATTTTGCAGAATATGTATATGTACACCATATATATTAAATATACAATATACAGAATACACTATGGATATTTATACATACATATAATAATTTATGAAATAAATTAGCACATAAAACGTATTTGAAATATATATATATATTTATATATATTTATTAATATATACTTATTAGGTATAAACATAAGGTATTTAAACTCAAGTATATTTATATACTACGTATATACATACCATTATCTTATAAAATACGTATTTATATATTTATATTATATATAAAAATAAACTCAGGAAATATTAATACAGTATATACACATATTTAAATACGTAAATACTACAGAATATAGAAATATATATATATATAAGTACATAATCATATATACGTATACACATATACTTATTAGGTATTTAAATAATATAATTATACAAAATATGTATATATATTCCTATTATATATAATACTAAATACAATATGCATACATATATAACACAGTATTTATACAGGGGTATTTATATATATAAATACAAACAAATACATAATATTATACATATACTGAAATACGTATAAAATATATAAACTATATATATATATACCCTTGCAACCTAAAATACCTGTCTAAATACTAATATTTATACATAAAATACTGTACCTCAACGACGCTCAGGTCGAGTGCTTCCCGGTGGATGACCGTCGACGGATGGGATGGCCGGACGGAGCTCCGGCGAGGCTCGGGTTGGTCGGCAACAGCAGCAGCGGGTCTGGAGCCTTTGGCGTTGCGAGGGCGAGTGCGGCTCGTGGGGTCGACGTCCGACGCTGGGAGTCGACGGAGAGGGAGGTGGTTGGCCGGGGGAGGTGTCTGTGAAGTTGGGTGGCCGGAGGTTCAGCGGTTGCGGAGCTATCGTTGGTCGGGTGGTCGGCTTCGAGTGAGGGGGGGATGGCTCGGGTCTAGGATGGAGCTCCTGGTGGCGGCTGCCGGCAGCTAGGCGGCGGGTGGAGGTGGATGGAGGTAGGAGGAAGGTCGACGAGGGTGGTCGGGTCTTTGTGGGAGTGGTCGGAGACGGTGGCCGGACGGAATAGGGCGGCGGGAATGAAGGGCAGGGGTAGGCTGTCTGTGGGAGAGTTTAGTAAAAATAGGGTTTAGTTAGGGTTTGTCTAGGTTTGTGTGCATTAAATAGGGTGAAATGATGTCCTATATGTAGGAGAGAGAGAGGGGATCCTGCCTAGGGATTAGGGCCGGCTGGACATAGTTTTTGGGGAGTTGGGGATGTCCATCATGATGAGGGGAGGGCTAGGAATGTAGCATTTTGAATGAAGGGCCATGATGTGCCCTTCATAAAGGGGTGCAAGTACACTAGGAATGGGGGGGAATGAATAGATACGGTTAGGGAATGACATTCTTTTCTCCATGAGGTTTGGGCCAATGAGGGGGGGACACCTCATTGCAATTTTACAAAAAGGCCCCTGAACAATTTGGTATTTGCATAATTTTTGAATTTAGGGATTTAATGTAAACAAACACCATGTTTGGTGTTCTTCATTGGGCTAGGATGGTGTATGGTGTTTTGTATGAGGCTTGTGGGTGTGGGTGTGGGTTTGGGTTGGAGTTGGGTCTAATTTAATTGAGGTTAGGTCACCACGTTAATTAATTCATAATTAATGCACCGGTGTCCCTAATTTAATTTAATAAAAACCCGGGGGTCTAAATTGGGTTAGACAATGGTAATTAGTGTAGTAGGCTCAGTGTACAATAATATCATGATCTGGGTTGGTCAAGTCGGATCGAGATGGGGTCTCGATTTTGATTGGAACGGACAACGTACGTAATTATGCAATTTATTTAAATTGCGTACGGACTTTTGTAACGACTTTTGTGCGACTAAAATCAAGCACGAAAATCAGTATCCGGGGTTTGTTCTAGGTTCAATATGATAGGTTATTATGTCTAGGCCAGGTATGTGGAAATTGTTTCAGGGCAACAGCTAGGGTAGTATCCTAAAATAACAAATCATTGCACATGTATTATAATACTATATAATAAATCTTAATTATATCAAGTTAACCCTAATTAGGCAATTTAAGTTAATTAACCCTAATTTTTGGTCGAGGGGGTTTACACTGGGTAAGGCTGGTTGATTTCCAGTTTCTTGAGCTGATCTTTGTGCTTCAAGGCATCAAACTGGGCTTTTAACTCCCGTACTGCCTGTATCGGATTTTCAGTTGGAAGCGGGACTACGGTATAGTGCGGAGTTGGTTGTATCGTGACTCCAACGGGAGGTAATATATTCTCCGAGTGAGGAAGCGGAGGAACTTCTGACTCTTGATCTAGAGCAGGCTCTTGGCTCGGGTTGGATGGTGGTAAGTCCACCCCCACACGTATCTGAGTTGGCGGGACCGATGCTTGAGCCATGGCAGTTGCGTGCTGAGTTAGCATCATCTGGTGCATGTTCTCCATTATGGATTGCATTTGTTTCAGAGATGTCTCTAGTATAGTGATGCATTGTTCCGCGTTTCCTGACGGCGAAGCTTCCTCACGTTCATCTTCAACGGCATAAACTCTCATTTTCCTGTGTGTCATTGAAGGATTAGTATAGGTCGCTGTAGAAGTCGACTCTACACTCTCAGCATCTGATCCGGGGGACTGGCAACCCCCAGTGTCAAAATCAGACAAGTATGAAGCTGGTTGTTATGACCTTGCATGGGTGTTTTGGAACACCCCAGCTTCAGCGTTCCTGAGGAGCTCATTGAATCTCCTTCGGCTCGGGGGCCCAGAGGGATGATGTCTTGAGCTCGACCCTCCTCTAGGTAGGTGTGAAGCCATATTCATGGATGCATGTGTGGGCTCTTCTTCCTGGAAAGACAGAGAGTAGCTCAACCGGTCAAAAATCGACCATTTTGCTTTAGAACAGCAGCAATCAATCACAATCTTATGGCTATTACAATAGTGCTTGCCAGAAGGCGTAATAGACATGTTGGAAGGTCCCCTCTCCTTACGCTTCTGGATTAGATATTTGCGCAGGTCAGGAGGAGTTGTAGAAGAAGAAGACGACGGCTTGTTCCTTCTGTTCCCATCAGTGGGCATGCGGAGGTTGGGCACCATGGTTTTCCCTGTGCCACCTGTGTACAACAGGTTGGCCATCTGGGTGGCGAATAATCCCCGGGGAGGGTGTCTTTCTACAACCTGAGCTTGTTTTACGCCGAGGGGCTTCGCCTGGCGTAATTTGGAGATTTGCTCAGACTGGCGTAAAGCTGAAGAGGTCCTCAGTTGGCCATCGACTTCTCGCGTAATCCGGAGGGTAGGCAGATTGTTTCCTCGCTGGCGTAAAGGCCGAGAAGTTGAGTACTCGGCCGCTTGCTTTCCCTTGCGGAGATCACAGCGCTCATCTGGTTCCCCGTAGAGGTCAGATGTTGTCTTACGCGCGGAGCATGATTTGTACTTCCGATTTGGCGCTAAGACCTTATCAGAAATGTTGTCTATTCCGCCAGTGATGGGAGACTGTATTTTACGCTCAGGGCGCGGAGTGGACTTCTGGACTAGCGTTAAGCCATTTCCAGAAGTTTTATCTGTACCGCGCGTAGCGGGAGACTGGTTTCTACGCGTAGAGCCCAGTGGACACTTCTGGGTTAGCGCTGAGGCTTTGCCCGAAGTTTCATCTGTACCGTGCGTAGCGGGAGACTGAATTTTACGTAAGGGGCACGGAGGGAGCAATGCTACAACCTCATTGGTCGGAGAGATCGGAGAGTCCACAGGGATGGTAGAGGATGTCTTGGGCACCCAGACCTTGCGCAGCTTCTTGTTGTCTTGGACGGAGAGAGGGTGAGAGCTACCCCCGGTTCGAAGCATATTTTGGTAGGCAGACTGGTCGAATTGGACGACCAGTGTCTTCTTCACGGTTCCTACAGATACCGTATCGTGTTGAGCAATTACTTCCTCATCAGAAGAGAAAGACGTCCCCAGCAGAGTCGCCATCTTGTTTGTGGTATTAAACGAAAGAATGAAATGTATATAATACGAGGTTTACACGAAACCCGCCTTCTTTGGTTTACAAACAAACTTGTACAATTTAATCCTATATGAGGATGTGGGAGTATAATTTATTTAATCTGGGTAAAAATTGTTATAGGTGTCTGATCTGCAGTCGATCACTTTAGCCCTTGGACCACACGATGATGAAGAAGTGCCGTAGAAGACAGAAAGCAGCTTCGAAGGTTGCAAAAGAGGGTGGATGCACGATGCCAAAGTCGTCGATCCCTACTCTTTGCCTGAGCTCTGGATTCTTCTCTCTCTCTCTCTCTCTCTCTCTCTCTCTCCTTTGTCGACCTTGGACCTGATATTGGACTTCTTGACCAATTTTTCGACCGTTTGATCTTCAATTTTTCTTCGACCTCTCCCTCTCCTATTTTCCTCTGTTGATAGAGGTCTCTATTTATAGAGTTTTGGTGACAGTGACCACTCCATCGGTGTAGAAACCGAGTAGTGGAAAGTACAGCACCCTTTTATACAACGGTTAAAATAACCAATGCCTGCGTATAGATGATCCTTTGAATGAGCGTGTGACGCGGGTCCAACTAAGGGACAAAATGTCACGACCCGCACCCGGAAGTTCGGGCACGAGTACGTGGGTACGTCCAGCCTACACCGCAGAGTCGGCGGTAGTACGCTGTCTAGGTCAATCCATCTAAACTAGTCTAACTCATTCACAATTAACATAGGCAAGATAATAATGAGAATAGAAACTTAAAATTTACAACTGAAATAAGTGTGACAACAAATTCAAATGTTTAGTACAGGAATTCCAAAATGAAATCGGGGACAAACCCGATTAAATAAGATAAGAAACAGAATAAAAGATAGCTACTACTAGCTACTCAGCAACAGGGGTCTCCTGGGTGGGTTCTGGCTCCTCATAGGTATCATCAGTCCCCTCATAGGGACCATAATAAGTAGGGGCAAGATCCTCATCATCGCCTAAATCAACAGATCCAGTCAGGAAAGGAGCAAAGTATACAGTGCACAACAATGTTAAACTAAATATTTATGACAATTAAACATTGAATATCATGTTAAGGAAATTGCATAAAGGAATGTTAAGATCTCAGAGTCAAAACTATAAATAGGAATATGAGAAAACAGAAGTAAACGAGCAGGAAAAGAAACTACACAGTCAGCAAGAATATAACATGACCAGAAGTTATCTGTATGAAACTTGTGTTTGTTTTTAGAATACTTAGTTGGCATGTAGGGGTTTATAAGGCTAATCCGGCCGTCATGGACGGCTATTAAACATGAATAATCGAGATCCGGCTGATGGACAGTCGTGTACCACCAGCTATTAAACACGGCAAGGGGAAGGGTAAACTACATGCCTTCTAGTATTCTCCCATCCGACATAAAAAACAAGACATGAATTCCAATATTCAAGACATGAAATATAGTATTCTAACACTACGTGTAATCAGCAAGGGTACTAGTAGAGCAGGGAATTTAATTATCACAATATAAAGATTAACTTGAAGTGCAGGTACTTGCCTGCTGTTTGGATCTAATTAATTTGGTTCTTGGGGGAAAAGTTCAGAGATGAGTCCAAAAGCTGAAATAGACATTACCATCACTCTCAGAAGATGTCAAATAGCTAGAAACGCCTGTCCTTGGGTCTAATTTGGAGACAAGGGCAAAAACGGCAGTTTTGGGTCAAAACGGGGTCCGCCGGTGGGCCCGCTTTGCACCGAAAAACGCGTCCGGGTCAAAGGTCTCCAAATTCACCAAACTTAGTGTCAACAAGTCAGGAACGCTGATACGAACCCAACGGAACTTCCAGATTTGGATTCCGATGAGCCGAACACAAAATCGCCCGTCGAGCGGGGCTTGTGGGGCCCACGACACGCGATTTCGTCAACGTTCTCAGAATCGAACCAAACTTGACCCACAGGACCAGCGTATTGCTACGAGTCCGATGGCGCAAGTTTCGTCTCGATCTGACGAGTGTGCACGAAGTTAGGGTGAATTGCAGAAAAGCCGGATACGGGGCGATGTCCGCTGATACGCGTTGATTCCGGTGTGCACGCACACCCGAATCAGCTTCCACGAAAACTCACACATCCGTATCGACGATGCGTACGTATCTGTGAAGACCGCACGTGACCAATTCGTCCCGTTTGGCGGGGCGGACTCAGTTCCGGGGTGAAACAGGGTCTGGTTTTTCCTGTTTTTGGATCGCGGTGTTCGATCACCACAGGACGCGATGTCCCGAACAGTTTATCCGGACATCGAGAGGGTCATACAGGCTTCACAACGCAATTTACGGAATCGAAAACGGAGCTACGAGCAAAAAGTTACACGTACCTGAAGGGGACCCGAAAATCAGGGTCGAGACGTGTCCGTGTCGTGTCCGACACGGAATCCAAAATTAGGGCTAGGGTTAGGGTTTTCGACGGAATCCGGCGATGGGCGGCTGCTGGGCGGCCGGGCTCGGGGGCACGCGGCGGAGGGCGGCGCGGCGGGCCGATGGGGTCGGCGGCGGCGGCTCAGGGCGGCCGGCAGCGGTGGCTGCGGCTGCTGCTGCTGGGGTTGCTGTCGACCGAAGGTGGCCGCTGGCGGGGCTCCAGAGGGCGGAGACGGGAGGGGGAAGGAGCTGCGGCGGGCGAAGCGTCGTCGGCGAGGCGGCGCTGGCGGCGTAGTGGCGGAGGCGGTGGCTTGGGCGAGGGGGCGAGTGGTCGAAGGGCGGCCGGGGGTCGGGGTATTTATAGGGGAACGGGCGGTTGCAGGGGGCCGGCCAAGGCGGATCGGGGGCGACGTGGGCGCGGGGAGCGCGGCGGGCGGGGCGCGGGACGCGCGGCGCTGCGCGCGGTGGCCGGCGTGGGACGCGGGACGTGGGGGGACTGTGCACGCGGGCGGGTCGGGCTGCGGCGGGTCGGGTTCGGCTGAACCCGACCCGACCCGAAAGGGGGCTGGGCTGGGCTGGTTAGCGGGCTGGGCCGCGGCCCAATGGGCCAGAAAAAAAAAATAATAAAAATAAATAATAAATAATAAATAATAAATAAATAGATAATTATTTAATTAATTAATTAAATAGTTTTCAGGCATTTAAAATATGTCTGGGGCCCAGAAAAATCCAGAAAAATTACCCTAAGTCCAATTTTTCATTCTACACCAAAAAATGTTATTTTCATGATATTTTAATATTATTTATTGCCAATTAAAAATCATTTATTAATTGAAAACCTTGATTTTAATTACAGAAAATTCTCAGAAAATTCCAGAAAATTGGGAAAAATCCAAGATTTAATAATTTGAAAATTTAGGGGGTTTACAACCTACCCAACTTAAAAAAATTTCGTCCTCGAAATTTAAGAATAACAAGGCACGAAAAGGGAAGACCGGAAATTAAAATACCTCAAGGTTCAAAAAGATAGGGATATCGCTCTCTAATCTCGTCTTCTAGCTCCCAGGTGGATTCGCCGGGAGAATGATGCTTCCAAGCTACGCGAACCAGGGAGATAACCTGGTTCCGTAGGACTTTCTCCGAGCGATCCAGTATCTCCACAGGTTGCTCTTGGTAAGTCAAACTTGGGCCTACTTCGAGCTCTGAGTGATCCAAAATGTGGCTGGGGTCTGACACATACTTCCTCAGCTGCGACACGTGGAAGACGTTATGGACTCCCTCCAGAGAGGGTGGCAATGCCAGACGGTATGCCACTTCTCCGATTTTCTCCTGAATGCCAAAAGGTCCAATGAATCTTGGGCTGAGTTTTCCACTCCTTCCGAACCTAATGGTGCCACGTGTCGGGGAAATCTTTAAGAACACCAGCTCTCCAACCTTAAAATAGAGTCATAATCAAGTCTTAGTTCCATAAGCAAAATATTTAAATTGACTTGAATTTCATAAATTTAATTACCTCAAATTCTAAGGGCCTTCGGTGGCTATTTGCCCAATGTCGTTGCCTGTCTTGAGCCACTCGAAGTCTGTCCCTTATTTGCTTTACCTTCTCAGCTGAATCGATCACCATCTCTGGTCCCAGCAAGGCTCTTTCTCCAACGTCGTCCCATGATAGCGGGGTACGACATCTTCGTCCATACAGAGCTTCAAATGGAGTCATCTCGATGCTGGCTTGATAACTGTTATTATAAGAGAACTCCACCAGATGTAGGTAGTCTTCCCAGGATCCTCCAAAATCCAGAACACATGTACGGAGCATATCTTCAAGTGTCTGGATTGTACGTTCCGATTGTCCATCGGTTTGGGGATGATAAGCTGTGCTGAATTTGAGTTGCGTCCCCAAGCTGGCTTGTAAGCTCTTCCAGAAGTGAGAGGTGAACCTTGAATCTCGGTCGAAGACGATACTCACTGGGACTCCATGCAGCTTGACAATGTGTCTGATATATAAATCTGCCAGCTTCTCTGTAGATAGCCCTACTTTGAAAGGTAGAAAATGTGCAGACTTGGTCAGTCTATCTACTATCACCCAGATTGCATCCTTACCACTAGGTGTTCTTGGAAGTCCGGAAACAAAATCCATTGTGATATGTTCCCACTTCCACTCCGGAATGGGTAGGGGTTGAAGCAATCCTCCAGGTCTTTGTCTTTCTACCTTGACTTGCTGGCACACTAAACAACGAGATACGGACCTGGCTACTTCTCTTTTCATGCCATGCCACCAAACATGCGTTCTCAGGTCCTTGTACATTTTGTTGGCTCCTGGATGTATAGAGTATTGCGATCTGTGCGCCTCTTGTATGATTTCTTCTCTTATGTCTCCTTGAGGTACACACAATCTATCGCCATGCCTCAGTGATCCATCTTCATGAATTCTGAATTCTTCTACTAGTCCAGCTTGCACTTGACCTCGAAGGCTTCGCAGGCCTTCGTCCTAAAATTGAGTCTCCTTGATCTTGTCCATTAAGGTAGACTGAATCTGCAAGTTCATCATTTGGCCTTCTTTTCCTGGGATAATGACTTCAATACCTAAACTTTCCAAGTCCTCCAGCAGGTGTCTGTCCATAGTCAAGTACATCGCCATAGGATACCTGCTTAGAGCATCAGCAACTACATTTGCCTTCCCAGGATGATATTGAAGAGTGATATCAAAGTCTTTCATTAGTTCTAGCCACCTTCTTTGCCTCATGTTTAGCTCTTTCTGAGTGAAGATATATTTTAGACTTTTATGGTCTGTAAATATTTCCACCCTTTCTCCATAAAGATAATGCTTCCATAGTTTAAGAGCAAAAATGACAGCTGCCAATTCTAAATCATGAGTTGGATAATTCTTTTCATGGGGTCGAAGCTGTCTAGAGGCATAGGCTATTACCTTCTTGTTCTGCTCCAAAACACATCCTAGACCTTTTCCAGAAGCATCACTATAAATAGCGAAACCTCCGGTTCCGGAAGGTAAGGTCAGAATAGAGGCAGAAGTCAGTCTTTTCTTCAATTCCTCAAAAGTACGCTGACATTCATCAGTCCAGGTGAACTCTTCATCTTTTCTTGTTAATTTTGTCATGGGCTCCGCAATTCTAGCAAAGTCCTTCACAAACTTCCGATAGTAGCCAGCTAGTCCCAGGAAACTTCTAATCTCAGCTACAGAGTCTGGAGTGGGCCAGGATTCTACTGCAGCTATCTTCTTAGGATCTACTGCTATTCCATCTCCAGTCACAACATGTCCCAAGAATTCTACTTTGTCTAGGAAGAAAGCACATTTAGACAATTTTCCATAAAGTTTTTCCTTCCTCAAAGTCTCCAAGGCTAACCTCAAATGTTCTTCATGTTCTTCGGGGGTCTTGGAGTAGATCAAAATATCATCAATGAAGACCACTACAAATTTGTCTAGGTATGGCTGGAAAACTCTGTTCATTAGGTTCATAAAAACTGCTGGAGCATTCGTCAACCCGAACGGCATTACTAAGAATTCGTAGTGTGTCCGTTCCGGGTATTGAAAGCAGTTTTAGGGATGTCTTCCTTCCTCACCCTTACTTGGTGGTAACCCGACCTTAAATCAATCTTGGAAAAGACCCGAGCTCCACTCAACTGATCAAATAAGTCATCTATCCTGGGCAGGGGATACTTATTCTTAATTGTTAAGGCATTCAAGGCCCTATAGTCAATACACATTCGGGATGTTCCGTCCTTCTTGGGCACAAATAATACTGGAGCTCCCCAGGGTGAGACACTAGACCTAATGAAGCATTTGTCTTCTAGTTCTTTGATTTGCTCATTTAGTTCTAATATCTCCTTCTTGTTAATTCTGTAGGGATTTTGAGATACTGGTGCTGCTCCTGGCACTAGGTCAATGGAGAATTCAACTTCCCGGTCTGGGGGTAGGCCTGGGAGATCTTCAGGGAAGACATCAAGATATTCAGAGATGATAGGTGACAATTCTTCTGTTATTAGGGCTCCACAAATTATGTTATTACCCATTTCTCTAGAACCTCTAGCAAATTCAAATTCTGGCTTGCCGGGGGCCTGAAGATTACACTGCCTCTGTGACAGTCTATTGTGGCATGATGTTGACTCAACCAATCCATACCCAGTATAATATCAAAACTGGGCACTGGCATTACAAGTAGCCTAGCATATAGTTCTCTTCCACATAATGTAATAGGACAATTGTTACAGGCATCACTAACCGGAATGATTCCTCCACCGGTAATGATCTTATAACAATTCCTAAGGGGTTTAGTGATTAAGTTATGCTTCATAAGGAAATCTACTGACATGAATGAATGAGAAGCTCCAGAGTCAAATAAAGTAATAGCTGGTATTGAATTTATAAGCACAGAACCTGTGATCACGTCTATTGTGGCTTCTGCTTCTTCCAGAGTCATTGCATAAGCACGGCCTTGCTGCGGTGCACCCCTCTGTTGCTGCTGTTGGTGCTGAGCAAAGCGTTGTTGTTGAGTTGGAAGCGGGGGTCCTCTCTGTTGTGCTGCTGGGGGCCTGGCCTGGACTGGAGCCTTTGGTGCAGCGGGGCGTCCTTGAGCAGCAGGACAGTCCCTCAATTGATGTGCTGGGGAGCCACAATAGAGACAGGCACCTAGCCTCTTTCTACAGTCTTGCCAAGTGTGGCCTGGTTTTTGGCAATAGTTGCAAGGGGGAGCTCGCTGGTTCTGTCCCTGAGCCTGGTGTTGGGTACTGAAGCTCGAGGGAGAGGACGCTGAGTTTGCTGCGGGGCCCTCTGTTGTTGTTGTTGTTGTTGTTATTGAAAAGGGCGTTTGTTGGGTCCTGCATTTCCGGTATCTCTTTCTCGCTTCAGTTTGTGCCCCATATCTCTCTCTACGCCTTGTGTCACGCTCAGGATTTCTTCATAGGTACGAGCTCGGCTGGTGGTGACAGCAAGGCGAATATCCGGAGACAGCCCCTTCTTGAATCTACGGGCTCTGTCCTCCGGGGTACGAACCATGTACTCCGCAAAGTGGCTTAACCTGCTAAATTTAGCAGTATATTCATCAACAGACAGGTTACCTTGTTCCAATCTCTCGAATTGGCTTTCGAGAGCTTCCCTAGCCACTTCGGGGTAGAATTTCTCCTTGAATAGTCTCTTAAAGTCCTCCCAGGTGATGTCGGGAGCAGATAGTTGGGGTTCGTCTCTGAACCAGGTTCGAGCAATGTCGAACAGTTGCAGGCTTGCGGACTCCACTTTGAGGTCATTAGGGACCCGGGCAGTCTTCAGGAGTCTCTCGACATTCTCTATCCACTCATCGGCATAGAGAATGCCCTCAGTTCCATAGAATTCCAGGGGTCTTAGATTCTTGAAGTCTTTGGCACTCCCTGGCCTCTTGAGTGACGACTCCTGGGGCCTAAGAGCTTCTGAGAGGCTGGTCCGCAGAAGTGCCGTCTGTTCTTTCTGGGATTCCACCAATCCCTGGAACACTCCTAGCAGTTGTGCCCCATCTAGGGTAACTGCCGGGACAGATGGAGGCGGCAGGAGTGCAAGAGTCTCGGGCACATTCTGCTCAGCTGGTTCTGATGTGCCTCCTACTGTGTTCCTGGTCTGGACCATTCTGAAAGATTAAGGGATAGGAAGATCAGAATAGAATACTTGGAAATCAAAGGCGATAGGAAAAATTGAGCATCAAGAATAAGGACGCTATACTGTGAATGAGCTTTTCCTAGAATCCTCAATCTTATTCCATACCCTGTCCTAGGGTATTACCCTATTTTAGGATAGGACCTGCATGGGCCACCATAAAAATGTGTCACGACCCGCACCCGAAAGTTCGGGCACGAGTACGTGGGTACGTCCAGCCTACGCCGCAGAGTCGGCGGTAGTACGCTGTCTAGGTCAATCCATCTAAACTAGTCTAACTCATTCACAATTAACATAGGCAAGATAATAATGAGAATAGAAACTAAAAATTTGCAACTGAAATAAGTGTGACAACAAATTCAAATGTTTAGTACAGGAATTCCAAAATGAAATCGGGGACAAACCCAATTAAATAAGATAAGAAACAGAATAAAAGATAGCTACTACTAGCTACTCAGCAGCAGGGGTCTCCTGGGTGGGTTCTGGCTCCTCATAGGTATTATCAGTCCCCTCATAGGGACCATAATAAGTAGGGGCAAGATCCTCATCATCGCCTAAATCAACAGATCCAGTCAGGAAAGGAGCAAAGTACACAGTGCACAACAATGTTAAACTAAATATTTATGACAATTAAACATTGAATATCATGTTAAGGAAATTGCATAAAGGAATGTTAAGATCTCAGAGTCAAAACTATAAACAGGAATATGAGAAAACAGAAGTAAACGAGCAGGAAAAGAAACTACACAGTCAGCAAGAATATAACATGACCAGAAGTTATCTGTATGAAACTTGTGTTTGTTTTTAGAATACTTAGTTGGCATGTAGGGGTTTATAAGGCTAATTCGGCCGTCATAGACGGCTATTAAACACGAATAATCGAGATCCGGCTGATGGACAGTCGTGTACCACCAGCTATTAAACACGGCAAGGGGAAGGGTAAACTACATGCCTTCTAGTATTCTCCCACCCGACATGAAAAATAAGACATGAATTCCAATATTCAAGACATGAAATATATTATTCTAACACTACGTGTAATCAGCAAGGGTACTAGTAGAGCAGGGAATTTAATTATCACAATATAAAGATTAACTTGAAGTGCAGGTACTTGCCTGTTGTTTGGATCTGATTAATTTGGTTCTTGGGGGAAAAGTCTAGAGATGAGTCCAAAAGCTGAAATAGACATTACCATCACTCTCAGAAGATGTCAAATAGCTAGAAACGCCTGTCCTTGGGTCCAATTTGGAGACAAGGGCAAAAACAGCAGTTTCGGGTCAAAACGGGGTCCGCCGGTGGGCCCGCTTTGCACCGAAAAATGCGTCCGGGTCAAAGGTCTCCAAATTCACCAAACTTAGTGTCAACAGGTCAGGAACGCTGATACGAATCCAACGGAACTTCCAGATTTGGATTCCGATGAGCCGAACACAAAATCGCCCGTCGAGCGGGGCTTGTGGGGCCCACGACACGCGATTTCGTCAACGTTCTCAGAATCGAACCAAACTTGACCCACAGGACTAGCGTATCGCTACGAGTCCGATGGCGCAAGTTTTGTCTCAATCTGACGAGTGTGCACGAAGTTAGGGTGATTTGCAGAAAAGCCGGATACGGGGCGATGTCCGCGGATACGCGTTGATTCCGGTGTGCACGCACACCCGAATCAGCTTCCACGAAAACTCACACGTCCGTATCGACGATGCGTACGTATCTGTGAAGACCGCACGCGACCAATTCGTCCCGTTTGGTGGGGCAGACTCAGTTCCGGGGTGAAACAGGGTCTGGTTTTTCCTGTTTTTGGATCGCGGTGTGCGATCACCACAGGACGCGATGTCCCGAACAGTTTGTCCGGACATCGAGAGGGTCATACAGGCTTCACAACGCAATTTACGGAATCAAAAACGGAGCTACGAGCAAAAAGTTACACGTACCTGAAGGGGACCCAAAAATCAGGGTCGAGACGTGTCCGTGTCGTGTCCGACACGGAATCCAAAATTAGGGCTAGGGTTAGGGTTTTCGACGGAATCCGGCGATGGGCGGCTGCTGGGCGGCCGGGCTCGGGGGCACGCGGCGGAGGGCGGCGCGGCGGGCCGATGGGGTCGTCGGCGGCGGCTCAGGGCGGCCGGCAGCGGCGGCTGCGGCTGCTGCTGCTGGGGTTGCTGTCGACCGAAGGCGGCCGCTGGCGGGGCTCCAGAGGGCGGAGACGGGAGGGGGAAGGAGCTGCGGCGGGCGGAGCGTCGTCGGCGAGGCGACGCTGGCGGCGTAGTGGCGGAGGCGGTGGCTAGGGCGAGGGAGCGAGTGGTCGAAGGGCGGCCGGGGGTCGGGGTATTTATAGGGGAACGGGCGGTTGCAGGGGGCCGGCCAAGGCGGATCGGGGGCGACGTGGGCGCAGGGAGCGCGGCGGGCGGGGCGCGGGACGCGCGGCGCTGCACGCGACGGCCGGCGTGGGACGCGGGACGTGGGGGGACTGTGCACGCGGGCGGGTCGGGCTGCGGCGGGTCGGGTTCGGCTGAACCCGACCCGACCCGAAAGGGGGCTGGGCTGGGCTGGTTAGCGGGCTGGGCCGCGGCCCAATGGGCCAGAAAAAAAAAATAATAATAAAAATAAATAATAAATAATAAATAGATAATTAATTAATTAATTAATTAAATAGTTTTCAGGCATTTAAAATATGTCTGAGGCCCAGAAAAATCCAGAAAAATTATCCTAAGTCCAATTTTTCATGCTACACCCAAAAATATTATTTTCATGATATTTTAATATTATTTATTGCCAATTAAAAATTATTTATTAATTGAAAACCTTAATTTTAATTACAGAAAATTCTCAGAAAATTCCAGAAAATTGGGAAAAATCCAAGATTTAATAATTTGAAAATTTAGGGGGTTTACACGAAATGCATATAATCGCTACGAAGATCACGGCGTAGAAGCCACGTAGGTAGGTATCCCTCGTGTAGAAGAGGTGGGCGTAGAAGCCAATATCTGTCACCATGGCGTAGAAGCCAAGTAGGCATAGAAGTCGAATAGGCGTAGAAGCCGAGTGGTCATAGAGGCCGAGTGGGCATAGAAGCCGAATGGTCATAGAGGCCGAGTGGGCGTAGAAGTCGAATGGTCATAGAGGCCGAGTAGGCATAGAAAGCCAAATGGTCATAGAGGCCGAGCGGGCGTAGAAGCCGAGTGAGCACCGAAGCTGAATGGGCGTAGAAGCCGCTGCGTAACGTGCCAGAGTGCTGATGTGGACGTCTTAGCCAGAATTACGGCTTTTGAAGATATATTCAAATCCCTCGCATTAAATGCAGAGATTTGCCACCATCCTGTGCATTAAATGCGGAGGCGTATTTTGAAGGTCTGCAGCCCTTCTGTGCATCCGTCGCAGAGACGTGCCTCAAGAAATTATCACTGCTCTGTGCATTAGATGTAGAGACGTGCCTCAAGAAACTGTCACCGCTCTGTGCATTAGACGTAGAGACGTACCTCGAGAAACTGTCACCGCTCTGCGTATCCATCGTAGAGACGTGCCTCAAGCCCCGTACGAAGTACAGCTTTTGATGTGGCAGGCGGTTTATCTACTGCGGAGCGTAAATAGCTCATGTCTACCTGTGTAAAACAAGGCAGCATATCCCTTTGTGCACGTAAAAGCAGTTTACGCAAAAGAGATGGCGGTAAATGACAGCCTGGGTTGCAGTGCTGTGCCATCATTATAGCCGTCGTCTGGGTAGTCGAGCAGTATCCTTTTGTCAGAAGTCCAAATGTCAGGTTCATTGCAGGATCTGACAGGTTCACTTCGGAGAACACGAAGCATCCCTCGTACACTTTAATGTTATATTTGAAATCGGATATGTTTTACGCCATATAAGCGACAAAGCACCCTGTTTTACGCTGAGGTAGCCTGGACATACTGTACTTACGCGGATGGTCCTTTGAGCTTTTAATATAACCCTTGTTTTGCATGCTTGATGGCTCTGAGGTCATCTCTTTACGCTGCCCACGCCCATAAGCTGTGTATAGTCATCCGGCGTATTTTTTATGCTTCTACAGGTGTCACGTGGCAAGTCAAGATCTGGGGTTGCTGATGCCTATAATATTCGTGATATGCGTCATATCCTATTTTTAAGGACTATGATTACACCTTGGAAACACTGCCGCTTGGCGCATGGAGAAAATTGAGGGATAGTAGTGGCGCATGGCACTACTGGCACATGGGAACACTACTTAGGCTTTTAGTGGCGCATGACTATCAACGGGGTGGTAGTGGCGCATGGCACTGCTTGGCCAACAGGAACACTACTCAGGTTGTTGACGGTGCATGGCTCTGGACTTCTCTGATACATGGCTCTGGATCAATTTGGCGCATGTCTCTGGATCTCTTTAGCGCATGGCTCTGGATCACTTTGGCACCTGGTGTAGAGATTCTATGCTTATACAAGACCCCCTTCAAAGTTTCTGAACTTAAACTATATAAGTTTTAAGTTTGGAATACTTTGAACATAAGCTTTAAGGAGATAGTCGCATAGGCTATTGAGGCGCATGTATGAAATAATTTTTAGTTTGGCGCATATGGACTTTTGGCGCATTGGATGTCGCCTTGCTACTGACAGGCCGTTGGGTCAATATTTTGACTGGTTATTCCTTATGCAGAGATTTATTCATTAAATGCCAGGTTCATCCTGCGATTTAGGTGCCTAGCAATTTGTGTTCCATTAATGGCTCTCTTGCTATAAATAGAGGGCTAGGGGAGAGAGAATAATGATTTTCTCCTTCGCCCAATGTCTCTGCGGGAGCAGAATGCGGGTAGATTGGTTAAGCAGTTCATCGAACCCCTCCCTTCAATGGTTGACCATCCCACTGCCATCGATGGAGGTAAGGAGCAACACGTATGCCTTTCCGTTCCTAGATCACTCGGATACTTTGGCACTGTCTACTTGCATTGGCAAAAAATTGCCCTTTTCTGCGTAAGCACTTCTTCTCGGCTTGACGTGCATAGTCGTTGCCAAAGGGCTTCATCCTGAAGATGCGCGACCACGCTGCATGGGTGACACTATCTTCGGACACTCATAGGTGACACTATTTTTTAATACTCATCTGAGGCATGTGTTGAGAAATCATGCACGACCAAGCTGCATGGGTGTATTCGCCTCTGCAATGTGGCGGTCATATGCGTATATACTGGACTTAGAGCCCGTACGCATCTCCCACGAGCGCATAGATGGCTAGATTGCCATGAATCACGAGTGGAGCATGCTCTTGCGGATGCATGCCTCCTGATCTTTGAATTCTTTTGCGCATATTCTGACTCTTTTTGTGCTCGTCTTGCAGGGGATGCCTTAGATTTATTGAGTCTGGATGGAGCGTGGAAGGATATCATAGTCACCGTTGTTCATGCTGAACAAGCACGTTACCTGGAGAATTGTTCGTGATCTTCCAACCTAGCTCACTGTGGCTATTCCCCGTACGTGTAACGACCCATTTCGTTCAAGTGGATAGCCGATTCAAACGGCGCAAGTGCAACGACCCGACCTACTTTTCTCAACGAGAAGACTCGTTTGAGGCAAAGAATTTCTATACTTGGCCCTTCAGGAGATCAGACTTAAATTTTCAAAGGCTCGCTTAGAGTATCGCTCGACCGAGGCGAATCATCGCTAAGGTGGGTGGCTACGATGAACTTGTCTTTCCTTAGCCAGCACACTTAAAATATAGATGATACATGCTAGTCGCTAGGTGAATCACCTCTTGCATGCTAATAAAGAATACAACACACCAAGCTAAGAAAATAATCCTATCTTGTATTGCTTGTGTTAGAACATGGAAATAAAACTTAGCTTATAAATGGACCCTTGCATGCTACCTTTGCTTCGTGCAAGTAGACCCCACTATGCCTCGAGTAGATAATTATATACTCTTTGTAGTGCACTGCTTCACTTGTTTACACTACTCATCCCATAGATTATGTCACTCGATATGTCCCTATACGGCTTCACTCCTCGCACTACCCCTTAGAACCGTGCTAAACGTAAAGGCTTATGTTCTAAGGTAGACTATACTATATATTTCCTTATGCCTATGTCTCCAACAAATGTATGCTTGCCTGCTTACATTGTAACTTGTACTCATTGCCTTATTTCAATGTTTATCACATAATTATATGCCACGATCCAGTAACACTATCTATATCGTGCATGCATCTAGTTAGCCAGACGACTATCAAATAATCCTTTTGTACAATATGAACCTGCAAGTATACGGTACCGTTAGGTCGCCAATACAGTTCCTGAACCAGGGGAATGCATCAAGTCAAGTTAAACTCTAAACGAGAATTATGTCAAGTAAAGCAAGAATTATAGCTCAAAGAGCATACTCGTTTAGAACAAGAATCAAGAATTATCATGTCATGTTGTGAATCTGGAAGACCCAGGACTTGCATGTCGCAGACAACTTGTGCACAAGGTATTAAATGGTTTCCTATGGACTATCTCCGGGGCACTAAGGTCGATCCGATCCGGACAAAACATCATGTTAGTCTTCGTATTCAGGAAGGATGACATGGTGTGCCTCGTGTTCTTTCATTGTACGTCATTCTCACTCAAAGACTAAGTAGTCTCATGTTTGGAAAGGATGACATGTATCGCCTCATGTTCTTTCGTTGCACGTCATTCTTGCTCAAGACTACAACCCGTCCTTTATGGCTATTCCAGCGACTCATGTTCATATAGATAAGTCATCCTCGCTTAGTGGCAATTCGCATACGAGACATTGTATCGCATCCTAAAACACCTGAACTGATATGAGTATAACATACTTATACATAAATTGAACACTTGAACATCTTCTGCAATACTTCTGGATAATCTGTGTAACTCATACACCTGAAACAGAACCTCGCTCATGATACTCGTGTTTGATTATGTTATTAACCCTGGATTTTATTGTATATGCTCGTGCTTGATTTAACTTGGTTTGCCTTGGACAGGGAAGGACAAATGGTAAGTTGGTAAGTCTTGCCGTGTTACCCTTATATCGTATGGCACACTGCCACACGAGTTAGGCTATTCGTTATGCCATAAAATTGATCCTAAGACAAGATTAGAAAGATAACTTAATAGATGGTGCACGGAACCTATATAACGTGTTTAGATTTTTTTGAGTGAGCGAGAAGCCTCCCCATCAATGCATTCATGTGCTGATAACCCACCAGATTGCTTGCAGGGTACGGGAGAACCTCGTTCGATGCGGAAACCCCTTCGTGTGAGCTAAGACATGGAGTTCGCTCTGGAGCCTTGGAGTGTTGCGTCTGGAACTGAAGCACATATACAAGACACAATGTTGGAACATCGTCTATGTATTATTCCACAAATGCAGCCACTTAGCACATTTTTATTATTTAGAGAGAGCAGGCTTGAGCGACTTGTAATCTCGGCTTAACGCCGCTTGTAATACTTGTTCAATATTAATAAAGTGCTTGTTTTACTTCTGTATTATGTTATTTAATGCTTCGCTATTGACAACTCTGTGAACTTGTTACCAATCGCCTGTTCATTTATTATTCTGCTGCATTCGGACTATCTGTGCGACTCTGTGGCTAAGTCATTTTATCGCCTGCTCGGATCATGGCCTTGCACTGACATAGCTTGAGCTCGTGCGGCATCACGTCCTGATAGGAAAGATTGTCACGTGGGAGCGCTGGTGCAGTGATTCGCGCCTAGTAGGTATGGTCGATTACCTGCGGAAGATCGGGGCATGATAATACGCTGTCAGGATATGATGGTTGGATCTCAGGTCGGGTCCTAGCGGCACATCTGTGTGGCGGAGATGGGGCTAGTTATCCTAACACAGATTTCTAGTCGAATCCTTTTACACGATAGAGTTGGATATGTAGGCTTAGCTTTGTGTTGCAAGCTCCCTTGCTATCCATCGGTATGAATTCTTTTCCATGTACTGTGGCTTGTACTGAGGAGTTTTGCTAAAGTGATGACCCAGAATGCGTTGAGCTACTGACTTTTCATGCGTTGGTACCAGAAATAGCACAGAGGGGTCTCCTTCTTTTCAAATGTACCTGTGATCTTGAATATTAATAAAAAATCCTTAAATGTAGTGGACTTCCATATATACTCATGATCTTGAATATTAATAAAAAAAATTGCCTTCTTTTCTGGTTAGAATTTTTCTTATTGTTGTGGTTATTGTGATTATGAGTATTACACCAGAGGTGGTATGGACGTAGCATAACATCATAACGCAATAAGACGAAGCCCTATCAGAGGTAGTATAAACGTGATAGGTTAGATTAGTTTCATTAAGGAAGTTCGATGGAGACATCATCTATGATGGTAAAGATACTTTGGTGTGGAACCGATAGTCAAGCGAATTTGTTTGTAGTGAGTACGACCATGATGAAGTATTTTATGGAGAGAAAAGACAACGAGTCAGAGGTAATATGGACATGACTGCTTTCTTTTACAGGGGAACATGGGCAGCTCATAGTTCAGATGTGATGTGGACGTGAACTACTTGCTTTGTAAAAATTTTGTGGGGATAACAACAAAAGGGACAAGTTAGAGGTAGTTTGGACGTGAGTGCCTTCTTTTGATGGGAAGAAAGACTTACAGTTCAGAGGTGATGTGGACGTAAACCATTTTTTCTTTTATGGATAGATTACCCATTGTGTACTCAAGACTCCCGAGTACGGATAAAAGATTTGTTCGCATGTCACAAAAATAATTTGCTGGGGAAGACATCAGCTGTGAACATTACACTTTTGTGAGACTCGTCTCATAGTATCTATATTGGTATATAGATACGTATTTTGTGTTATATATATGCTAAGTTTTATTGGATCTCGTAGAATCTTAGAATATTCTCAAAACTAAAACTTTACTACCCGACCGGCATACCAGCGGTATATCGTTCAACAGATATTTGTTTTACTTTTAAGATATTTTTGAGATATTTTTGAGATATTTTTGTGAATAATATTTGATGCTTTCTATAATCCATTGGTTTTTTGGTTTTTTTTTGAGTGGTCGAGATTGATTTAATCTCGTGACGTTAATCGCTGATGAGGCAGATCGGACGATCATGATTAAATTACCTCTTCTATATATGAATTAATTTTCTCTCCCCTCCTACTTTTTATTCTTTCTTTACTTCTTCATTTCCTCTCCATTTCCTGTGGGATCTAGGACCTTATTCTTGAGGCCTAAGAGTGTGGTTTCTGAACCCCTCTTGGTGGTGGAGTTGAAGGATAAGGCTAGGAGCTTGGCTTGAGGCAAGTACATCTTGCCAAAATCTTGAACAACTTTACTTTTCTGTAGTTTTTGATTTACTTGGTAGTTTATGCTTAGATTTTAAGATAGTGGTTTTGTTAAATATGTTTCTCTAGTAATTTTTTGTCATGGGCTAGTTTCAGAAACTATTTCGAGCATATTTTGACCTTTTTGGTAGAAACCGTGATATTTACTGGTTAGGTAACTCGGTGTCAAAAACGATAACCGGAGTGATTTTCATGAGACAATATATATATATATATATATATATATATATATATATATATATATATATATATATATATATATATATGTGTGTGTGTGTGTGTGTGTGTGTGTGTGTGTGTGTGTGTGTGTGTGTGCGGTATATGAGGCTTACCATTAGACTTGATATCTTACCGGACCAGTTTCTGTTAAGTTTCGGAATGCGATTTCGATTTCGGAATACCCGTCGTGATTGGACTTTTCCTAGAATTACCAATGGGAACCGGCATATCGACGGTATACTGGTGTATACCGATTTGGCTCGACTTGGAATCCTAGAAAGATGTTGTGATGCAAACCGGTATATCGACGGTATACTAGTGTATACTTACGGTATACCGATTTGTTGGAATCAAAAATTTGTTGTATTTTTGCTAACTCTGGACCGATATACCGACGGTATACTAGTGTATACCAATGGTATACCTAGGTTTTACTCTTTTTTATGTGCTTTATTTTTTATCGTGTTTTCTTTGGTTTTCTTACGTGGCACCTTGGTGCATATACTTTTAGTATGTTTACTTATGACTAGTAGTGCCTAGACTTGACCTTGGTATACCATGTTTCATGACTCGTCTCTTGCATAGCTAGGGGACGATTTACACCCTAGATGCATTTGACCGTAATTTTTGTAACGCGTCTCTTGTATATCTAGGGGATAATTTATACCCTCGATGCATTTGATAGTGATTTTTGTGACCCATCACTTGTATATCTAGGGGATGACTTACACCCTAGATGCACTTGACCAGGTAATTTCGTATGTTAGGAGATCAATTTATACCCTATATACTCATAATAGTGACTCGTAGCAGTTCACTTGTGGCTATTAAACATGACATACGTAATAGTGACTCGTAGTAGTGCACTCATGTTCATTGTCCCTTACATGCGTGAGAGTGACTCATAGTAGTGCACTCGTGATACTTTAGCAGTGTATTATCTGTTGTGGCTTGTTATAGTGTACGCTAGTCGTGTCTATAACCGTTTGATTGTATTCTTTCTTATACTGTACGTGTGTTTGTTAAAATATCGTCTTGTCTCACATATCCCTGCGGGGAGCATCATGTCTAGGATGGATTTTGCGGAATGCCACACCCGAAATCCTAAAGAAAATATTAAGGATTAACTAGCATGAATAACTAGATTATTGGGAGGGACGAATCTCTAGGTTGTATGCAGTCCAGTTATCTATATCTATCTACCTTACTTCGTGGACTTGTTGCTCGCCGTCGTACGGGGCACATTTCCAGCTCACCGTCATGTGGGACATTGTCTATGTAGACGATTATTAGGTCACCGTCTTGCGGGGCATACTAGGCTCACCATCGTGTGGCCACTTTCTAGAATGCAGGCTTTTAGGCCGGTCAGTCCACTATATTTATTAGCTTAGTTATGGCTGGGCTTAACTTGGATAGTCTGCAAGACATGTGACCAATAGAGAGATTCTCAAGATTCATTTGCTAGTAATTAGGTTTTTGATAAGCTTAGTTAGCTAATGATATCAAGCCATAGACATTGCTTGGTCGTGCTTTATTGATTGTTACTATTGCTTGCCTAGTGTCTTTTCTTTTCTCGCATGGTTATGTTCCGGTAAGTAACGAGAGACTAGGTTCGACTTAGGAAAAGAATCATAATCCTGGTCCTTGTTTGTTTTAAGAGTTATGGTTCATATTTCCAGGAGTCTCGTATCTTCTTGTTGCTTGTCGACTTATCTTTTCCTTTTTATGATTATTGTTACCTACGTGCTTACTCTTTTTACTGGTTATTGTCATTTGTATGCTTTTTGCTTTTACCTTTCCATGATCCCGTGCATGCCATCTTTATTGGACATGATGTATACATGATCACGTGTTTAGTTTTACTTTACATCAGCAGTTTATTTCCATATTTCACAGTGCCCTTACATCAGCATTTAATTTTCATGTTTTACGGTATTCTTATATTCTGGTGGTTATATGTTGCTTAGTATATTGTAGTTGTGTTACATGTTGGCTTTAGTTCATAGATTTTAGTCTCCTTTATGGTACTTGCTATTTGGGGTCTGACCCCACTGGTTTTGCTTGGCCAGACCCGATAGCAGAGCCAGAGGATCTTTCTTACTTTCCCGTAGATGGTGACCACCAGGAGCACCAGACTGATTGAGTGAGTTTTTATTTTGTTCTTCCACTTATTATTCATATTCTTTTGTGACATTTAGCACGAGTACTTGTTTAGCTCATATTTTGAACCTGATACATCGCCTACAGGGTATGACATGACTAGCATATTCTAGACTATGGCTAGAGCTGATCATGTATGACTATTACTCTTGCTAGTTCTTTATTTTGTATTACTAGTTTTATAATCATCTATGTATATTTAGTTTGGGATGCTTTACTATCTTACTTCTGATGATCATATATCTTGTATATTGTGGGTTTCTGCTTGTGATTGAGACACTAGGATTGCTTGACCTAGTTTGACTGATGGCTTGTAGTATTAACCCCCCATGTCTATTTAAAGTCGTGACAGTATCTTGGGGTACTGGAGTACTCTAGTATACGTAACTGGCTTTATCTTTCCCCGCTCTCCAGTATTCAGGTTCTGAGGTATGACATGGTTTTAGTTGTGCCCATGCAGGTCTGGTTTTCAGACGTATGGGGGTTATCAGTGATTAGATGTCTCAATCCTAACTTGTTCCTCCTTGATTTTCTTTCGGAATATGTTATCTCTGATATTGACCTGTCTTCTGCTTTCATCCTTGCTCTATCTTGTTCCTCGATTTTGATCCTTGTGTCTCTTGAATTTCAGAGGCATTGTTCTTGGTCCATCTGACCAGATCGTACGAGTTCATACGATGGAAGATCAGCATCCATATGGTCAACCAATTCCTGGGGCTTAGCCTCAACATTCAGGAGCAGAGTCGAGGATAGATCCAGAGACAGAGCAGTATGTTCAGCCCAATCCAATAGTAGTACCAGTACAGCCCATTCTGCTTGAGTAGCCAAATGTTGTTCGAGCACTAATGGATGTTCTGACGGGATTCATGGCTACTCATCAGCGACAGATTGATGTTCTAACTCAGTCAGTTCAGAAGGCCATGGAGCGAGGTGGTTCTCAGATATATAATTATACGAACAACTTTAGGCATCTCCATCCTCCGTACTTTTATGTTACCAAGGATGCGATTGTGTCTGATGCATGTCTCCAGGATACTGAGGCCATACTCGAGGCAGTAGGAGTTTCGCCTAGGGAGAGAGTGTCAGTAGTTTAGCTGCAGTTGTTAGACTTGGCTTGCGACTGGTGGGCAGTTCAGGAGGTTTCACTGACGGCTCCGACACCATGGGCAAACTTCAGTGAGAGGTTTCATACTCGGTACTATGATACAGTATCGCGTTATGATTTACAGCAGAGGTTTATGTCATATCCCAGTTCTAAAATACGTAGGACTAGGAATACATAAGCATGTCAGCTGTATGTATATGAAAACTCTAATATATGTAAACCATAACATATACATATGTTATATATAAATAGTAATTCATAAGTGATACATAATATCATAAGTCACAGAAAATACTAATCTCATCCACAAAACCAAATAGAAATAAATAACCCAATATGGCAATGAACCAAGTATAAAATAGTCGAAAAGACCAATGGTTGAGTGGAGACAAATCCACTACCAAATTATGATATGAAAGAAAATATAATAAGTACATCATCTAATGATCAGAGAGGCTCGAAGGAAAGACCTCCTTGAAGAGAAAGAAGTAGCAAGTCCTGGTCCATGCTCCTACAAATAGTCATGATCGTCTACACCTGGAAAGGGACCAGGTCCTCAGAGGAATGTAACAAGATACATAGAAGCATGCCAATCATAAACTTAATATAAATATACATACTGGAAAACTAACCAAGCTACTTGAATGCAATTAAGGATAACCTTTGCATGAATGGGCTATCTGGCTAAAATGGGATTGGCATAATTCTCTCGGAGAATCAGTGGCCTACAAAGCATAAAGTCTTTCGATCGTCAGAGTCCGTCTGTAAATAATATAAGGGTCATCTCACCACGCATCTCCAGCGGAGCGTGCAGGTTACAAAGGGAATGTGTCAATTAGTCCAAACGACTCGTGTATATCCTTCCGACCCAAACGACTGTCAGGATCGTATCCATGACACGACAGATCAAGTTCCTCACCACTAATTCAATGAATGCACCTAAACAACAAAATATGAACTATACCGACACATGTCTCTTATGTATTGGGAGCGACCCGAATACGATGGTCTATGCCCTCTCACGTGTATTATACATCTGTTTATGTATAAAGTACGTGCCAAGGTGATGCAGATATATGAATATATTACAAATATAGGGTGGTCACATAACTCTAGGTCAATATACATAGTAAATAAAATAATGACGAAGCAATCCGTCATTGCACCCAAGTCTATCCTGGAAGCACAGTTCTATAAAAAAAAATAAGTAAATAAGTAACATAAATACAAGATACTGTACAAAATATAAATAAACAGTCATCATGGCAAGGTATACTTGCCTGACAATGGTTTGGTGCTAAAATGATGCAAGACAATAAGTACATCGAACCAAAAAATAAGGAAGCTGAATAAACGTCTCCGGATGTTGAAATATACCAACAGTTCCAAAATAAGTGAGATAGTCAAAAAATACTACCCTTTAGTCCAATTTGGACACAGGGGCAAAACGATAATTTTGGGCCAAACGGTATCCACTTGTGGGCTACTTTGCACCAAAAAATATGCCAAGGGTAAATGTCTCTAAATAGGACAAATTATAGGTCAAACAAATTCTAATCGAAGATACGAACTCAACGGTATATCCAATTTTGGATTTCGGTGAGCTGATCACAAAATTGCTCGTCAAGTCGAATAGTGGGGCCCACGAACGACGATTTGTCGACTGACTCAGAATCGGACGAAACTCGGGTCACAGGATAATTCATACGCTGTGAGTCCAATGGTGCAAGTTTCGTTGTGATATAACGAGCATACACAAACTAATTGGGTAAGTTGCAAAATATCGATACGGGGGACTTTCGACTGATACAGGTTGATTCCGGCGTGCAATCATGTCCAAATCAACTTTTGTGAAAGTTCACACATCCATATATACCATTCGCTTATTTTGGTGCAACTGGTACGCGATGAGATAATCTTATTTGGCGGGGCGCACTCCGTCTCACAAATTTTTTGGTTTTAAAAACATAATTTCTGTCGTTTTGGAAACATAATAATTTAACAATTAGTACAAACTAAGAAAAACTAAAAGAATAGAAATAATCTTGGTTATGTTATCTTTAATCTAGAAAAATAAATTTGGATTTTAGTATAACCTCTATATCCTAAAATTCTAGCTTTAATATTGTTATTAGGTTAATTTGGGGCTATTAGAATTTTTCCACAATTTTTTGGTTAATTACCAACTAGTAACACTAATTTTCTAGGGTTTCAAGAATTTATTTTAGTGTCAAACAAAATTAAAAATATTCCAAACTTTTATTTAAGATTCTAAATAATCAAATATATTTTCTAGAATTTTCTGAGAATTTTTTGATATTTTTACATATTTATTAAGAGTTAATTATGCAAAACTGATTAAATAACTATTTTCTGAAAAAGAAAACCCATAAAAGAAATTATCATGCCCAGTCAGCCAACAGGGGCCCGCCCGTCAGCCTCCCGCAGCAAACAGGGTGGGGCCCGCCTATCAGCGACTCGCGGACGTGGGTGAGGGTGCAACCGATCCGCGTGTTCGAGCTAAGCCGAGCCGAGTCCGAATTCTACTCGGAATCACCCGGGCCAAGCCGCGCGCGCTCTCGGCCGTCCGATCCTGGGCAGAACGCGTGGGATGCGTGACACGTGTCCCCTTTAGCCGATGGCTTTCTCTCTCTCCCATATATATATATATATATATATATATATATATATATATATATATATATATATATATATATATATATATATATATATATATATATATATATATATATAAGTTTTTATATATATATAAGTTTTTATATATATATATATATATATATATATAAGTTTAGGGTTATTTCTTCTAGCCGATTTTGAGGAGTTATCATCTAGGGTTCTTCGATCTTCCTGAAGCCATTGCGGATATCTCCAGACTCCAAACATATCCTACTTTCTTGCGTTAGAACCGTATTGAGGTTAGTTTTCTGAATATATAAATTCTTTCACAAAATTTTGAATATTAATTTCTGAAAATTTTGTATAGCACAATATGTCCAAAAATAGACGCGTCTCGATATTTTTGCTATTTTGGGATATCGGGAATCAAAATTATGAACCGTTTGAAGTTTCAGAAATCTGACACAACAAACATATGTTTTTTTTTTCAGAATTTAATTTAAATTATTTCTATGTTGTTAATTATGTAGAACTTCTAGGTTAGCAATCAACCACCATTGCATAATACAATTTTTTATGTGTAATAGTTTCCAAATGAATTCGAATCCGGATGGGCCATAAATTCCAGCATGTTTGTGATGCTAAAATCTATAAAAAATCATGCATGAAAGTCGAGTTTGTATCGGTTGACTGTTCGATCAACAAGATTATCTCGATTTACGTGCCATGAGTCTCTAGTTGATAAATTTGGGTTCTTTGGACACAATTAAGAAATTTACCTAAAAACTCAGAATACAAATTAAAATAGGATTTTAGAGTAATTATTCCAAAATTAAATAAATTAAAATAAATTATCTTTTGACATGGTAAATTCATAATACATAGGCTATTTGGACTTTGACTTGGATTCCGACTCGTACCAGCTAAGGACCACAGGCGAGTACATTCTCTGATCATTTTTATTATTTGATATTTTCTATGATGCATGTTTATAATAATATTTTACTTGATTTCTGGTACGATGGATAAACGGATTAGTATTGTATGGATTCATTTTCGTGAGATACGTATTTTCAGCCCTATTGACCTTTTTTCTGGACTAATGAATTACTGGACTAATGTATTTTCTACCATGTTGACATCTTCTGGACTATTTGGATTATTCATGTCTAAACTTGGATCCATGAGAACTAGTCGGGCAAAAAAATACCTAGAAGACGCGTGAACATTTCCTTTCTATCCTATGGCCATACTAGAATAATAGCAGCCACACACGACACGTGTGGTTTGCCGGATATTACCCCCTAGTCGGTCACATGTCAACTTGGTATTTCAAAACACTAGTTACATACAGTCATTCTGGATTAATCTATACTTTCTGATTGTACACTTGCATGACAGGTTTTCTAGTTCACATATCTGTCTGTCTTTATATGCTTCTCTGTTCTTCTTTCTTGTCTTTCAATATTTTTTTATTTAATTATTCCTTTATGATGTACCATATTCCATTATTATATGCTCATCAAGTATTTTATAACTATTTACTGTTCATAGTACTTGTCAATTAACTGGAACGGCTATTGGGTTGTACTCGTTCCATCCTGACTGGGTAAACATTTTTATGTTACTTGCTATCTTGCTCGTTAAATTTTGTTGGAGATCGAGATGCTTTTGGAGGCCAATATTAGAATTTAGATTGTTTAGCAACTTCTTTGGATTTGATGTTTAGCGGGTTTGTTCCCGAGTTATGATTTAATTATAAATTAAGAATCCTGTAAAACTATGTAAATATTGTGAATGAGCAATAGATTTGAATTTGTGATTAAATATTATCTATTTGGATTGATGGACCATTGTTATCATAAACAGCGTACTACTGCTGATGTTGCGGCATAGGCTGGGCTTGGCCATGTACTCGTATCCGAAAAGCGGGTGCGGGTCGGGACATTTGGTTCACTGGTTTGGTAGATAACGACTCTTAAACTTTGGTACTTGGATCTGTTTCTAACATATATAAATCTATGATTTTTTCGAGTGTTAATCTTTATTTTTACCTAGTTTTCGATTTTGTTCAATTAAAACTAATTAGAGGAGTTTAAAGTCGGTTAGGTAGTGATCATACCTGCAAAGACGATGCACAAAACGGTCGAGCGGTGAGGGAGAACGAAGGGGCAAAGTCGGGTGGTTGCAACGGCTGTTGCTGTTGTTCCGTGCGGCTGCTAGGGCGGCGGCGCTTGCGTCGGCCTGGAGGCGGTCGCCGGCGGTGGTGACAGCCAGGGGTAGTACGACCTAGGGTAGAGTCTCTAGGTTTAGGGTTTGGGCATGGGGTGTATGTGTTATATATATATATATATATATATATATATATATATATATATATATATATATATATATATATATATATAGAGAGAGAGAGAGAGAGAGAGAGGAGATCGGGTCGGACCCCGCGAGTCTGAAGGGAGTTGAGGAGGGTCGGATGGAGGTTTTAGAATTGCTGTTGTTGTAATAGATGTTGTTTTCTCTCTCTTTTTTTCTTTCTTTTCTTTTTCCTTTATTTTCTTAAATAAATACTTTATATGACAAAACATACAAAATATATATTTGCATATAATAATTTCTTAAAAAATAGTTTAATTTGACAAATGATAAAAAAGTTAGTTTGTTAAATACTTTTAAATAAATATTTATATAAGTAATACATCAAAGAATTTATTTTTAAATTAACAGAAAAAATAATCTAAGAAACCCAACAATTTAAATAAAATACTGAAAATTATAAATTAAAATTAGGGGGTTTACATTCTACCCAACTTACAAGAATTTTGTCCTCAAAATTAAAGCTAAAGCACGATTCTGAGAATAAGAGAAGGCAATATGGTAGAGAAGGGTCAAGTACGAACTATCGTACCTAAAACTTGGAAATGAGAAAGTATAAACCATGCATTAAATTCTAAGGGTCGATCTGGTCTGATTTAAGTAAGGTAATAAGACTCGAATAAGTTTTACTACAAGAAGAAATTGCACATGGGATCGAGAACACGAAGAATATAATAGAGGAGGTGAGTAACCCAAGGGAACGATGTATTTAAACAACGGAGGATGAACTGCCACTACTTGGTTACATAAATGGTCTTGAGCTATCTATGATCTAATGATCTAAAAGGGTGTCCCTCTATTCTATAAATTTTTCATAGTCACTAATGCCTACATTTTTACTCCTCGAAATCATTAAATTTTTAATTCCCATAATTCGTACCTAAGTCAAGTCAATCATAATCTCTCAAAATTTAAATAACAAAATTTAATCAAATCCATCATAATTTTCTTAAAATTAAAATAACCCTTGTTTAAATTTTAATTCAATCGATCATAATCTCGTCTTTATATCAAATTTTAAATTTTAGCCAAATCTATTATAACCTCCTCAATGTTTAGATAACTAAATCAAATTTTAAATAAAGATCCAAGCAATCATAATCTCCTCTCTCTAGAATTCAAATAACCAAACATCTATTCAATCCAATCTTATTCCGAGTTTCAAATATAAGGATTTCGTACTCATCAAATTTTGAATTCGATTTCCATCCTCAAAATTCCAACTGGGTAATTCAACATTCAAAATTTAACATTTAATTTAAATCCTCAAATTATAAAATTTTAAATCCAATTCACCAATGTTCAAGTTTAAAATTCTTTATTTATCCTCAAAATTTAAATTAATGATTCAACCTTCAATATTAAAAATTTAAATCATTTTCTCAAATTACAAATATTTGGTCCAATATATCAAAGTTTCCAAATTTATTACATAATTCTTCTCTTTAAAGTTAAATCCTTATCATCATAATCACTCTTCTAAAAAAATTCAAAATTAAAATGACTTAATTCTCTCGATCTTACCTTACTTGATTACCTTCTTAACCATGATCTAAGATTTTCATCTTCATATAATATTTTAGCTCAAGTTGACAATGCAACTCCTATCCAACTTAGAATTTACCGATCTATCACACAAGACTATACATTTAAGAAAACTTTTTCAAATTATTTAATCGTGTTACTCAATCCTCAAAAAATTTCACACAAAATATATCAAATATTTTACGCCCTTAATCACAAAAGATAACCACCTAGTAATGCTATTTGCTTATGGGGTATGTACCTTTAAAACTCCACAGTCTAGGTAAACAATATCTTCTTACACTAGCATATATTCAGTGTCATTCAATTATACTCCATTAATGGACCATAAGGACAATAGGATGCTAGGTTGTGAGGCATGCTACCCAACTTACAAGATTCCAACTAATAGTGTAATTGACCTATGGGCATATATACCTAGTAGAAATTATCTTTCTAACCTCTATCAAGCACGAAAGAAAAGATAGATTTATTTTGTGAAAGGATCAAGCAAGATGCAATTCAAGCAGTCAAATAAGAATTCAAAACAAAATTAAGAAAGGTGATTTAAATAAGTGGATGAGATCCTATACTCTAATCCTATTTGTAGGCTTGCTCGGTATAATAATGTAACTGAGGCAATATACTCTCAACTTGCATGGGCCACCACAAAAATATGGCATGTCTCAGTTCCAAAATATATAGGACTAGGAATACGTAAGCATGCCAGCCGTATGTATATGTCAACTCCAATATATGGAAACCGTAAAACATACATATGCTGTATATAAATAGTAATTCATAAGTGGTACATAGTGTCACAAGTCACAAGCAATACTAATCTTATCCATAAAATAAATTAGAAATAAATAACCCAATATGGCAATAAACCAAGTATGAAATAGTCGAAAAGACCAATGGTTGGGTGGAGACAAATCCACTACCAAATTAGGATATGAAAGAAAATATAATAAGTACATCATCTAATGATCAGAGAGACTCGAAGTGAAGACATCCTCGAAAGAGAAAGAAGTAGCAAGTTCTGGTCCATGCTCCTGCAAATAGTCATGATTGTCTACACCTGGAATGGGCCCTGGTCCTCAGAGGGACGTAACAAGATACATAGAATTATGCCAATCATAAACTGAATATAAACATATGTACTAGTAAACTAACCAAGCTACGTGAATGCAAATAAGGATAACCTTGCACGAATGGGCTGTCTGGCTAAAATGGGATTGGCATAATTCTCTCGAAGAATCAGTGGCCTACAAAGCATAACATCTTTCGATCGTCAAGCCGCTTATAAATAATATAAGGGTCATCTCACCACGGATCTCTGGCGGAGCGTGCGGGTTACAAAAAAAATGTGTAAAGTAGCCAAAATGACTCGTGTATATTCTCCCCACCCAAACGAATGTTAAGATTGTATCCATGTAATGACACGTCCAGTTCCTCACCACTAAGTCAATGAATGCACCTAAACAACAAAATATGAACTATGCCGACACACGTCCCTTACGTATCGGGAGTGACCCAAATACGATGGTTCGTGCCCTCTCACTCGTATCATACATCTGTGTATGTATAAAGTATGTGCCAAGGTCATAGAGATATACGAATATCTCATAAATATAGAGTTGTCACATAACTCTAGGTCAATATGCATAGTAAATAATATAATGATGATGCAATCCGTCGTTGCACCAAAGTCTATCTTGGAAGCACAGTTTTATAGAAAATAGATAAGTAAATAAGTAACATAAATGCAACAAGCTATACAAAATATAAATAAATAGTCATCATGGTAAGATATACTTGCCTGGCAATGGTTTGGTGCTGAAACGACGCCAGACAACAAGTACAATAACCAGAAAATACGAAAGATGAACAAACATCTTCGGATGCTGAAATAGACATCACCAACGGTTCCAAAATAAGCGAGATAGTCATAAAATACTACCCTTTCGTCCAATTTGGACACAGGGACAAAACGGTAATTTTGGGCCAAAATGGCGTCCACAAGTGGGCCACTTTGCAATAAAAAATGTGCCAAGAGTAAATGTCTCTAAATAGGAAAAATTAGGTCAAACAAATCATAATCAACGATACGAACTCAACGGTATCCCAGTTTTGGATTCCGGTAAGCCGATCACAAAATTGCTCGTAAAGTCGAATCGTGGGTCCCATGAATTATGATTCGTCGACTGACTCAGAATCAGACGAAAGTCGGGTCAGAGGACAAGTCAGACGCTGCGAGTCCAATGGCACAAGTTTTGTTGTGATCCGACGAGCGTACACAAACTAATAGTATAAGTTATAAAACACCGATATGGGAGAGTTTTAACTGTTACAGGTTGATTTTGACGTGCACACACGTCCAAATCAACTTTCACGAAAGCCCACACGTCCGGATATACCATACGCTCCTTTTGGTTCAACTGGTACGCGACGAGATAATTTCGTTTGGCGGGACGCACTCCGTATCTCAAGTTTTTTTATTTTAAAATATGGTTTTTTTATCGTTTTGGAAACATAATAATTTGACGATTAGTACAAACTAAGAAAAACTAAATGAATAGAAATAATCTTGGTTATATTTTTTTAATCTGGAAAAAGAAATTCGGGTTTTGGTTCACTGGTTTGGTAGATAATGACTCCTAAACTTGGATACTTGGACTAGTTTCTGACATATATAAAACTATGATTTTTTCGAGTTTGAATTTCTATTTTTACCTAGTTTTTTATTCTGTTCAATTAAAACTAAATAAAAAAAATTAAGTCGGTTAGGTAGTGATCATACCTGCGAAGACGATGCATGAAATGATCGAGCATTGAGGGAGAACGAGGGGGCGAAGTTGGGTGGTTGCAGCGTCGGCTATTGCAGTTCCGGCGGATGCTCGCGGGACGGTGCTCGCGGCTGCCTTGAGGCGGTTGCCAGCGGTTGTGGCGGCCAGGGGTAGAGCGACCTGGGGTAGAGTATCTAGGGTTAGAGTTTGGGTATGGGGTGTATATATATATATATATATATATATATATATATATATATATATATATATATATATATAGAGAGAGAGAGAGAGAGAGAGAGAGAGAGAGTGGAGATCGGGTCGGTCCGCGCGGGTCGGGTCTGAAGAGAATTAAGGAGGGTCGGGTGGAGGTTTTAGAATGGTTGTTGTTTTTTTTGTTGTAGTAGTTGTTGTTGTCTTTTTTTCTTTTTTTTCTTTCTTTTCTTTTTCCTTTGTTTTCATAAATAAATACTTTATATGAGAAACGAACAAAATATAAATTTTTATATAATAAATTCTTAAAAAATATTTTTACTTTGATAAATGATAAAAAAATAGTTTGTGAAATACTTTTAAATAAATATTTACATTAGTAATACATTAAAGAATTTATTTTCAAATTAACAGAAAAATTAATCTAAGAAATCCAACAATTTAAATAAAAATACTTAAAATTATAAATTAAAATTAGGAGGTTTAAAGTTTAACAACCTCAAGCAGATGGCGAGGACAGTTGACGGCTATACGATGGAGTTCTATAGGCTCAGTCGATTTGGTCCCACTTTGGTGGCGACCGAGCTAGGAGATTCCAGCAGGAACTTTACTTAGAGATCATCTTGGCGGTCGAGCAACATGAGTTTTAGACTTTCGACGTTGTGATGAGAGCAACGAGGAGGCACGAGTACACGTCTCAAAAGATCGTCGACATGATTGGCGGCCTAAAGAAGCCTCATATTTAGAGGGGATCTTCTACCCAATCTTTGGCACCAGCTCCGGTAGTTCGAGGTTTGTCGATCGGGTCTCCGAGGAGAGCAGTCCCGTCGACATTATTTTAGCAGACTTCTCAGACTCATCCTCAACAGTAGAGGCAGGCTTCTTCGGTTGGGTGTTCCCAATATGGGAATCCAGGCCATGTCTTTTTAGAGTGCCATAAGGAACAGCGCTTATGTTGGGTGTGTGGTAGAGCAGACCACATGGTGAGTACTTGTCCCTGGAAGACTCCAGCTGGATCATCATCTGTCCAGTTAGCAGCTCCGCAGTTCAGGGCACCAGTGTCGGTACAGTAGCATCAGGGACCGAGGCCTTTACCGATGCAGTCCCAGACATTCCAGCAGTAGAGGCAAAAGCAGTTTGCTCAGGCCCAGGCTCAGATCAGGCAGAGAGGCTAGCAACAGAGGGGACCAGCACCCAGATAACAAGGACATACTTTCATGATATCTTATGAGGAGGCACTAGCGGCTGAAAAGCTGGTTGCAGGTACCATTCTCTTACATTCGCATTCAGTTTCAGCATTATTTGATTCTGGTGCATCGTACTCGTTTATATCTATATGATTCGCGACGCAAGTTGGCTTGGAGACTGAGTCATTACCCGTAAGGTTGAATATATTTACTGGTAACTATCTTATGGGAGTAGATAGAGTTTATGCCTCATGTTGAGTCATAGTGTACAGTAGAGAGCTTCTCGCTAGATTGATATTGTTTCCTATAGGCGATTACGATTTAGTCCTTGGAATCGATTGGTTGAGTGTGCGACACATGATGATAGATTGCCATGCTGGCAAGGTTATCTTTTGTGTCCCTAACGAGGAGGAGTCCTCATTTTTTAGAGATGAGGTAGAGTCTTCGTCAGTTATCCTGAGGATGGCAGTAGACGAGGAGGTTTGATTTTCCAGAGTTGTTTGTGAGTTCCCGGACGTATTTTTCGACGAGCTTCCAGGCCTGCCGCCAGTTCGAGATGTAGAGTTCTATATTGATTTGATTCCAGGTGAGGAACCAGTTTTAGAGAGAGTCTACAGGATATCACCATCAGTGTTGGAGATTATGTACCAAATTATAGAGGAGTTGAGGACCAAGGGATTCATTCGTGCTAGTGGGTCACCTTGGGGAGCCCCGTTACTTCTTATAAAAAAGAAGGATAGTTCATTGCGTTTATGTGTTGACTATCGTACGTTGAATGCGGTAACCATTAAGAACAAGTATTCCTTGCCCAGGATAGATGACTTATTTGATCAGCTCAGATGGGCAGTTGTGTTTTCTAAGATCGATTTACGGTCTGGGTATCATCAGATCAGGGTCAGAGAGCAGGATATACCCAAGACAACATTTAGATCTAGATATGGCCATTGGGAGTTCCTTGTTATGCCATTTGGAGCGACCAATGTACTAGCAATATTCATGGATCTCATCAATCGCATATACATGACTCACTTAGACCAATTTATGATAGTGTTTATTTATGATATCCTGATCTATAATCGGACTGAGGTAGAGCATGAGCGACACCTTCGTATAGTTCTTCAGACTCTCTGAGAGCATCAACTATACGCGAGGTTTAGCAAGTATAATTTTTGGCTAGATCGTATCTCATTCTTGGGTCACATCATTTTTGGTGGAGGCGTAGAGGTGAATCCCAAGAAGGTGGAGGCTATTGAGAGTTGGCCAATACCTAGTACAGTCTCGGAGGTGCGCAGTTTTTTGGAATAAGCATGCTACTATAGGAAGTTTATGGACTTTGCTAAGATTTTCGTACCCATGGCACAACTGACGTATAAGGACGTGTGCTACGAGTGGTTAGTTGCTTGTCAAGTTTCTTTCGAGAAGCTCAAGCGGAGTTTAATTTTAGCTCCTATTCTGACACTTCTCGTTAGACCAGGTGGGTTCACGGTTTGCTACGATGCATCAGGCATTGGGCTAGGGTGTATTCTTATGCAGCAGGGTAGGATTATTGCTTATGCATCTCAGCAGCTTCGAGACCATGAGAACAATTACCTGACCCATGATTTTGAGTTAACCGTAGTTGTGTTTGCACTCAAGATCTGGAGGCATTATCTGCTGTCATAACCCGTACCCAATATAAGGGCACGAGAATGTGGGTACGTCCAGCCTACGTCGCAGCATCGACGGTAGAACGTTATTTGGGTAAACTATACTATCTAACAATAATAAATAATACTATAAATAAATATACAATATACACAATAATTATTTAATTATAAAATAACCATAATACCCTTTCCTAGAAAATATGGTAGTAACAAGTCTACCCCCCTTAAAATAATTTTGTTCTCGAAATTCAAAGACTAAAGTACCCCAAGAAAAGCAAAACAGAACAAGAAAGAACAAACCTCAAGACAAAACAGATACATGTACCACTCTCGTATTTTATCCTCCCCCTCTCAGGTAGGCTCACCGGGAGAGTGATGCCTACATGCGACGTGCACCAAAGGAATGGTTTGGTTCCTCAGTACCTTCTCTCTCCGATCCAGAATCTCATCTGGCTGCTCTGGATAGCTGAGAGTATGGCCCAACTCTATCTTCAGTGATCCAATACGTGACTAGGATCTGCCATGTAACGTCTCAACTGTGACACATGAAACACGTTGTGCATCCCTCCAATGCCAGTGGCAAGTCTAGTCTGTAAACAACTGCAACGACCCTCTCGAGAATACTGAAGGGTCCGATGAATCGTGGACTAAGCTTCCCGCCTCTACCGAAGTGAATCGTGCCTCGTGTCGGACAAATTCTCAGAAACACCAAACCTCCAACCTAGAACAAATACAACTTTAAGAGCTTAATCTATAACAAACAACCAATATTAACACAAAACAAAACCTAAAACAATACCTCAAACTCTAAGGGTCTCCGATAGCTATTGGCCCAATGCCGAGTATGTCCAGCGCCACACGAAGTCTATCTCTAATCAGCTTGATCTTCTCTGCTGCATCCACCACCATCTCTGGCCCTAACAAAGCTCTCTCTCCAACATTATCCTAAGACAAGGGAGTGCAACATCTCCAACCATATAGAGCCTCAAACGATGATATCTCTATACTGGCCTGGTTGTTGTTGTTATAAGCAAACTCTTTCAAATAGAGATGGTCCTCCCAAGATCCCCTAAAATCTAGTACACAGGTGCGAAGCATATCCTTGAGAGTCTGAATGGTCCTCTCTGACAGTCCATCCATCTGGGGGTGATATGCAGTACTGAACTTGAGCTGGGTGCCCAAGTTCGCTTGCAAACTTCTCCATAAATGAGAAGTGAAACGACTATCCCGATCTGAGACTATGTTGACGGGAACCCCATGTATCCTGATGATCTACCTCACAAACATCTCTGCCAGCTTCTTCATAGACGAACCCACCCTGAAAGGCAAAAAGTAGGCCAACTTGGTTAACCTGTCAACGATGACCCAAATTGCGTCTTTTTCTACTGGAGATCGTGAAAGTTCGGACACAAAATCCAAAGTAATGTGCTTCCACTTCAACTCTGGAATGGGTAATGGCTGTAGTAAACCGCCTAGACTCTGCTTCTCGACTTTCACCTGCTAGCACACTATACATCTGGATATAAACTGTGATACCTCCCTCTTCATTCTATGCCACCACACACTCTCTAGCATATCCCAATACATCTTGTTGTCACTTGGATGCATAAAATACTGAGAGAGAAGCGCTTCCTATAATACCTCCTAACGTAGCTCCCCACCAAGAATACATAATCTAGTATCGTGCCTTAAAGAACCATCCTCAGTAATGGTGAAATCATCCTTCAATAATGCTCTCACCTGAGCTCTGATGTTCCTCAGAGACACATCCTCATACTGAGCTGCCTTGATCCTGTCAATCAAATCTGAATATATTTGCAAACCCTATATCTGCATCGCAATCCTAGGAACTATTACCTCAATGCCCAAGCTCTCTAGATCCTCCAACAAATATCAGTCCTTCGTCAAAAACATAGCTACCAGATACCTGCTCAAGGCATCGGCAACTACATTGGCCTTTCTATGATGATATTGTAAGGATATATCAAAATCCATCATCTGCTCCAGCAATCGATGCTAGCTCAGGTTCAGCTCCTTCTGAGTGAAAATGTAGTTCAAGCTCTTGTGGTCTGTGAAGATCTCCACACGCTCTCTGTACAGATAGTGTTTCTACAACTTTAAAGCAAAGATGATTGCTGCCAACTCCAAATCATGGGTAGGATATTTATTCTTATGAGAACGTAATTACATGGATGTATAGGCAATCATTTTTCTATTCTGCTGGAGAACACAACCCAAACATTTTCTCGATGCATCACTATAGATAGTAAAATCTTCAGACCCTAATGGAAACGTCAAAATAGGAGCAGACGTTAACCTCATCTTCAATTCCTCAAAAGTAGCCTGACACTCGTTTGTCCAAATAAACTCCGCATCCTTCCTGGTGAGTCTGGTCATCAGCTCAGCAATCCTCGAAATATTTTTCACAAACTTCCTGTAGTAGCCTGTCAGACCCAAGAAATTCCTGATAGCTACCACTGAACTCGGGATCTTCCAAGACTACATGGCTATGATCTTATTTGGGTTCACTAAAATCCCATTACCAATCATAATATGTCCTAAGAACTCCACCTTGTCCAGGAAGAACTAACACTTGGATAGCTTCCTATATAGCTTCTCCTTCCTCAGCACATCCAACACAATCCGCAGATGCTCCTCGCGCTCCTTTGGTGTCTTCGAGTATATGAGAATGTCATTGATGAACACTACTATAAACATTTTAAGGTACTGGTGGAATACCTTGTTCATAAAATTCATAAACACCGTTGGGGCATTAGTCAACCAAAATTGCATCACCATAAACTCGTACTGGACATACCGAGTCCTAAAAGCAGTCATCGGAATATCCTACGGCTTTACTTTCACCTAGTGGTAGCCTGATCTCAAGTCTATCTTGGAAAACACCTTGGCGCCACTCAACTGATCGAACAGATCGTCAATCTGTGGCAACGATATTTATTCTTGATAGTAAGATTATTTAATGTCCTGTAATTGATGCACATGCGTACCGATCCATCCTTCTTTGGTACAAATAATACCGGCACTTCCTATAATAAAAAACTGGATCTGATAAACCTATTATCCTATAATTCATCCACTTGCTTCTTCATCTCGACCAGCTCGTTGTTATTTGCTCTATAGACATGCTGTAAAATCGGCTCTACACATGGCACCAAGTATATAGAGAACTCAATATCTCGATCTGGCGACAATCTTGGTAATTCCTCAGGAAATACATACAAGAACTCTGTTATCAAGGGATACGAAAACTCCTTGTCTTCCATCATAGCTCCACAGATAATGCCTTCTCCTTGCTCCAAAGCTCCTCTAGCAAACTCAAACTCTGGCTCTTCTGGCGGGCTAAACAAAACTCCACCTCCTCTGTAATCTATACTAGCATGGTGCCTACTCAACCAATCCATCCAGAGTATAATCTGGTAGCACGGAAGTGGAATTACAAGTAGACACGCGCTTAGCTTTTGGCCTCCCAGAGTAACTATTCGATCCTTGCAAACATCACTAACCAGGATACTGCCTCCCCCGGTCATGATCTTGCAAGTCCTAAGTAAAGACTCAGCTAACAAATTATGCTTCAGAGCAAAAGAAATAGATACAAAACTATGGGAAGCACCTAAATCAAACAATGTTAAAGTTGGAATAGAATCAAGGAGAACAGAACATGCGATGACATCTCTGGTGGGCTCGGCCTCCTCGGCTGTCATAGCAAACGCTCGTCCTTGGGGTGCACTTCACTGATGCTGGTGCTGGGCATAATGTTACTACTGGGTCTGAAGAAGCGGTCCCTTCGGCTATATTGTAGGTGGCCTTGCCTGTTCTCTCTGAGCTGGAGCTTCTCCCTGAGCTCCACGACAAGGGTTAGAAGGAAAATCTCTCATCTGATGCCCCTCTGAGACATAATACAGACAAACTCCCAATCTCGTCCTACAAACTTCCCAGATATGGCCGGGCAGGTAGGTATGGTGCCTCTGCTGTGAGTGTCTCTGATGTGAGTGTCTCTGCTGCTGCTATGGTGCCTGGTGTACCGGTGCCCTAGCTGCAGTCTGGTACTGCTATAGCTGCTGAAAAGGGCTATACTGGATATGAAGATACTTAGCAGGCATTGTGCTGCTACTAGCCCCCATAAAAGAATTGAGGTCTCTCTTGGGCTTCAAGCTCAACTCCTGCTCAACATTTTGTGCCTCCGCAAGTATCTCAGAGTACGTCTCATAGAAAGACAGAATGAGGATCTTCATTTCCCAGTTCAGACCCTCGCGGAAGTGGATAGCCCGAACCTCTGGCTCCCTCACCAAGTACTCTGCAAATAGGCTCAACCTTCCAAACTTTGCGGCGTACTCCTCCATGGACATGCTCCCCTGAGTAAGGCCTCAAACTGCCTCCCCAAGTCCAATTTGTCCATTCGAGAAAAGAACTCCTTGAAGAGGTCCTTAAACACCTTCCAAGACTGCCCCACATCAGCAAGAAGTGGCTCATTCTTAAACCAAGCGCAGGCGATATCGAACAGCTGAAGTCCAACTGCCTCAAACTTCATATCATCAGTAAGATGAGACACCCTCATGAGATGCTCGATATCTTTGAGCCAATCATCAGCGTAGACAATGCCCTCGATTCCCTTGAAGACCCGAGGTTTCAACTTCTTGAAGTCCTAGATATTACCCGGCCGAAGTTGGAAAACCTACGAAGCAACCTGCTGCTGGACCGGAGCTCCTCTCTTTGCTGCAACAAGGGCAAGCTTATAAGCACTCTCGATACCCTGCCGCATCACGTTGGCCGGCCTTTGGTGAGCCTTTGACTGGGCCCTCTGAGCCTCCATTATCTCACGAAATAATACGAACATCTGAGTCACATCTGCCGGTACAGGAGGTGGAGGTAGAAGTCCCTCAGACACAGCTAGAACAATCCTCTATACTAGAGTGGACCCTTGAATACAGCTGATACACCAATCACCGGATTAGTGACTAGTGCAGGCTCTCGAAAAGTCACAGATCTCTCAGAAGCTGCTGTGATCGAGTCTTAGGCGACATCCTGAGGCAAAGCGGAAGAAAAGAATCAATATGGAACAAGATATAATGTATTCAAAGAAGTAAAGCTCAATAATCAAATATCAAGGAAGAACAGTTGAAATGAACAATAGAGTTTTTTCTTGTTGTGGTTGAGTATTCTCAGCCTAGCCTATATCCTATATCTTGAAACAGGCTCAAAATAGCACTCAAATTAGAGCACCACTATGAATCGCACTAATTGCAACCTCAAGGACCTGCATGGGCCACCACTAAAAATGTATCACGACCAGCACCCGATATAAGGACACCAAAATATGGGTACGTCCAGCCTACGCCACAACATCGACGGTAGAACGTTGTTTGGATAAACTATACTATCTAACAATAATAAATAATACTATAAATAAATATACAACATGCACAATAATTAGTTAATTATAAAATAATCAAAATATTATTTCCTAAAAAATATGGTATTGACATATGTATGGCGAGAGGCTGGAAATCTTCACAGATCACAAGAGCTTGAGGTATGTGTTTACGCAGAGGGACCTCATCATGCGGCAGAGAAGATGGCAAGAGTTAGTGACAGATTACGATATTGATCTTCAGTACCATCCAGGGAAGGCCAACGTCGTTGAAGATGCTTTAAGCAGGAGAGTAGGAGCTTACTTCTTGACGGAGCAGCGTCACTTCCTGGACGACCTTCGAGGATGGGACTCTTAGGTTTGGGAGTCGACTTTGTGTGCCGAGTAGAGATATCTGACACGAGATTATGTTAGATGTCCACAGTTCCCAGTATTCAGTTCATCCAGGAGGGACGAAGATGTGTCATGATATTCGTCAACACTTGTGGAAGAATGGGATGAAGAGGGAGATAGCACGGTTTATTTCTCAGTTTTAGTCTGTCAGCAGGTTAAGGCTGACCATCAGATACCAGCCAGACTTCTTCAGCCTTTACCAATTTCGAAGTGGAGATGGAAGCATATTACCATGAACTTCATGACCGATCTTCCTAGATTCCCGACTGGTAGAGATGCCATATGGGTGATAGTAGATTTACTCACGAGGATTGCTCACTTTCTATCTTTCAAACTTAGTCAGTCCACTGAGCAGCTAGCAGAGATGTACATGAGGCAGATTGTCCGGCTACATGGCGTGCCAGTTAGCATAGTCTCAGCGGGGATTCCAGATTCACTTCCCATTTCTGGCAGAACTTTCAGCAGAGTTTAGGCACCTATTTAAGGTTCAGTTCAGCATACCATCCGCAGACAGAATATCAGTCAGAGGGTACGATTCAGACTTTGGAGTATATGCTTCGGTTATGTATGATAGATGTCGATGGTTCCTGGGAGGATCACCTGTTAGTGGAGTTATCCTACAATAATAGCTTCCAGGCGAGCATTCAGATGACACCCTTCGAGGCATTGTATAGCAGAAGATGCAAATCACCCTTGGCTTGGGATGATATTGGCGAGAGATAGATACTAGGTCCTGAGATGATTACTCAATCAGTAGGGGTCATCAGGCATATCAGAGAGCATCTCAGAGTAGCTCAGGATCGTCAACGTTATTGGGCAGACTCGCATCAGCGACATCTTGAATTCTCTGTCGGCGACCACGTATTTCTTAGGATTTTGCCTACCCGTAGAGTTATCAGATTCGGAGTATGGGAAAAGATTAGTCCTAGATTTATTGGTCTGTTCAATATCTCGAGCGCATAGGAGATATCTCATATCAATTAGCTCTTTCTCCTTCGCTACACGAGGTACATGATGTTTTTCACGTACCTAAGTTGTGTCGATATATTTCAGATCCGAGCCATGTCCTAGATCATTCAAAGTTGGTCGTTGGTACGACCTATCATATAAGGAGAGGCCCGTATCCATTTTGGACTGGAGGGAGAAGGTTCTCCAGAACCGGACTATCCGACTAGGTTAATTTTTTTTGGGTCATCACACACTGGGTGAGTCGACATGGGAGCACAATGATGATGTTCATGTTCGTTACCCGTATTTGTTCGACTCAGGAGATATACTTATTTGTGTTCTCCGTATCTTATCATATCTTGTGTGCTATTTGTTTGCAGTAGTTAGTTGCTTTGTAGTTCATCGTTCTATTTACTTGCCTGGATTTTATTGATTGGATTTTGGAGCCTTATTGGAATTTCGATGACGAAAATTTTCTAAGGAGGGGAGAGTTGTGAGACTCGTCTCACAGTATCTGTATTGGTATATAGATACATATTTTGTATTATATATATGTTGTGTTTGATTGGATCTCGTAGAATCTTAGAATTTTCTTAAAACTGAAACTTTACTACCTGGCCGGCATACCGACGGTATACTCTGGCATACCGACGGCATATCGTTCAACAGATATTTGTTTTACTTTTGAGATATTTTTGAAATATTTTTGAGATATTTTTGTGAGATATTTTCTTAAATAGTATTCGATACTTTCTATTATTTATTTGTTGCTTGTTTTTGTTTTAAGTGGTCGAGATTGATTTAATCTCGAGACGTGGATCGCTAACGAGGCAGATCGGATGGTCACAATTAAATTACCTATTATATATATGAATTGATTCTCTCTCATCTTCCTTTTCTTTCTTTCTTTCTTCACTTCTTCATTTATTTTCCATTTTCCGTGGGAGCTAGGAGCTTGGTCATGAGGCCTAAGAGTGTGATTTTTGAACCCCTCTTGGTGGTGGAGTTGAAGGTTAAGGCTGGGAGCTTAGCTTGAGGCAAGTACATCTTGCCAAAATCTTGAACGACTTTACTTTACTGTAGTTTTTAATTTTCTTGGTAGTTTATGCTTAGAATTTCATGATTGTGGTTTTGTTAAATATGTTTCTCTAGTGATTTTTTGGCATGACTAGTTTTCAGAAATTATTTCGAGATTATTTTTAATTTTCTGGTAGAAACCCTAATATTTACTGGATAGGCAACTCGGTGTCGGAAACGATAACCAGAGTGATTGCCAAAAGCCTTATTATATATTCTATATGAGGCTTACTATTAGATTTGACAACTTAACAGACCAGTTTCTTTTAAGTTTTGGAACGCGATTTTGGTTCTGGAATACCCGTCGTGATTGGACTTCCCCTAGGGGCTTGTTTGGTAATCGAAAAGTGTGCCGGATTTGGCAATTTTTCAGGATTTAAGGAAAAGAACTCCAAATCGGTTGCTTGGATGAACAAGGATTTAGTGATATAAAAGTACCATGTCAGAGGAATTATAATTCCTGTTGGGAGCATTTTTCTGGCTCACCATATCCTCATTTGTTTTGAGGATGTGGCTGAAATTAGCTAGGTTTTAATAGTTTTATTATAAAATTAGTTAATGTTGTCAATTAACAAGAGCTAAATGATATAATTATGATAATTAATTATATATGAAAAAAGCAACCAATAATTAAGTACATTTTAACAAGTTGAATAGTTAGTAATAATAGTTAAATAATAATTTAAAATTATTAGTTGGAAAGTACGGACACTCAAAAAAATTTGATTTTGTGTCCGGACGCATATCCAAAATATATCGGCCACAGCATGGACATTATATATATATATATATATATATATATATATATATATATATATATATGTATATATATATATATATATATATATATATATATATATATATATATATATATTTGTTCACAATTAATTAATCTTTTTTGTTTCTCTTTCAAAAAATACATTCTTAATTAGTTATGGATTTTTTTTCTAACATCAGACAAATTTTTTTCTAACCATCACACTAATTTTGTTTGCTAATTATTTACTAAACTAATTATAATTAATCAAAAATTAATTAATATTATAAATATAAAATGCTAATTCTTAATTAGTTAGTAATTAATTATCTTAATCTATCAAACTAATTTTTAATTTTTTAATATATTAAGTGAATTAATTATAGTTTATTAATATTATAATATACATTTCCACTTTCAACTTTTTACTTTTCTATCTCAACCAAACACATTTGTCTAATCTTCCACTTTCTACTTTTCACTTTCCTATCTCAACCAAACACATTTGTCCCCTAATAGGGGGACAAAAAAGTGGATGGATTCCTACATAAAATTTATCATTGAAAGTACAAATCCAAATCTTCTTACACTTATGGTTTACCAAACAGGCCCTAGAATTACCTATTGAAAACTGTCATACCGACGTTATACTGGTGTATACCGACGGTATACCGATTTGGCCCGACTTGGAATCCTAGAAAGCTGTTGTGATACAAACCGGTATACCGACGATATACCTATTTTTTGGAATCAAAAACTTGTGTTTTTTTCTATCTCTGGACTAGTTTACCAACGGTATACTTGTGTATACCGACGGTATACTTGTGTATACCGACGGTATACCGGTGTTATGCTCTTTTTTATGGGATTTGTTTTTCATCGTATTTTCTTTCTTTTTCTTGTGTAGCACCTTGGTGCATATACTTTTAGTATGTTTACTTGTGACTAGTAGTGCCTAGACTTGACCTTGGTATACCATATTTCGTGACCCGTTTCTTATATAGCTAGTGGACGATTTACACCCTAGATGCATTTGATAGTAAATTTTCTGACCCGTCTCTTGTATAGCTAGGGGACGATTTACACCCTAGATGTATTTGACCACGATTTTCGTGACCCGTCTCTTATATAGCTAGGGGATGACTTACACCTTATATGCACTTGACGAGGTGATTTTGTATGTTAGGGGATCGATTTACATCCTATATACTCGTGATAGTGACTCGTAGTAGTTCACTCGTGGTCATTGTACATGACATACATGATAGTGACTCGTAGTAGTGCACTCATTTTCATTGTCCCTTACATGGGTAACAGTGACTCGTAGTAGTGCACTCGTGATACATCAGCAGTACATTAGTAGTGTATTATCTGTTATAACTTTTTATAGTGCACGTTAGTCGTGTCTATGATCGTTTGGTTGTATTCTTTCTTACTTTGTGCTTGTGTTTATTAAAGCATCATCTTATCTCGTATATCCCTACGGGGAGCATCATGTCTATGATGGATTATGCGAAATGCAACGCCTGAAATCCTAAAGAAAATATTATGGATTAACTAGCGTGAATAACTAGATCATTGGGAGGGGCGAATCTCTAGGTTGCATGCAGTTCAGTTATCTAGCCACCTTGCTTCGTGGACTTGTTGCTCGCCGTCGTGCCGGACACATTTCTTGCTCACCTTCGTACGGGGCATAGTAGGCTCACCGTCGTGTAGTGCCACTTTCTAGGATGCAGGCTTTGAGGCCGGGCAGTCCACTATATTTATTAGCTTAGTTATGGTTGGGCTTAACTTGGATAGTCTGCAGGGCATCTGACCAATAGAGAGATTCTCAAGATTTATTTGCTAGTAATTAGGTTTTATGATAACCCTAGTTAGCTAATGATATCAAGCCGTAGACATTGCTTGGTCGTGCTTTATTGATTGTTACTATTGCTTGCCTAGTGTCTTTTTTTTTCTCGCATGGTTACATTCCGGTAAGTAACAAGAGACTAAGTTCGACTTGACAAAAGAATCATAATCATGGTCCTTGTTTGGTTTAAGGGTTATGGTTCATATTTCGAGGAGTTCCCATATCTTCTTTTTGTTTGCCGACTTATCTTTTCCTTTTTATCATTATTGTTACCTACGTGTTTACTCTTTTTACTGGTTATTGTCATTTACATGCTTATTGCTTTTACCTTTCCATGACCTCGTGCATGCCACCTTTACTGGACATGACGTGTACATGATCCCGTGCTCAGTTTTACTTTACATCAGCAGTTTATGTCCATATTTTACATTGCCTTTACATCAGCATTTTATTTTCATGTTTTACGGTACTCTGATATTATGGTGGTTATATGTTGCTTAGTATATTATAGTTGTATTGCATGATGGCTTTAGTTTATAGTTTTTGGCCTTATTTTTGGTACTTGCTATTAGGGGTCTGACCCCACTGGTTTTGTTTGGCTAGATCCGGTAGCAGAGCATGAGGATCTTCCGTACCTTTCCGTGGATGGTTACCACCAGGAGAACCAGATCAATTGAGTGGATTTCTATTTTGTTCTCCAACTTATTATATATATTATTTTTTGGTGTTTAGCTCGAGCACTTGTTTAGCTCATATTTTGTACCTGATGCATCTTCTAAAGGGCATAACATAACTAGCATATTATATACCATGGCTAGAGTTGATCATGTATGACTATTGCTCTTGCTAGTTCTTTATTTTGTATTACTAGCTTCATAATCATTTATGTATATTTGGCTTGGGACACTTTACTAACTTGCTTCTGATGATCATATACCTTATATATTGTGGGTTCCTGCTTGTGATTGAGATACTAGGATTGCTTGACCTAGGTTGACTGATGTCTTATAATATTAACCCCCCATGTCTATTTACAATCGTGATCGTATCTCGGGGTACTCGAGTACTCTGGTATACATAGCTGGATTTGTCTGTCCGCGCTCTCCATTATTCTGGTTTTGGGGCATGACAACTTTTATTTCCCCCTGCTAGGGATAGAAATGACACACATAATTCTCTCTCTAAGTGAGTATGCACGAGGGATGACTAGGTCATCAGGAGAGATCATCATTATTCCTACTCTGACGACGATATTACCTTTGGCCCTTATTCTGGAAGAACCGTCAAAGAACATTCGCCAAACTGATCCTCCTATCATGACGATGTTAAACTCTAACACCTCGTCGAGAATTTAGTTGCAGAGCTTCGAAGTATCCGACACCGGATGAGCTGCTAAAAAGTCGGCCAACGCTTGGCCCTTGACAGCCTTTTGGGGAACGAATACCATATCATAAGGTAACAGTAGGATTTCCCATATGGCTAGGTAAGATTTAAGTGCCTCGGGCTTAGCGTTTGGCAGGATATTGAGCTTATGCATCATGATTTGTGGATTCAATCCTAGCATATCTTCGTAGTTCCATGCAAAGATGTCGATGTATTTCCTTATTAGACAAGGAATTCCCTCTTTTCTGTCGAGAGATTTTTGCTGATGAAGATGGGTTTAGGAGTGACATCGTCACCCAAATCAGCTTGTACAACTTCGTCCTCAGTAGGAGGTTTTCGCTACTCGAACCGTAGCTCCCACAGAGATTCCAGTACTGTGGGTTCCAGTATTTTAGCCCACGGTTCTACTTTAAAGAGTTTGATCGGGTACTCATCATCCTCTATTGGATCCGCTGATGCCATATTAATGGACAACGTTTACTTTAGTATGTCTCTGGTGATGGTGTCTGAGACCCAAGCGGAAGACTATAAAGAGTAAGATTGCATTTTATCTTCCTCCCCCGAGTCTTCGAGAGTTATAGGAGGTGTGACATATCCCAAACCATGACCGGTTCGTTGGTAGTATGTCTCAGGCTTGCCCTTTGGGGCAAAGTGATGTAGTGGTAAGCGTTGTCCCTTGCCGTAATTCAGGAACTAGTCTCTCTTCATATTGTATCCCATCTTATGGAGAATATGCTCAGTCTATATGTTGTAGCAGTGAAGATGCAGTCTACCTCTTTTCGGTTCCGGCTCTTCTGAGATAAAGTCCCGACGACCTTTAGCCTTTCCAAAAATAATGGGTTTGTCCCCTTTCTAGGGTCTTGGCTAAGGAGGATTCGATTTACTGTGTGGGTTGTAGCCACTTGCATATGCAGGTGTAAACTTAGACCATACTCCTAAGAATATGTGACACCCCAATGCGCAATAATATCGTAACTCAAAAAGAGGCCTTTATTGAGGAAGTACAGTATTTTCTCTAAAAGGATTACATCATCGAGGGATGGTAGATTGGTGGATGCTGCGACATACTCTTCCAGTTCATCTTCTTTAGTGGTTGTCAGTAACGCTGATGGTGTTGGAGTTTTCCTACGAAGATTGACTACCAACTGCCCTAGGGTTCTCACGGCAAGGGGATACCTGTCTGGCACGTGGCTCTGTCCTTGGGGCTTAACTACCGAGGATTCAGGTACCCTTTTTTGAAGCTTGACCAAGAGGGAAGAGTTGTTTGGGCTGGGCGTCCTTTGAGACGGACCCTTAGGGGATCGCACGAAGGTGTAGTCGTATCAGCTTCATCATCGGCATCGTTACTTCTTTCGTCTTGGTGAATTTTCTTATACAAGATCGAGTTGGAGTAGTATGCTTCAACTTATTTGAAAGGATCTACGTCGACAAATTCTGTCTTGACGATATTGTCTTTGCTGACGTACTTTAATCAGTGGTGGAGGGTGGAAGGGACAATCATATACTCATATATCCATGAACGCCCTAGCAAGACATTGTAGGACACATCCACGTCGATGATATAGCAAGTAACCTCTATTCGGAGATCGCCAATTTGGTACTTCAGACGAATCTTGCCTAACGGGTAGCTTCTTCCGTCGTTGAAGCCGCTGATAGTGGTATTGGTGGTTGGTAGCCGATGCATCTGGATTCCGAAGGTCTGTAGCAGGCTTCATGGGATAATGCTGAGAGATTATCCGGGGCAATATGCATCTGGTTTACCTTAATGGCTCTGATGTATCCTATGTAATACAGGGGACGATCGTGCCTATTATTCTTTAACAACATATCCTGCTGAAAGAATATGATGATCGAAATTACCTCCATTACGTTGTTATAGTGAGGGCATGCGGCGGGATTCTCGACCAGAGGCTTGACTTGGGCCAGATAAGAGTCGATATTTTATAATGCCTCATGTAGAGCCTCACGAGTCTTTTTGGAGAGACGGAGGAGCTCGAAGAGTGGCAACTTAGCGGGAGTGTTGTCCAGTAGTGCCAAAATATAAAAGTTGTAAGTCTTTTCCAGGACTTGCATTGTCTCTTTCTGCAGAGATTTTTCGCAATAAGTCTCCTTCTGCTTTTGCTTGTCCACTGCGGGAAGCTGGGATAAACCTAGATAAGATTTAACGAAAGTTGTGGGCATGGCAACCGGAGGTATAGTATCATCGGGGGCATTGTAGTAGTGCTGATAGGCTAGGCCCGACCTTGTTACGCCAGCGAGATCTTCGTCTGTTGACGGGGAGACCATGTGACAGGACTTGGTATTCTTTTCCATGGACTAAGAAGCAAGAGGCACTGTCGGCTGAGTCACGTGTGGGACGAGGTCTGGATGAACCCACATGACTTTGCCTCTTAGAGTAGTTAGGGGAACCAACCCATCTGCTTGGGCTGGAAGGAGGTTAACGACCTTCATTATTGTCCTAGGTATGGGGATGACACCATCTTGGGCCTCTGTTGTCGGAAAGGTGCCAAATTGGAGGGACACCATATTTATAGTGATTGTCTTGTCTTCGAAGTCCAAAGAAAGAGATTTTGAGTCGATTAACCATTGTATGTTCATTTTAAATATGTAACAATCTCGCATGGCATGATGGACATATCGATGGTAGTAGCAATACTTGGGGTTGTCAACCTTGCCTGCTTCATCGGGATATTTGACGTTAAATAGCCAAAGTTTGTTGCCCTTCATCAATACTTCGAAGATTTCCATGACACCATCGTCATCAAAGGAATAAGTCTCACGCACTTTTAGTGGCTCTGTTGGCTTGGTAACAGGTGAGGTCGGACTTTTGGACAAGTTAATCGTCAGGGCCTGCTTTCCTTTACTGTCATGACTGTTGTTAGCGGTGAAAGGACGATTTCTCTTGTCTTCAATGCTGGGAGTTTCGAATCCGAATAAGCGGGCATCTTTTGTGGTCTATTTTGCAGCAGTGGCACTTATGATAAATGTCGTCCAATCACTGAATGGGCCATATGCCATCCAAAGTCTTACTGTTGGTAGGAGGTTCTTTCGACACGTGTCCATCAGCAATGATTCTGGTATGCCGGGAGGCAATTTTAATATCGTCTGCTGGAACGTTTGATGTAATTTCGTGCAAGTTCCCTGTCTCCTTGGGTAATATCCATGAGAGAGAACATGGTTATATACATCCCTCCTTTATAGAACCGGGTAAAAAAAGGGACTTCGGGTCCTCGAAAGACGAAATGTACTTATCTAGGAGACTACAGAACCACTCAAAAGCGACCCCAGATAGTGCCCCGACGAACAAGTTGGTGAGTAGGGTGTCATCCCAAGGTAAGTGACTCATCGTGGACTAGAAGTAACTCATGTATTGATGAGGCGATGTCTTTCCGTCAAATGGAGTCAGAGATAGTGGCTTGTATTTCAGAGTGTTTACCACGTTATCCCACTCAGGAGGATAGGGCTGCCAGATCCCAAGCCTCTGGAGCCTGTCTTGATTATCCCGGGCATCAACGCGGGCACACAAGTCCCTAAGGGTTTCTTGGATATCCTTTGGCAGAGGATGAAGCATGTCAGATTCCTCATTGGTTCTCTGGTCCAGGTTTGTTTGTCTCGGGGTCCGTTGCTGTGCCAGGACTATGTTTTTTTTTAGTTCCAACACTGTGTGAGTCAGAGTCTGCAACGAGGTGCTCAACGTCTGTATCATGGCTTTGAGTGCCTCCAGATATTGTTGGTTACTGGATCCTGCATTATGCTCATCTCCTGCCATGTACACAGGTATTACGTAGGAAGAGGTGGACAGGAAGGTAGACGCTTCACTTTCCACCTCAGATGTCTAAGTCTCGTTGTCCTCGAGAAGAGTGGGCAGCGTTGCGTCACTTTCATTATTTGAAGGATTGCTACCCCCAATCTCAGTGGTGGGCTCATCCTAGAAGGTATAGCTACCCCTAGCTAAGTTGTCATCCGTGTGTAGAAATTCACTGTCCACATGATAGGACGGATTGACATAGAATACCGGAGGACTACCACCCCTAGCTCCAATTTCAACCTCGGTTGGGAGGGCATGGCTACCCCCAGTCCTTGTTTTCGAAAGCGTGCCCTGGAATACCCCCACAGTAGGTACATATTTGTTGTCCCACGGATGGCTTTGCTATATGCCGAGCGATACCCTTAGGTTAGGTAAGCTTTTATTCGATATCTTCTTCATAGGAGGAGACCTCTATGTGGAGAAATATGAAGCGACAGGCAATTCTTCCTCGTCACGAAGTTGCCTTCAGGGACATCATCGGGTTGGCCGCTGGAACATCGACTGTCTGGTTGGAGGAACTGGTGCTTTAGAGCAACAACAGTTAATGATGCTGTTGGCGCAAGTGTGTCTATGAGGGGATACGTCGTGCGCAATAGTTGCTTCTCTCGTCTTACACTTGTGACTGATCATGTTACATAAATTAGACGATGGAAGCTTTACTTTCCCCCCATTTCATGCGCTCAGGAAACCCTTGTGCATGGAGGTGAGAGTGGAATATTTGCTCCCTGATCCAGTTCTTTCGCAGAAACTGCAACTGGATCATTGGTGGAAGACTTAACGTGAGACGGACACACTTAATGCACGCTGCGCAGGGGTCTGTCATAACAATGTTTGTACCTTGACTTGGTTCAGGTGCAACTGCGGCATCCAAGTAAGTTTGGGAAGACTTTAGGGGTTGACCCACTTCCGGCGCATGAGTTCCTGGGTCAGCCCTATATAGTCTTCCATCAGCAGCATGCGTAACGACCAACGATGCATGCTTTTAGAAAGCTGGTAGCGCAGCCCCTCGAACGCGCATGGCTCAGGATGGTTTGGGTTTCCTTGAACCAGTGTCCTTAGGCGCATAATACATGGATTCTAATTCGGGACCATAGGAATCCTTATGTGCGACAGCATTGTTCATAGGGGGTTGCATGCGCCTTTATTCGGGTATCACGCATCTTTTCTGTTCGAACTGAGAAGTGGGAGTACTCATTAGACTTGGCATCGTCTTTCTCGAGAGCAGAGATGGAGACAGGATGCGTGCCAACCTCATATATGTCTGCGATGAAGGTTGGCAGTACTTTTGGAACAGAGTTCGGGTTTGGCGCAACGGCTTTGGCAACCCAAATCTTACGAGCTTTGTGAGGCAGTGAGGGCCTCGTTAAAGAACTCGACTTATTGGTAGGGTATATGTCAACAGCAAGTGCATCAGCAGCAGGGTTTGATTATGCAATGACCACCGATATCGGGTGCAGCGCAGAGGCCTTGGCGGACCAAATCTTGTGAGTCTTTCGAGGTCGTACGGTCCTAATTTGAGAGCTCGGCTTATCTAGCATATCTTCGAATGCCTATTGGTCGAAGCGAATGACCAATATCCTTTGAGTCGAACCCAACTTCGTGACGTCGGATTGTGTCACCAGCTTCTCTTTCGAGGAGAAGATCTTCTCCAACAAAGTCAACATTTATGTCGATATCGTACAAAAAATACTTAAAAAAGTTGAACGAACTTTTGTATTGGTTGGAAATTGACAAATAGTACAAAAGAGTCTCTAATACGTAGAGTCTAAGTAAAAAAAAATCTGGACAAGTATGACGGTGGAGATCGAGCACTGCAGCGGCTCCTTTACTCCGTTGACGATCCGGGACCAAGGAGGTTAACGAGGCTTTGGGCGGCACTTCTCTCTTCTTATTTCCTCTCTCTTTTTTTGTCTCCCTTTGCATGTGGGAAATGTCCACTATCTATAGCCTTGAGAAGGTTGTATGTAGGCATATACGCACGCGGATTGCATGTCAGCGCATGTCCTTTTATAGGCGATTGTTAAGTTAAGGCTGCCACGTGGCAACAAATCTAAGGTTACTAATGTCCATAATACTCGTGACATGCATCATGCCCTAATTTTAATGACTATGATTGCACCTTGGACACACTGCCGCTTGGCGCATGGAGATCACTGAGGGATAGTAGTGGTGCATGGCATTGTTGGCACATGGGAACACTACTTAGGCAATTAGTGGAGCATGGCTATCAGCGGGGTAGTAATGGCACATGGCACTGCTTGGCACACGAAAACACTACTCAGGTTATTGACGGCGCATTGCTCTGGATTTCTCTAATGCATGGCTCTTGATCTCTTTGGCGCATGGCTCTGGATCTCTTTGGCGCATAGACCTTAACACTTTGGCGCATGGTATAGATTTTCCATTATTCTACAAAAGCTAAGAAAAATGAAAGACAAGGAAATAAACTGTCACGCCTCAGAACCAGAATACTAGAAAATAGGTGTAGACAAAGTAAAGCTACGTATACTCGGAGCACACCAGTACCCCGAATATATGGTGAAGCTGTAAGACATGGGGGGTTAACACTACAATCCATCAGTTAATCCTAGGTCAAGCGGTCCTAGTTGTCTCAATCACAAGCAAATAACAATTTATAAGGAATATAATCATCAGGAGCAAAATAGTAAAGCATCCCAAACCAAATATACATAGATGATTATGAAGCTAGTAATATAAAATAAAGAAGAAGCAAGAGTATATTCATACATAATCAACTCATAGTCTAGAATAAGCTAACCATGTCATTGCCCATAGGCTAGAAGTCAAGTCCAAAATATGAGCTAAACACGTGCTCAGTGGCTAAATGCCTCAAAAGAATATACAGTACAGAATCTAGTGGGTGGCCAAGTAGTAACCCACTCAAGTAGTCTGATACTCCAGGTAGCAATCATCCAGCGGAAGATAAGAAGTGTCCTCTAGATCTGCTACAAGATTTGGCCATGCAAAACCAGTGGGGTCAGACCCCTAATAGCAAGTACCACAAAGGAAGGCCAAAAACTATGAACTAAAACCAATACTATCTTAACACAGCAAAAGATAAAACAGAAGTAAATAAATAAATATCGAGTCTCGTGCGCTACCACTACACTTATCTTGAGAAGGAAAGACAATAATCTAAGCAAAAAATAATATATGTAAGCTACTAGTGAGAGAAAAATAAACATGGAGCATGGTAAAAATAAACGTGTACAAATGAACATGTAACATGCCTGAACAAAACCAAGAACATATAAGAGATCAAGAACAAGGACTAGAAACAAGAAAAGTTATCTAGGACAGTGGGCATGTGTACAAGGGGTCGAGCATAGTAGGGGAGTACAATATTCTAACAAGGCATAAGTAGCTAGCATGTAAAGGAACAAAAGAAACTAAATGTAATAACTTTGAAACTAACGGAACCCGTGAAAGCAATAGGCCTGGTTTTTCACCATTACACCAAACAAGGACAAAAGGAAGAAACCACCCCCATTACCATTTACGTGTCCCAATCTACGTCTATAACAATATAATGATAAGAACAATAACAGTAGAGAAGGAAACCATTGGACCAGCAATAGTAACAATCAACAAGCACGGCTAAGAAATGTCAACTGCTTGATATCATTAGCTAACTAGGGTTATCATAATTCCTTATTACTAACAAATGCACTTTGAGGTTTTTCTATTGGCCACAGGCATTATAGTCTATCCGGGTTATATTCTGCACGCAAGGGTAACAATAAGTATCAATAGTAACAATAGTGACAATATGCTACACTTGACGGTGAGCTGGAAATAGGCCCTACTCGGCGGCATGCTCCAATTCCATATCCAAATTGTGGCGACAGAACACTGAGACTATCTGCAACTAGGTAACCTCCCCTCCCAATGATCTATATCAATAATCTAGTCATTAATCCTTAGCAGTTTTAGTTCAGGATTCCGGGTGTGGCATTTCGCAGAATCTATCCTAGATATGTATGCAAGACAAGACAATGAAATGATAGTTATAATCGCTAGCACAAGACAAGCCATAATAGTTACTATAGTGACAATCAAAGACAATAGTGGCCATGGGGGACAATCTCAATATCTAGAGTGACAATCAGTACATGTAATGACAATCGGTATCTAGGGTGACAATCAATATCTAGAGTGACAATAAGCAATAGGTGACAGTCTGTAAGTGACAATACGGGACAATAAGGTCATGGTCAAGTGTAACTATAGGTAACATGTACTGGGCAGATGTATAAAGGGTGGGAAGCCCCTAACTATACAAAATTTTGTGTTGGGACAATAAAGCATAGCTAGACATGCAAGATAGTAAACACAAAGAAGCTAGGTGCAAGCAACAAAGAGCACAAGAAAAGAAATCATATAAAAAGGAATACATGACCAGTATACTGTCAGTACAGAACAGTATAATGCCGATATGCCTGTCCAGAGATAGGAAAAAGACAGCAATAATTTGATTCCAATAAATCGAAATATCGTCGGTATACTCCAGTATACCGTCAGTATGCCGGTTCAAGTCACAACAGCTTTCGATGATTTCAAGGCGAGCAAAATCGGTATACCATCGGTATACACCAGTATACCATTGATATACACTAGTATACCATCGGTATGCCAGTCTACATAGGCAATTTTAGGGAAAGTCCAAATAAATACGGTTGTCCGAAACCGAAATCATGTCACGTAACTCAGTAAATATTCGTCTAACAAGTTAACAAGTCTAGAGGTGAGCCTCACATAGCATGTACACTAATTCTCATGGCAATCACTCTAGTAATTATTTTCGACACCGAGTTCCCAACCAGAAAAATATTAAGGTTACACAGGAAAAGTAATAACTAAGCTCAAAACAATTTCCAAAAGATACACAAGTTTGGAAAACACGAGAGAAACATTATTAACAAAGCAAGTACCATAAAATTCTAAGCATATACAATCAAGGGAAGAAAAACTAAAATAAATAAAGTCGTTCCTAGTTTTTGGCAAGACGTATTTGCCTAAGGTCGAGCTTCCAGCCTAACTCTTTAACTCCACCACCAAGAGGCGTTTAGAAACCACACTCCTAGGCCTCAAGACCAACCTCCAAGCTTCCACAAAAAATATGGAGAGGAAATGAAGAAGGAAGAGTGAAATAAAAGAGAGAGGAGAAAGAAAATTAAGTTGTATATATAGAGGGTGGGAATTAATCATGATCGTTTGATCTGCCACATCAGCGATTTACGTAACGATTCAAATTAATCCTAGCCACTCAAAAGAAAATCATATATCCAATGGGTAATAGGATGAGTCAACACTATTCACAAAAATATCTTAACACTATTTACCAAAATATCTCACAAAAATATCTCAAAAATATCTCAAAAGCAAAAGTAATATCTGTCAATCAGTATGCCATTGATATGCCGTAGTATATCGTCGGTATACCGGTCAAGAAGAAAATTTTCAAAATTGCTAAGTTTTAAAATCCTACGAAATCTAGAAAAATAAAACATGCAGTATAAATTAAGTATCCATATACTGATATAGATACTGTGAGACAGAGTTAGAAAAATTTTGTCCTCGGAATTTTAATAAGGCACCAAAACCAAAAGCTCCATAAATACAACTATCTCAATGAAACAAAGCATGGCATATAGACAGAAAATAAAAGCAGTTAGCAACATAATATAAATGCACAAGCAACCACACTACCAGGAAGAAGGGTTGGAGGCATATAATAAATATACCTCCTGAATCAGCTAAGTAAGAATCTGTCCTCGCTGGCCTATGCTGATTCCCAAAAATAGACAAGGGTCAAGTCTCGGAATAAGTTGGTACTAATAACTCGGTCAAAGACATAACTCTGCCCAGGACGTACCTTCGTTGTCGAAGTCGTGATAGATATCATGTGTCACGCCCCAGTCCCAAAATACGTAGGACTAGGACACGTAAGCATGTCAGTCGCATGTATAAGGCAACTCCAATATATGGAAACCATAACACATGCGTACGCTGTATATTGAAAAATAATTCATAAGTGGTAAAATATCACAAGTCACAAGGTATAATCTAAATCTCATCCACAGAAATCAAATATAATTGAATCACCAATAACCATGTGACTATATCTCAATATGAAGTATCTAGAGATGACAGTCGAATGGAAACAAATCCACTGCCGAAATAGAATAAAAAATAAACAAGATAAATACCATATAAGTACAACATCTGACAATCACGAGGCTCGAAGAGAAGACCTCCTCGAAATATAAGTAGTCTGTCCGGATCTGTGCTCCTGAGAATACTCATGAACATCTACACCTGTAAAGGGACCAGGTCCTCAGAGGGACGTAACAAGATACATAGAAACATGCCATAAAATAAATACTGTAAAAATCTAAGGGTGAACTAACCAGCTAAGTGACATGAAATTTGAGGACAGCTTAGTGCGTAGGGAAGGTATAGGCTAGACATATGCTGACGTAATTCACCAGTCGGCATGACTGGCTAGTATATGCCACATATGCCCCCTAATACACGGGCGCATGATAACGTCCATCTCCGAGAAGCATGGTATCTGAAATAGTATAACGTCCAACGTTCTTTAGAGTGTGGTATCAGCAAAATCATCAAATAACATCCAACACTCTAAAGAACGTGGTATCTACAATATATATACGTCTGTATCACTCCGTCGAGTGCGGTATCTGTATAGAGGGAGTGGGTGTCTCGTACGCCTGCTAGTAGTCCTCCCCGCCCAATGTAGATATATAAGTCGTGAACACAACGTAGACATCTCGTACTATGATGCAAGTCTCTATAGAAATAAACAACTAAGCTAAATACCGTTACACATGTTGGTCACACCGATGGCCAGTCGAGTATGAGGCACGCGTCCCTACATGAACTCACTCGGTGGCGTATAATGATACGTGTCAAGGCCTGGGAAGTCATACCAATAACTCCACAACTTTAGGTGGGTCTACTAAACTCTAGGTCAGACACAAGTCCTAACGTCAACGCATTCGTTGACTGCACCCGAGTCTCTCTCGGACGCGCACAGTTATATAATATAAATATGCAATTAATAATTCAAAATTTAAACAGTACAACAAGGTAAGGTATACTTGCCTGGCAAGAAATCTGTATACTGCAAGCGTCCAAATATCAAGGACCTAGGATTTAGAACTAAGGCCTTGAATAAACGTCTCCGGATACGGTGAAGATGGTGTTTGAGTTTAGAGTTAGGGTTTGGGGTGTGCTGTATGGAATATATATAGGGAAAGAAGTCGGTTTCTGTGGGGGGGTAGTTTAGTATTTAATGGTTTCAAAACCACTGCTGCTGCTGGTTTTGTTTCTTTCTTTTGGTTTTGGTTTTGGTTTTGGTTTTGGTTTAGGAGAGTTTAGTAATAAAATAAAGATAAGAGGCGGTGGTGTTGCTGCTGATATGCGTGGAGAAGGGAAAACAAAGTTGATTTTTGCTACTGCTGCGGTTGATATTTCTCTTCTCCTAACGGGTCCGGGTAGGGGCTAAACGGGTAGTGGGTTTAGGATAGAGGGTTTGGGCTTCGGGTTGTGATCCAATAAGAATTTCTATTCTAATTAATTATATATATATATATGTATGTATATACATATATATACATAGAAAAATTATAAAATTATATTTGTGCATACCATTAGGCTAGCAATGTCCAAAGGGTCTCCTACATGGAATAAATTAGAAAAAATTTATAATGGCTCTATAAATCTCCTAGATGCACAAATATCTCAAATAAAAATTAAAAAAATATATATTCCTCTATTTAGCTCATAATTACTATAAATAAATAAATAAATAAAATAACTAATACGGTTTATTAAAATTTTTGGGGTTTCACAATCTAAAAACATGTCACGCCCCAGTCCCAAAATACGTAGGACTAGGACACGTAAGCATGCCAGCCGCATATATATGGCAACTACAATATATGGAAACCATAACACATGTGTACGCTGTATATTGAACAATAATTCACAAGTGGTAAATTATCACAAGTCACAAGGTATAATCTAAATCTCATCCACAGAAATCAAATATAGTTGAATAACCAATAACCATGTGACTAGATCTCAATATGAAGTATCTAGAGATGACAGTCGGATGGAAACAAATCCACTGCCGAAATATAATATAAAAAGAACAAGATAAATACCATATAAGTACAACATCTCACAATCACGAGGCTCAAAGAGAAGACCTCCTCGAAATATAAGTAGTCTGTCCGGATCTACGCTCCTGCGAATACTCATGAACATCTACACCTGAAAAGGGACCAGGTCCTCAGAGGGACGTAACAAGATACATAGAAACATGCCATAAAGTAAATACTGTGAAAATCCAAGGGTGAACTAACCCAGCTAAGTAATATGCAATTTGAGGACAGCTTAGTGCGTAGGGAAGGTGTAGGCTAGACATATGCTGACGTAATTCACCAGTCGGCATGACTGGCTAGTATATGCCACATATGCCCCCTAAAACACAGGCGCATGATAACGTCCATCTCCGAGGAGCATGGTATCTGAAATAGTATAACGTCCAACGTTCTTTAGAGTGTGGTATCAGCAAAATCACCAAGTAACATCCAACACTCTAAAGAACATGGTATCTGCAATATATATACGTCCGTATTTCTCCGTCGAGTGCGGTATCTGTATAGAGGGAGTGGGTGTCCCATACGCCTGCTAGTAGTCCTCCCTGCCCAATATAGATATACAAGTCATGAATACGATATGGACATCTCGTACTATGATGCAAGTCTCTATAAAAATAAACAACTAAGCTAAATACCGTTATACATGTTGCTCACACCGATGGCCAGTCGAGTATGAGGCACGTGTCCCTACATGAACTCACTTTGTAATGTGTAATGATACGTGTCAAGGCCTGGAAAGTCATACCAATAACTTCACAACTTTAGGTGGGTCTACTAAACTCTAGGTCAGACACAAGTCCTAACGTTAATGCATTCATTGACTGCACCCGAGTCTCTCTCGGACGCGCACAGTTATATAATATAAACATGCAATTAATAATTTAGAATTTAAATAGTACAACAAGGCAAGGTATACTTGCCTGGCAAAAAATTTGTATACTGCAAGCGTCCAAATGTCAAAGACACAGGATTTAGAACTAAGGCCTCCGAATAAACGTCTCCGGATGCGGTGAAGACGGTGTTTGAGTTTAGAGTTAGGGTTTGGGGTATACTGTATGGAATATATATAGGGAAAGAAGTAGGTTTTTGTGGGGGGGATAGTTTAGTATTTAGTGGTTTCAAAACCACTGCTATTGCTGGTTTTCTTACTTTCTTTTGGTTTTGGTTTTGGTTTTGGTTTAGGAGAGTTTAGTAATAAAATGTAGATAAGAGGCGGTGGTGTTGCTGCTGATACGCGTGGAGAAGGGAAAGCAAAGTTGATTTTTGTTACTGTTGTGGTTGATATTTCTCTTCTCCTAACGGGTCCGGGTAGGGGCTAAACGGGTAGTGGGTTTAGGATAGAGGGTTTGGGCTTCGGGTTGTGATGCAATAGGAATTTCTATTCTAATTAATTATATATATATGTATGTATATATATATATAAATAAATAAAAAAATTCTAAAATTATATTTGTGCATACCATTAGGCTAGCAACTGTCCAAAGGGTCTCCTACATAGAATAAATTAGGAAAAATTTATAATGGCTCTATAAATCTCCTAGATGCACAAACATCTCAAATAAAAATTAAATAAAACTCTATTCCTCGATTTAGCTCATAATTACTATAAATAAATTAAATAAATAAATAAATAAAATAACTAATACGGTTTATTAAAAATTTTGGGGTTTTACAATCTACCCAACTTATAAAAATTTCGTCCTCGAAATTAAAGCTAAGCCACGGTAGAAAATCAAGAATGGTATACGGTATAAATTAACAAAGTAATTTCATACCTTGGTCAACGAATAGGTTCGGAAAATGTTTGCGCATGTCGTCCTCGCGCTTCCAAGTTGATTTTCCTGGCACACCATGCTTCCATGCCACGCGGACCAAGGGAATAGACTGGTTCCTCAATACTTTCTTTCGACGATCAATGATTCCCACGGGTTGCTCTTGATATGACAAGCTCGGTCCAACGGTGATCTCCGAATGGTCGAGAACATGACTGCTGCGTGCTATATATTGCCTGAGCTGTGACACATGAAATACGTCATGTACTCCCTCAAGTGAAGGTGGTAGCGCAAGTCGATACGCCACTTCTCCCACTCTCTCTAACACGTTAAATGGTCCAATATATCTTGGACTCAACTTGCCGGCCCTCTGAATCGAATGGTGCCTCTAGTAGGTGATATCCTCAAGAAGACATGATTGCCCTTTTTGAACTTCAAGGGACGACGATGACGGTCTGCTTACTGCTTCTATCTGTCTTGCGCTGTTCGTAAGTTTTCTTGTATCTTCTTAACTGTCTCTACGGTATTTACCACCAATTTTCGGTCACACGAATCCCTGTCTGATACAATGCTGACTGGTATATCGTACAATCTTACGATCTGCCTCATATATAAGTCAGCTAAAGCTTCTGTAGACTGGCCAACTTTAAAAGGTAAGAAATGTGCTGACTTTGTGAGTCGGTCCACTATTACCCATACTGCATCTCTTCCGCTTTGACTCTTGGGGAAACCCGTGATAAAGTCCATAGTGATGTACTCCCACTTCCATTCTGGAATCGAAAGTGGTTGCAATAACCCTGCTGTTCTCTGATGCTCCGCCTTTACTTGCTGACATACCAAACATTTAGCTACAATGCGAGCTATCTCTCTTTTTATTTCATGCCACCAAAAGTGCTGTCATAAATCACGATACATCTTGGTGCCTCCAGGATGAATAGAATTTATCGAACTATAAGCTTCTGTCATCAGCTTCTGTCGAATCTCTCTATTATAAAGATGATCACCACATCGTAATGTCCCATCTGCTCCGGGTAGAATTACTTCAATGCCAAGCTCTTGCAAGTCCTCCAATAATCCTCTCTGTGTTATCAAGAAATACGATGCTGGCCTCCGGCTTAACGCATCTGCTACAATGTTAGCCTTGCCTGGGTAATAATGTAGCTCTATCGTAAAATCTTTCATCAATTCAAGCCATCGGCGTTGCCTCATATTTAATTTCTTCTGCGAGAAGACTTACTTGAGGTTTTTGTGGTCTATATAGATCTCCATTCGTTCCCCATATAAGTAATGTTTCCACAGCTTTAGAGCAAATACAACAACTGCAAGTTCCAAGTCATGAGTTGGATAATTCTTCGTATGTACTCGTAATTGTCTAAATGCATATGCAATTACCTTGCCATGCTGCATCAATACGCATCCCAAGCTTTTCCTTGATGCGTCACTATAGATCACATAACCTCCTGATCCTGATGGAATAGTCAATATTGGTGTTGTGGTCAGTCGGTTCTTTGATTCCTCGAAAGCGGCTTGACACTCGTCGATCCATATGAAATCTTGCTTCTTACAAGTCAACCGAGTCATAGGTGCTGTTATCCATTTAAGAGTCAGTCATTTGTCCATCCAGGTGAAATCCATTCAGACCCTTGATAGCAAAATGATACATTCTTCATCGAAATACTTGAGTTTTGAACTTGACCAAAGTTACGAGGCAAAAAAAATTCATGCTGCCATAGTGATGCATGTATCAGGAAGGTAATAAAAATATGGGTAAGTAGTGAAGGGTCATTCTAAAGGTAGCACAGTTTTAAACTGAAATCAAATCTAATAATAGAGTTTGATAATTTTCCAAGAAATAAATAGAAATGGCTATAGAAATAATATACTTTTCATACTTATACTAAGCACAAGGTTTTGTCTTTCTGAAATAAGGGAAGACGGAAAAAAATAATCAAGAGTTCAAGGGGGAGGTAATAGATTAGAAGTGTGGGGATCAAGGTGTTTAATAAATTCAATGGGAACTGTCAAGGCAGTTGTGGATTGAAATCTTATTTTGGTAATTCCTATTCACATGCTCGTATCAGTACAGTTATGTAACTAATATGATATGCTTAGACATATCTAGAGGGCAAGTACATTCATCTACTAATCACTTATATATCTTAATCCACGTAAAGTAGTTATGCGAAGGGCGAACCAAGCGCACTATGGTTGATCAGACCGTAATACACTGATTCTGAGATGTATTAGTGTAGTACTCCAATAATACATATATCATGAACAAGCTTGATAAAGAATAAGCTTGCAAAACTAGGCTATAATAGCAGTATAAGTCAAGGTAGTACAGAAAATATAGGTACGCTAGATTATGATAAGAAAAATTACAAAATAATTCAAATTCACAAAAAGATAAGACTCTACAATCTCTACAGTTGTTATTCTAACTCCTTGTCTATGTCGCTAGTTGACCAAGTAGAGGTATGGCCTTCTAAGTTTTACTGTCTTAATAAACACTATCATCTTATGCTAGTATACATTTAATGTTATTCAGTTACACTTCAATAATGAGTCAAGAGGACTATGTGTTACTTGGTTGTGAGGCATACTACCCAACTTAAAATAATAAACTAATATTGTAACTGCCTTAAAGGAGATCCTACAAAATAACCTGGTCCTGGTAAATAAAGTAGAATTCTTATTAGGTTACACGAGGAAAAGATCGTGGTACTCATTAAGGTCTCCTATTGCATTATATAGGTAATGGTCATCTTAAGTCTTAGTAGTAGTGATTATAGAACAAGGTGTCAATAGTAAGAATGAAAAAGTTACTGGCCTTCAAAGGAAAAGGAGATATAACTAGTATCGAGGTGTGGTACAAGTTACGCGATTTAAAACTAAGAGATAATCATCAGGTCACAATCTACAAGATCAACTCAAACTTATCAAGCTCTAGCACAAAATTTTTAAATTTTAACATTAATAACTATAATCCTAGCAAACTACATATCCTTAACACAAGATAAATCACTTGGTCTAAAATCAGAAGTGTCAAGTGGCACGAGTTGAAAGATGAAGAAAAGAAATATAATTAGTCGTCGCACAATAGCGAGCGCGATGGGTCCAGAGGAACAAGACATGAAATAAAATAGAGGCTATTGATAATGTCATGGTTTCTTGAGGGAAGGTGGTTGCTAACCTCTGTGTTCGAGGTATGATCAAGAGAAATGTTCTAGTCATTCCCTTTGGCTTCCTAAGATACTGCTCTGCTAATATCAAGTCAAGAAGCTAAAGTTTATAGTGCTCTAGTACTATCTCATCATGAAAAGCTAGGTTAGTCCTAATATTCAACCTTGGATTTCTATTGGTTCCTCAATACTAGGGTCAAATATTATGGCCAAATCTCTAACTAGCTCTAGTAGCGTTTATACTACTCGCAAGTCATTCATAAACATATCAAGAGATAATGGTAAATTTATATATAAGTAAATGACGCTAGGGTTCATTAAGTATTCAAACCTTAGCGATGTGCCAATGCCCTAGTTGTATTTGTAATAGGAATGTTACCCTAAGTATCATCCCATCAACAGGGATTTTGATTTTCTAGCAGGGGATATACTCAAGGAACTATCAGGGAAGCACATGAATCAAGCTGGATGCAGTCATTAATTAGAATGTAGAAGCATAAAATATGCTGGGGAATTGTCCGTATATTTTATAGTCAAACCCCCTACATACATAAAGTCCCTCCCTGCGTAAAACGGGGTTCAAGGTTGTTTGCGTAAAACAGGTTACTAGGCTGTCCGCGTAAATCAGAGATTCAAGAAAGTTTTGGTGTAAAGTAGAGCTTCAGAACTGTCCGCGTAAAACAGAGATTTAAGGAAGTCCGCGTAAAGTAGAGATTCAGAGCTGTTTGACGTAAAGTAGAGGTTCAAAGTTGTCCGCATAAAGTAGAGAAGCGTAAAGTAGAGCTTCAAAACTGTCTGTGTAAAATAGAGTTTCAAGCTGTCTGGCGTAAAGTAGAGATTCAAAGTTGTCTGACGTAAAACAGAGATTCAAATTGTCGGCGTAAAAATATGGCTTCAGAGCTCTCCGCGTAAAAGTCTGCTATACTTCCTGTACAAATTCTGCGTAAAAGTTTTCGTGCGAAAAAGGTCTGCGCGTAAAAGATTTCCTGCGTAAAGTCTGTGTAAAGTCTGCGCGTAAAATTTGTGTGCGTAAAGTTTGCGAAAAGTCTGCATGTGTAAAGTTTGTGTAAAAATCTGCGCGTAAAAGATCTGCGCAAAAAATCTGCGTAAAAGTTTCCTGCGAAAAATCTGTGTGTGTAAAGTTTGCCTGCGTAAAGTTGTACGAGGAACTCCTTCGTATTCCTCGGATAAATTTGTCAAACAATTCAGTGAACCTGACACTTAACAAAAGTACTTGCACGATGATCGAGAGGACGGCTGTGATGATGATTTTGCACAGAGACCCAGGTTGTCGTTTAGTGACATTTTTGATACAAGTCATTTTGACGCATTCAAAAGGAAGAGGAATGGAGTCTTCTGAATACGCTGTCTATTCTTCATTGATAGAAATGAGCTTTCACGCTCAAGTCCGAAATAAGTTTTTACGCTCAAGACAGAAATGAGTTTTTACGCTCAAGATAAGACAAAATCAGACATCACGTCAAAAGCTGTTTCTTGCACAGGGCTCGAGGCATATCTCTGCATTTAATGCACGAGATTTATTTTTGACTGGGAAAGCTTAAAGCTGTGCCAAATATGCTCACTGTTTTACGCCTAAATAGGCTACTCTACGCTGTTTATCTATTTATTCATGAATCATCAAGTTTATGCAGGGACAGTTGCCTACGTGGATAGCATGCCATGATCTTATAAAGGGATACGTGTCATACGCAGATTGAACGTGGGTAGCAGTTGTCATAATTGCAGCATAAAGGAGGTAATCTTCTTCATAGTTTGGCTTTTTACGCCAACAAGACAGTCATTTGGCGTTGCCAACAAGGGTAAAGGGTCTTTGGCTTAAAACTTTGTTTATCCAAACATAGGATGGTTGAACGGAAGAATGAGGTTTTAGTTAAGCATGGATGAGATCCTTATACTCTATTCCTATACGCAGGCTTGTTCGGTACAGTTACGTAACCGAGACAATATATTCTGACCTGCATGGGCCACCACTAAAAATATATCACGCCCAAGTCCCAAAATACGTAGGACTAGGACACATAAGCATGCCAGCCGTATGTATATGGCAACTCCAATATATGAAAACCATAACACATGCGTACGTTGTATATTGAACAATAATTCACAAGTGGTAAAATATCACAAGTCACAAGGTATAATCTAAACCTTATCCACAGAAATCAAATATAATTGAATAACCAATAACCATGTGACTAGATCTCAATATGAAGTATCTAGAGATGACAGTCGGATGGAAACAAATCCACTGCCAAAATAGAATATAAAATAAACAAGATAAATACCATATAAGTACAACATCTGACAATCACGAGGCTCGAAGAGAAGACCTCCTCGAAATATAAGAGGCGGTGGTGTTGCTACTGATACGCGTGGAAAAGGGAAAACAAAGTTGATTTTTGCTACTGCTGCGATTGATATTTCTCTTCTCCTAACAGGTCCGGGTAGGGGCTAAACGGATAGTGGGTTTAGGATAGAGGGTTTGGGCTTCGGGTTATGATCCAATAGGAATTTCTATTCTAATTAATTATATATATGTATGTATATACATATATATACATAGAAAAATTCTAAAATTATATTTGTGCATACCATTAGGCTAGCAACTATCCAAAGGGTCTCCTACATGGAATAAATTAGGAAAAATTTATAATGGCTCTATAAATCCCCTAGATGCACAAACATCTCAAATAAAAATTAAATAAAAATCTATTCATCTATTTAGCTCATAATTACTATAAATAAATTAAATAAATAAATAAATAAAATAACTAATATGATTTATTAAAATTTTGGGGGTTTCACATCATGTATCCCGACTATGTAGGCAGAAGAGTGACTCAAGATTCACTCTCAGAATATTTGTGAACCCAAGAAAATAGATAAGAACGAAAGGATGCTCAGGACATCACCAGCAATCTGACCTCCCTCGTTCGACACCTGCTCCAAAATTCTAAACTCTCCATGCACATGCCTCAAGACTGATACCTTGAATTATTGCTGACCCTGCACTCTGGGTGCTGGTCCCCTCGGTTGCTGGCCTCTATGCCGAGCCTGAATCTGAGCATACTGTTGTGGCCTCTGTTGCTGGAAAGCCTGAGTCTGGGTCGACAAAGGTCTTGGACCCTGATACTGTTGAACTGTTACTGTAGTCCTATACTGTAGATATGTTAGGGTAGATGACGAAGCTAGCTGAGATAGTAAAGGATCAGCTTTATGGGGTCAAGTCTCTACTCGGTAGCCTGAAGCTCCGCAGATCAAGCACAACCCCAATGCCTAGCGACAATCAGAGAAAACATGGCATGGCTTCCCATAATGAGAACACCCAACTAAAGGTGACTGCCACCGGTGCTGAGGGTATATCTGAGGTGGCTGTTGGAAGGAAGATGCACGTGAGGACCTAATCGGGGATCCGATCTCTAATGCCCTAACTACTGAGGCTGGTGCCGAAGTCAGGGTAGAATAGTATTTCCCAGTAGAATAAGACCTCTTATGACTTTTGGTCCTCTCAGAAATCCTTTAAGATGTATACTCTTGCCTCCGTGCTGCCCTCATCATAGCATCAAATGTAAACTCGTGCTTCTCTATCGCCAGAATAATCTCCAAGTGTAAGCCCTGCTGGACCTCCTAGCACGATCCAACTCTGTCGCCACCAAGGTGGAAGCAAACCGACTGAGTCAACTGAACTCCGCCGCATAGCCATCAACTGACCTCCCCTGCTGCTTGAGATTATTAAACCTCTACTGAAGATCATATTGGTTTACCGTATCAAAGTATCATATCTGGAACCCATCGCTAAAGTCTGTCCATCATACTAGCAATACCATGGTACTCTCCTGCTCTCCCCATCAATCTCTAGCCAAGTCGAATAACTACAACTTCACCACTGTTATTCTCTCCTTAGCTGGAATCCCTGCTGCCTCAAGAATAGCCTTAGTGTCCTAAAGCCAAGCATCGGACATAATCGTATCCCCGGTTCCATAGAAGTATGGGGGATAGAGACGTCTGAAGTCCCTCGTAGAATTAGGCATCTGAGAGTCACCTCCATCAAGGGCTATCTGAACTGAGTGGGCGACAACGTCACTTTGGTGCTAATGTATCGCCATGATGTCTCTCAGAACCTCCATAAGTGTACCAACACTCCATCTGGATGATTTAGATGATCCAGTACTGTTGGCTGATCGAACTGAATATTCTGCTCTGCCCTGGGATAAATCCTAGACTCTGCTCACGTAGTCTGAGGTTGATCCCCAGGAATCGGCTGACCATCGGGACGCTGATCTTCCATCGACTGAGCTCGAATAATCTGATTAGAAGGATCAAGAACAGTGCCCCTGAAAGTTAAAGGACACAAGAATCAAATCGAAGAGACATGATAGATCAACGATGAAATCAGATGACAGGTCAAGGATCAGAGATATAGAATAATACGAAAGATATCAAGGAGAAACAAATTAGGATTGAGATATCTAAACATCAATAACCCCCATACATCTGAAAATCAGACCTGCATGGGCCGCCACTAAAACCTTATCATGCCCCAGAACCAGAATACTAGAGAACGGGGGCAGACAAAGGCCAGCTAGTATACTTAGAGCACACCAGTATCCCGAATATATGGTAAAACTATAAGACATGGGGGGTTAACACTATAATACATCAGTCAATCCTAGGTCAAGCGGTCCTGGGTGTCTGAATCACAAGCAAATAATAATTTACAAGGAATATGATCATTAGGAGCAAAATAGTAAAGGTCCAAACCAAATATACATAGATGATCATGAATCTAGTAATACAAAATGAAGAAATAGCAAGAGTATAGTCTTACATGATCAACTCATAGTCTATAATAAGATAACCATGTCATTGCCCATAGGCTAGAAGTCAAGTCCAAAACACGAACTAAAGAAGTTCTCGATGGCTAAACGCCTCAAAAGAATATACAGCACAAAATCTAGTGGGTGGACAAGTAGAATCCCAATCAAGTAGTCTGATGCTCCGGGTAGTCACCATCTAGCGGAAGATAAGGAGTGTCCTCTTGATCCGCTACGAGATCTGGCCATACAAAATCAGTGGGGTCAGACCCCAAATAGCAAGTACCATAAAGGAAGGCCAAATACTATAAATTAAAACTAATACTATCTTAACACAACAACAGATAAGACAGAAGTAAATAAATGCACATCGAGCCTCGTGCGCTACCACTGCACTTATCTCAAAAATGAATGACATTAAGCTAAGCAACAGACGATATATAGTAAGCTACTGGTGATAAAAAATAAACATGGAGCAAGAAAAAAATAAATGTGTACAAGTGAACATGTAACGTGCCTGAACAAAACTGAGAACATATACGAGATCGGGAACAAGGACTAAGAACAAGCAAAGTTATCTAGGCCAGTGGGCATGTACTGTACAAGGGGTCGAGCATAGTAGGGGAGTACAATATCTAGAACATGGCATAAGTAGCTAACAGGTAAAGGAACAAAAGGAACTGAATGTAATAACTATGAAACTAAAAGGACCTGTGAAAGCAATAGGCCTAGTTTTTCACCTTTACACCAAACAAGGACAAAAGGAAGGAACCACCCCCATTACAGTTCACGTGTTCCAATCTATGTCTATAACAATATAATGATAAGAACAATAATAATAGAGAAGGAAGACCATTAGACCAGCAATAGTAACAATCAACAAGCACGGCCAAGCAATGTCTACGGCTTGATATCATTAGCTAACTAGGGTTATCATAATTCTTGGTTACTAACAAATGTACTTTGAGGTTCTCTTATTGGTCACAGGTACTGCAGTCTGTTCGAGTTATACTCCGCACGCAAGGGTAACAATAAGTAACAATAGTAACAATAGTAACAAAAGTGACAATATGTTACACTCGACGGTGAGCTGGAAATGGGCCCTACTCGACGGCATGCTCCAATTCCATATCCAAATTGTGGCGACGAAACACCAGGACTACCTGCAACTAGATAACCTCCACTCCCAATAATTTATGTCAATAATCTAGTCATTAATCCTTAGCAGTTTTAGTTCAAGATTTTGGGTGTGGCATTCCGCAGAATCCACCCGAGATATGTATGCAAGACAAGACAATAAATTGACAGTTACAATCGCAAGCACTAGACAAGACACAACAGTTACTATTGTGACAATCAAAGATAATAGTGGCCATGGGGAACAATCTCAATATCTAGAGTGATAATCAGTACATGTAGTGGCAATCGGTATCTAGGATGATAATCAATATCTAGAGTGACAATAAGCAATAGGTGACAGTCTGTGAGTAACAATAAGGGACAATAAGGTCATGGTCAAGTGTAACTATAGGTAACATGTACTGGGAGGATGTATAAAGGGTGGGAAGCCCCTAACTATACAAAATGTCGTGTCGGGACAATAAAGCATAGATAGACATGCAAGAGAGTAAACACAAAGAAGCAAGGTGCAAGCAACGAAGAGAACAAAAAAGAAATCATATGAAAAAGAATACATGACCGTTATACCGTTGGTACAGACCAGTATAACGCCGGTATGCCGGTCCAGAGATAGGAAAAAGACAGCAGCTATTCGATTCCAATAAATCGATATATCGTCGGTATACTCCAGTATACCGTCGGTATGCCGGTTCAAGTCACAACAGCTTTCTATGATTCCAAGTTGAGCCAAATCGGTATACCTTCGGTATACACCATTATACCATCGGTATGCCGGTCTACATAGGCAATCTTAGGAAAAGTCCAAATACAGGCGGGTGTCTAGAACCGAAATCATGTTCTAAAACTCCACAAATATTGGTCTAACAAGATATCAAGTCTAGAGGTGAGCCTCACATAGCATGTACACTAAGTCTCATAACTAAGAAAAATATCAAGGTAGAATCATTTTCGACACCAAGTTCCCAACCAGAAAAATATCAAGGTTACACAGGAAAGGTCATAACTAAGCTCAAAACAATTTCTGAAAGATGCACAAGTTTGGAAAACTTGAGAGAAACATTATTAACAAAGCAAGTACAAAGAAATTATAAGCATATAAACTCAAGAGAAGCAAATCTGCAATAAATAAAGTCGTTACTAGTTTTCGACAATATATACTTGCCTAAGGTCGAGCTCCCAGCCTCTAACCCTTCAACTCTATCACCAAGAGGGGTTTAAAAATCACACTCCTAGGCCTCAAGACCAAGCTCAAAGCTTCCGCAAAAAATTTGGAGAGAAACTGAAGAAGGATGAGTAAAAGAAAAGAGAGAGGAGAGAGAAAATCAAGTTGTATATATAGAGGGTAGGAATTAATTGTGACTGTTGGATCTGCCACCTCATCGATCCACATAACAATTCAAATCAATCCTAGACACTTAAAAGAAAATTCATATATCCAATGGGTAATAAGGTGAGTCAGTACTATTCACGAAAATATCTAAACACTATTCACCAAAATATCTCACAAAAATATCTCGAAAATATCTTAAAATATTTCAAAAAAAAGTAATATTTGTCGATCAGTATACCGTTGGTATGTCGTAGTATACCGTCGGTATACCGGTCAAGAAGAACATTTTCAAAATTGCTAAGTTTTAAAATTTTATAAAATATAGAAAAATAAAATATGCAGTATAAAATACGTATCCATATACCGATATAGATAGTGTGAGACAGAGTCTCACATAAACACAAAAGATAACTACAACTAAGAGTGTGGCATGCCATCGAGAACAACGGTACCAATCGTGGTTACAAAAAAAGGGTAATAATAACCTTGGTGCAGTGAGCCATTAATGGTCCTATTATAAGCCTTTATCATAGCATTGTTAGGCACTAACGATCGAGAGAGGTCAAATGAACAGATGTCTATCGCATTCCAGTGAGGCACTAACGATTCAAGAGTGGTCACAATAGCTAATACCTAATAATAGTATCCTAGCCTAAGAAACTATAAGGTGACATGTCATAGAGAATATAATATATAAGTTGTCACCACCGACAAATTATGTAATAATGATCTCAGTTTGGTAAGGCATTAACAGTCTTAAAATAAGTGTCTATAGCAGCACGGTGAGGAACTAACAATTCGAGAGTGGTCAGAATAGTTGCCTAATAATGGTATCCTTACCTAAGAAACTATGAGGTGACATGTCATAGAGAATATAATATAAGCCGTTGCTACCAACTAATTATGTAATAATTACTGCAGTTCAGTGAGGCACTAATAGTCCTAAAATATGTCTCTATCGTAGTCCGGTGAGGTGCTAATAATTCAGGGGTGACAATAGCCAACGTCTAATATAATAGTTTCATCTAACTATGGAGTCAAGTCTAAACGTGCTCAAGTAACAGAAGTCCTGATCAACAAGTAATATCACAAGTAACCTACAAGAATATGTATAACAACTACTCAATTAAAACAAGTAAAATATGCACGTGATCGTATAACTAGTCTAATAGATTTCATATAAAAGACAATAACGACATAACAAGTATAACGACGACTCAACGAAAAGAAGTAAAATATGCACGTGATCGTTGTTTGCCATAAACAAAAAGTTATACGAACTTTTGTATTACAAACTTGAAAAAAAAATTATAATAATTCTATACAAGAATCTAAAGTACAATGATTCTGAGGAAGTATAGCTATGGAAATTTGTTCTGCGGTCGATCACTTTACTCCTTGGACCACTCAACACAAAGAAGAAATGTTATAACACTTGAACACTTGGAGAACTTGAGCAACAAAGCCTTGGCAGCACTGGCACGTAGAGCTTCTGCCCTTCTCTCTCTGTCCTTGTGAGCGTGTAGGATGCACTGACCCTATATTTATAGCACTCAAGAATGGTTATATGAGTATGCACGCACTTTAGGCAAATTTGTACTGGGTTTGCCGTTGGTCGTGCACTTTTAAGAGTTTTCACAGCCCACGTTCTACTGAGTAGGTGCACAACATGTTGCCTACTTGACACGTAACTTCCTTATATAAGGATAGTGTAAGTCGTGAGGACAGTTATTTGTGTATGTCTCACGAGAAATAAGGCATGAAAGACACGTAATCATAATCGCTCATTGTCGGTTAGAGTCTACAGCACATAATTGAAGAAGTTCAGCAATATCGACGCATTTTGATACGGTTTAAGGAAAATGGCCCTACTGGGGAACTTCGATGAGATTTGGATATAGTAGACGTAACGGCACACTATGTAAGAGTTTGGCACAATGGTGCACTCTATTAGAGTTTGGCATAATGGTGCACTCTGTTAGAGTTTGGCACAATGGTGCACTCTATTAGAGTTTGCCACAATGGCGTACTCTGTTAGAGTTTGGTCGGATGGACCACTAAACGATAACGTGGGTCTGCGTGCTAAAAATATCTTTCCATAATGACTCTGATATTCTCGACTGTTGTGCCAGTCTATCAGATTTATTTTATTAAATATGGGGGATAAAATATAAGAACTGTGCACCTGTCTTTGTAAAACTGGACAAAAACACACCTCTGTTTTGTTTTAAGGAAGTGCGTCATCATCTGAAACATTGATGAAGTACGCCACTCTTCTTGCTTGTTCATTTTATAAAGGGGTGTGCCATTCTTCCTTTGAATTTACCATTATGTGGAGACGTATTTTTTTATGCTTCTACAAGACCCCCTTCAAAGTTTTTAAAAAATTCAAAAATAAATTTAAAATACTTTGAATCGTAGAAGAATGGAGAGGTGGTTTAGATTCTATGCAAGTTTCTCTGGAGAATCCCAACAGTCTAGCTGACGTGGCTGCGGATTTAATGTGCCCCCAAAATCTCTTAGCATGATTTAGGGCACGGATCTCGAAGAGCCCACTTTAGTAGTTGAAGGGTTTTGCCTCCAGTGTTTAAATAGACGGGTTTTAGAGAGAGAGAGGATTCTTTACGATCTTTTGAAACCTCTCGTCTTCTCAAAACCCTAACTTCATCTTCAACCTCAAGTTCTTCCGATGGCGCCCAAGAACCCTCAAGCAACAAGGAAGGAAAGCAAGGAGAAAGGGTGGGCCTTTTCTTCTCTTGCAGCTGGGGCAAGACCCTCCATGAGACCGACGATGACTCAGCCCATGATTGAGGGGTTGAACATGCCATGATCTAGGTCCACTCCTCGTCCATCAGCAATCCTCCTTTGATAGGCAAGATAGGAATTTTTATTTTCTTTCTATCCTGTGTATAGTTGAAAAAAGAAATAAGGAAGAAGATGATGATGTGGCAACTAACACAGAGACACAAGCACATACACACTTTTATCTCTTTCAGAGTAGAAATAGCCACTTTGGCACACTTTCCTCTTGTAGAATGAAAGAAAATCAATTATGCGCACTTTCCAATCTTTTGGCGAGTTGGCATACTTTTCCCTCTTCCAGAGTGGAAATAGCCGCTTTGGCGCACTTTCCTCTTGTGGAGTGAAAGAAAATCAATTTTGCGCACCTTCTAGTCTTTTGGCAAGTTGGCGCACTTTCCCTAATTTAGAGTAGAGATGAAAAATGTGCGCTTTGTTTTAAATTTTCTAAGAAACTTTGAGAATTGTGTGCACCTTTCATTTTTTAGCTACAACGCGAATTCTTAAAGAATATGCGTACCCATCTGCTTTTCATCATGGCTAGGAATATGTGCTCTTCTTTTCAAAGATAGGCTAAATTGCCTTTATGCATATTCTTCCTTGTACAGATAGATTGATTTTACCTTTGTGTCTTTTGGCAATTGATATTTCCATTGATCCCTTAGCTGACATGTTGGGGTCCACTGCTGGTCTTTTATATACCAACAATATGGAGGAACAATCCCACGCTAAATTTTCCTAATTTGACAAGAGTATGTCTCCGACTAGGCAACTACTGATAGCTAGTCAAGAGGAGCGGATGTTGACATCTTTAATAAGCGGCGAGCGCCTCACTTATTTTGCTAATGAATAATACATGTAGCCTACATTTTTTTTGGTGATGCAATTGATCGAGCGTCACAAACAAAACCTAAGAGGGAGAAGTGGCTATTTAATCTGGATGGGAGGGTAATGTATCTCCCTGAGATGGCACGAGATATCCCATTGTCTACATTTTTCCATGCCACCCGCCCAAGAAAATGGATTAGGACTTGACTCTTTGGGTTAATGGGGCCAAACTAGGAAAAATCTGTCATAAAAGGGATGGCAAAGGACAGAGTGTCTTTTCCAGTACTCTAGCTGGACATGGTGTTTAGATGCGAGGACTTCAACCTGGATCCGTGCCAAGTAAAGAATCCTCCCTCATCCAGCCTATTGAATCCCCCATTTTTGCTAACCGCTATATTGAGGCTGGCGATATTTACCCCCTGAGGAATGTTCGATTACCGAGGTGGTTGAGTAATAACAGCACTAACTGGTGTCAAGCGACTAAATGGATATTAGAACATTATGTAGAGAACTTGTTAGATTCGAGATTGTATAACACCCTGTTGGCAACTTGCTACAGTCTTGAATTCAACCAGCTCATGTTCATGGCATTGTTGGAACGGTATAATGCTCGAACTGGGACAATTATCACTCTACATGGTGAGCTTGGATTCGTATTACATGAAATACGTGAAGTATCAGAATTGCCAATGGGGGAAGTTCTTTATGAGGAATATGTCCCAATCAACCGGGAACTTAAAGGCTGGGCAAAAAAAGAACCTCGTCTTGTTGAAGTTTATCAGGAGTTGTAGTGTCATTACTTTGTGTGCAAATACTACTATAATACTGACTTTTGCACCGTCTATATCGGGAATTAGTACAGTTCTCTTCAATAATCGGACGAAGAAAGAAAAAAAAGAGGCTACTAAGATCCAGCCAATCCATCCCATAAGTGCTAGCAGAGTCGAAGAATTCATGAGAGACCATAAAGAAGGAGATAGAGATTTTAATGAGCTTATATGTGGTTTTGCATGTAGGACACCTGCTAACAGTTATCTCAGGCATACCCAGGAGATCTCTTCTGAAGCTCTATTGGCAGGTTATTTTTCTTTATGGCTCTGTCGATAGATAGTTCCTGGGGGTTCTGGTGCATTAGATCGACTTCACAAGAATGTTCTCTTTTTTGTGGTGCGTTTGACTTTCAAACATAAACTAGCTCTCTTGTCGGCCATGGTGTGCCGTATAAATATCGGTCTTCGAGAGCTCAGTCACAATTTGGTAACAGAGCCTAAGAAGAAGGAATTTCTCAGAACTGAGCCTTCCTCACGTACCTGATGGGGTGGTTAATACTTCATAACAGCGACTTGATGGCTCCTAGTTTAAGTATTGAAAATGGCGTAGAGCATGTATTCTTGTGTAGATATAGACACTCTAAATGGGAGAATGATACCATTTTTAAGACCAGGAAAGCGATGAACATGGGCACGAGTTAGAATTTTTACTGTGTCTCTCCTAAGGTTGCACCTGAGCACCAAGGCGAAAGTTTCACTGATGATGGTACTACCAGATCTAACTTGCCAGCTGGGATCTTCTCTTGGCTGGTCAACATTCGACCATCTCATTTGATGTATAGAAGTGATGATGATTGCTACTTTGAGCCTTATATTCCCAGTTATTTTGCTAGTTAGGCAGTTTGGATTTGGTCAACTCCATGTTGGAAATGCCACTCCTTGTCTTCAAATTAAAGGGGTTCTGGTAGATGGAGCTCGAGCATGGCGTTATTTCAGTATGGGTTGTACAAGAATTCAATTTACTTTCCTCCTGAGAAAGCTCCATTATATCTGTTGCACATATTTGCCAAGTTTTATTTTCCATCAATAAGTTTTATCCACATTACAACATGACGAGTGGCTTTAGATTTACAGAAGGAGAGGATGTTACAACTGAGGAAGAAGGAATTGACTCTTTGATGGAAGAATAAGATATTGATCCTATGGATGAAATTCTTGAGCCACTCCCTCAACTATCAGCCAATTATCCTGCTCCCGTTCGGTATATTCCTAGACCTCGAAAGCATCGGTTTACTTCTCCTTCGGAGAATCAACTGGCTAAGAAAAGGGCGACTGTTTCAAAGAAACAACAATTGAAGTCAAAGCCCTCTTCTCCTACATAAAAAATTATATTTACTTCGCCAACTAGTTCACGTAGTCAGGCTGGCTCATCTGTTAGTTTACCAATGATGCAGAGGATTAGCACCTTCATACCATCAAGTGCGACTACCATAGTAGCTAGCTTAATGAATGCCTCAACTGCAGATATCAATGTCTATGAATCTCAGTTAATAGAGATGGATCATATTCTTGATGCAGCAGCAAGAATACTCGTGCCATTTACTTATATTCCTCCAGAATCATTTGGAACCGTACATTATACCATTGCCACTAAAATGACCCATTGTGTTCCGGTTGAGTCAAGCGAAGAGTCAACTGAAGTAGAATTAGAATTTACCACTCCTATCCTGACAGAGAGGAGTCACTCATTCAAGAAATTGAAGAAGCTGGGGAAGAATTTACTCAACAATTCGAAGATGTTGAGCCAGAACTTGCTGATACAGTCCTGCCTACAGAAGTAGATATGACAGTGTTGGTTGTAAATTATACAGCTGTGTCGATCACAGATATAAAAATTAGTGATTATGATGATCTTCTGCTTAATGCCGACACACCATAAATAGAGGCTTCTCTGACATATTTGAGAAATTTCTTAGATTGTCAGTCTCCAGAAGACCCATATATCCCAGTTGGATTGGATACGTGCCTCTCCATCCTTTCTACACCACAAGTTCTCGTGTTGTAGGCTACGTTGTCATATATCTTTGTAATGACAAGGGCTAGTATGAGCCAAGGTGTCATTCATTTCTTTAGCCTTTATTTGAAACTTTAGTTTGACATTCATCTCGCTAACCTAATTTGACGATTTTGTAGGCACAGAGACTCAAGAAGAGGCTCGCTCAGAGCACACCACAAAAGTGATCGCTTCATTGTCAGAAATAACTCTTGTAGTTGTAGCTGCAACTATAATCCCCAGTACTGTAGAAGAGACGTCAGCAGTCTCAACTGCACTTGAAGCGGTGACAACCAGCATTGAATTGTTGGGTTCAATTATCGATCGTGGTGAGATCTCAACGATGAAGAACTTGCCATCTACTACAACAAATATTGAGGCTACTACTATAACTACAACAACATTTCCTTCACAAGGAAGGGGGCTAGTTGTTGTAGCTGAAACCCCTAGCTTTGATGAATATTTTGGCCCTGCCATTGAGGCTCAAACAAATACCTTTTATGTCATGATGAACTGTGATCTAAGGATGGTGTTTGAAAGGGATTTGGCCTTTGATGAAATAATGATGATGTTCACTCAAAGTATCAATACCATGAGGCTATGTAAAGGTGAAGCTCGCGCTGCAGCTTTAGAGCAGATGTTGGATGAGCTCGAACATTCGATTAACCAATACCTAGCTCTTCACAGGGGAGACCTTACTTCCCTCATTCATAAAGACTATGAATCAATTACTGCTCGGTTTGCAGTCGAGAAAGCCAACTTTGAAGAGCAATAAAGAATGCATAACGATAACAGTGCGCTATTGATGGCTGAGTTGAATGACACTAATTCAGAGCCCATTCAGCATAAGTCTGCTTAAGATAAATACACTTCTGAAATTGCTCAATTAGAAGCTTTAATTAGATAATCCCTAGAGAAGTTGGCAGAGATAAAAAGTAAGCGTGAGGAAGAGTTATCTCTTTATGATTCAATAGTGAACAACATATCATCTCTTGCAAAGACTAAAGTAGAATTGGATCAGTCTTGGGCCAACATCTTAATGATATACACTCCTATGACTAAGTATGAGTCAGCATATGCTCGGATGGCTGAAGCCAAAGTAGTCGTTGAATACCATAAGGGGCAACAATTAGCTCAACTATGAAAGATCATTAGTGATCTATCAGCCAAGCCGCAATGATGTAACAGAAATTTCAACTTTATTTTTATATCAGCTTTCATTTTGCAATGAATAAAGTTCTTTAACTTTTATCAATGATTGTATGTTGTAGACCTATTACTCTTTTCTCACTTAAACTAAGCACAAGTAATAAACAAGGATGAAACTACACTATCAGAGGTAATATGGATATGATAGGTTTTCTAGTCTAGACCCTATTGAATACATCTTCTCATAGGTAATATAGACATGGCAGAATATCATTCTAAGAGGATGATTATGGAGGACTTAATACCCATGACATACTATACTAAGTACGGGTAACAAGTCTGACAGTGAAACATTATCAAAGGTAATATGGACATGATAGGTCATTAGTAGACATACTCTACTGGAGAATTTTGAGGACACATTACTTATAACATATTCAAAACTTTTGAATACAAGTAACGGTTTAAGATGAGAAAGAGTTACAATATTTTTATATTTGATCTGTTAGGGACAAAAAAGTACAAGCTTGTTTTAAACATATACTTTTTGAAAATTTTTACAATAATCAGCATCATTAATAAATCTCCGTTACTCTTTGCAAGCCTATAAGCACCATTGGAATATACTGTTTCCACCATAAATGGGCCCTCCCACTTACCCGGGAATTTGCCTTTACTTTTGTGAGTCGGATTCATTGGCCTTCTTAACGTAAGGACGAGATCACCAACTTAGAATATTATTTCTTTGACTTTTTTGTTAAAAGCTCTGGAGATACGAGCTTGATATAACTCAATAAGCTTTTGAGCATATAAGCGCTTTTTATCCAATGCTTCTAAACCTTGAAGTCGCAATCGATCATTATTCTCTACTGTCAGCTCATTAGCAAGAACTATCCTGAGAGAAGGGATGTGGACTTTGAGAGGAAGGACTGCTTCACATCCGTAAACTAGAGAAAATGGCGTACAGCCAGTTGTAGTTCGTACAATCATACGGTAGGCCAATAGACATTCTCCAAACTTCTCATTCTAATCATGTTTGTTCGATAAAACAAACTTCTTGAGGAGTTTGATTATGGTTTTGTTAAAGGCTTCAGCTAAGCCATTAGATGCAAGATTGTACACAGTGGATGCCATAATCTAGATTCATTTCTTGTCACAGAACCGATAGAATACTTGACTAGCAAACTGCGACCCATTGTCATGTATTATCCTCCGAGAAATACCGTAGTGATAGATGACGTGGTGTTTAACGAAGCTAATCACGTTGGATGTCTTCACTTCGATTAGCGATATCGCTTCTGCCCATTTCAAAAAATAATCGGTTATAGCTAAGATAAACCAATGGCCCCTGGACAAAAAGATGGGCTAATAGAGCCAATAATGTCCATTTTTTGAGCTTCAGAATGCCAGGATGCTGTTGTTGGATGAAAGAGTTCTGACGGCTGGTGAATAAAGTTAGCATGAATTTGGCACGCTCTGCATTTCCGAGCATAGTCTATAGCATCGAATACCATGGTAGGCCAGTAGTACCCCATCCTTTTGAACCTATCTTACAGTTTCGGGCCTGGTTGATGCGCTCTACAAGCACCACCATGAGCCTCACGGAGTACTCGTCTTGCTTCAAGATCTGAAAGATATCGTAATAGGAGTCCATCATATGAGCAACGATACAATATCCTGGATGCTACATCATAGTAGAACCAGAGCGGGCATCTCTTAATCGAAGTAGCCTCTTTTGGGTCATCTGGAAGAATCCCATATGTCGTATAATCTATGAAAGGAAATCTCCAGTCTTCAGAATCAGGAGTTGATATTCCACTTTGAAGCTGCTTTCGATGTATAAGTTGTTTTAGCACATAACAGTTCTCGGCCGCTTACTCTAGTCGAATATTGTTTCCTTAAAGGAATAGCCAAAGAGGCTGTTAACCCGATAAGGGCGTCTTCTTCCATGTTCTGTAGCCGAGACACATGTTCAATAATAAACCCCTTGAAGGTAGAGGCCAGTTTGATTGTAGCTTGATGATAAGGAATAAGTTCTTCATGACGAACCTCGTATTCTCCTCTGATTTGGTTAACTATCAGTATAGAATCTCTATAAGCCTCAAGATACTCTATATCTAGTTGCTTGGCCAACTGGAGGCCAATGAGTAGAGCATTGTATTTTGCTACATTATTATAGCAAGGTTCTCTGAGAGAATATGTACGATGTATTAACGGTTTGTCGGGAGATACGAAGACTATACGACTCCAGTTACAATATTGCCTTTGGGGCTAATTCTTGATGCCACATCAAAGAATATTTGCCAAGTATCGTCTCGTATCGCCATATTAGACTCCAATACTTCATCTGGGATATCGTTGTATAGCTTTAAAGCTTATGGTACTGGGTGAGCTGCGAAGAAATCTACCAAGGCTTGACCTTTCACTGCCTTCTACAGGACATACACCATATCGTAAGGTGATAACTTTATTACCCATGTAGCTAGGCCAAAATTAAGTATACTCGGCTTGGTCATCAATACCCGGAGGGCATTCACCCTGGATATGACATGGATGGTTTGACCAGTCACATAATGGCGTATTTTCTGAATGGCAAATATTAGAGCAAGGCATTCTTTTTCCACAGGATTATATTTGTATTCGACACCAATCATCATGCGACTGAGGTAGTAGATTGCATGTTTGTGGCCTTCGACACTCTTTTGTGCAAGAAGAGATCATAAGGAATGATTTATTGCTCGAACATACAGCAAGAAAGGTTTTCCTATGATTGGAGCCACCAGAACTGGCGGGTTGGTGAGATATCATTTAAAGTCATTGAATGCCTGTTGATATGTTTTACTCCAGACAAATGACACACCTTTCTTCACTAACTGGGTAAAAGGTCAGAATCGTCCTGAAAGATTTGAGATGAACCTCCTGATGTATGTCAGACGGCCTTGCAGTCCACTAAGTTCTTTGAGGTTATGAGGAGGATGCATTTCAAAAATGGCTTTGACCTTATCAAGGTTAATATGAATACCTTTGGAAGTTATAACAAATCCGAGGAACTAGCCACTGGAGACTGCTAGAAAGGATTTGGTTGGATTCATCTTCAGTTGATGTTGACGCATCAACTTGAACATTGTCTCCAGGTCTTGAAGGTGGTCATCTTTGAGACGACTCTTGACGACAATGTCATCTACGTAGCATTCCACTGTCTTCCACAGATGTTTATGAAATATTGTACTCATGGCTCGTTGATATGTTTCTTCTATATTCTTTAAACCAAATGGCATGACTGTATAGTAGTATACTCCTAGTTGTGTGCGAAAAGAAGTGTAATTTTTGTCATCATAAAATATCTTAATTTGATTATATCCCGAGAATCCATCCATGAATGACATACGCTCGAAGTCGCAGGTATTGTCGATCATGACATCCGTGATAGGGAGAGGAAACTCATATTTTGGGCAGGCCGAGTTTAGATCCCTATAATCTATGCAAACATGGACTTTTTCATTTTTCTTCATGACTCGGACTATGTTAGCTACCCAATCAGGATGTTGTTCTTCTCGAACAAAACCGCATACTATCAACTTCCTGACTTCGGCTTCAATTACATCCATCATATTTGGGCAGAATTGTCGTTGTTGTTGTTTGATGGGTTTAGCATTAGAAAGGATGTTGAGCTTGTGTGTAGATATTTGAGGATCCATACCAGGCATATCCTCATAAGTCCAGGCAAAGACGTCAATGTATTCCTTTATTAACTGAATCAGAGTTCGTTTATCTTCCTCTGAAAGGCTTTTGCTGATGAAGATTGGTTTCGAGGAGAACTCTTCTCCTACATTGATTTGAATGATTTCATCTTTTGTAGGTGGTTCGCATTGTTCGAACCGAAGTTCCCATTGTGAATTCATCCGTTGTGCCCACGGATGATTTTTGAAGGATTCTAAATTTGAATCGTCTTCATCATCTGGGTCGGCTAACACCATGTTGACAGAAAGAGTATGCTTGAATAGTTCACCGATGCTTCCATCTGAATCCCAGAATGATGAGTCAAATGAATGGAAACACGTTTCCTTTTCTGACTCTGAGCCTTCAGGAGTTGTCTGAGGTGTGAGGTACCTTAAATAATGACCGGTTTTCTGGTAATAAATCTCAGACTTGCCTTTTAGAGAGAGGTGACGTATAGGAGTGCGTCTACATTTTCCGTAATTGAGTCCTTCGCCAGACTCCAAGTTGTAACCCATCTTTTGAATAATATCTTTAGCTGACCGGTTATAACGATGAAATTATAATTTTCTACCATCATCATTAGAATCTTTGGCATGTGTGATCTTTTTTTTCTGCCCTTGCCAAAAAATATTTAACGTTGATCGTTTGTCTTGCTAGGACTATGAAGCAGGCATCTTCGTGGGAACTATATGATATACCATTTTGAAGTGGTGAGGCTACTGGTATAGATAGAGGCTCATAGGCATAAAGGTCCTCTAAGAACTCTTCTGATAAGGGATCAACATCAATATAGTGTGAAGGAGAATCCTCTTTATTTATAAAATACAATATTTATTCCTCCTCTATAAAATCAACAGAAGATTCAGCCTTGACTGGAGGCTTAGTGACATTGATGACGAAAGGTTAGTTTTCTGGCATTGGTTGTTTGTTACGACGAAGGTCGATGACAAGTAGAGGTGATTTCTTAATAAGGTTTATCACCAGTGGTTCTTTAGCCTTTTCTTCATGCGAAGACTTGCGAAGATTAATGACAAGGGGTTCTGAAGAAATCGGACGAGTAGTGCACCCTTTACGAAGATTCTGAGAGGCTCTTGACTCGAAGCATTTTTGGCTTTATCATCAGCTTTATTGGCTTCATTTTCCATGTATTACAGCGTGTACAACGCAGAGTTGGAGTAATACGATTCAACACCTTTAAAGGGGTTGATGTACACAACCTCAATTTTGACCTCCCCTTGGCTATCCACGTATTTAAAGCATTGATGTAAAGTAGAAGGCACAATCTTGTGTCGTCCAAGCAGATCGTTGTAGGATACTTCTGAATCAATCACACAACATGTGACTTCAGTATGAATATCGCCTATTTGAATTTCCAGGTGTATCTTTCCTAGTGGTCGGCTTCTTCCAGCATTGAAACCTAAGATGGTGGTGTTAGTGGTTGATAGACAGTGTATTGGTATCTTCAAGGCTCGCAACAGACATTTGGGAATAATGTTGAGAGAGGATCCCGGGTCAATGTGAATCCGGCTCACTTTGATGAAACCGACGTAACTTATGTAATACAATGGCCTGTTGTGTCGGTTGTCCTTCAACAACATATCATCTATGTGAAGGTGATATTAGAAATCCTTTCTATCACACTATGATAGTGGGGGCACTTAACTGGCTCTTCAATTGAAGTCTTGAGATACGTCAAGTATGAGTCAACATGTTTAAGTGCTTCACTCAAGGCATCCCGGGTTTCCTTTGAAAGAAGAAGAAATTCAAAAATTGAAAGCTGAGCCGGTGTATTGGCTAATTGTGCCAATATGTCAAAATTGTACGTCTTGTCAAGTCCTTGCGGCAGATTCTTATTCAAAGTTTTGTCGAATCGGACCTCCTTTTGCTTCCCCTTCTCTGTTGTCGTAGGTTTTGAAGGACCAGGCTCAACAAAAGCATTGGGAGAAGAAATTAGAGGAGTATCTTCCTAAGCCTTCTCATGGGTCTTATGGTATTCTTTTTTCGGACCTAGTGCAGGTCATAACCTCCTCGGGTACTGGAGAAAGGAGAACCATATGACATGATTTAACCTTCCTCTTTATATGTTTCTTCCTTGATTCGTCGGAGTGACTCCGTGTGCTATCATCTTCATATCCCAATCTAGAGCGAGACTTGCCAAGATTACCTTAAGGTTGCAATGGAATGTGACATCCCTTGGTAAAGTTTAATTCTACAGCTTTCTGAATATCATATCACATATTTTGCATAAGATGGATAGATTATTGGCTATAGTGATAAAACTGAGGTATCTCATTATTAGATGCTGCTGACTGAGTTGCTGATGAGAGAAGGGTAGACTTGGAAGTAGCAGACATGCCCTTTGAACTATGGCTTGTATTGAAAATATAGTGTGCTATGTACAAAGGAACACTACCTAACCAATAAAACTGATGGTGAGTCATACGAGGCTTGGCCCATGGAGATAAGTTCAGACCCCGGAGTCTAGGTTCAAGAGAAGCTTCATCTCCGTACTGGATCTGATCTGAATAATGTTTTAGAGAAATCATATTGCATGATTGACCCTTGATCATTTCTTCTTAGATTTAGGGCTTGATAAAACTACTTCTTGCCCCAAGTCTTCCATGAGATCGGGATGGATCCACATAATTTTTCCACGTTGAGTAGTAAGAGGTACTATCCCTTTAGTTTGATCAGGGGTTGACAGAAGATTAACAATCTCCATTGTTTCCCTTGGTATTGGAACTACCCCATATGGCACCTCTTGAGCTGGGAAATCCCCAAATTGAAGTGACACCAAATTAGCAGTGACCATCTTCTTGCCATTGTGCAATGTGATAGCTTGGGAATCAATTAATTGTTGGATATTTCTTTTCAGCACATAACAAGCCATTGTGGGGTAGTGCATGTACCGGTGGAATACACATTACTTCGGATCATCAACTTTGCCAGCTTCATCCGGTCTCTTGATATCTGGTAGCTGCAATTTGTTACTCTTCGTCAAGCAATCAAAAATATTGATTATGTCATCCTCATCGAAGGAGTATTCTTCCTTCGATTTTGAGGACTCCGAAGTTTTTTGTTTCAGAGGAGAGGTTGATCGTTTGGCTAAATTTATAGCAAGGGCATCATTTCCTTTGTTGTTACGACTGTTGTTGTTGGTGGTGGTGGTGGTGGTGTTGAAAGGATGCTTGAGTTTATCTTCTGAACTCTTAAACTTCAGAAAATCAAAGTAAACACTTTTTATATTTTTCTCATCCACGTCTGCATTCATGATGAAGGTTGTCCAATCCTCAAATTTAGTCATACTAATACAGAATCTCACTTGTGGTAAAAGAAATTTTTGTGAGTATCCATCAAGTGGTTCTCAGGAATGCCATGAAGCATCTTCAGCGCTACTTATCTAAAGCGCTTAATGAATTCACGAGCAGACTCCTCCTTTTGCTTGGTGTTAATGAGAGACAACATCGTCATGTCCATACCCCCCTCATAAAATAGGGCGAGAAAAATGCTCTGTAAATCTTCGAATGATGAAATATAGTTATCAGCATGACTATAGAACTAATCATAAGCTATCCCGGACAAAGCTCCGACGAACAGCTTAGTGAGTGTGCATCATCTTACGGGAGGTGTCCTGTAACCATCTCGAAGTAGTTCATGTGTCATCCAGGTGATGTCGTCTCGTCAAAAGGAGTTATAGTTAGAAGCTTGTATTTAGGTGGGTAGACGACCTTACGCCATTCAGGAGGGAAAGGTTGTATGATCTCAAGTTTCTAAAGCTTGTCCCAATTAGTCATAGCATTGAATTGGGCCTGTAACTCCTTGATGGCCTGTTGTGTCTCATCATTTTGTGGTGGTGCAGCCGACTAAAGAGATGTGGGCTGAACTTGAACAACCATAGGTGGAGGACTACCCCTAGCACTAAGAGGGTTGATAAACGGGGTTGCTGACTCTTGATTAGGACTAGCATCTAGGGATATCACCCCCGGAGAAGGTTGTACCGGAAGAGATGCTGCAACTTGTACATGTGTCGCTGCGGTGGTGTGCTGAGCCATCATCATTTGATGCATGTTTTGCATCATTGAAAGCATATCCTTGAGTGCAGCCTCTAGTGAGTTGAGATATTATTCTGTGCTTCCAGACAGAGAAGCATCTTGCTCATCACCAATAGCATATGCACCGACCTCTCTATGTACTATAGAAGAGCTAGTGGATTGCATTATGTAGTTGCAGTCTACACTGTCGGTTTCGGATCCCGGAGGATTTCTACCCCTATGGAAGTCAGATTTCGATGAACAACCTCTCTCCGGGAGAAAGATTTCCCGTCTTCGAGAACGAGTATTTTTATATACCCCCTCAAAAGATTCGAGTAGTTGGTCAAATCACCTTTGACTGGGTGTTCTTGAGGTATTTCATTCGGAACCTCTTCCCCTACGAGGGAGCCTTGAAGCTATGTAGACTGGAGCCAAAAGTAACTCCGCATCATCTTCTTGTTCGTCAACTTGCTTCTAAGAATGTTGTCTAGTGGACAAAGTGTAACTCAAACGGTCGAACACAAACTATTTAGAAGAGGGTTCAACTGTCTTAGTACAACAACAGTTGATTACAACTTGATGACAACTACAATGGTGCTCATTTGGAAGCACCTTTGTAGGCATAGTGGGTTCTCTCTCCTTACGCCTTTGTACAAGAATTTTGCGTAAATCAGGAGGAGGATTAGTAGAAGAAGAGGAAGGCAAACTCTGCATTTTTATATCATGTACATTGTATTTTGAATACACATTTTTGATACCCTGTGTATAGAGTGAAGTACTAGCTTGAATGGCGCTTTCTCCAGGAGCATGTGTTTTATGTCTCTGTGCGCACAATTTTGCACGTAGATCTTGTGTTTTAGGCGCACAATATTGATCTTCAGGAGTAATGGCACACAACTTTCCTTCAACAATGTGCCTAATTTTGAGCTGTGGCAGGGAGGTTTCTTTCTCATACTTTCTTTGTGCGCACAAGAAGTCTTTCCTTGGATGGCGCGGTTGTTGAGCAACTTTCTTACCAAATATTTTGAATGTGGCAGAGAGTGTGCCAGTGCTTTGGGTAATAAATTCCCTATTGAATCTTCCCCGTGCATTGCATTGGGTTCGCGTAGAGTGGGCAGCATAAGGATAAACAATCCCCTTGGCATCGTAATGAGTTTCTCTGCCAAGGAAAGATTGGTTCATCCATCGCTTGTTGTTACAAGGATGTCATAGTTTGTTTCCTCTAGTTATCACACTGGCATAGCTATGAGGAGTATCCACCAAGTTACAAACTGGGGATGAATGATCAGTATCCACCAAGTCACAGACTGGGGATGGGGAATCAACGAGGGAATCCTCGTTAGTAGAAGTCAACACCTTCTTTCCTTTGTTAAGAGCAACATCGGAGTAGGAAGAGCGGGGCTTGGGTAGCCACATCTTGCGGACCTTCTTGGATTTAGTTGCGGTTAAAGGGTTAGCACTACCCCCGACAAGCATCTCTTCATAGGCCTTCTGGTCGAACTTTCCGACCAAAGTCTTCTACGTTGTGCCAACCAACGCGGTGTCGTGTTGAGCTATCACTTTCTCATCAGAGGAGTAGGTCATCCCCAGTAGAGTTGCCATTTTGTTTTCCATAAACAAAAAGTTATACAAACTTTTGTATTACAAACTTGAAAGAAAAAAAAAGTACAATAAATCATATACGAGAATCTAAAGTACAATGATTCTGAAAAAGTATAGCTATGAAGATCTGATCTACGGTTGATCACTTTACTCCGTAGACCACTCGACACAAAGAAGAAATGCTAGAACACTTGAACACTTGGAGAACTTGAGCAACAAAGCCTTGGCAGCACTATCACGTAGAGCTCTGTCATTCTCTTTCTGTCTTTGTGTGTGTAGGATGCACTGAACCTGTATTTATAGCACTCAGGAACGGTTATAGGGATATGCGTGCACTTTAGGCAATTTGCACTGTGTTTGCCATTGAGCGCACACTTTTGAGAGTTTTTACAGCCCACGTTCTGCTGAGTGGGTGCACAACATGCTGCGTACTTGACACACAGCTTCCTTATACAAGGAAAGTGTAGGTCGTGGGTACAGTTATTTATGCATGTCTTACGAGAAACAAGGCATGAAAGATACGTAATCATAATCGCTCACTGTCGATTAGAGTCTTCGTCGCACAATTGAAGAAGTTCAGCAATGTCGACGCGTTCTGATAGAGTTTAAGCACAATAGCCCTACTGGCACACTCCGATAAGATGATAGTGGCTGTAACGATGCACTCTGTAAGAGTTTGGCATAATGGTGCACTCTGTTAGAGTTTGCCACAATGGCGCACTCTGTTAGAGTTAAGCACAATGGCGCGCTCTGTTAGAGTTTGGCTGAATAGTCCACTAAACGACAAATTGGATCTGCGTGCTGAAAATCTCTTACATTAATGACTCTAATCTTCTCGACTGTTCTGCCAGTCTGTCAGATTCATTGCATTAAATTTGGGAGAAGAAATGTAAGAATTGTACGCATGTCTTTGTAAAGCTGAACCAAAATGCGCCCCTGTCTTATTTTAAGGAAGTGCACCATAATCTGAAACATTGATGAAGTTTGCCACTCTTCTTGCTAGTTTGTTTTATAAAGGGGTGCGCTATTCTTCCTTTGGATTTACCATTATGTGGAGGCGTATTTTTGTATGCTTCTACAATCGTGTAACTGGTCTAACAGATATCACATGATAGACAATACTGTACAAGGACGAGGTATACTTGCTTGGTGTTATCCATTGCCGCATTGCGGCTCAAGGGTACTATGGTCTATTCCAGGTCTATGAATAATCCAAGGAATCCTTTTAATAATATAGAATCATTTACTAATTTAACAATTAATAAGATTTGGTTTATATATAAGAATTAACTTATTAACTATTTACTTAATTACTAAACCAGTATAATAACTTATTTTGTTTTTTAAAAAACTTATTTTGTATATATACTGTAAAGTAAGTATATTAATAGTTTTACATAAGAAAATGGGGTACTTATTTGAAACTTACATATTTTTAAGTATCAACACTATCAGCTTCGTCTTCCTCTGGTATTGAGAACGGGAATCGCAAAACTTTAAAATGGGAGCATGATAAGTCTTTAAATTGGTCTGGGCATAGACAGTCGGTGGCAATTCTCGATATCGATGCTCTCGGCGAGGTCGGGAAGATGATACAAGTCGGTGGCTAAGCACAGTGGCATTAAGGAATCTGGCAGCAGATCTGTGGCTTGGTCGGGACCAGTGGACATGGTGGTGACTTGGCGAGGTCGGGGGCAGGGAATCAGCGGGGTGTTTGAGATAGGCGATGTTGGGTTGCAGGGCTAGCCTTGAAGAGGAACATGGTCTAGGCACAGATGGTTGACGAAGGTTGTCAGGACTATTCCTCTGCAGCAATGCGACGACAGGGACTGCTTCCTAGCCATGTTGAACTCGGATCGTCATGATGAATTGTTAGAATTGGTGAACAAGATTTACTGAAATTGGCAGTGTTGAAGGAGTCGAATTGAGTAATCCGGTCGGACGGAACCTACAGAGGAGGGAAGCGGGATCCAGAGGGAGTTGTGGAATTCGAATCAAGGAGTGGACAACCGGGGTTTCTGAATTGTGGAGTTGTTCAGAGGAGAAACGATAGGACGATGCTGAGATTTTTAGTTATTTTAGGTTGTTTCATCGACAATGATGGGATGTAGAAATTTATTTCTATTGATTCACATGTGCATAGTTCATATAGAAATACGTTTGCCATATATATATATATATGTGTGTGTGTGTGTGTGTGAAAAAAAGGGATATGAGTCACCATAGGCTCATATTCCTACATGAGCCAATGCACATGTGGGCCAATAGAAATGGAGTGTACTAGTGCACATGGCACATGGGATGTAGGAATTCATTTCTATTAGTCCATGTATATAGTTTATATAAAAATATGAACATATGGCTCATATCCCGTTTACCCATATATATATATATATATATATATATATATATATATATATATATATATACACACACGATTATACACACACACACGACTATCATTGTCGATGCAACAAGCTATATATAAACGATAGGAGGATACTGAGGTTTGAAGGTATTTTAGCTTGTTGCATCGACAATGATAGTCGTGTGTGTGTATAATCGTGTGTGTGTGTGTATATATATATATATATATATATATATATATATATATATATATATATATATATATATATATATATATATGAGCCATAGGTTCATATTTCTACATGAGTCAATGCATATGTGGATCAATAGAAATGAAATGTACTAGTGCACATGAGTGCACATAGGAATCCATTCATATTGACCATATTTCGTTTATATATATATATATATATATATATATATATATATATATATGTGTGTGTGTGTGTGTGTGTGTGTGTTTGTGTGTGTGTGTGTGTGTGTAAAAGAAGTCTACAAAGGTTAGAAGATCATCACCTCATAAACAAATAGAACTAAATGTTATTTTCTTAGACAACAGGTTGCTATCTAGGCCATATCATCTTTGACAAGGGTGTGGAGATGGACACATGCACGATCTTGGCAGTTAACCAGTGGCCATTACCTAAGATCATCAAAGAATTGAGAGGACTCTTAGGTTTGGCTGGATATTATACTCTTAAAGGCATTACAAAAATGACTCGGGGCAGTCCAAATTTTTACTATTGATAATTACGAGTTAGCCACTTCCAAAAATTACTCACCGGACTGTCCACTTCCAATTAATTTTTTTTATAATCAGGACTGTCAAAATTTTGATAGTCCTAACAATTGGTAGGACTGTCAAAATTTTGACAGTCCTACAAATATATGTTAATTTTTTAGAACTGTCAAAATTTTGACAGTCCGGAAGAAAGGACTATGCGAGGTGACACGAGGGCTGGGCTGCGTAGAGGTCGGAAGGGGGATGAGACGGAGGAGCGGGAGGGGGAGGGGGAGGCGGCGACGGGAGGCGGGGGAGGAGGCGGAGGCGCCCGCGTAGTGGAGGACGGGGTCGCTGCTGCGCGCGGGGGCGACGGTGAGCGGTGGAGACGGCGGCGAACGGTGGAGGATAGGACAGCTGCTGCGTACGGGGACGGAGGCTAGCAATGGGAACGGCGGCGAGCGGTGGAGGAACGGGAGGGGAAGCAGGAGGAGGAAGGTGAAGAGAGTGGACAGTCCTAGTAAAATTTGGACTAGTCTGAATAAAATTTATAGTGCATTTATCACAAGCCATATTATAGGAGGTTGAGAATTATGGAACAATAGCTTGACCTATGACTGCTTCTTTAAAGAAAAATGCTTTTGAATAGCGATCTTGGGCTCAGAGATCTTTTGAACAGTTGATGATAGATTTGACTACATATACCCCTCTCCCCCTATCTAATTTTCAGGAAAATTCATACTGGAATATGATGCATCAAGAGAAGGAACTGGAGAAGTACTTATGCAACAAAGGAAACCTATTTTTTTCTTGAGTTAGGGATTCAAAGGCTGATTCATGACCTTTTCAGCTTATGATAAGGAAATGTTAGCCATAGTCATCACAGTAAAGAAGTGGAGTCAATACTTTCGGGGCACTCAATTCACTATAAGGAATGACCATAAGCCCTTAAAGTACCTACTAGAATAGGTGTACACTGATGCTCAATAGATGGGTGTTTAAAAGGCAGAGACAATAAAGCTGACAGTCTATCAAGAAGAGGAGAGACTGAGTTAGCGGCTATCACATTCATTAATCTAGGTTGGCTTGCTTGGTTTAAAGCTCAAATGAAAGGATCTTCATATTACCAGTGATATCCACATGGGACTTTGGACAGTTAAATGCCAACAAATACACTAAAGAGATGGGATTATTTATTACAAAAATTGTTTGTTGTTAGATCCACAATCTTCTTTTTTTTGTTACTACCACGTTACAAGAACACCATGACCTAGTGAAGGACATTTTGGAATGCAAAAAACCTTACAGAGATTGAGAAGAATTTGTTATTTGAAGGGAGTGAGGAAGGATTTGAGGGACTGTCAAATCATGTGATATTTGTCAAAGAAATAAGACTGAAAATACTACCCTGGCTGGACTACTGCAACCTCTTACTATTCATAAGAGAATTTGGGAGAATATATCGTGGATTTAATTTTATTGAAGGTTTGTCAATTAGTCATAAGAAAACAACTATATTTATTGTAGTTGATAGATTGACGAAACATGTGCAAGATTCCATTGAAACACTCCTATACAGCAGCCACGATTGCACAAGTCTTCATGGATGGAGTTTTTATATAGTACCTAAATGATTGTCTCTGATTCAATTTTCACTAGTCAATACTGGAAAGAATACTTTCAATTACAGGGCACACAATTAAAATTCAGTACTACTTGTCATCCCCAAATGTAGGTAGATTGAGGTCATTAATAGATGCATTAAAGGATAGTTGAGATTCTTTTGTGTCCATAGACCTAAGGAGTTTATTATAGGGGTGAGCATTAAACGGTTTTCAACCGTAAATCGAATCGAATCGAAATTGAAGTTTGGTTCGATTTTTAAAAATTTTGTTCCGATTTTGGTTCTTATTCTTAAATAAATCAGTTTTTAGGTCGTTTCCGAATTTGGATATCTAAATCCGATCCGAACCGGAAATCGAATCAGTTATTTACCTTTTTACCTTTTAGTTTGTATAAAAGAAAAAGAAAAAAAAAAACCTTAACCTACCCAAACTCTCTCCTACTGCCTCTCTCCCACTTTCTCTACTGCCGCCTCTCTTCCTCTCCTCTCTCTCTCTCTCTCTCTCTCTCTCTCTCTCTCTCCCCTCCCCTCCGTTAGAGTCGAACCCTCCCTTCCCCTACGTCCGAGTCCACCCCCTCCTCCCTTCCCTCCACTATCCTCACCTTCGCCACCGCCCTCTAACCGGAGGAGCAGTAGGTCCTCTCCTATCTCGTCGGTGACTTCAAGAACACCAACAACAACAACAAGAGAAAACACCACCAACATACTATAAAGAACCAACAACACTAGTCAGAGTTCATATGTGGTTGGAGAACGAGCGCAAGGGTCGGGTTTGGACTGGTGTTCCTGACGATGCTGTGGTGAAGCTACGGATTCAAGCTTCCTCCCTCCCTCTATGCTAGTACAGCTACTATAATGATGATGACTATAATGATGATGATGTTACTATACTTAGATCATGCATAGATTTATGATTGTTAGAAACCTACATTGAGTTGGAAAACTCCATAATTGACCTGGATTTTTTTTTGGGTTATTTGAATTTAAACAGTGTTCTTCATGTGTGACTTTTGATTCTTGTAGAAGAGAAGACGTTCAGTAACATTTTCTAAACAGAAAATTTCGTTGAGAGCAAAAAAATTTAAAATATTTCCAATAGAAGCATTATATTTTAAAATTTTACAATGAAAGCATCAAAACGTCCTTTCTAAGGACGTTTTATGCTTTTTCGTTAGTTTATGTTACGAGTTAACAGAGCAAAGTAAAAAAAAATTATATACAGAAAAACTTCTTTCTCAGGGACGTTTTTTTTTTAATCTCCTCTCTCCTCTCTCTCTCTCTCTCATACTCTCTCTCTCTCTCTTGAAGTGACATATTTCGAGAAACCACCCACATGGTCATAGCTTTCCAGCTGTCATTTTTTCTATATAAATTTTAACTTCAAGGATTAACTTTAAGAAAAAATACCAATTAATGAAGAAAGAAAAGAGAGATCGTAATGTAGGAAAAAGAATGTATTAGGATAGTAATAATATCACAACAGCCAGCCAGCCGCTGCCACCACCACCGAACACCTCTCTCTCTCTCCCTCCACAATGTCTACTGAGAAATAACGAAGGAAAGAAGAAAAAAAGGAAAAGAAAAGAAAACATCAATAACAGTGACAGTATAGTCAGATCTCTGTCTCTATGCACATAGCATCAAGAATCAATGACCTAGAAAACGAAGGAAGCGGCGTCGACGGCTGAGCCGGCGACGATCCATGCGGTGGAGCGGGTGACGGAGGCGGCGCTGGTGTTGTGAGAGGAAGAGGGGCCGGTGGAGGATGCTGTAGGAGCGAGTCCGGGGAGGAGGGTGCTGGCGGTGAGGATACCGGGGAGGAGGCAGGTGACGGAACCACTGGCGCGGAGGCAGGGGGGCTCACGACTGGTGCAGTGGTGGGGTCGACGACGGGAGCGGCGACCGGTGCTGGCGAGGAGAGGAGCGGGAGAAGAGAAGAGAAGAGAGGAGAGGAGAGGAGAGAGAGAGAGAGAGAGAGATAGATAGAGAGAGAAGAGAGAGGAGTGAGTGGGTGAGAGGAGTGAGAGGAGTGAGTAGGAGTGAGTGGGTGAGAGGAGTGAGTGGGTGAGAGGAGAAGAGAAGAGAGATGAAAGAGTGTGAGTGAGAGAGAGTAGAGGAGAGATTAAAAAAAAAATGGAAAACGTCCTTAAGAAGGACGTTCAAAAGTACATTTTTCTATATATAATTTTGTTTTATTTTTACTTTGCTCCTTTAACTCCGTTAACTCTAGTAACGTAAAATAACGGAAAAGCATAAAACGTCCTTAGAAATGGCGTTTTGATGCTTTCATTGTAAAATTTTAAAATATAATACTTTTATTGGAAATATTTCAAATTTTTTTGCTCTCAACGAATTTTTTGTTTTCTAAATGATGCCATTTGGGTGACATGGCACATACACGATCATTCATTTCATTATTTGCTCTTTTTCTTTTCTTTTCTTTTCTTTTTTTTCTTTTTTTTTTTTTGCAAATGGTAAGGCCATTACAAAATTAATCTTTTTTGGTTGAGAAGACCCGGCCAATTGGGCTCATAGAACCGAATTGAACCGAAAACCGAACTATTTAAATTCGGTTCGATTTCATTGAATACGATCCGGTTTTCAATTTTGTAAATACCATTTTTTGGTTATTTCGGTTTTTATCTAATCGGTTCGAAACGAACCGTTGCTCACCCCTAGTTTATTAGACTTATCATGGACAGAATATTGATACAATACCAATTTGCATTTTACTACTAAGCTGACCCCATTTGAAACAGTTTATGGAAGAACTCCTCCTAACTTAATTACCTATGTACCTGATTTTATTCAACATCCTGAAGTTGCTAAGACCATTGCTTTGAGGGATAATACTCTGCAATTGCTGAAGGATAACTTGTTATTAGCTCAAGACAAAATAAGAAGCTAGACAACTTACATAGGACTGACAAGGAATTCAATATTGGAGATTGGATCCATCTAAAAATACAACCCTGTAGACAAATCTTTGTAGCCCAGAGAACCATAAAAGTTCTCTCCCAAATATTATGGCTTTTGATAAGGGCACTGCACATATTACTTGGGGCTAGTCCAGGATTGGGACTAGTCCAGGATTGAGCAAAGTTTACTCACACTAGCCCATTATTTTACTTGGGACTAGCCCACTTTCCCAAACCCTCCCCACCCCACCGGAGCCCTCCCCCCTCCCGTCGGCGGAACTCTCCAACTCTCCGAGACTTCATCCTCCTTGTCGATGGCTCCCAAAGTCGACAATGTCGAGAATCGAACACGATTTTAGGTCATAAAATGTCGAGAATCGTCGACAATGTCGAGCAGTATCGGACGGGACTGTAGATTTTCCTACAGTCCTATATAGATTTAGGACTGTAGGAAAATTGACAGTCCTATGTATATTAAGGACTGTAGAATTTTCTACAGTCCTAAATTTATATAGGACTGTAGGCATTTCAACAGTCCTAAAAATTTAGGACTGTGAAAAATTCTGCAGTCCTGTATACTTATAGGACTGTAGACATTTATACAGTCATGAATGTTAAATTCTGCAGTGAGTAAAGTTTAGGACTGTCACTATTGTGACAGTCCTAGTAAATACTAGGACTGTCAAAATTGTGACAGTCCTAAACTTACATATAACTGTGCTTACAGACAGTGGGTAAAGTTTAGGACTGTCACAATTTTGACAGTCCTACTTTATACTAGGACTGTCACAATTTTGACAGTCCTAAATATATATGTCGAAATTTTTAGGACTGTCAAAATTTTGACGGTCCTTCCAATCGAAATTTCAAAATTAACAAAAAATTAAAATAAATTAACTCGGTTGTCGATATATATCAAAATCCCAAATTTCTATCCTTAAAATTTATTAAAGTATTCTGTTATTTAAAATAGTAAATTTATTATTGGTACATTAAATATTTTGTAAAAAAAAAAATTACCAAAAGTAAGATTTGGAGGTCGAAACATCATTTTTTGGCGATTCTAAAAATTTGGGAAGTCCGTCAAACTGTGAAACAGTTTATCCCGAAGTACTTTTCCATACTGTCATTTTGGCTCAAACTGGAGCTTGTTTCGATCACCCAGTCAAAAGTTATGATACTTTAAAGTTTTATATTTTATATTTTTGCCTGTAATATGTACGTCTTACTTCGGATGAAAATTCTCTCTACACGAATTGTGTTACTCTCGTCGAAAACATACAAATCGACCTATTGTGTGACGAAAAACGATTTAAAAACAAATAGTTATGGCCGTTCGAAGTCTGATCGACGGCAGACGTAATATTCGTGCGGTAGATATATATTTTATTTTTTTGGGTTCAATGATAACATATTTTATTTTGGATGTTAAACTAAATAAAAAAAATCAAAATCCAAAACTAACTAAATAGAAATAAACTAAAAAAAATCCTGACAATTAAAATGAGGACTGTCAAAATTTTGACAGTCCTCATTGTTTCTGGGACTGTCAAAATCTTGACAGTCCTAGTTTTATATAAAATTTTCAGTGGGTTAAAATTAGGACTGTCAAAATTTTGACAGTCCTACAAATTGTTAGGACTGTCAAAATTTTGATAGTCCATACAAATTGTAGGACTGTCAAATTTTTGACAGTCCATCCAAGTGGTAGGACTGTCAAAATTTTGACAGTCCTGATTATAACAGTCCCGACTTTGGGCTAGCCCCAAGTAACTTTTAGGATGGTGGACTGTCAAAATTTTGACAGTCCATCCAAGTGGTAGGACTGTCAAAATTTTGACAGTCCTAATTATAACAGTCTCGAGTTTGGGCTAGCCCCAAGTAACTTTTAGGATGGTGGACTGTCAAAATTTTGACAGTCCATCCAAGTGGTAGGACTGTCAAAATTGTGACAGTCCATCCAAGTGGTAGGACTGTCAAAATTTTGACAGTCCTATAACAGTTCCGAGTTTGGGCTAGCCCCAAGTAACTTTTCGGATGGCAAACTTGTAATTTTTTATAATTTTTCAATGGACTAGCCTCGAGTAAAATGTACAGTGCCCTTATAATTTGCCAATATTATGGACCTTATAAAGTCTTAGCAAGAGTTGGGTTAGTTGCATACGTATTAGACTTGCCAGCTGATGCTCAGCTCCACCAAGTGTTTTATGTCTCTCAGTTAAAGCAGAATGTTTCTCAAGCTGCCATCTAAGGAGGTACTCCTAGATACAGTGAAAAAAAAATCTGTTGGAACCAGGTTGGGTTCTTCAAAGGAGGTTAGTTCAGAGATGAAGCAAAGTTATAGTGGATTTATTGATTCAATGGAAGGATAGCACTCCTGCAGATGCAACCTGGGAACCTTATGACAAGTTCATCATGACTTATCCATTGGTTATTTTCCCTCCTATCATATGACTTAACCTTTTCAATTTCTTTTTCTTAGTAGACTATTCTCTATATACCTAGTTTTCACTAAGTTATAATTTTCTCTGATTGGGAGTAATAATGATTTTTAATTTAGGATGTATATGCATCTTCAGCTTTAAAAAAAAATAGAGTTATTTTTTATGATTTGGAATCACTACTTAATACAAGTATAGTTTTCTATATATATATATATATATATATATATATATATATATATATATATATTTTCTCACTCTCCTACGATGCAATTGATCTAGCATTTCTTTTTATTATTGATTCTGACATGTTCAAACAGTTTTTTTACAAAAAGATTTACAACACCCTTTCTCATCATCAAATTGGCAGCTTCTTTGCCCATAACTCTTCATTCTGTTAGGGTCGATCATCACCTCCTATTCTGGTAAGATCCCCTGTATCACAGGTTACACATTAATCCCTCCGATTAGAAAACACTAGTCTGGTAAGATCGTATGTAACCACATGTTTCACATCCCTCTCCCGAGCAAACGGTTCCAGAGGGATTCGCATCAAATCGGCAACATCCCTGCCCATCGCTCCTCGTTCTGCTAGGCCGGTCATCACCTCCTACTCTGGTCATTCATCACCTCTTTGTCTAGTAAGATCCCATGTAACCACGGTACATTAATCCCTCCCCAGAGCAAATGTTTCCGAAGGGACTCATGTTGGGGTTCAGTCTGAATTTTGTGAATTTTGGAGTCCAAATATGGTCAAAATTTTGATTTGACATAATTTGAAAATCTATATTAAATGTAAGATTTGATTTCATTTCAAATTTGTATCAAATATTTAATTTGACCATATTTATACGTCCATAATTGGTGTTGGACTATTTTAGGTGGAATAGGATTCTTATTTTAAGGTTTTCTATTTAACAAATCCTATTATGACCTAAAATAGGATTTTCCATCATATAAATATAGGAGGGTGGAGGCATAAAATAAAGCATAAATTGGAGATTCGGGGTGCTCGTCCACAGGAAATCTAAGAGAAAGTCTGTACTTTGCTATTAGGACTTCGTCATCCAAGACAGAAGGAAGAAAGTGATCTGATCGAGGAGTCGTCGTCTTCGCTCGGGAGATTGCTATGGGTTGGTGAGTGGTTTCAATTGTAATCTCTTTCTTTTCTTCTTGAGTGTGGTGAGGGGGTTGAATCTATTAAGGCAAATGGTTCAACATTGATTCTGTCAATCTTGTAATTTCACCTGAGTCCGAAAGGTTGAGATTTGTCCAGGTGACGTAGTCACCGCCACATACTTGTCTTTATCTGTGGTTGGTGTTCGTTAGACAGAGATTGGTTATCTCAGGTGGGTTGGCCTAAAGTTTTTGCTGCGGACACTCTCAGACACGGTGTCGGAACGCTTACAGGACGTGTCTGATTCCCAACATCTGGTATCAGAGCCCTGGTCTGTTAGTCTGATACCAACGTCTGGTATCAGAGCTACTGGTTTTGGTTCTGGTAACTGTGTCTACGGAGTAGATGAACACTCGTATGATCACCCTCACATGAAGGAATTGGACGATTTGGAAGCCAATGATGGAGGATCTAATATGGTGCAAGGACTTGCATGGTCCGTTGGAGGAAGACAATGCTAAGTCATCAGACAAAGCTGTTGAAGACTGAAAACGACTAGATCGGAAGGCAGTTGGATTCATCCGCCAATGGCTGGACGACTCGGTGTTTCACCACGTGTCCATGGAGAGTTCGGCAAAAGTATCGTGGGAGAAGCTAAATTTGCTGTACGAAAGGATGACGGCTGGCAAAAAGGCATTTTTGATTCGCCAACTCGTCAACTCGAAGTACACGGAGGGTGCCCCAGTGGCACAACATCTGAACGAGGTTCAGGGTATTATCAATCAGCTGTCTGCGATGAAGATGGTGATTGATGATGAGCTTCAGACCCTTTTGCTTTTGAGTTCTCTGACAGAAAGCTGGGAGACATTGGTGGTGTCGGTGAGCAACTCCGCGCCTGGTGGAGTTGTCACGATGGAGGCAGTCAAAAGTAGCTTGTTGAACGAGGAGATACGGCGTAAGCAAGTGAAATCGTCGCAAGAGTCTGCTCTGGTGGCTACCTACGGGAAGGGAAGACCCAAGTCACAGGCGAGGACAGGGGAGAGTTATCGGGATCTTGCAACTGTGGACCGCAAGAAGGACTGCTATCACCATGGCGAAATAGGTCATATCAAGAGGAACTGCATGAAGCTCAAAGCTGAGAAGGCCAAAGGCAAGGATGATCAGGAAGATCTCACGGCTATGGAAGATCTCATCATCGCAGCAACCGACGCAAAGGAACCTTGTGGCATGATGGCAATTGGGTCATGGATACGGGACATCGTATCACGCAACTCCATATAGGAGGATCTTCACGCCATACCACGGTGGCAGGTTTGGACGTGTGAAGATGGGAAACAAGGGGACGGCTGTAGTTGTAGACAACGGTGATGTGCACTTGACAACGGAGCATGGTGAGAAGCTCGTTCTCAAGGATGTGCGACATGTATCGAGTTTGCGCAACAACTTGGTTTCAGTAGGGAGGTTGGTGGATGATGGCTGTCACAGTTTGTTTGGGGACAAAGATTGGATGCTTAGGAAGGGTTCCCAACAGCTGGCTAGAGAAGATTTATGTTGTAGCATGTATAGGTTCAAGTCGTTGAGTTTTACAGGCAGACCACAGACATCGGATGGAGGCTCGAGGAGTATTCAATAGGAGTTGGATCGCCGGGAACTTGCTGAGGAGGGGCGTCGAGATACTTTAAGGATTACGGAGGATTCGGTTCGTCGAGACAAAGTGACAAATGGTGATGAGCCAAAGATTGAGGGTCAGCATGTCAGTCCCATGACAGCTGGTCGATCTCCAGGTGGGGGTTGCTTCAGGGATCCGATTTTGGTGACAGGTGGTTTGCCAAAGCTTCACGGAGCGATATTGGTTTCGGCAGTTCGAGGTCAGGGAGGAGATCAAGGTTTGCAGCAAACTCAATCTGAGACGGGAGCGTCACCATTCACACAGTTACGGGGGATCTGTGGATCATCGACGACATGCACAGTACGTGATATTCTGCTCGAGGACGCCTGTGTATGGGAGAGCTTCAAGTTTGGACACGAAGGTGGACAGATTCAGGAGTTTGAATCTCGGAAGAATCGCACCGTCCGATTGGTTGGGTCAACCAAGGGTGAAGAAGCTCGTCAGAAAGTTAACACGTTTCGGTGGAAGACGGAAGTTGGGGACATGAAGCCAAGACTCACGGTGAGACTGGTAGTCAGGTACTTTGGTCTCAGCCGTGTCATTGATGTCTGTAGGATCCCTAGCGTCGACGTGATGGTCGGAGAGTTGGAGACGAAGGAAGATGCAAAGCAACTGGGGGGATCAGAGATCGGTAGCATGGGGGAGCAGGAACTCTATCGAGGGACGACATGAATTGAGCCCAGGTCAACACCCTCTCATCAGACTGAAGAAAAAGATTGTTGGGATCCAGTCTAGATTTGGTGAATTTTGGAGCCCAAATATGGTCAAAGATTTTATTTGATATAATTTAAAAATCTACATTAAATGTAAGATTTGATTAGATTTCAAATTTGTATCAAATATTTAATTTGACCATATTTGAACGTCCACAATTGGTGTTAGGATATTTTATGTGGAATATGATTCTTATTTTAAGGTTTTCTATTTAGAAAAGACTATTATGACCTAAAATATAATTTCTTATCCTATAAATATAGGAGGAGGGTGGAGGCACAAAATAAAGCACAAGATGGAGATTCAGGGTGCTCATCCACAGAAAATCTAGGAGAAAGTTTGTGCTTTGCTTTTAGGACATCACAATCCAAGACAAAAGGAAGAAAGAGATCTGATCGATGAGTCGTCGCCTTCGTTTAGGGAGATTGCTACGAGTTGGTGAATGATTTCAATTGTAATCTCTTTCTTTTCTTCTTGAGTGTGGTGAGAGGGGTGAATCTATTAGGGCAAAGGGTTCAACATTGATTCTGTCAATCTTGTAATTTTACATGAGCCGGAAAGGTTAAAATTTGTCCATGTGACGTAGCACCACCATATACTTGTGTTTATATGTGCTTGGTGTTCGTTAGACAGGGGTTGGTTATCTCAGGAAGGTTGGCCTAAATTTTTTGCTACAGGCACTCTCAGACACGAAGTCAGAACGCTTGTAGGACGTGTCCGATTTTCAATAATTCAAACCTCCACTCAGTAGATCCGGGTGTTAATGCCTCCAAGTCCTGACCACTTGGACCGTACCTTTCTCCTGTTGCATGAGTTGAAGCCAACAATCATTCACTTTGGTCAGTGAATTCCCTCCGTGCAGCGAGTCCACCTTCGTTTGACTGTAGTGATGTGTCCCCTTCATTTACGTTCATATAGAAACTCCAGCTTTGGATACAAGTTGTTCCCCAACCTTTGAAGGAAGCTCCTGAGTTAGTAAGGCCAGCTCTCCTATACACCCAACAACCTCCTCCCGAAATCCTTAATGTCTAAGATGGGGCAAGGCACCGGCGGACAGGGGTACCCGGGGTCCTAAGAAGACAACTCTCTCCATACCACCACTCCCAATCTTGACAGGGGAGGATGAGTAGTCGGGCCAGGCACAAATAGGCAGGGGAACTTCAATGAAGCTATTCCACCCCCTAAAATCATTGCCTATGTTAGGTGAGATATCTGAACGAACCAACTAGGGGGTGGAGACGGGTCGGCTATCTTTAGACAAGATATCTGAATGAACTTCACCAACTTCCAAATCCCTCTCATGGTCAATAGGACATCTCGTACGAGCTACCTTATCAGTGCGTTCTCGCAACACCTCCATGAGTTCCTCCCAAATGGACCCATTTGTTGAATCTGGACATTGAGTCTCCTCGTGTCCGGAATAACGACAAGCATTAGACACAGGAGACGACCACTAATAGACGACAGGGATCACCAGTCGTCGACCCGTGCGGAGTAAGACAGGAATATCCTTACGCAAAGAGCTCGCAACTGACACCTCGACAAGGATCCGAACAAATGCTAGACGAGTCCGATATGTCGTCGGGGGCATCCATCATGATCGGGATAGAGACATAACTAACTTCTGAAGTACCGACCTACTCCAAAGCACCGACAAAATCTTATGGAGTTGGATCCACACTACGATAGTCGCTAGAACGTCCTGCTCCAAAGCTACATCCAAATCCTCTCTTAATTACCACTAGACGATCATAGAATAGACAAGGACCACCATCTAGAACAGAAACTAGATCATGTTCTTCCTCAAATCTCACGAAGAACAACTCATTCTCACGCGAGAACTACTCCATCTTCCCTGCGTTATGCCAAGCACATCAGATGAAGGCCGTCATTTGAAGATACGATGGCCTTGGCCCTGCCACGTAGAGGGCCATATTTAGACGCCATTCTTCCGACGTGCCTGCCATATCCACAGACGTCACCTCTACCATCCGAACACCCTCCCATCCTATAGGTGCTTCGAACTCCAAACAGAGTTGATCTTCAGAAATTTCATAATATAGTGACAAAAAAGATGTGCATAAAAAACGGTAGATCAAAATTTTCGTAATATAATGACAAAAAGACAAGTGTATAAAAAACGGTTAGGATTAATTGATTGGAATATTCCAGAGGAAACATGAAATATCATGATTAAAAATTGATTGATTTCTCGACATATCATCTAGTGATCTTTCCGGCATGTATATACGTCATTTAAAGAATTGTCATTGTAACTCAATAATTTTATAGATATTAATTATTAAATAATATAAATGATAAGTAAATTAAAAAAATTAATTTATCAAAGAAATTCAGAGGCTCAAGCCATTTATGAGGGAGTGCCTCAGTAGATTTCTAGTTTCTTTGATGTTCTTCTCTGTTTTAAATGTAACCTTCACAAGTCATAGTTAGAAGAATAAGAAAATGTCCGAGCCTTCTCTCTGTCACCGAGTTATATACTACAAGAAAGGAGACTAGAAAGTTCAAAAAAATAAAAAATAAAAATAAAAAAGAGCTCGAAGAGCAAAAGTTACTTTTAAATCACATATGACTAAAAGATGGAGAGAGCCCAAAAAAAAACTAAAGTGTATAAGAAAAACTTAAGTGTATAAGAAATGAATGTGCTAAAAAGGCTTATAAGGCTATAAAAAAGGCAAAACCAAAACTCTTTTACAACTGAAAAATGCTAGTTCGCAGTTAAGAAAAGGAAAAGGTGGTCCCTTCCAGAAATAAACCTTATGCCTTCTGACAATAAAGATGTCGACTTTTTGCTATGGTCTCCAATGAAACAGAGAGATCATGGGCAAAGCAATTTGAATCCCTAAATCCATTAAAGAACTGTAAACTTGACTCTGTAAAGAAATGCAATCAGCACTTAATTCAAATGACGCCACCCGTAGCGTCAGTAATCAAAAACCAGTAACATCTACTGCCAACAAAACCAAACAATATATAGTATTGACGTTTAAATGCACTGCAGATGCAAAATACTATAATTAGTCCCTTCCAACACCCATCACGTGATTCACGTATATACTTGAACATCTTGAGGTGCAAGCCAACTTACAGAAAGAAAATAAACTGGGAGATGCAAGACATCTAAATGAAATAGGTAGTTGGAGCCACTCGCCTAGTATAGCTTTAACTTTATACGGCTTCTGAATTCCCAAGCCCTCATACAAGATCAGACGGCATATCACAGATTTGATAACACGAAAATTAAAAAATTAAGGTAGGCAACCTTGTTCGAGACTGCCCCCAAGGCAACTGAAGAAAGCAACAAGTCACATATCCACCATAAATATTACCAAAGCAGATTGGTTGGTTGAAGTGACTTTCTCTAAAAACTGAAAGCAGTATGTGTGACAAGCAATACAAAGAGCTTCTGATTACTACTAGTAATACATTGGAGGCCGGCCAACTGACGGAGGACCAGCAGGGCGTGCATTGGGCTGCCCCCCATAGTATGGGGGCATCTGCTGCATATTGGCATCAGCAGAAGCAGGCGGAGGAGCACCTGAGGGGGGATACATAGGCATTGATGGTGATGACACATAAGCTTGGCCTGGGTATGTGCCTGGAGACGAAGGAAATCTCGGCCTGCCACCATGCATGTGTGGGTCCCAAGCTCCCATTTGGGCATCAGGATGAGCTTGAGGCCCAACGTTACCGGGATACATAGATGCAGCTTGTGTATTACTCTGCCAGACAGGGGGGGCAGTCGGAGCACCAGGAGCTTGGGGAATTGATAGGAGACCAGTGTCAGGAGGTATGGTATAATCCCTGCTCTTATCACTATGTGCCTGGAGACATTCGTTCTGAATCTATCAGATAGAAGACTAAGAAAGAAAAAAGGTCGTGTCAAGAAAGAAGAATCATACATGGGTGGACAATTAAGATATGTATGATGGCGGACTGACTCAGAAATACATGCTCATAGTTTTTCTTCCCTTTTTTGTTCTTAAATAATGAAAAATGGGTCCACGGTTAAGAGGTTGTTAGGCTCTTATTTACTTCTTTATAACTAAACTAGTATTTGTACCTTTACATTGAGATCAGTATGACGAGAGTATGACAGATGAAGCTTACAATAGCCACCATCATAGATGCAATGTCCCTCTAGTGCTTCTTTAGCAACTGCAGCAGTCGTCACATCTGGAAGCAACAAATGGTAAAATAAAACCAACGATAAGAACATATGCAAGCAGGAGAAAATGTGCATTAGCAGCATATCATAGCATCCGACATCAAAGAGTAGGCACACAATACTACGTTCAGGTCTTCAAGCGAAGAATAATAATAAGCTGAATTCTGCCTACCAGGGTACTGAATTAAAGCCTGCATTCCACCATTCTTCTCAAATATTGCAATTTTCTGAACCGTACCAAAAGCTGAAAACACCTGAAGTTACAGTGCCATAACATTCAGCTACAAATGGATGGTATAAAACAAGAGCAAAGAAACATCTTAACATCTTACGGTGTGGATGACGTCCACCGTAACAGCATATTGCATATTCTCTATGGAAGCTAGAAGCACATTACTCTCAGGTTCCTTCTTCTTTCCATCAGGACCTACTGTAGGCTGGAAAACCAGAAATTGCTTTTTAGACATCAAAAAATAATCACGAATATAATAGTTCTGGTATAGAGAAGCCAACCTGTAAAGTGCCCTCAATTGCAGAAGAGTTAACAGGTAAATAAGGATTTGTGTAATCCCTGCACAAAGAAGAAAACCTTTAGTAACAGATATTCCAATCTGCATTATGGCGCCCAAACTAAATGAACTTTTACTTAATAGACAGAAGAGGAACTGAGAGCAGTTAGCCAAATAATAAAAACAAACAGAGAATACCATTAGCAGTCAGAAATATCAAGCAGTAAGAAATATTGTCAGAAACCAACACCACAAAAATCATAACCCATTCAGCAAAAAATCTATGGTTTATTAAGTCTTTCAAATCACGTATGATGCCTCTTTCAACAAATATAACAATCAAGATGCTATCAACCCTGGAAGGATGCTGAGATAACAAAATAGTATCAGCTGTTAAGACAACAAAATTAACGAGCATGTTGATAAAAGTTGAAACTACTATTTTACGTGGCAGAGAGGTGACTAACTTCAGTTTGTTCACATCATAATAAAAATCAACAGCCACCCGATCTAGACTTGAACCCCAGCTGCAGCAAACTAGCACCTGTTCCCCTATGTGAGAATATGGGTTTCTTTGATGGTTGGACCCTACTAAGTAGAGGCCTTAATCAGGGTATGTTCATATCTAATATAAATATCCAAACCAAAATACAACAAGGTATCCAGATTTATGCCCGGTGGAGGACTAGTCTTATTACTCTTCATCAGGTCCGATCCAACAAAAGTTTTAAATCAAAATCTTCTTAGTATGTCATTCAAATATAACACACCTGAACTACCATCTGAGATTATATTTACTCGTTTTACTATGCAATAATGATCTAGATAATTTCAATGTCACTTAAATATAAGACACCTAAACTAGCATATGAGATTGTATTTACTCTTTTTACTTTCCATTAATGATCTAGATGATCTCTGATCTTTGTATTCGTGGAAATGCACTAAGTATTTAATTATCTGCAAATTGATATAACAACAAAAATGGAACAGAAAATGTTTGTGAATCGCTCGACGGTTGCTCACTTGGTGCCGTCGAAAAGACTTGTCCTTGCATCCCAAAACATGGCAGATCAATTCGCAAAAATATCCTCTTCATGAAAATAGAGGTACCTGATTACATCTTGACCTAGACCTAATGGCACTAGGATGTCCTTTATGTTTGTGATAAGATCAACACATTGTACAAATAAACATAGATTTCAGTGTGACTATTTGCTAACTCTTTATTTATTTTCGTATTATTTGTACACAAAGTAATATTTGATTTCTTATTAAATTTTTCAGAGCATTATATACAGACCAGATCCACTAAATCTTGGGTTAGATCTAAAAAGCAAACCCAATAACTTCCAAAATTATTGTTGAGTAATTATTTTTATTTATCTTATATGGGTACAATAATGAAGTAGTTGTGGGTGAATTTATCATCATGCATATTATTATAAATACACATGATGTGCAAGGGCTTAATCTGTAGGTTGCACCTCGTGTATTTATATTAATATGCATTATGATAAATACACCCACAACTACTTCATTGTACCCACATAAAATAAATAACAATAATAGCTCTAACAATTATTAATTGGGTTATCCTGGTTATCAATTACAGATTCCTCTCCTAGTGCAAGATATGAAATAAGGAGAGCTTGAGAAGAAACAAAAGTTAAAGGTATAGGTGTAATAAGATCAAAGGAATGAAGGGGAAATGGAAAAGAAGAGGAACCAAGCTTCTGTTTTTAACATAAATATTTTAAGAAACATATTTAGTTAACAAATTAATCTCCTAAGTAAAACCTCCTTCGAGAGAAAAGCATGGTTTTTTTTACCTTCAAAGTAGATTTTGCATGTATTAAAGTATTCACTCTAGCTATTCTACTTATATTTTTACACAAAATAATACTGTATTCTTATTAGATTTCAAGTACAGATAACACTGGATACAAAGCCCATATAATAAAATTTTGGGTTATATTCTGAAACCCAAACCCACTTAGCTTTCAAATTGACCATTTGGGATTAGTATATTCAATTGCACACACTACTAGTGCAACAAGGAGAAGGAGAATATGGAGAAGAAACAAAAGGTAAAGTTAGGTCTAATAGATTGTTGAAAGAAGGGAACACCGAAAAAAGAAGAGGAACCACATTCTTTTGTTAACAGCATAAATTGTATAGCTATATTTAGTTAAAATTAATTCCAATGGAAAGCTTTCAGAAAAACAAGGTTCCTTCCTGTTCTTTTATATAAATTTCTTATCTTCATATTTTTCTACCACCCTCGTACAAAATGATTCCGTGGAACCTGAGCCAGTGGGACATGCGCGCCTGGTGAAAAACTTTGTTTAGAAATCCTTTTGAAAGAGAGGAGCAGGCTTGCTGGAGTTTTTCTAGGGCTACATTGGGGTATGTTAGAGCTATATGGAGGAGAAAAGATGGACACGCTTCCTGCAAGAATCTAGTTGAATTAGAAGATTGGCCAAAACATATCAATTAACTAGCAATGTGCATGTTAATAATAGATATTCTAAATAAACAGGTTCATTACCTATCGCAATTTTGCATATTAGGTTTTCAATTTTTTTTTGTTTAACGTTTTTTTCTCAATTACATTTTTTTCAAATGTAATTTAACATACAGTAATGGAATAATAGATAATCACATTGCAATTGCAATATGGAAATGCACCACCCACCCGCCACTTGGACCTAATCATGCAATCAAATTTGACAACTATCATAAAAAGGCCAAAAGATGTTCCTATGCTATGACTTTGGGCTGCAAATGAACAGAGCAGCTCGGCTCAACTCGGCTTGGGAAAAGCTAGACTTGGTTTCCTTAACGAACCGAGCTTGAACAAATTGTGAGAGCTCATGAACAAGCTCGACTCGATACGCTCGAAGAGTACTCGGCACAACTCGACTCGATTACAGCATGGCATGTCGGCACCCTAAATTTTTCTCCATTATCTTTGATCCTTCATCTCTTTAAATCCATTAACAAAACACCAAAGGTCTAAGTTTTCGCCCTATTTCTTCTCGATGAATTCTATTTCTCATTAGTCATTTCAAAAAAAAATATTTATTTCTCTACCTTTATCTTGTAATCAAACTTGCTAAAATTTACCATGACTCGCGCTTGGCTCGAGCTCGAACAGCCTGCAAGTTGCACGCAAGCAGCTCGAGCTCGGCTTGCTAGCAAAACGAGCCAAACTTGAACATATTCTTACAAGCTAGGGCTCGAGATCGGCTCGATAAGGACGAACCCTAAAGAGCCGAGCTTTGAACATGCAAAGCTCGACTCAGCTAGGCTCGATTGCAGCCCTACTTATGACATACATTTAGAATGAGATCTTCCACATATTTTGCCCAATGCACTCAACTTGTATTGTCAAAACCATATAAACATAACCAGAACATGGCCAATATAAGTACCAAGGCATTTGTGATACCGAGTCTAAGCCATCTATGAGATAGAAGAAACAATATCAGCTACTAGGAGCAATTCAACTTTATATAATATAAAAAAATTAGGAGAGAGCACTAGATACCAGGGATTTAGAAACTGATCAAAGGTCCATACAAAATTTTCATGCACTCATATATACCTGCTGCGATGTGACTGAAACTTTATATTCAAATCAGTGTGAGCTGAATACGAAATTCGTAAATGACAAGAGTTGACATGTTCTGGAAGCAAGTATCTGTAAGTAAAATATCAAGTATCTGTAAGTAAAATATTCTATCATTGCCTTTATAATATGAGGTCAAACTGTACTTGAAGGTAAACAAACACCAAAACCTTGGGATACTTCTTCCATCCAGGGCATTTCTTGCTGCTGCAGCAGTTTCAGAGTCGGTGAACTGGATTAATGCCTATACAAGATAGATCTCAATGAGTATTTTAAAAAACTACACAAAAATCAACTTTTACAACGATAATATAAAAAAAAAACCTGAAACCCAGCAGCCTTTTCAAAGGTAGCGATCTTGTGAACAAACCCAAAGGCAGAGAACACCTAAAAACAGTTGGAACAAAATAAATAAGCTGGAAATACACAAAACTAAAGCAAGAACTGTAATAGCCATTACAACCCCTGGGAAACCATTAAGAAAATGCTAGAAGTGCAGGATGGCACCTGTAGGTAAGAGCATCGTATTCATCAAAACTCCAGTGGCATTACACATTGTGCACTATATACTTAACTAGGTGAATAAGATGCATGGACCATATTTACTCACAGCCTTCAACACAGCAAATTATATGAGAAGAGAAAAGAGGCTGTACAACATTGAAGATAAAAGAAAGCCACATTTTATGGTCCTAGTACAGAATCCAATAGCAACCAAAAAGAGAGTTGATTTTTCAGGAAAATAAACTGCTTAAATTAGGGAAGCTTGAAAGGGCTTCTAAGCTCATTAAGTAACACAGGGTCATAAAAAATAAGACATCAACCAGGAGAGTTCCTAGAGATTAGAAGTTTAACCTCATAAATGGCTGCCATACACAAGAGGATTGTCGCCTACAACTTAAATTAAGCAAGATAGTTAACAACAGTTAGAAAGTACCATTATCAAAGATTTTAATAGCTCAAATTGGAACAGTCAAAAGAAAGAGAGAGCAAAACACACATGGTATCTCTCTGAATGCAGAAGTCTGATTACGAGAATTTCTCCGTGTAACATGGACCTGCTGATCCATGAGCATGTAACTAGAAGTCAAATGATTTCAGTAAGATCCTCTGATCTATGAAGAATTCATTGGAAAAGGATTTCATTGCTTCATTCAGTTTTACTGAATTTTACCAAACACATCAAGTAGTTGCATGATTATGCCATAGATCCAATCTTGCAAGGGTTTAGAATATATATAGTTAATCATCTAATAGTACTTACCAGATGAATAACATCTATGCTGACATCACCAGCTTCAACACCCTCAATAGTTACGAGCAACACATTCCCAGCAACATCTCCAGTGCTCTTGTTGTTCACAATTTCTTGCCTATTTGAGTATTGAATATAAACTGTTTTGCCACGAACTTGTGCAGGCTCAGATGAAGAAGCAAAATATGAAACCATTGAGATTGCCTGATTAAGGTCAGACTGCATAGAAGACAGATTCAGGTCAGACTGCAAATAAGAGAGTTCATTATGTGCGAATGAACCAAAACAAGAAAATATAGAATACCATGTGCCTTAATACAGTTTGTGTACATTTTGATAGTGAGTAGTAGCTATGATACTACATCAATTTCAGAACTACACACCACTACATTAATAGTGGACCTGGATTATCCACAAATAGGAATAAGATCTATGACAGAAATTAAAAGGGGAGGCTAGGGGAGCCTGAAGATATATCAGATCTTCACATACATTACTAGTTCAATGGAAGTCTTGAATTAGAAACATACTGTCATTTTGACAATGCTCAAAGAAGAGCTTCAATAACTAAAGAATGGCAGGTCGACCAGACAATGTTATGCCCTAACACCCTGACACGGGATAGAATCTATATAGCAAATCTTGATGGGTCAATTCACGAATTAATTACCTAAGAACTTTGCAGTAGCTTAATTATGAATGATAAGTATTACACTAAAATATATTTGGAACTACCAAACTAAAAACAATGAGGGTGTCGCTTGGCGTCACGGTAAGGCTTGTTGTTTGCATCTCAAGTCACGGAAACAACCTCACTATGACACCCTCTTTTACCAAATTAAAAACAATGTAGGGTTCGAGTGTATCAAAAAGTCATGATCCTAAATCTGTCAAGAATGACACTGTAATCTGGCTTTGACAACAGATCCGAAAATCTTTCCTACATGATCTGGAAGCCATTCGAACACGAATGTTGTAGGACTTGAAGTCATCTTTCCAAATGAGGTAGTGAGCTTAAACTGGACCTCTGTACCAGAAGATATGACCATTTTCGTAAAGTTCCGCATTGTAGAAAATGACTACATGAACCTGAGTTTTTAGACGAGTTATGTCTGAAGACAAATGAATTTCGGGAAAAACTTAGGGTTTGTGGCTGGAATTTGATAGGACTAAGTTAGGCAAGGTTAAGGTTGTTTTGAAGGGTTTTAGGGTTGTTTCCTATTGCTTCACTAGTAAATATGGGAACAGATTGTGAAATAAATGAAATATAGATGGAGAAAACGATATATTTATCTATGAACAGGAATCACTCCACAAACTATAAATAAATAAATAAAATCAAACTCTTCGTTGAAATAAAAGTAATCTTGCACGAGTTTATGTAGTCAGAATTTGGTCAACAAGTAATTCTAGCCCTAATATAAGAAAAGCCAACTAATAGTCTAATACCAAGGTTTGCACTATCGGTTTAGGACCCTTCTAATGAGTATCGGTATCGGCACCGGTTTCGACACTATCTGTGGTTTTGAATTAGAGTTTCAGTGTTCATCGTTGCTAAAAGCCAAAAAATAACAAAAAGTTATTAAAAGTATAAAAATAAATTTTGACATTATTTTATGTATTATTTGTTGTTTCTTGCTAATTTTGAATGGAATAAATTCAACATTGATAAAAAATTCAATTGCACTAGATAGCACTGTTTATTGCCTTCAGACAATGTCCACTCGCACTAGATAGTTTTGAATGAAATAAAACTAAGATGAAATGTTGTAAATTTATAGATACACGACTTCGACAGGTGGTAAATGGTTCGTGTGCCGATAAGGAATTTATTTTATCAACATATTGCAAAATGTAGACCTTCTGAACAACCAAATTATTGTGTTGAAACTCTTTCTTGATACTTCTCTATTTTTTCTTTCTATTTTTTCTTTAATTTTTCTTTGCTAAATTGACCGGGAAAGAGACCTCGACCAATATTAGTGGGAGTTAGTATTAGATCATTGGGAGTTATATTAGATCATAACATAGAGCATGCCAAAACTATATGGTACGACCGATACGTATCGGTATATGCTAATATTACGAACTATGACTAATACATTATTAAACATAGCTAATCCTAAAAACAAAAAATAAACAAACTTGATGTATCCAAACCAAGATTCGCAATATCGACATAGGAATTGGTTTTGAAACCTTCTTATGAGTAGCGGTATCAACAATTTTGGCGGTTCGGACTAGAGTTTTGAAGTTTTTAGTTTCAGAAAGCCAAAAATAATAAGAATTTTTTTTTAAAACTAGAAAATCATGTTATGCATAATCTTATGTACTATTTTGTTGTCCCGATTTTGATTGGAATAATGTTGAACATTTTCAAAGTATTCACTTGCAATTAGATATTGCTGTTTATTTTATTTGCTTTTAGACAGTACCTCCACAATAGATACTTTTAAATGGAATAACATTAAGATATATAACATTGTGAGTTTATACTTGTAGTACACAACCTCAACAAATGATAGTAGTTACACTGTGGATAAAGAACTTTATTCACAAACTATAGCATATTGATCTTCATTAAGATTGACGCACTATGTCACTATTTTTTTTTGTCGTACTTTTCTCTTTTTTTAAAGTTTCTTTGTTGATTAGAGAAAGCCAAAATTCGATATCGACCAGTACCAGTACCAGTGAGAGTGGGGGTCAGATAGAGCATGCTAAAAATGATGGAACACGGCCTATACGAAACAGTATCGAATTTTGGCTTTCTCTAATAGCTAAGAAACTCAACTAGTCCTAACCAAACTCAATCCAAATCCGAACAAGTCTAGTAGTCCTACTCCTACATCACCCTCCAAAGGGGAGTTAGAATAGCATACCACAATCCACATGAGTTGAAGCATATACAGGAACTACTATACTAGTTCAAAGTTCAAACCAAGTCTGTCATGTTGACAATGCTCAAAGAAGAGCTTTAATAAGTAAAAAATAATTGGTAGTCATGACCACAGAGTGTAAATAGATAGAAGGGCCTGTTGAAAGAAAAGAAGCAATAGACCAACCATAATTTCCAGAATCTGTTTTACTCTGCTTTATCTCATTGATCCGACAAATCACATGTGAAAGAGTAGTCCCAGTATCACTTCTATTCCACCAACCGTGTAGTAGTTCCTTTGTCCTTTTACACTTCTAGATCAACTAACTTGGCAGAAGATCCATACTCAAAAATTCATATCTACTATCCTAGATTCCTGCTTAGAGTTACTGAAGTTTGGAGAAGAGAGAAAAGAGTAGGAGAAGAGAAAAAAATGAGAAAAGAGAATGCAAGGACTTAAATCCCTAGGTTGCACCTCATGTGTATTTATATTAATATGCATAAATACACCCGCAACTACTTCATTATACCCACATAAGATAAATAACAAATAATAACTCTAACATCCTCCCTCAAGCTAGAGTAAAGAAATCAGACATGTCTAACTTGCTACATAAATCAGAAATGGACCACGAGCAAGTGATTTACTGAGGATATGCCTAACTGATCCTCAAACCAAACATGTGGAATGACGATCTATTTCTTCAGCAACAAATCACGAACAAAATGACAATCCACATCGATATGCTTAGTTCATGAAACATTGGATTACTTGGAATAAAAATTATCGATTGGTTGTCACAATACATCTCCATAGGAATAGGAACCATAATTTCTCATTTCATGAAGAAGATATTGCAAGTCTGCACCCACATCATCTCAGAAGATGTACGAGTCCTCGCACGATACTCCACCTCGGCACTAGAACGAGCCACAACATTCTGTTTCTTACTGCATCACGTCACAAGATTGCCATCCATAAATGTACAATAGCCAAAAGTAAACCTCCTATCATTGTGATTGTATGCTCAATCAGCATAAGCTTCACTGAATCTCTTCACTGTGAGCAAGGGAAAAGATTTGTACAACAAATCATTTCCAGATGCACCCTTCAAGTATCGTAGAATACGAGTGAGCCTTCAAATATGGTTGCCTACGGACATGCACAAACTAACTACTCTAACTGCATACGTAATATACGATCGTGTAATAGTAAGATATATAAGTTTTCCAACCAGCCGTTTATAATGTCCAACATCGTCAAATAACTCTCCCTTGCCAGCATCAAGCTTGTCATAATAATCCATAGGAGTCTCAATTGACCGACACTCCAACATCTCATTCTTTTAGATTAAGTCTAGAACATACTTCCGCTGCGACAGATGCACACCATTCCTAGATCGAGCAACCTCAATTTCAAAAAAATATCGAAGACGACCCAAATCTTTAGTATGAAACTGACGATTAATGTAAGCCTTCAAGTCTACAATGTCAGCATGATCACTCATAGATATAATAATATTATCAACATAAACAATCAACATGATAACATCTGCTGAAGAAGAATGGCAAAATACTAAATGATCTGATATGGTGCGCCGAAATCCATATTGAATGAGAACTAAACTTGTCAATCCAAGTTCGAGGTGACTATTTCAGTCCATACAATGCTTTCTTCAATCAACATACGAATTCTCCACTTCCAGCCACAATATATTCCGGTGGTTGATCCATATAAACCATAGTTTAAAGTATCGGCCGATACCGATCCGATACGGCCGATACCGATACAGTTTGGCATGTCCCGATCCGATACCGACCGATACCCGATACTGACCGATACCGACATTAGAGGTCTATTTTCCAGTCAATTCGGCAAAAAAATTTGAATTAAAAAGACCAATTAGAAAGGATGTAAAAGCATAGTAAGGTTGTAAAAACATATAAAAGAGGAAAACTTATCTATCGCATATAAATCAATCAACAAGGATGACTACTATTTCATTCAATATCAAAAATACTAAGAAACAATAATGAAAATACTTTAAATTATGCATAAATGTATAAAATATATTCTCTAAAATGTTAATAATTTATTAATAGTTGTTTGCTTTCCGATACCAAAAAATCTGATACTCCGATTCGAAACTGCCGATACTACCGATACCGCCGATCCCGATACTCATAGGAATGGTCTGATACCGATTCTGATACCGATACTTTAAACCTTGATATAAACCTCCTTATGTACATCATGCAAGAAAGCATTATTTATGTCTAGTTGATATATAAGCCATTGGCGATTAACCACCACAGAGATAAGAATACGAACTGAATTCAGTCGAACCACTGGAGGAAGTCTTCATATAATCCACAGTATATGTTTGGTCTGGGTATACCCTTTTGTAACATTCCGCTCCTTGAGACACTCAACTAAATCATCTGGATGATACTTAAAAGCTTACACCCATCTACAACCCATTGTTTGCTTCCAAACATGAAGTGATGTAAGCTCCCAAGTCCGATTTTGATGTATAGCATACATCTCCTCGACCAAAACTACGACCACCAACTCTACCACTACATAACCAACAAACTAGTAACTAAGGTATAAGAGTCATTACTCGGCACTACAAAACTGTCTTAGAAATTAACAATTGAGACGAAAGAAAATGTCACCGTAAGTAACTGCTCTCTAACAAGGATATGAGCCTTATAAGGTTCGAACGCAGGATCCAAGCCGGCTAGGATAAGTTATGAAACTCTTCTTTCTGTCGTCGAACTTCCTTCAAACTTCAAATTAGTATCAACCGAATGATATTGCAATAGTTCCTCCCACAAAGCGTTCTTTGAAGCCAGGTATTCATTCATAGGCTTCCTATTCTGCTTTGTATTAAATAATAACTCGAACAACTCATAGGTATGGACCACATTCCGCTTCTACGAATATGATTCTTCCAGAGTTGTCTAAATATGTTTGGAGTATTCACACCACTGAATATTAGAGGCGATGTACGGCTCCATACTATGCCATAACCATGACATAACATATGCATCTGCACTCATTCAATCCTCATACTCGGCAGACGTTTCAGGCGAAAGTTCTTCGTCAAAAGCTTCAACTTTTTTACCCTTAACTCTACTTTGATAGACTTGGACAAGGCAAGATAGTTCGCACCATTGAATTTCACTATTGTAATTGATTTTTTTAATTCATCATTGTGAATAACACTAAAAGGAGGACCACCACCACTATTAACCTCGCCAAATATTCGATCCCCACCATACTTGCAGATGCAACAGAAATACAAGATCTATGGATCCCTAGAACTCACAACGAACCACAACCGACAACGAACAACCAATGGAGATCTATAGACACCCTAGATTTCACAACCAATGGAGATCTATCAACCAGTAACATCGAGATCTATACAAACCCTAGATCTCATAAATAAACAACGCACGACCACGAACGACGAATAACAGACGAAAGAAAGAGAAGAGTAGGAGAAGTGAGAAAATTAAGAAAATATAGTACAAGGGCTTAATCCATAGGTTGCACCTCATGTGAATTTATATTAATATGCATGATGATAAATATATCTACAATTACTTCATTGTACCCACATAAGATACATAACAACAATAACTCCAACAGACAGAAGTTGTATAATAAACAAACAAACGGAGGTCAAATGAACAGTGTCATTTCCATGCACTCAAGCTCAAGCGAAGTTAACAAGGTCCTCTAAGCAAGTTGTTAAGGTGGCGCGAGGTAGTGAGATGAGAAGGACCAAAAGGCTTAGATATAAAATTAGAGCCCATCATTCATAGTTTCTATTATTCACCCAGTCTGCTCCAATTGTCCTTCTACAAACATGAATCTCATTAATAATGGTATCATTCTATGCTGCCATGAGTATTCACGGACAAGGACCAAAGATAATCCTCTTGGGTCATACAATGGGGAGGAACTGGTCATTGTTTCAAATACAAATAATAACACGTTTCGAAATCCTGTAACCAGTAATAGATCATTCTCCTTTGGAAAGTGTCTCAAATTGTGCATATGTCGGCCTAGCTATGACAAAAATAACATTCATATAGAATTCAACTTATCCTGCAACTAACTTGATCACAATTTGATGGATGATAACACAACAGCTCATGCACTTTGGTTGCCATCTAGGAAGCCTGGACACTCCAGGTAGAACACATATTGGACACATCTCGGACACTCCAAAACACAGCAGGGCACCAAAATAGGCGTCGTATCAATGCCCCTGTGTCCTTAACGTGTCGTGCCATATCCGTATATCAACGGCCGTACAACAATAGGTTGCCGCATTTATTAAGCCAAGTTCAGCCATGTACTTGCATGCTATGCTGCACGGACACGCGAAATGATGCATGTATCTGTCTGTATTTGTGCAATATATGTGACTACTTTTGTACCTATTTGAAAATGTATCTCGTATTACTATCATATCCGTGTCCGTATTCGTACAACGTAGCTTGCAGGACATCAAAAATACACATTCCAACATCAAAATGCCAGAAAGTTGACAAGGAACAACATAGAGAGATTTATGGTAGTTAATGACATCAATCAAATGTATCTCAAGGAGTGGTAACTATTTTCAATTCAGAATACCACTATTTTTAGTTTTAGATCTTCCAAAACATTCCCATTGTAGATCCATATGGTTTTTGGATAACCTTCAATAATAAGATTCATTTTATTCATAAAAAGAGGTTAGCTCTTAATAAAAATATAGAGGACAGCAACTAGTTCAAATCATGGCCTGCCTCTTGAGTTATCAAAAGACGTAGTTCAAATCTTGGTCACAAACCATTGCGTCAACCTTGAGTTCAATGCATTTTTCCTCTATAAACTACCCACACTACAAAAGATTATTGTATACATGAATCTGTTGTCAACAGGGTAGTATTTCTCCAAATTTTTCAAAAGCAATAAATTTGTGCTTGAATCTCTTATTCCTGTTATAAGAAATCAGTCTATATTATTTTCATTCTCAAAGGTACCAAGGCTTGGTTCCAGATTGCTCCTTTTCAAAAGCCGACAGCAGATGCAGCTTTTGACAGCAAAGCGGGAGGCTGCTGTCAAAAGCTGCCCTAAAATTGAACTAATTTTCAAAAAAATATTTGATAAGCTATTGGTATAAAACAGCCTTGGACCGCTTTCCAAGAAGAAAAAAAGCAGAAGCAGTCTCCAATAAGCAATCCCACCTGCTTTCAAAAGTTGTCTTAAAACTGAACTAGCTTTTCAAAATATTCTTGATAAGCTATTGTTAACAAAACAACTTTGGCACTACAACTTCAACAACAATGCCTTTATCCCAAACTAGTCCCGTGCATGTGGCACTACAAAAGATTATTGTATACATGAATCTGTTGTCAACAGGGTAGTATTTCTCCAAATTTTTCAAAAGCAATAAATTTGTGCTTGAATCTCTTATTCCTGTTATAAGAAATCAGTCTATATTATTTTCATTCTCAAAGGTACCAAGGCTTGGTTCCAGATTGCTCCTTTTCAAAAGCCGACAGCAGATGCAGCTTTTGACAGCAAAGCGGGAGGTTGCTGTCAAAAGCTGCCCTAAAATTGAACTAATTTTCAAAAAAATATTTGAAAAGCTATTGGTATAAAACAGCCTTGGACCGCTTTCCAAGAAGAAAAAAAGCAGAAGCAGTCTCCAATAAGCAATCCCACCTGCTTTCAAAAGTTGTCTTAAAACTGAACTAGCTTTTCAAAATATTCTTGATAAGCTATAATTACAAAACAACTTTGGCACTACAACTTCAACAACAATGCCTTTATCCCAAACTAGTCCCGTGCATGTGGCACTACAAAAGATTATTGTATACATGAATCTGTTGTCAACAGGGTAGTATTTCTCCAAATTTTTCAAAAGCAATAAATTTGTGCTTGAATCTCTTATTCCTGTTATAAGAAATCAGTCTATATTATTTTCATTCTCAAAGGTACCAAGGCTTGGTTCCAGATTGCTCCTTTTCAAAAGCCGACAGCAGATGCAGCTTTTGACAGCAAAGCGGGAGGCTGCTGTCAAAAGCTGCCCTAAAATTGAACTAATTTTCAAAAAAATATTTGATAAGCTATTGGTATAAAACAGCCTTGGACCGCTTTCCAAGAAGAAAAAAAGCAGAAGCAGTCTCCAATAAGCAATCCCACCTGCTTTCAAAAGTTGTCTTAAAACTGAACTAGCTTTTCAAAATATTCTTGATAAGCTATTGTTACAAAACAACTTTGGCACTACAACTTCAACAACAATGCCTTTATCCCAAACTAGTCCCGTGCATGTGCGTTGCACGTGTTCTTTACGCAAGTAATTTTCGTCAAAAAACTCTTGTTTTTCGGCAATATGATCGGTACCAAAAAATATATACATATTTCCTCTGATATTGTTGAAAAAATAGTTAAGGATTTAATTATATTAAATAGTTTAAATATGATTTGAATACATTTTAATTAGGATTTGTTATAGATATGTTTTTAGGAATTTGGATATATTTTGGTTAGATAATTTTAAATTGTTTAAATACGATTTGAATATATTTTAATTATGAATTGTTATAGATATGTTTTAGGACTTTGGATATATTTTTAGTTAGATAATATAAAAATAGTTTAAATATGAATTGAATATATTTTAATTAGGATTTGTTATAGATAGGTTTTTAGGACTTTCATATATGTTTAGTTAGACAATACCACGTAGTTAGATATTATCAGGATTTTACAATTTCATACATGTTTGTTAAGATCAAGGAATTAATTAGGATTTATCATTTTATTCTTAATTACGCAATTATATACATACAACTTAGATGGCCCATTTTGAGCCGAATTGAAGCTTCTTTACAATAGTAGAGATAGCTTTTGGAACACCTTTCCAAAAAATAAACAGAAGAAGCCATAATAAGCAATCCAGAACTCAGCCTAAGTCCCGCTCATTTCCCAAAAATCAACCAATATATCAAAGAATAAGTGTCATGACCACATCACACACAAAAATACTACATGGGTAATGCAACAATACACAGCCTTCCTATATATGGTCTAATCTCTAGATGTAGGCTAGTAACATTCCACATTTATAATTTCTTAATACTTTTTTCCTCACTAGGTTATAATAATATCATACAAATTGGTAAGTTACTAAGTTTCATGGTGCAGGCAACTACTGCTTATGTTGCAAAACAGAAGCCTGCATTTTCTGCTCAAACAAAACAAGAACATATTTGTACCATAGTTGCCTAATTCGCCACCCCCCTCGCGACCAGTTCGTCAAATTTAGCGACCCGGATTTTGAAGACTTTGGTTATGAACTTATGATATTTGGTTTAGTTACAAGAATATTGTCTATGCTTTCCTTCACTTGGATTTTGATGGCTTTGGTTATGAACTTATGATATTTGGTGTATACTTCAATATAATTGTATATAGTACAAAAGACGACCCAGATAAAAACGAACGACGACCCCAAATAGCGTACCTAATAAGCCTACCCCCACCGCACTGCGTACCGGCTGAGGTACCGTACCTCGTACCCGTACCACAGCAACCCACGATCCTGGTAACATTGATTTGTACAATCTTCTAATCAGTAATGTAGAAGACTTCACCATGCCAGTTAACCAAAAATCAATGAACCCAAATATAACTTCAGATATACCAGTGTCATGCACTTTCATTCCCACAGTTTTTACCAGTTATCAGCCTGATGTACATTTATGCCACATAATCAATTCCAACATAAAAAATGCCACAAATGTCAAAAGAAACAGAACAAAACATAGCATAACAAGTTAAGCGGGTAGCTGACTTCTATTATTTACAAAAACTAGACAAAAAAATATTCAGAGAAAAGCAATTAGTGTACACTTCAAAGCATGATTTTCATCTTGGTCACAAGTTATTGCACAAACCTTGAGATGATGCATCCATTATCTCCAAATCACCCGAACTACAAACTGGATACACGAATTGGCAATCAAACAAGGTACACTGTTCCTCCGAACCTATCGAAACCAATAAACTCATGTACGAATTATCTTATTCTCGTTCCAATTTCCAATGTACTAAGACCAGAATATTTCTCAAGCAAACAACTAATATATAAAAGAACATGTCATAAAGCTCAGCACAATAACTGCATTGGGTAAACAATGAACCAATCTTCCTACATAAGTATAGTCTAGATTTCTATAAATGTAGATTAGCAATAAACCACATTCATTTATTTTTAATATTTTCCTTGTCTTATTTCCTTGCTAGGCCAATCATATAAATTTGTAAATTTCACTGTACAAGTGATTAATGCTTCTCTTATAAATTAAGCACCGTGCTTTTATGATGCATTCACTTCTCAAAAAAACAACGTACATATCTATACTATTTTTGAATTGGTATTTGAAGAAAAGCATAACAATTATATATAAGTAAGACAATATATACCCAAACATAATTCCAGTCAAGCACCAGAGCCACACACTTCGGTTATCACATTTGCCTTGCCAATTGTCAGTCTTATGTGCATTTAAGTCGAATACTCTTCAAAATGCCACAAATGTTATAGCTAACACAAGATTTAAATGGGTAATTCACAACTTTGAGCCTTTAAAGATATACTGAATAAAAATAAATCCCAATAATTAGTAATACTTTCAATCCAAAAAGATCATTTACCTAGAACATCGAGAATAAAGCAACTTCGAGAGTGATTAATCTATTCTCTTTAAACCGCCCCACTACAATAATTATTGGATGCATGAGTTGGAAGCCAAAAAGGTACTATTCCTCCTTATCTATCAAAAAATAAACTCATGCAGGAATTGTCTCATCCTTCTTACAAAAAGAAAAATGTATTACGACTTTCAATTACCACAGTACACAAGTCCTGTATATTCTTCTATGATCAACTCCAATATCAAGGAATAAATTCCATGACCCGAGCCAATTAAGCATTGTTTTCCTAATAGTATATCCTAGGCTTCTAGAAATGTAAGCCAGCAATAAACATATTCATTAATTTCCTACCAATTATATCATTTCCTTGCTAGGCATGATGTATAGATCCCTAGCCTCCGCTACTGACATGGCATCTACTGACATGGCATCGACTTCGGTGTACTGAGGGATACACCACATACGGGCAACAATTTCAGTAAGTCCGCACTTCCTAGTCTATAAAAGGTCTGTCAGAATTGCAAGAAGTGGACTTCTCATCTTGTCTCTCTTTCTTCCACATCTTGATCCCCTCCCCATCCTTTCATCCTTTGTCCCATTCCTTTCACTTCCCACTTCTTCTGTCCAAGAAAGGAAGCTAGTGAAAAGTGATTTTTTTTTTATGTTTGAAAATGCCAGTTCAAATTTCTACTTCATGACTACTTTTCAAAAATATTGTCATCCAAACACAGTACAGGGAAGCTCTTCCATACCACCAGTTCCACCTTTCAACCAAACACAAGAAGTCTATGAGTTTCCACTTCCCGAGGGGGGGAAAAATCCTCCCATACAAACAACTAAGGCAAAATCTGCACTTCCTGGTTTGCAACTTTTTCCTTCTTGGACTTCTTGCAATTCCATCAGGCCCTAATATATACATCTAGGAAGCCCGATTACTCCAAAATCAATGCCACATAGCGAGATGGGCACTCCGCAACGGATTAGAGCGTGCCAAAAAAATTGTTTCTTATGGTTTTGTCTGCGTCCGTGCAACATAGATGCACATCAAACCCTCTAACGAATAAATGCCCTGAGCTTCCATGCAATCAATTGTAAAATACGCAATGGATTTCTTTGTGTGCATGGACACAACACAAACATGGGAGCAATTGAGTTTAGCAAATCAACAACATATGAAACCAACTAAACAACAAAATCAAGGATAAATGCGCAACGTGAACAAGCGATTGAATTGAAATGAAATTGACGGGTGGGGGGGTGATGAACGTGTGCTTACGAACTCGATGAAGGCCTGGTTGCGGTTGGCGCCGACGTTGCACTTGGTGTTGACGATCTTGCCGAAGGGCTTGCACAGCTCGACGAGCTCCTCCTCGGTGCACTCCCAAGGGAGGTTCCGCAGGTGGAGGACCTTCGACGGGGTCTGCGTGTACCGGAACTGCTGCTGCCCCGACGAGGACGACATCTCCCCCTCCCTCCGACCGACCGACCGAATTAGGGTTAGGGTTTTCAAGGATCCGATCCGGTGACGACGAAGCTTTGGGGGCGGTTTCGAAACCCCTAAAATTAGGGGTTTTATTCAATGGATTTGGAGAGAGAGAGAGAGAGAGACTTTTTTTTTTTTTTTTCCTCCTTTTCGGAAGGCATTTGATAGCACTGTACAAAAATAAAAGACTCATTTTTACCTTTGATAATTATAAGTTTTTTATTTTTAAAAATTACTCATAGTCACTTACAATTGATTTTTTTTTTAATCAGGACTATCAAAATATTTGACAGTTCTACTAATTGAAAGAATATTAAAAATTTGACAGTCCTATCAATTGGAAGGACTCTCAAAATTTTGACAGTCCTAAAATTTGGAAGGACTGTCAAAATTTTTATAGTTCTAAAAAAATATGTTTATTTTTTAGGACGGTCAAAATTTTGATAGTATTTCCAATTGGTAGGACTGTCAAAATTATGACAGTCCGGAGGGAAGGGCTACGCGAGGTGACACGAGGACGGGGCTGCGTGGAGGCTGGAAGTGGGGTGCGGAGCTACACGAGGCGGAGGAGCGGAAGGAGGAGGAGGAGAGGGGTTGGAGAGGAGGAGGAGGAGAAGGCCGAAGATGAGCGGAGGAGCGGAAGGAGGAGGTCAGAGAGGGGTGGAGGAGCGGGAGGAGGAGGAGAGGATCCAGAAAAGAGGAGGATGCTGGAGGGAGGCGGAGGAGCGGGAGGAGGAGGAGGAGGAGGATGTTGGAGGGGATAGGGGCCACGGAGTTGACGGGAGCCGACCTCGCCTGCCTCCGCAGTCTCTCCGAGGAGGACTCCGGCGGTGACGGAGCCGACGGGAAGGTGCTCGAGGTGCGGCTCGGCGGCGGCGACGCGGTCGATGGTAAGGTCGACGATGCGGAGAATCGCGGGAGGGAGGAGGAGAGGGTGCAAGGGGTGGGGGAGGAGCAGGAGGAGGGAGGTGAAGAGGGTAGGCAGCCTCAGTAAATTTTAGGCTAGCCTAAATAAAAATTCTTTCTAACTGGACGCACCAATACTGGACTACTCTCGAGTCATTTTTGTAGTGCCTTTATCATAGACCTTTCGGAAAAAAGAAGAGAGAAAATTATACTTGGAGAGGTTAGGGAAGAGACTTATATAGTCCATTGCCACTTCATGGGCCCGTTTGTGCGTGATCTACCATCAAGAAAATTCGAAGATTAACATTTTGTGTATATAGTATTGCAATAAAGTAGAGGGAAATGGAGTGAAATAGAAAATTCTTCATTTGGGTGATGTTAGAAATGAAAAATCTTAAATGTTGGTATTTGGTTGGTTGTTGAAGTGAGTGGAAAAGTACAACTTTTTGATGAAGTGATATGAATAATAAATCTTATTTTTGTGAAAATAAAGAGGGAGTGGTCCTCCAACTAAGTGAGAATGAGGATTTCCTACTTTTGCGTTTCACTTTGGAGAAAAAAACTTCCATGCCAAAATTTTGATTTCGTGGTAAACAAAATTTATTGTGTATGTCATATCACAGAATCCTCTAACCAAACATGTGAAGTGGTCCAAAATTTAAAATTTTGCCATTTTCGTGCTACAAATCAGCATCTTAATTCACGAGTTTTGTAGAAAGACCTACAAGTTTTTAATGTTTATAGTTTGGAAAGTTGGGGGTACACAACTCAAAAGAGCATTTATTTTGGGTCCAAAATCCAAATTTACTCCTAATTCTGGCTCCAAACTGTTTTGACATGTCACTAATTTGCTTGTAAGTAAAAGTTATGTAATATTTATTGTAATATTTTTTAATCTATTTTAATATTTAGTTTGATATAAATAGCAAAAGTGGTGTAATAAATATTATGTTAAAATAATTGCAACGTCGCAACATTTGCAAGCTTATTTACATCATTTTTATTAATTCTTTCTTTATTCAATGTAATAACCTCACAACTAAACAATAAATTTCTATTTACCATAACAAAAGTTGCAAGCGTATATGTTAATTAGATCATTCCAGACAACGAATTTGTAAATCATACGATATCATTTACACGCAACTATCATTTACACGCAACAAAAAAATAGATTTGCACATCAGTTACAGCAACAAATGCTATTTGTAACATATGTTACATGAGATTTCTAGTTATGAGCAACCAAATAGCCCTAAGATCATTTAACTAAGTCATGTATAACCTGGTATTTGTATTGGTTGAATGTTTAGAGTGCTAGCACTATAAATATGGTCCAGATTATGGGTCGCAATCGTTTAAGAACATGTCGGATTTTGGTTCTCATTAGAGCTCAACCTAAACCCGAACTATTAACATTAGGGATGATTTGTTTAGGTTAAACCCGACATGAACAGTATGCTCATTTAACTACATTGACTTTATGGCTGGGTAGGCGAATATAGGTAAGTAATTTTATTGGTCAATGATTAATCTAAATTACTTCCCACACCAAATTTTTTATTGCACCCTTAATAGTATATGGGTTGGGCCTTGATAATAGATAAGAAAATAAGTTAATAGTAATATTTGAATTAAAAAAATATAAAAAGTCAAAAATAGGATCCAGCTAGTTTTCATATACAGACACGAAAAATTGTTTGTGATGGAGGGAAGGGTGCATGGAAGGAGATTAAAATTGAAGGAAATATTATATAAAATTTATACAAAACTTAAAATAAATGTAGTTGGAAAGAATTGAACTCAAGTTGAAACCCAAATAACTTACCAACTCAGCCACCATCAAATTGTTAACTTTTCAATAAAATAAAGTAAATAATAGACAAATAGAAACTATATAAAAAAGAACACAGTACTTGGCTTACGGGGATGGGTGGGCATAAGGTGGGTCTCCCTATCGTGGAGTTATTATCCCACATATGTTGCTCCTAAATTATATCGTGTAATACAATAGTATTTTATTACAATATTGAGAAGGGTTTCTTTGATTGCCATGTATATTAAACTCAATATTGTAGTCTTGGGGTTTATAAATTAAAGGAGGCTAATGTGAAGGCATTTTGTGAAAACAAAGAATATGTATGCAGGTTAACGGGTTGGGCCAATTGTACATTTATGAACAATCCATGTCAAGGTCAAATCTGGTTACCACCCTTAGCTCGGACCCTACCTATTTATTAAACGGGTTAGATGGATCAAATTTTTTTTGACCAAATCCTTTATACATGACCGAAACCCTCCCAATCAGGCTCCTTTCAACCCATGTATGCCACCCCATAGTCCATATATTTATAGTCGAATAGGTTTATTGAGCTAGACAAAGGCATGCAAGACAAATAAACCCTTTTCCAAACATGTCAATACAATACTTGTGTTGTTGGTCTTGTTACTAGTTATGGTTGGCAGGTAAATCCAGGATATATGACCCTTTGTCCTGACCCAATAATCATCATCCAGGGTCATAATTTTCAACATGCATACCAAGCACAAACAATTCCAACCTTTAAATGATAGTCTCAATCTCCCAAACCATCCCTCTCTAAGGCATCAATTGACTAGTTGCAAGCTAACTTCGAACTTGAGATAAAGCTTGAATTTTCATTCATCTTCTCAGTTTCACATGTTGACATTTATGCTGAAGGCAATTCATTTCACAAGTTAGTTTTGTAGTTAATTATAATATTAATTTATGTATTATTGAATTTAGATATGATCCGATGGATACCTAACATTCTTGATATAAAATCTCATATTACATAGTTTATGATTTGGCTATCATGAATATCAAGTCATTGATCGATCTAACTAAAGTAATACAATGCACGACTGGATACTCATGTGATGGGAACATTTTAGTTTAGTTGTTAGAAAGTGAACTTCAAATTATCATGTGATACATAATGATCCTTACATTTTGACTTACACTTACGACTAAAATTAGACTTTTATCATAATCAATTAAGATAATATAATAACTATCATAGTGATGCAAAAATATCCATTAGTATTATGAACAAAAAGTTTATATATACATGATCCATATTATATAAATAGGTTGGCTTTGTGAGCATGACACTTGTCACTACCACATTTCCAGTTTAGGGCATTAGTGTAATTTCTCCTGTTTAATTTAATTATGTATTTAATTAATATGATGTGTTTATTAAATATTAAGGAGGTGTTCTTGATGTTAGGTTTTAGTTTAAAACCTTAGAAATGAAAAACCCTAATTAATTTAGCTCTACATGACTAAACATGGAGGATTAACTAATCCTTTGCATTTGAAACCCTAACCCTAGCCCTATATATTGAAGGGGAGCCTCCCTCAACCCTTTCCTTCATGAAGGAAACCTAAACCTAGCCTCCATTTAAGAAAAAAAAACCTTTCCCTCCCACAAATTTTAGAATCAAACTCTAGGAATTCACTTTCCTCCTCCATCAAAGGGGAATCAAGGAGCTTGGACCAAGAAGACTTGGAGAAAGAGAACCTTCGTTGGAAAACCATCTCCCAATAGGTAAGAACCCAAATTTAATCCATTTAATTCCTGTTTTTCATTTGTGTTTGGCCATTAGGAGCCCATCAAATTGTTTAGATTTCGATTTTTAGGGTTCTACATAAAGACCTAGGAGAAACTAGTGTTTTGGTGACCTACGGGTGTTTTCCTCCAAATTTCAGGAACCCTAACCCAAGGGGTTTGCTTGTAGACTGACTACACCTCCAACGTGAAGGTTTAGATCTCGTTTTAGGGTTTTGTTTTGGGTTTTTCAGGAGTTCTTAATATCGGTTCGATTTCAGCACACTAAGTGCTCGATGATATGTTTATAAGGGGTTTGCCTATCTCTGTATTTTAAATTTCTGCATATTTTGATATACCAATCTATATACATAGCTATTTTTGCATAGGTGTATATATGGGTGGTGATTTAGGGTTTCTCTGTACAGTCGAATGAATTTGGGGAAAGTTCTGTGTGCACAGTCGGGATTTTAACTGTGCTGTGTGTTTTGGAATTACAGTGCAGTAAGGTTTGGGGATTTCAGTACAGGATGTGTGCATTGGAGTGTAGAGTCGGGCCCAGGTTTTGTGTATCAGACATTGGGGTTGATTAGGGGATTCTATGTGTGAGGTAGCTGTGTATCTATGTGTTGTGTAGTTGTTTAACTTCAGTGAGTGTCTCTGTGACACAGTGTGTCACGCCCCGGTCCCGCAGGGTCGTTCGTCCTCGCTTTGATCCCTACGGAACCGATCGTCCTCGCACGGGCGTGATACCGTGCAAGCCTAAGATGCGCTTGCACAAGGCCAAAGCTTTGAAACAAGGGCAAGTAAGCTATTCAATATCTGAAGTAGCGGCACATAACATTGTAGAAAAGTGAAGAACACAATGGCATATAAAAATAGGCTCTTTTATTGATATTCACAAATGTTACAAGCGGCACATGGCCGAGGTTACAATTCGCTCAAGCACTTTTCTCTCGATTACAATGATACCGTTCCATACATTATGTCCCTCTATACAAAAGCAACTCAAAGCAGGCACAACTCGATGCGGCTCCAGGCATCGACTCCAGATTTTCGGTTCCTTGGGATGAGGCACAGCTATCGCTTCCTCGCACGAACGGCACCTGAGAACAAGCAAACTGTTGGTGGGTCAGCACTTTATGCAAGTACTGGTGAGATATAAACAACTGAACAGAAGCTACACCCCCTGAAACCCACACTAAGTAGACTTGTGGCAAAATATTGCATTTCTAGTGATCTTGCTAGTTTTACCTAAGTTCGTTTCATGCAGTTCTAGCAGAGTCATATTACATCTTTTGAAACATAACTTTGAAACAGTTTTGCATATTCAAACTATAAGCATACGATTTGGGACAGTGCTCTATCGTGCAGTGCGCAGCATGTATTGTGCATCACAATCTATCTCGTTTGGGGGCAAAGTTAATCTAGCAGACTGAACATATCAAATCAAGGCAAGCATATTAAGTAGGCTATCATTCTATCAAGCGATTGAGGCAACACATCTATATGATTTCGGTCCCCGAGAAACTCAGGATTGGCAGCGGTAATCCAGCTATCCAATGACTCACATACTGGTACTATTTGCAGCTGTGACTGAGGTTCAGCTCTGCACTAATAGCCATTGTCCAACCGATGCAAATGCAATGAAGCTCTATCAGATAAATTACGATGTATACTGAATGACAAGCAGGCTATAGATAAACTCATAATATTTCTTACCCACGGCCGAACGATTATCCCTGCAGCAGACACACAAGTTAGCCACAATTTGCATAATATAATGTATATAGTTCTCTAGTTTCCTCTGTTCGTCCCTGCATCAAACAGTTAGGTATGCAAGAAGGCTAGCCTAGCATGCGCCCTAACTATATGATGGTCCCCTCATCGGGATTAGCAGTTGGAACGTACAAGCCCATCTCACTAATAGACTTGTCTTTGGTCTACCCAAGAACGTACAAGCCTTGGGTATCTAGATCTCTTCCCGGACCGAACGATCCCCTGTGCCCCAGGAACCGCTCGAGAGATAATCCTTGTGCACAAGTTGTCCTGACCAAATGCATGAATGCAAGCCCTATCAGAAAAATATGCTATCATGCAACTGATGAACTATGCACAACAAGTCTATCTCTTCTTTTCTCTTTTCTTTTTTCTCTTACTCAAGTCCAGATAGCCGAAGCTCATTGTCTTAATGCACATTGCCTAATAGTCACACCTGTTAAGCCTCGAGGTGGACTATTAGTCTAGATTCACAAGTTCACGCTATTCACCAAGTTTTGTCTTTTCACAAGCCAACTATAACACATATTCAAGCAAGCTAACTCTTAAACAAGTAACAAGCAAGAACAGTTCTTATAACTCAAGCATGCAAATTCTATCTCTTGTGGACAAGCATTCTAGTATTCCAGTCTAGCATACGATATAAGTGCAAGCAATCCTTTTTACTCTTGTTATTAGCATGGCAAGGTTCTATCTCGTTTCAGACAAGCATTCTAGTTCTCTTATTAGGCAAACAAGCAGATTCGTTTTAATGACAAGCTATGTGAGTTCTCTTATTAGCATACTGAGTCGGTTCTATCTTTCTTCTTATGAAACAATCTTATTAAGCAACAAGCATTCAAAAACTCAGATTCATTATTAAGTCGTGCAAGAATCAGAGAATGCAGTTCTACCCACTCACTTTGATCAATCGGTCGAGAACTCTCCGAGAAGACTTCCGTTCGAGCAAGCAAGGCGATCTCACTTGTACATAGTGCCTACGCGGAGCGGGGCACTACATACTTACCCACCAACAAAGAGTTTCGTCCTCGAAACTCAAAAAGAAACTCACGATAACACAGAGCAGCGATAGTCCTCATCCCTCACCTTCCTTAATCAAAACTCAGCAAATCCAGAAATCACAAATCACTTCTCAAGCAATGAAAACAAATCCAGAAAACTTTTTGCGCGCATCTTTGAGAATATCTATGGACTTATTGTATGGAACGTTCATTGCAGCACAACACAACTCAGAGTCGGAGGCAACGGAATGGGCAAGGAATTGAGTCGCTTTGATACCATTATGTCACGCCCAGGTCCCGCAGGGTCGTTCGTCCTCGCTTTGGTCCCTACGGAACCGATCGTCCTCGCACGGGCGTGATGCCGTGCAAGCCTAAGATGCGCTTGCACAAGGCCAAAGCTTTGAAACAAGGGCAAGTAAGCTATTCAATATCTGAAGCAGCGGCACATAACATTGCAAAAAAGTGAAGAACACAATGGCATATGAAAATAGGCTCTTTTATTGATATTCACAAATGTTACAAGCGGCACATGGCCGAGGTTACAATTCGCTCAAGCACTTTTCTCTCGATTACAATGATACCGTTCCATACATTATGTCCCTCTATACAAAAGCAACTCAAAGCAGGCACAACTCGATGCGGCTCCAGGCATCGACTCCAGATTTTCGGTTCCTTGGGATGAGGCACAGCTATCGCTTCCTCGCACGAACGGCACCTGAGAACAAGCAAACTGTTGGTGGGTCAGCACTTTATGCAAGTACTGGTGAGATATAAACAACTGAACAGAAGCTACACCCCCTGAAACCCACACTAAGTAGACTTGTGGCAAAATATTGCATTTCTAGTGATCTTGCTAGTTTTACCTAAGTTCGTTTCATGCAGTTCTAGCAGAGTCATATTACATCTTTTGAAACATAACTTTGAAACAGTTTTGCATATTCAAACTATAAGCATACGATTTGGGACAGTGCTCTATCGTGCAGTACGCAGCATGTATTGTGCATCACAATCTATCTCGTTTGGGGCAAAGTTAATCTAGCAGACTGAACATATCAAATCAAGGCAAGCATATTAAGTAGGCTATCATTCTATCAAGCGATTGAGGCAACACATCTATATGATTTCGGTCCCCGAGAAACTCAGGATTGGCAGCGGTAATCCAGCTATCCAATGACTCACATACTGGTACTATTTGCAGCTGTGACTGAGGTTCAGCTCTGCACTAATAGCCATTGTCCAACCGATGCAAATGCAATGAAGCTCTATCAGATAAATCACGATGTATACTGAATGACAAGCAGGCTATAGATAAACTCATAATATTTCTTACCCACGGCCGAACGATTATCCCTGCAGCAGACACACAAGTTAGCCACAATTTGCATAATATAATGTATACAGTTCTCTAGTTTCCTTTGTTCGTCCCTGCATCAAACAGTTAGGTATGCAAGAAGGCTAGCCTAGCATGCGCCCTAACTATATGATGGTCCCCTCATCGGGATTAGCAGTTGGGACGTACAAGCCCATCTCACTAATAGACTTGTCTTTGGTCTACCTAAGAACGTACAAGCCTTGGGTATCTAGATCTCTTCCCGGACCGAACGATCCCCAGTGCCCCAGGAACCGCTCGAGAGATAATCCTTGTGCACAAGTTGTCCTGACCAAATGCATGAATGCAAGCCCTATCAGAAAAATATGCTATCATGCAACTGATGAACTATGCACAACAAGTCTATCTCTTCTTTTCTCTTTTCTCTTTTCTCTTACTCAAGTCCAGATAGCCGAAGCTCATTGTCTTAATACACATTGCCTAATAGTCACACCTGTTAAGCCTCGAGGTGGACTATTAGTCTAGATTCACAAGTTCACGCTATTCACCAAGTTTTGTCTTTTCACAAGCCAACTATAACACATATTCAAGCAAGCTAACTCTTAAACAAGTAACAAGCAAGAACAGTTCTTATAACTCTAGCATGCAAATTCTATCTCTTGTGGACAAGCATTCTAGTATTCCAGTCTAGCATACGATATAAGTGCAAGCAATCCTTTTTACTCTTGTTATTAGCATGGCAAGGTTCTATCTCGTTTCAGACAAGCATTCTAGTTCTCTTATTAGGCAAACAAGCAGATTCGTTTTAATGACAAGCTATGTGAGTTCTCTTATTAGCATACTGAGTCGGTTCTATCTTTCTTCTTATGAAACAATCTTATTAAGCAACAAGCATTCAAAAACTCAGATTCATTATTAAGTCGTGCAAGAATCAGAGAATGCAGTTCTGCCCACTCACTTTGATCAATCGGTCGGGAACTCTCCGAGAAGACTTCCGTTCGAGCAAGCAAGGCGATCTCACTTGTACATAGTGCCTACGCGGAGCGGGACACTACATACTTACCCACCAACAAAGAGTATATTAATTGCATGAGCGGGGCCGCCGGGATGGGCTCGGCCGGATCTCGGCCGGATCTCGGCTGCAGGGGAAGTCGGGGGGCAGTAGGTGGCTGACAGGGAGGAAGAGCGGGGCCGCCGGTGAAGGGAGGAGCACAGCCGGATGAACAGGAACTGTGGGGGGATGAACAGTGTTCCCCCCCTCCCTTATCAAATTTAAATTCAAAAGAAAGAAGAAAGAAAAAACAATAAAGAAGAAGAAGAAGAAGAAGAAGAAGAAGAAGAAGGAAGAGAAGAAGAAAGGAAGAAGGAGAAGAAGAATTTACATACATAGGAGAGAGGGAATGGAGGCTTGAGGAGGGTGGGGTTTCCTAGGTTTTCTAGGGATTAGGGTTGATGTGACTTTAAATAGTAAAAGGGTGAGAGGGTGTGTGAATCTAATGATGAGGATGGACCCATAGAATGAGTGGTCCAGATTTGTCAAGAGGGAAATTAATTCATGTAGGAATGAGGGTGAGGGGCTAGTTAAATAATATTAGGTTCCCTCATTGCTTAAACAATTGGGTGTTGACATAAAAATGTAAATTTGTAATTTAGCCCCCTTAAATTTGGGTATTTGCACAAACGCATGAAATAACAAAAATTTGGCGGGCGATTCGGTGTCCGGTGTTTTGTAGGGTCAGGGGGCGCTGTAAGATCGGTATTGGCTCAATTAACAGGGCACTGGAATTAAATTGGAATTTCATAATCAGTTAAAATAGTATCCTCAATTTAATTGGAAATAAAATGCAAGTTGTGTTCGAAAATTAATTAGGAGTACATGGGGCCAAAATCAGGTCGGGTCATCAATACCAATAATGAAGAAGACTCAGAACAGAATATTACCCTAATTTGGGCCGCACGAAAAAATAGGTCAAGATTGTCTCAAATTTTTGATTGGAACACACAACAATACAAAATAGGAATTTATTAAATAGCGTCCGCGACGGTTTTTGTGCGGCTAGAAATAATGTACAGAGAGCATAATCATGAGTTACAAAAATAGCAGGATGGAAGGCGGGCATGTCTAGGGCAAGATTGTAAAATTTGTTGGAAGATAAAAGCTAGGGTAGCGCTCCAAATATCGAAGCAAAGGCAATGCGCAATAATTAAATAAAATACGGTAATTAATTACAATCTCCAATAATTAAATTTTAGATAAAATAATTAACCTCAAAATTCCATAATTCCGACAGGTGTTCGTCTACTGACTTCTAGGTCAATTCTGCTAGGCTAAAAATAAATGAACACTGCATCTAATACTATATTTAATTACACATCACACATAATTATTTAAATTAATATACTATCATACAATTACTAAATTGTAACTACAATAATATTAAATATTATAAAAAGTCAAAAATACCCCTGTTTTCGGAACGTGGTAGTGACAGTTGACCTAGACAGCGTTCTACCGCCGATGCTGCGGCGTAGGCTGGACGTACCCACGACCCATGCCCGATTTTTCGGGTGTGGGTCGTGACAGCAGTATCTGACCTATTATAAATATGTCGAGCCATTGTCTCCCTATAGGAGTACTAGAACCGCTAATACCATGATCTAATGTAGTGGCCCTTTACCGGGAACTGGTGCAATTCATAAAGTGCGTGTATAATAATTTATTGGCTCGGTTAGCCAATGTTCGGCGATGGTGTGATATGAGGATATCTATTATGCATTATTCTGAGATAGCCTCAGTCTCCATAAATTGTAAGCCATACAAGTGATTGGCCGTTATATAACTTGAACTTGGTTGTGATTGTATTATTTTGTTAGTAGTTTAGGGACATGAATTATTATAGTGTGATGGTTTAACCTTTGACCTTGTTCGATTGTAGGGTTGGGCCATTGTCCTAGGATAGGTTGTTGACTGAAATTATGACACAGAACACACACACACACACACACACACACATACACACACACATATATATATTAAATTTTTGTTTCTCCATTTTGTGCCTCCTTTGTGGTGCTTGCTAGTTGGGGTCTAACTCTACTGGTTTTGCATGCCAAGTTTTGAGCTAGCACCTAAGGATCCAGCGTACTTTCCTCTGACTCTTGGCGTACACCAAGAACATGGCTGCCAAGGATAACGAGTTAGTTTTTTTTTCTTTCCAGTTCGTCATTGTGTATTTCACTCTTTTGGGCATTTAACCACCGACACCTGTTAACCGACATGTCTGGACATTTAGTTTCCTTTTCATGTATCATGCCCCAGTCCCAAAATAAGTAGGACTAGGACACGTAAGTATGCCAACCGCATGTATATGGTAACTCCAATATATGGAAACCATAACACATGCGTACGCTGTATAATGAATAATAATTCACAAATGGTAAAAACTTATCACGAGTCACAGGGTATAATCTAGATCTCATCCACGGAAATCATATATAAGTAAATAACCAATATCTATGAACTAGATCTCAATATAAAGTATATAAAGATGACAGTCGGATGAAAACAAATCCACTGCCGAATTAGAATATTGAATAAACAAGATTAATACAATATAAGTTCAACATCTAACAATCATGAGGTTCGAAGGGAAGACCTCCTCGAAATATAAGTAGCCAGTCCGGGTCTGTGCTCCTGCGAATACTCATGAACATCTACACCTGAAAAGGGACCAGGTCCTCAGAGGGACATAACAAGATACATAGAAGCATGCCATAAAGTAAATACTGAATAAATAAAGGGTTGTGCTAACCATCTAAGTGAAATACAATTTCAGGACAACTTTGAGTGTATGGGAAAGTGTAGGCTAGACATATGCTGACATAATTCACCAATTGTGACAACTGGCTAGTATATGCCACATATGACCCCATAGGAGGGCATAATATATAACGTCCATCTCCGAAGAGCATAGAATCTGCGTAGTATATAATGTCTATATCGCTACAAAGAACATGGAATCTGTATAGTATATAACGTCCATATCGCTCTGAAGATCGTGGAATCTGCATAGTATATAACGTCTATATCACTCCGTCGAGCGTGGAATCTGCATAGAGGAAATGGGTGTCCCATACGCCTACTAGTCGTCCTTCCCGCCCAATGATCTATGCATGTTGTATCCACAATACGCTTTAGCCACTACGCCGAGGTGTCGTAACTCTGGCTCATAGTCTATCGTTAGAACAATAGCCCAACCTTACAACCAAAAAAGGAAAAGGATTGGGCCATCGTACCACGATAGTCTATGCTCCGACTACTAATAACTGCTAAGTCTTCTAACATGCATTGCTAATAGCAGTTATTTCCTATCCGTCGCACGACCTACACGTACAGGTGGCCAATCGCGTACGCAAGTCCGTGCCCTACATGAGTCTCACAATATGTGTAAGAAATGTGTCAAGGCCTGGGGAGTCATACCGATAACTCCACAACTTTTGGTGGGTCCACTAGACACTAGGTCAGACACCAGTCCTAACGTCAACGTCTTCGTTGACTGCACCCGAGTCTCTCTTGGACGTGCACAGTTATATAATATAAACATGCAACTAATAACAGAATTTAAATAGTACAATAAGGCAAGGTATACTTGCTTGACAAGAAGGCTGCGTAGTGCCAATAACCTGCTCCTGAAGTTGCGTAAAATAATCTTATATGTCCTCGGGGTATGGTGATGGTGATATCATGGTGAAGATGATGGTGATGATCATGACGATGATTTGTAAGCCCCCTGATTTTTCAGGAATTTTTAATTTAGATTTTTTATAATTTTTCTGGAATCTTCAGGAATTTTCTGTAATTAAAACCTAGGCATTTGGTAATTAAATAATTTTTAATTGCTGTTAATTAATATTAAAATATTATAAAAATAATATTTTATGGTATAAAATGGAAAACCGGACATAGTGTAATTTTTTGCAAATTTATTGGACTCCGGAATCATTTTTAAAGCCCTAAAAACTATTGTAGAATTAAACCAAAATAAACCCTGCCTGAACCCGGTGAAACAAATTAAACCAAACCAAATTGACTCAAATTGAACCGAACCAAGCCAACCCAGCGTAACGGGTCGGGTCGGGTCGGATCCGAGTCAAACCCGACCCGGACCCGAAACCCAAACTGAACCCTAAGTCGGACCCCCATCAGATTCACTATTCACACCCAATATAAACCCCTCGACTCTCCCCCTCCGCCGCAAAACCTTAACTCTTCTCCGCCACTTCCTGCTCGAACCCCTAGCCATCGACCTCTCGGCTACGCTGCCGCCGTCCCTCCAGCCATCTCCCCGCCGCTGAGAACTCCCCGTCCCCGATCGTCACAACCACCCTTCCCCGGCTAGTTAACCACTCTCCGTCGACCTCCTAGCCGACGACCGGCCAGTTAACAACCGCCTCCGCCCTTCATACCCATCGACCATCGACCATCGACCACCGACCACCACTCCTCATGCCTGAACCCTACACCCCGACGTCCTTCCCTCTGCCCGTCGACCAACCGCCTCCCAGCGAGCAGCGTCGACTCCCTCCGGCGAAGCCAACCCCGGCCAGTGCAGCCTCCGGCGAGTCCACCCTGCTGTCTCCGGACCAGAACCCTAAACCCTAGAGCAACGAACACAGCAGCAGTTCGGACACAGGTACTGTGTCGAGACGACACACGGATACGGGCATCTCAGTTTTTCGGAGCCCTGTTCAGGTAGCATTTTCTTTCTCCTCGTAATTCTGTTTTCGGTTCCGTCAGTTATGTCGTATAGACTGTGTAACCCTCTCGATGCTCGTACAACCCGCTCGGTGCGTCACGTCCTGTGGTGATCGCTAACCGCGATCCAAAAACAGGAAAAACAACGCCCTATTTTACCTTGGAACTGAGTGTGCCCCGCCAAACGGGATGACTTAGTCGCACGCGGTCTTTACCGAAATGTGTGCGCCGTTGATACGGACGTGCGAAATTTTGCAGAAGTTGATTTGGATGTGCGTGCACACCGGAATTAACGCGTATCCGCCGACAACGCCCCGTATTCGCCTATTCTAGAATACGCTGTAACTTTGTGTACACACGTCAGATCGAAACGAAACTTGCGCCATCGAACTCATAGCAATACGCTGGTCCTGTGACCCAAGTTTGGTTCGATTCTGAGAATGTTGACAAAATCGCGTATCGTGAGCCACGTGGCTCTACTTGACGGGCGATTTTGTGATCGGCTTATCGGAATCCAATTCTGGAAGTTTTGTTGGGTTCGTATCATCGTTCTGGACTTGTTGACACTAAGTTTGACGAATTTGGAGACCTTTGACCCTGACACATTTTTCGGTGCAAAGTGGCCCACATGTGGACCCCGCTTTGACCAAGAAATATCATTTTTGCCCCTGTGTCCAAATTGGACTCAAGGATAGGCGTTTCTAGCTATTTGATATTTTTTGAATCTAATGGTGATATTTATTTCAGCAACCGGAGTAGTACCTGCAGATCACACTGAGACCAGAGCTACAATTGGAGCCAGAACCCCAGGCAAGTGTACCTTGCCAACATTGCAGTTCTTGTTACATATTTTATTGCCTTATTTATATATTGTTGTACATGCTTGAACTAGGACCGTGTGACTTTACTTAGCGTCCGATTAATAGTCGGGTGCCAACACCGTACGCGGCGTTGTGTATTGTCATTTAGATATGGATACCGAGACCCTATATTTCTCGTACTTGTCTTGTCAAGTACATCATAACCCAGGACACTTGACACTATTCATGAGACAGAATCTTCCTGAGATATTCATGGTGATTCTATATAGGATACAAGTTTTATGACATAGACATTATATTCATAGACATCATATGACTTGCTGCATTAGTATTGATCTTGCGTGTCATGGACATGAGACGTGTGATTACATTGGGTGGGGAGAGACACACAGGCTACATGTTGATTTATATATATATTTATTATGGTGAGGACTTAGACTCTATATTAGAGCTAGGCACTCTATTAGTGTTATATTTATTGTGAGGCCTCAGACTCTATATCAGAGCTAGGAACTCTACTAGTGATATTACTGCTACCGGCTCCCCGACACAGAGCTTGTAGTGGCTCAGCCTGAGTTTTAGTGATGCTCTCATCTTGCATTTTACTTAGCTGGTTATTTAGTATTACCCTGTTTACTCATTTATTTTCTGCACTGTATTTATTTTGGCTTGTATTATCTGTACCTTGTTATGTCCCCTGAGGACTTGGATCCGGACTATGTCCCCAGGATTAGCTGACGAGATCTATCCCGAGGTATACGGGACCGGAGCATTAGCATTAGCAGAAGCAGGTGCCTACATTGGAGCAGAACCAGGATCTGAGGACGAGATCGTACCAGAGGACTTCTCCTGAGTATTGGCTTGAGATACTTATTTATTTCTGTTTCTAGTTATTTTATTTCCAGTCTATTGCATTGATGTATCAGACTTGTTCTCGGATTGTTCTCCGAGACACTTTTATTGAGATATGTCAGTTTATTTTATTTGTATTATTCTGGCATTGGATATGTGATTATCTGTTGTGGATGAGATTAAAATAGACTGGGACTTGTATCATTGGACCTATTTATTGTTGTACTACAGCTTAAGTACACCCTGATGGATCCATTAAATTGGGTTTGTCCATCGGTGCGTGCTGCTAGCCATTATCACGCGTCCGGTCCCTCGGTATTTTGGGACTGGGGCGTGACATGGTTTTTGTGGTGGCCCATACAGGTCAACGACTAAATTGCTTCAGTTTCAACTTAGGGACCGAGCAAGCCTGCAATAAGAATAGGATAAGTTTTTAGGATCTCATCCACTTGCTTGAAAATATTCTTGATATCTATATCGTATTCGAATTAAATTTTCTTGCATCATGCCTTGATTCCAGTGCGCCTCTTATTGTTTATTTTTGATACAGAGTAATGGATTCAAGAGCAAACAACAAAACTCCAGCAAACACACCAATAGGTGCGGTAGCCACCTACGGAGAAGATGAAGTGACGCCATTGAGTGGAGATCCCTCTACTCACCAAGGCAGCCAAGCAGATCAGCATGCTTCTAGATTTTGGCGTGATGACATCCCACCGCCTCCGCAGTTCGTTCCACCAATGCCTGTATTCCCACAAGGGCAAGCTATGGACGGGCAACAGATGTTTCAAATGATCTACGCAATGATGCAAGCTCAACAGCAGATTCAATAAGAGACTTTGAGTCACAGCCTAGCACTTACTGGAGCAGGCGAATCTAGCAGCACGACGGCCAACGACGGGATCTATCACCGATTTCCGCCAGTTGAAGCCTCGTACCTTCTCAGGAAAGGAGGAGCCCACAGAAGTTCATGAGTGGCTCACCAACACACAACACCAGTTGGAAGCAGCTGAGCTTCCAAGAGAACGTTGGATGACTGCCGTCAGAATGTAGTTAACGGATAATGCACATCACTGGTGGCTATCTGAGGAGACACGACTCGGACCAGACTGAGTCACTTGGAAAGAGTTCTCTAGACTCTTTCAAGAGATGTACATCCCAGTTGTTGCACGATCAGAACTCAGAGACAAGTTCAACCGCCTTATCCAAGGCAATATGACAGTGAAAGAGTACAACGCAAAATTTATTCGTCTAAGTCGCTTCGTCCCTACTTTGATCCCCACAGAAGAAGAGAAGGCCGAGAAGTTCTTCGACGGACTGAACTTTGAGCTACAGAGACTGATCGGATCCGTTGTACCTACTTCTTACTCGGACGTCCTTGCAGCAGCCCGACGCATGGAGCGCGTTGTCAGGAGAGAGACCAACCTGAAGCGGCCTTCCACATCCGCACCAACCAGAGCAGCACAAGAGGAGTCTGCAAAGCGTCAACAGATAAATCCACCACCGAGAGTAGCACCAAAAGCCTCATTCCTTCCTACTTGTTACTACTGTGGCAAGATAGGCCATATTGAAAAAGAATGCAGACGCAAGCTGGGAATGTGCTTAATTTGCGGATCCAGACAATACTTAGCCAGAGATTGCACAACGCATCAAGGAGAAACACCGATGAATAACCGAGAAGCCTTACCAGCACCGAAAGGATATCAGTCGAGGCCACCCTTGGCACCACAAGCAGCACTCTTCCAGCAGGCCCAGCAGCAACCGAGGAATCCACCACAAGGACACGAACAAGCTTATGCGAGGACCTTGGAGGACGCACAGATTCATGGAGTAGCTAATGCACGTAAGTTTTCGTAGTTATCTGTTTCTAGATTTATTTTATCTCGTGCCTATTGGTTCGTGACCCTAGCCTTAACCTAGTAATGTTGAACTTGCTAATAACCTAAAATGTTTTTATAATTGATAACCTAATATGTTTTATAAGTAATGAATTATAGTCTTCTAAATCTCCTTTATACGGAAGATTGCATAACTTTTAATGCTTAGGGAAATAATTTTCCCTTTGTATTATTCTTACACCCTCAACCTTGATTCCCCTTGATCATGATGTGCTTCGAACAATATTTGCAACCGTGTCATCTTTGTTGACCGATTATTCTTTGATTGCGAGGACGCAATCCTCTTAAGGGGGGTAGATTGTAAGCCCCCTGATTTTTAGGGAATTTTTAATTTGGATTTTTCAAAATTTTTCTGGAATCTTCAGGAATTTTCTGTAATTAAAACCTAGGCATTTGGTAATTAAATAAATTTTAATTGCTGTTAATTAATATTAAAATATTATGAAAATAATATTTTATTGTGTAAAATGGAAAACCGGACATATGATAATTTTCTGCAAATTTATTGGACTCTGAAATCATTTTTAAAGTCCTGAAAACTATTGTAGAATTAAACCAAAATAAACCCTGCCTGAACCCGGTTCACTTGAACCTAATTAAACAAAACCAAACCGACTCAAACTGAACCGAACCAAGCCAACCCAGCGTAACTGGTCGGGTTGGGTCGGATCTGAGTCAAACCCGACCCGGACCCGAAACCCAAACTGAACCTTAAGTCGGACCCCCATCGGATTCACTATTCATACCCAATATAAACCCCTCGACTCTCTCCCTCCACCGCAAAACCCTAACTCTTCTCCGCCGCTTCCCGCTCAAACCCCTAGCCGTCGACCTCCCGACCACGACGCCGCCGTCCCTCCAACCATCTCCCCGCCGCTGAGAACTCCCCGTCCCCGATCGTCACAACCACCCGTCCCCGGCCAGTTAACCACTCTCCGCTGACTTCCTAGCCAACGACCGGCCAGTTAACAACCGCCTCCGCCCTTCATCCCCATCGACCATCGACCATCGACCACCGACCACCACTCCTCACGCCTGAACCCTACACCCCAACGTCCTTTCCTCCGCCCGTCGACCAACCGCCTCCCCGCGAGCAGCGTCGACTCCCTCCGGCGAAGACTACCCCGGCCAGTGCAGCCTCCGGCGAGTCCACCCCGCTGTCTCCGGACCAGAACCCTAAACCTTAGAGCAATGGACACATCAGCAGTTCGAACACAGGTACTGTGTCGAGACGACACACGGATACAAGCATCCCAATTTTTTGGAGCCCTGTTCAGGTAGCATTTCCTTTCTCCTCGTAATTCCGTTTTCGGTTCTGTCAGTTATGTCGCGTAGACTGTGTAACCCTCTCGATGCCCGTGCAACCCGCTCGGTGCGTCGCATCCTGTGGTGATCGCTAACCGTGATCCAAAAATAGGAAAAATAATGCCTTATTTTACCCCGGAACTTAGTGCACCCCGCCAAACGGGACAACTTGGTCGCATGTGGTCTTTACCGAAATGTGCGCGCCATTGATACGGACGTGTGGGATTTCACAGAAGTTGATTTGGATGTGCGTGCATACCGAAATCAATGCGTATCCGCCGACAACACCCGGTATCTGCCTATTCTGGAACACGCTGTAACTTTATGTACAGACGTCGGATCGAACGAAACTTGCGCTATCGAACTCTAGCAATACGCTGGTCCTGTGACCCAAGTTTGGTTCGATTCTGAGAACATTGACAAAATCGCGTATCGTGGGCCCCGCGGCTCCATTTGACGGGCAATTTTGTGATCGCCTTATCGGAATCCAATTCTGAAAGTTTTGTTGGGTTCGTATCATCGTTCTGGACTTGTTGACACTAAGTTTGACGAATTTGGAGACCTTTGACCCTGACACATTTTTTGGTGCAAAGCGGCCCACATGTGGACCCCGCTTTGACCCAGAAATGTCATATTTGCCCCTGTGTCCAAATTGGACTCAAGGACAGGCGTTTTTAGCTATTTGATATTTTTTGAATCTAATGGTGATATTTATTTCAGCAACCGGAGCAGTACCTACAGATCATATTGAGACCAGAGCTACAGTTGGAGCCAGAACCCCAGGCAAGTGTACCTTGCCAACATTGCAGTTCTTGTTACATATTTTATTGCCTTATTTATATATTGTTTTATGTGCTTGACCTAGGACCGTGTGACTTTACTTAGCGTCCGATTAATAGTCGGTTGCTAACACCGTACGCGGCGTTGTGTATTGTCATCTAGACATGGATACCGAGACCCTATATTTCTCGTACTTGTCTTGTCAAGTACATCATAACCCAGGACACTATTCATGAGACAAAATCTTCCTGAGATATTCATGGTGATTCTGTATAGGATACATGTTTTATGACATAGATATTATATTCATAGACATCATATGACTTGCTGCATTAATATTGATCTTGCGTGTCATAGACATGAGACGTGTGATTACATTGGGTAGGGAGAGACACACAGGCTACAGGCTGATTTATATATATATTTATTATGGTGAGGACTTAGACTCTATATTAGAGCTAGGCACTCTACTAGTGTTATATTTATTGTGAGGCCTCAGACTCTATATCAGAGCTAGGCACTCTACTAGTGATATTACTGCTACCCGGCTCCCCGACACAGAGCTTGTAGTGGCTCAGCCTGAGTTTTAGTGATGCTCTCATCTTGTATTTCACTTAGCTGGTTATTTAGTATTACCCTGTTTACTCATTTATTTTCCGCACTGCATTTATTTTGGCTTGTATTATCTGTACCTTGTTATGTCCCCTGAGGACCTGGATCCGGAATATGTCCCTAGGATTAGCTGACGAGATCTATCCCGAGGTATACGGGACCGGAGCATTAGCATTAGCAGAAGCAGGTGCTTACATTGGAGCAGAACCAGGATCTGAGGACGAGATCGTACCAGAGGACTTCTCCTGAGTATTGGCTTGAGATACTCATTTATTTCTGTTTCTATTTATTTTATTTCCAGTCTATTACCTTGATGTATCAGACTTGTTCTTGGATTGTTCTCCGAGACACTTTTATTGAGATATGTCAGTTTATTTTATTTGCATTATTCTGGCATTGGATCTGTGATTATCTGTTGTGGATGAGATTAGAATAGACTGGGACTTGTATCATTGGACCTATTTATTGTTGTACTACAGCTTAAGTATGCCCTGATGGATCCATTAAATTAGGTTTGTCTATCGGTGCATGCTGCTGGCCATTATCACGCGTCCGGTCCCTCGGTATTTTGGGACTGGGGCGTGACATGATTATATGATGGTGATGGCGAGGACGATGATGTGGATGATAGTGATGACAAGGATGGTGATAATGATGATAGGTTGATGATGATGGTGACAACGATGATAACGACGATGATGACGACGATGATAATGACAACGATGACGATGATAGTTAAGGTGATGGCAAAGACGAAGATGGTGATGGTGATGATGATAATGGTGAAGGTGATGACAATGGTGAAGGCGATGATGATGATGAAGGTGATGATAGGAAATGACGCTGCTCGCCGGAATCCGGTCAAGGGGAAGGTCCGGTAGGGGGAAAAGGCTGAGCAGGGAGAGGAAGGAGAGGACAGGAAAGAAGGAGGAGGTGTTCATGCTGGTGGTGGTGACTGGCTGAGGGAGGTGGTCGGGGAGGAGAAGGAGTCGAGGGGGGAGACCTGTGCTGCAGGGTCTGTGGGTGGGAATGCCGGCGGCTGGTGGTGGCGGTGGCGAGGTGGGGACGACGGTGAGGTGGCTAAGGTGCAGGCGGGGAGAGGAGAAGAGAGGGAGAGGTTGGGAAACAAAGAAGAAGTCAGAGGGGGTGGAGGTGCTGCTCGGGGTGTTCTTGGCCAGGGGCATCGGGCTCCAGCGGGTGCAACGGGAGATGCGGCGGACGAGATGGCCGCGGGTCGGGGTTCAGGTCTGGGCGGAGGAAACGACATGGGGAAGATGTCTGGCTGCGAGGGGGTCGGCTCGCCGGCGAGTTTCGGTGAGGGGTCCGGTCGGGTTCCAAGAAGGGGAGGATGAATAGTATAGGGGGGTCGGCTGGGTTGTTATTTTAGGTTTTGTGTTTTGATGTGGGGAAAAATAGGAAGAGGATTATTTATACATGTAGAAATTTGTGTTTGGTTTGACCTAAAAGTTTGGGCTTGGTCAACCCTCCTTGAAGTGGGCATTGGGCTCACATGAGGATGTTTGGAGGGCCATAATTGCATTGTTTAAATGCAAGGATAAGTTTAAAATAAAGGGGCGATGTTGCGCGTTGCATATTCCGAAAATTATGGAAAAATTCCTATGAAGGGGACAATTGGATTTCTTTATGTATTGTCCAATGGTGTGGACACCTAAATACATTTTTGCATAAAAGTGCCCAACAAATTGGAAAATTGCACAAAGACGAAATTCAGATTAAATTAATTAAAATTTTGCGCGCATGATGTTCTGGAATTAATTAGAAGCACATGGGGATAAATTTTGGTGGGACACCAGTCTCATGGACATAGAGCGCTCAGAGTAAAATTTTATCATAAATTAGGTTGTACGAAACGGGTCAAGATTGTGTCTCCAATTTCGATTGGAACGAACAAGGATACAAAGTTGGAATTATTTAGAATTAAATAATAAACGTCTGTGACTTTTATTGCACGACTAAAATGTAGCACAAGAGAGCATTATTGTAAGTCACACAAAGGTCAGAATAAAAGGTGGGCATGTCTAGGACAATGGGGTAAAGTTTGTAGGAAGGCAGTGGCTAGTGAGGTGCTCCAATTATCGAAGCAATGGTAAGGTGCACTAGGTGATATAAATATTGTATAATTAAATAAATGTCGTGTCCTATTTCCAATTGGATAGAAACTAGCCCTAGTTTCTCCATCTATGCCAAGTAGACCTAATTTTGGGTGAGGGGGTTTACAATCTACCCAACTTAAAACAATTTCGTCCTCGAAATTAAAATAAGGCATAGTCTGTTATTTCTTCACGTACATAAGGTAAGTCAATCGCAATCTCTTTGCGATAACTAAAATTCTAATCACATTTATCGCAATCACTTCAAAATGAGGATAATCACTGTTCAATTCAAAATTTAACCTATTGTAATCTTTTCTCACTTTTTCAAATCATCAATATATAAATTTAAATTGAATCCATATAACATCTTCAATATTAATAACGCATATAAATTTTATGCCACTATTTCCAACTATCATGATTTCCTTTAGAAAATAATTCTAATCAAATATTATTCCTACCTTCAACTTATGAATTTTTGTACTCTTCAAATTTAAATTCAATTTACATCCACAATATTTCAAATAGGTAATCCCACAATCAACATTTAACTTTTAATTTAAGGCTTCAAATTATGAAATTTGAAATCTAATTCACCAATTGTTCAAGTCTAAATTTTTATATTTGTCCTCAAAGTTTAAATCGGTGATTCAACCTTCAATATTCAAAATTTAAATCATATGCTCAATTATAGTTATTAGGTTCGCCATATCACGATTTTTAAAATTTATTAATCCTCATCCTCTTAATCATTCTTCTAAAATTCTCAAAATTAGAATGACTTGAACCTCTCAATCTTATTTTACTCGATCACAATCTAAAAGAATTTTCTCTCAAGTTAATAACCCATCTATCACATAAGGCTCTTACATTTAAGAAGACTTATTCCTCAAATTTACTTAATCATGTTACTCAATCCTCAAAAATTTTAACACCAAATGTGTCATATATGATATACCCTTAATCAGTTATAAAAGATAGTCATCCAGTAATGTGATTTGCCTATGGGGTATATCTAGTACTCTTTGTATATCAACTTACACTAAGCACGAGGTTTCGTCTTTCCGAAATAAGGGAAGACAGAATAATAATAATAAAGAGTTCAAGGGGAAGGTAATAGAATAGAAGTATGGGGATCAAGGCGTTTAAAGAATTCAAATGGGAATTATCAAGGCAGTTATGGATTGAAATCCTATTTTGGTAGGTTCTTATTCACTTGCTCATATCAGTACAATTATGTAATCGGTATGATATGCTCAGGCATGTCTAAGGGCAAGTACATTCGTCTACTAGTCAACTATATATCTCAATCCACGTACGGTAGTCATGCGAAGAGCGAACCAAGCGCACTATGTCTAGCTAGACCATAATACACTGATTCTGATTAGACAATTGTATTAGTGTGGTTGATCAGGCCCCAATAACACATATGTTATGAACAAGCTCGATAAAAGATTAAGCTTGCAAAACTAGGCTATAATAGCAGCATAAGTCGAGATAGTTCAGAAAATATAAATACGCTGGATTATGATGAAAGAAGGTACATAATAATTCAAGTTCACAAAAAGATAAGACTCTACAATCTCTACAGTTGTCATACTAACTCCTTGTCTAAGTCGCTAGTCGACCAAATAGGGGTATGGGCCATTAAGTTCTACAGTTTGAATAAACATTATTTTCTTATGCTAGCATACAGTTAATGTCATTCAATTACACTTCAATAATATGTCAAAAGGACTATGTGATACTATGTTGTGAGGCATACTACCCAACTTAAAAGAATTAACAAATATTGTAACTTCCTTAAAGATAGAGTAGAAACTCTTATTGGGTATATGAGGGAAGATCTTAGTACTTATTAGGGTATCCAATTGCATTATATAGGTAACGGTCATCTTAAGTCTTAATCATAGTGCTTATATAATAAGTGTCAATAGTAAGAAGGGAAAAGTTACTGGCCTTCAAGGGAAAAGGGGATATAACTCGTATCGAGGTGGGGGTACAAATTATGTGATTTAAAACTAAGGTATAACCATAAAATTATAATCTAAAGGAATACTCAACTATTAAGTTCTAACTATCAATCACATAATTCAAAATTCAAGAGTTACAACTATACTCCTAGCAAAATATATATCCTAATATCACTTGGCCTATAATCAGAAGGATCAGGTAGCACGAATTGAAAGATGAAGAATAGAAGAACATAATTAGTCGTCGCATAACTAGCGAGCGTTAGGGTTTCAGAGGAACAAGATATGAAATAAAAATAGAGGGACCCTAGATAATATCATAGTTTCTTAAGAAAATGGGGTATGCTAATCTCTATGTTCGATGTATGATCAAGGAAGATGTTATATTTATTCCTCTTGGCTTCCTAAGGTATTGTTATGCTAATATCAAGATAATAATCTAAATTTATTGTTCTAATGTTATCTCACTTTGAAAGTTAGGTTTAGTCCTAATGTTTAACCTTGGATTTCTATTTGTTCCTCAATACTAGGGTCAAACACTATGGTCAAATTTTAAACTAATCCTAGTAGTGTTTATACTACTCTCAAGTCATTCATAAATATATCAAGGGATAATGGTAAACCAATCTATAGATAAGGAATGCTAGTATTCACTAGATATTCTAAATAACTTAGTGATGTGTCAATACTCCAGTTGTATTCTTAATAGGTGTGTTACACTAATTATCATCCTAATAATAGGGATTTCTATATTCTAACAGAGGCTATACTAAAAAAACTATTAGGGAAGCACATGAATCAAGCAGGATACGATAGAACGGATAGGAAGGAAGATAATTCATAGTCAATTATGGATGGGATCCTATACTCTAATTCTAGGTGCAGGCTTGCTCGGTACAGTAACGTAACAGAGACAATATGCTCTCGACCTGCATGGGCCACCACTAAAAACATGTCATGCTCCAGTCCCAAAATACGTAGGACTAGGACACGTAAGCATGCCAGCCGCATGGATATGGTAACTCCAATATATAGAAACCAAAACCCATATGTACGCTGTAATATGAATATCATATCCACAAGTGGTATAAATCTATCATAAGTCACAGGGCATAATCTAAATCTGATCCACAGAAATCATAGGTAAATAAATAACCAATAACTATGAAACTAGATCTCAATATAAAGTATCTAAAGATGATAGTCGGATGGAAACAAATCCACTACCGAACTAGAATATAAAAGCAAACACAATACAAGTACATCACTAATAATCACGAGGCTCGAAGAGAAGACCTCTTCGAAATATAAGTAACCAGTCCGGATCTGCGCTCCTGCGAATACTCATGAACATCTACACCTAGAAAGGGACCAGGTCCTCGGAGGGACATAATAGGATAAATAGAAGCATGCCAATAAAGTACTGAAATAAATATCCAATAGGTCGCCTAACCGTCTAAGTGAATGCAGTTTAAGAACAACTTTCCCAACGCGTGGGCTATCTAGCTAAAAATGGGATTGGCATGATTCTCTTGGAGATTCAGGGGCCTACAAAGCATGTCATCTTTTGAACGGCAGAGGCCGCCTGATAATATATAATATATAGTGGTCATCACCGCCCGTATCTCCGGTGGAGCGTCCGGGTTACAAAAAAGAAAGTGCAAAGGAGCCCATACGCCTTACTTGTTGTTCTTCCCACCCCATGCTCTAAGCATGTCTTATCCATGGCACGATAATACCTCTAATAACTGCCAAGTCTACTAGCATGCGAAGTTTCTAACAACAGTTATTCCTAACGCACGGCCCATACGTACAGGAGGCCAAATCCTGCACGCAAGTCCGTGATCTATATGAGACTCATAACTCGTGTAACAACTGTGTCACGGCCAATGGAACCTAATGATGCTTTATGATAATGGGGCAGTCTCATAAACAAGGTCAATGTATGTACATAATAAAGGCAGATCACGACGACACCGTCGTTGCACCCAAGTTTTCTTAGACACGCATTTTATATAGCAGTTAAAATATATGAACTAATGATAGAAAATAAAGATGCATACAACATATAGAATATGAATAATAGTACAATGGCAAGGTATACTTGCCTGGCAAAAGAGCTGTGTAGTATCAATAACCTGCCCTTGAAGTCGCGCAGATCAATCCAATAGTCCTATATACATATAATATAATACAATATAATACAACATCAGTCATTACACTAGCACATACACAATCATAATACACTGGACTCAGAGGGTACGCTAGGGGTGACACTGGTCAACTAACACGGTCAATTGTGCATCTAATTATGCGGGTGTCACATCTTCAAATATTGTACACAATCAGACAGTCAACTAACACTTGTCTAGCCAGTACGTCGGTGTACACAATGCAGACAATTCCCTAATATTCAGGTCATAAAGTCAAGGTAAATATGAGGGCAAAAATCCACGGTGTCCTAGGGTCATACACATATATAGTCATAATTATTATTTAGCATTTAATTACCTACTCATATATATATATCCATATATTTATATAACAATATAACCAATAATATATATACATACCCATTTGAATACATATATATATATATATATATATATATATATATATATACCAAGCTGAAAAATATACGCGTACGTATACGTATACGTATACGAGTTGGGTTCACCGACTCAGGGTCTAAACTCATAACCACTAACTGAACTAATCTGCTAAAACCCTACACACAAGCACACATACGAAATAAAAAAGGAGAGGGACAGGTTTGAACTTCGGGGTACGCACACGGGAACAATGATGACGACGATGAGGTTGACGACGATGACGATGTTGATGAAGATGACGAGGGTAATGGTAAGGATGTGGATGATAATTGGGATGATGGTGATGACAAGGATGATGATTGGATGTTGGTGATGACAAGGATGATGATTATAATGAGGATTAATGGTGATTGGTGATAATGATGATAAGTTAATGATGATTAGTGGAGATGATGAGGATGTTGATGATGTTACTGTTCCGGCCAGGAGAGGTCATACCATGGAGGAGCAGGGAGGAGTTCATGGTGGTGCTGGTGGTGTGGTACAGTAGTGGTGCTGGTGGCGTCGTGGTCGAGGGTGGTAAGAAAGAAGAGGGTGGTGGCGTTAATGGCGGTTGGCCGGAGGAGAACAGCGCAGGTGATGGTGGCGTTCTGTTGACCGGAGGAGAGAGGGAGAGGGTGGCTCAGGTGGCTGACAGGGCGGAAGAAAAGGAAGTCGTCGAGGTTTTACAAAGGGAGGTACAGCGGATAAAGATGGCCGGGTTCAGTCGTACAGGGTCAACTCCAGCGTGGTGCAGCGGTTGAAGGAGGCTGCTCCGGTTGAGGAGTTCAGCGGGGTCTGGTCGGCTTCGACGGAGAAGAGATAAACGCCGGGGCTGCACTGGTCAAAGGAGAGGAGTGGAGGTCGGGAGATGGCAGCGTTCTGTGCTGCTCCGGTTGGGTTATGGAGGAAGTCGAGGCCGTGGAGGACAGGCCGGAGTAGAGGAGGAAGAAGGTGAGTGTCGTGTACTCTGGCGGGACAGGCTGCTCCGGTGAAAGACTGGCCAGCAGAGAGGTCCGGTCGGGTTGCACAGGGAAGGAGGAAGATGGTAAATAGTAGAGGGAGGGGTTGGTATACGGCTAGGTTAGGTATTGGGTTGTGTAGAAAAGGAAACGAAAAGGAAAAATTATATTTATTTGTGTGGGGATTAGGGTTGGGAGTTGACCTAAGGGATTGGGCTTGGTCAATATTTTGGGATTGGGCCTTGGCTTCACATGGGGATGATTGGAGGGCTATACTTTACATTGTTTAAAATGCAAGGATAGGGTTAAATGAGGGGCGATATTGCGCATTGCATATTCCTATGAAGGGGAAATAGGTTTCTGCATGTATTGTGTCCAACAGTATGGACACCTCAACGCACTTTTGCATAAAAGTGCCCAACAATTAGAAAATTGCACAAAGATAGAAATTAGTTTAATTAATTAAAATTAATGCGCAAGGTGTTCTTGAATTAATTAGAAGTACATGGGATTAAAATTAGGTGGGACACAAGTGTCATGGACATAGAGAACTCAGAGTAGAATATTGTCATAGATTGGGTTGCAGGAAACGGATCAAGATTGTGTCTCTAATTTTGATTGGAACGCACAACAATACAAAGTTGGAATTATTTAGAATTAAATAATAACGTTCGCGACGAATGTTGTGCGACTAAAATGTAGCATAAGAGAGCATAATTATAAGTTACACAAAGGTCAGAATAGAAGGCGGGCATGTCTAGGGCAAGGGTGTGAAGTTTGTAGGAGGGCAATGGCTAGTGTAGCGCTCTAATTATCGAAGCAACGATAAGGTGCACTAAGTGATATACATATTGTATAATTAAATAAAATGCCGTGTTCTATTTCTAATTGGATTCAAACTAGCCCTAGTTTTTCTTTCTAAGCCAAGTAGGCCTAATTTTGGGTGAGGGGGTTTACAATCTACCCAACTTAAAATAATTTTGTCCTCATAATTAAAATATGGCATAATTTATTAAACCTTCACGTACAGAAGGCAAGTCAATCAAAATCTCTTTGCGATAATTATAATTCTAATCAAATCCATCATAATCACTTCAAAATTAAGATAATCACTGTTCAAATCAAAATTCAACCTATTGTAATCTCTTCTCACTTTTTCAAATCATCAACATCCAAATTTAAATTAAATCCATATAACATCTTCAAGAATTAAATAACGCATATCAAATCATCAGCTATCATAATCTCCTTTAGAAACATTTCTAATCAAATATTATTCCTATCTTCAACTTATGAATTTTTGTACTCTTCAAATTTTAAATTTGATTTACATCCTCAATATTTCAAATAGGTAATCCAACAATCAAAATTTAACTTTTAATTTAAGGCCTCACATTGTAAAATTTGAAATCTAATTCACCAATCGTTCAAGTCTAGATTTCCATATTTATCCTCAAAGTTTAAATCGATGATTCAACCTTCAATATTCAAAATTTAAATTATATGCTTAAGTATAAATATTTGGTTCGCCATATCAAGGTTTGTAAAATTCATTAAATCATCATCATCTTAATCCTTCCTTTAAAATTTTCCAAAATTAAAAATGACTTGCACCTCTCAATCTAATCTTACTTGATCACAAACTAAAAGAATTTCACCTCAAGTTAACAACGCAGTTTCTACCCAACTTAGAATTCACCCATCTATCACCTAAGGCTATACATCTAAGAAAATATTCCTCAAATTATTTAATCATGTTATTTAATCCTCAAAACTTTAAAACCAAGTATATCACATATGATATGCCCTAAATCAACTTTACTTAATTTCATTCTTGAACCTTATATTGATGCAACGTACCATATATAGGTTGCTTAACACCAGCTTGGGCATCGAGAGGCACACCTTGCTCAGGACTTCAGGCGGGTACATTTCTCTGATAGTTTTCAATTCATAATATTGTATATATGCATGTTCTAGAATTGTATACTTGATCCCGACATAGTGATTTCACTGACTGGTACTATATGGATCCCGTCAGGAGATGTTATCTCCTACCCTGTTTAGTGGATACTCTTGTACATTGTATCTAATTATTTATATTGGGTATTAATTATATTTCGTATTTACACACTGTTCGTATTCAGTGTGCTTATTTTTGTACATCCATCGCTCATGTTCGGTGGTTATGATATTCGTGTACACCTACTGCTCGTGTTCAATTGTTATATTTCGTGTTCGTAGTATGTCGTGATTGGATCCATCGGTATTAGTTGGGGGTGGGAGAGTAGGAGTTGATTATGTGATCAAAGCCATTGTTACATTGTGTACATTCTGATTACATACCTCACATGTAATTATCTTACCTGATCATGTTCACCCAACCCGATCACATAATGAACTTGTATTCTGAGGCATATTAGTTTTGATTGCAGTTACTTCATCATATTGCTGATATTCATATTGTTGATCTATAGTCTCGTACATTACCTGTATATCTATTGTTCATCATTTATATATTTAGTGATCCTGTATTTCATGTCTATATCTGTTTATATGCTCGATTATGCTATTGAAACTGCTTTCAGAGATATGTATTTTACTCCAATCCTGACTAGATATATTTTTCCAGATTACTGGCTTATAGAGCTGTGTCCTATATTCTACGGGCCTCAGGACGACGTACCTTTAGAGGATACTCCTATAGACCAGGAGGACTTAGTTGCAGAGCCCGAGGAGGTCTAGTTTATTTGTGTTGGATTGTATTAGATTATTATTTTGGTGGATTCACATCTTGTATATTATTTCAGATTATGGATTGTATCTTATTCTTTTCTTCGCTTTTTTATTCTTGCATTATTCTTTCTTAGTTTGTTTTATAATTGAGATTAGATATACTTGTGAGATACCATATTGCTCCTCCGTTTGGAGTTGAGATGATTGACAGGTACCATATTATATTGTTGAGATGTTAGATAGTTAGAAATGACCCAGACAGCGTTCTACCGTCGATTCTGCGGCGTAGGCTAGGCGTAAGCACGTACTCGTGCCCGATTATCCCGGTGCGGGTCAAGACAATTAATGAATAAAGAGGCGTATATATATCCTCCTAATAGGGTTAGGGTTTGGTTTTAGGAATAGGTAATAAGACTTAATAGCCCCTCTCAAGGTCATGAATGGAATCTAATTAACTAAAGGAAGAAATCTCTACAATTAAGAGGAATATTCTCTTCATGACAACTAAACTTAATTAATTCTAATTAATAAAGTCATGACTAACAATAATTAGCACTAACTAACACTTGCAATTCTAATTGGCTAGCCACTAACTAACACTAATGTAATTCTAGGCAATCACTAATATAAAATAATATATAAAAAATTTAACAACATACAAAATTACCAAAATACGTAGTTACAATCCTCCCCTCTTAGAAATTTTTTGTCCTCAAAATTTAAAGATAGAAGTAGAAACGAACTGAAAGGATAACTCATGGTCCAAAAGATAATCTCGTCACCTTTCTACTAATTGGTTATAATCTATTCATCGTAATCCTGGCTATAGTCAAACCCTCATCTAATCATGGACCAAGAAAGTCCTGTCTGACTCATACAATAAATGATTCCATTGAAAAGGAAACATTCACGGTTTATCAAACAAGTACGGTTATAATCATATTAGTCATGATATTGTAGTCTCCACCAAGGGTCTAATACTAACTATACCATAGCACCAAAAGTTCTCATACACACTATAAGGTATTAAAAAAGTCACACTGATCAATAGGTGGAAGGTAAAGAAGGAAAATGATAGAACCTGCTAACCCAACACTTTTAGCAGCGGTCCCTTCGTCCCTCATCGCAAAAGCCCTGTCCTGCTTGGGTGTCTCCCTCTGCTGATGTGGGGTAATTTATTGTACCGCATATGGCCTAGCTAGACTCCTTATCTATCTCTGATACTTACTCCAGTTATTCACTAAGCATCAATCTAGCCAAAATACTTAATATCAAGGGTTACCATTTCTAATACTAATAATATACTATGGTTCTAGGCCATGGACACACTTAACTCACTGGCATATACCACTTACGATACTATACTAAGACTTCTAAGTTACTATCTATAGGATACCCATCCATATTTCTGACACTATCTTAGATCAATTATTACAAATGGTACTACACTATGAGTTACTTCTAGGCTTATACACTGATACATGATGCTCATATACCCAACCAAGAACCACTCTCAGACTCACGAGCTACACTTCCTACAACCAACACTAATACTCAAATTAACACAATATATATGCAAGTTACCAAACTAATACACTATCCAAAGAAGCTGCCTCAGGAACTAATGAAGGTGAAGCCTTATAAAACCAACTAGAGCAATTAAACATATCTCTATCATGGGCTAATAAGGTGATAAAACAGAACTTAATGATAACAAGGTTGAATGATAGAGACGTTATATTAAGAATCAATTTAAGATACAATCTGATAAACATACACATCTATCTGAAATTATGTTAATCAGAATCCTCGCCAAACCATTAAGCATAGTTACGATGAATGATAGAGACCATAACTAAGGTATGTACCTCTGTAATCATGTTATTTAGAATCCTCACTGTGCCGACTAGTATAGTTGTGAGAAGCTCTAAATTCCATAACTAAGATATGTACATCCAAAATTAGGTCTGTATGTTTCTGCCACACCATCTAGTATGGCTGCGATAAACTCTACGCTCCATAACCAAGGCAGAAGGTTACCTTTCTTACTGTCCTTATTAAAATATGTCATCAGAATATACCTCAATTTAGTCCATAAAATTTATCTCGATACAAGAATCATAGTCAATAACGAACATCAAGAATCAAATTCAATAATGATCAAGTGAGAATAAATGGGAACAAGTTAAAACAAATTTTGAATTAGGGTTTGTAGTAAGATTCTCAAGGGTCATTCCTGAAATCTCTCAAGGAATCCTAATTTGTGATTGAGTATTCTCTTATCCTATACTCTATATCCTATCGCAGGCTCACAGTAGTAAAACTAAGTCGTTGTACTAACACGATATCGCACTAATTGCGAAGCCTGACCTGTATGGCCCACCACAAAAATATGTCAAAACCCACACCCGATGTGAGGGCACGAGTACGTGGGTATGGCCAGCCTACGCCACAGAATCAATGGTAGAACATTGTCTAGGTCAACAATACTATCTAATCATCTCACACAAAAATAAATAACCTGTCAATGATATCTTAACTCCAAAGAGGAGGACAATAGGATAATATCTAATGATAATCAATACTCAATCAAAATAAATTAGAGAAAGATAATGGCACGACATCAATAGAAGAAATGGAAGCACAAGTCTCAAACTAGTTCTCACAAAAATATCCAAGTCTAATAGTCTATCCACAAACACAATAAGTCTCAAATATAAAAAATATGCCAATAGTCAAGCTGGAGATAGATCCAGTACAATAAGAAAAATTAGCTAAGTGTCTGCTAATACTAGTTGAGCCTCCTCAACACCTAATACTAGATCCTCCTATACTAAGGGTGCTATCTCATCTGGCTCATAGTCATGTAGGCCGTAATATGTAGGACACCAGTCCTCTAAATAATCATCTGAAAAATATATCCAGTCAGGATTCGGAGAAGTACAACCCAATAGCAGCTCCAATAAATGACTAAAGCTATGAAACAATAATAGCAATAAAAATAAATTATGGAAAGTCACAGAGATAGTAAACATCACGATAAGGGAATATCATGATTGGTATTGGAAATAACTGAGAGCAATATGATAAGAACATCTATGTATGAACTAGAAAAAAAAGAAGAATAATAATAAGTGCCTTAAAATATAGTACGATATGTGATCGGCTTGGGCCTAACACGGTCTATAAATAAAGGGAACTAGATCGACCACACGTGAATTGCATGATCGACTAGTTATCACGGGCTACACTATATCACGGGCTATAAGGTATGATCACATACCCACTAATACTTTTTCTGCCCCCGACTAGTATACGGATCCAAATCATTACACGTATTTCATAATGCACGGCATATAATATCATCCACTAAGATCACGGTCTATATAATCATAAAAATATTACGGTAATCACTGAGTAATTACGAAGAAAGACATGGTAATCACTGAGTAATCACTTGTAGAAGCATAAAAAATACCCTGGGGAATTATACGCATAAAAACCCCAACGTGCATGAAGCACGCATAAAACAGAAGCTTCAGCGCTGTGTGGCATAAAACATGACTTCAGAGCTGCCCGCGTAAAGCAGCGCTTCAATACTGTTTTGGGGTAAAAAGGTTGCTACACCTCCCTCCGGCGTAAACTATGTCTGCTTTTAAATACAGCGTGAAGTTGTACGAGGAACTCTTCGTATTCCTTAAATGAACCTGTCAGACAGAACAGTGAACCTGACTCCTGACAAAGAGCACTGCACGACGATCGAGAGGATGGCTGTAATAATGATTCTGCACAGAGACCCAGACTGTCGTTTAGTGACAAAATCCTTGATATAAGTCATTTTTACGCGTTCAAGGAATACGCTGCCTATTCTACATAGACAGAGCTGAGTTTTTACGCTCAAGATGAGACGAAATCAAATGCCATGTCAAAAGCTGTTCTTCGTACAGAACTCGAGGCACATCTCTGCAGTTAATGCGCGAGATGGGGGAAGATCTCTGCATTTAATGCACGAGATTTGGTTCTACTTTTAATGATTGAGAGAGCTAAAATTAGGGCTAATATGCTCACATCACTATCCCTGCATATTACGCCAATCAGACTATTTTCAACTATAGGAGCACGCCGTATGCTATCTCCTCGAAATACACCAACTAGGCTATTTTCAACTATAGGAGCATGCCGTATGCTATCTCCTCGAAATACGCCAACTCTGGCTATATTTGCAAACGTACGTAATAAGGCTATTTGGTCCATTATACGCTCGAGACCTTAGTCAAGGAAGGATAATTAGCTATCTTTACGCTGGTTACCTATTATGCAGCTACTTGGCTTTTACGCCAAAAGGACAACTATTTGGCTTTTACGCCAACAGAACAACTACTTGGCTTTTACGCCAACAAGACAGCTATTTGGCTTTTACGCCAACGAGACAGTTATTTGGCTTTTATGCCAACCATCTCTACGCGAGGGGCAGTTATCTACGTGGCTTGCATGTCGTGGTCTTCGAGAAGTAGTTATACATGTTACCTCATAATTGGACACGTGTCACACGTGGATTCAGGAGATCATTCAGACGTGGGTAGCAGTTATTATAACCGCCGCATAAAAAGTACAACTCTTTCTATAATTGGCTTCTACACCGACTGGTCAGTTACTGTGATTAATCTCAATAAATAAAGACTTCCTGTCACAGGAGAAGGGTGTCGAAAAGAGATCGAAATCAGAGGAGATCAGAGAGAGAGCACATACAAAGAGTGTTGATTGACAACTTTGGCAACGAGAATTCAATCCCTCCTGTAATCTTTGAAGCTTCTTCTTCTTCTTCTACAATACTTCTTCGTCATCGTGTGGTCCAAGGGACAAAGTGATCGACCACAGATCAGACTCCTATAGCAATATTTCTCCAGAATTATTTTTATTGTACTTAACATCCTCGTATAGGATTAATTGTACTCTTTTTTTTCTTGTTTGTAAAGAAAGAAAGGGTTTCGTATAAACTTAGGTTCATTTCTCTGTTTTTTATCAAACACAAGATGGTGACTCTGCTGGGGACTACTTTCTTATCTGACGAGAAAGCCATTGCTCAATACGATGCTGTATCCATCGGATCAACGAAGAAGACTTTGGTCGTCCAATTCGACCAATCGGCTTATGAAGACATGCTTCGCGCAGGGGGTAGCTCTCATCCCCTCTCTGTCCAGGACAACAGGAAGCTGCGTAAAGTATGGATGCCCTGGACATCCTCTACCCTTCCTGCAGGCTCTCTCTATCCGATCAACAAGGTTGTGATAACACAACCTATACGCCTTGTGCGTAAAAATCTGTCTCCCGTCTGTGACATGGTAGACAAAATTTCTGACAAGGCCTCAGTGCCAATTCAGAAATTTTAAACGTGCCCCGCGCGTAAAACTTCATCTCCCGTCTGTGACGTGGTAGACAAAATTCCTAGCAAGGCCTCATTGCCCGTGCGGAAAATTCAAATGCGCCTTGTGCGTAAAAATGCATCTCCCATCTGTGATGTGGCAGATGGACCCTTGGATCACATCAAGGGAAAACGAGTGACGAATCTCCCGACCACCAAAGTTGTACGCCACCAAGAGAAGAAGATTACGCGTAACACTGGAGGTTGTCTGAGGACTCCCCCTGTTTTACGCAAATCTGTGCAAAGCTCCAGATTACGCCAGGATAAGCCCATCTGTGTAAAGAAGACCTGCTTCATGGAGAAATATGCTCCTCAGACGGATGATGGATCGTATGCCACTCACATGGGCGAACTGCTGTATACTTATGGCAGAGAGAGGGTCATAGTTCCCAATATCCACGCTCCTACTGATGTAAAAAGGCAAAATAAGCCTTCTTCTTCCACTTCTGTTAATCCACCTGATTTGCGTGATTTCTTGATCCAGAAGCGCAAAGACAGGGGATCTTCTAACATATCTATTATACCCCTTAGGGAGTATTATTGTAATAGTCATAAAGTTGTAGTTAACTACTGCTGTTCTAAGGCAAAATGGTCAATTTTTGACCGGTTGAACTACTCTTTGTCTCTACAGGAAGAAGAACCGACATTCGCATCAGTAAATATGGCTTCACACATTCCTAGAGGAAGGTCAAGTTTAAGACGTTATCCTTCTAGAACTCCAAGCCAAAAGAAGATTTGACATACTCCTTGAGAATATTGAGGCAGGTGTTTTTCGAAACACCCGCTCGAGGTCACGACAACCGGCTTCATATTCTTCTGATTCCGATATTGGGGGTCACCAATTTCCCGAATTGGATACTAAAAGTGTAGACTCGATCTCTACAGAAATCTATACTAATCCCTTAGTAGCATCCAGAGAAATGGGAGTTTATGCCATTGGAGATGAACATGAAGAGGCTTCCCCATCAGGAAGTACTGACCAACGCATCGCTATATTAGAAGCATCGCTTAAAGAGATGCATTCCATGATGGAGAGTATGCGTCAGATGATGGTGACTCAACATGCAGCTGCAATAGCTCAAACATCGGTTTCTCCGACTCAACTACGTATGGGGGTGGACCTACCACCATCCAACGCAAACAAGGAGCCTATTCTAAATCAAGAGTCAGCAGCTCCTCAACTTCTTAACTCGGAGAATGTATTGCCTCCTGTTGGAGTTACAATATAACCGATCTTTCACCACTCTGCGGTCCCTCTCCCAGCTAAAGATCCGATGCAGGCAGTTCAGGAATTGAAAGCCCAATTTGATGCCTTGAAGCATAAGGATCAGCTCAAGAAGTTGAGAATCAACCAGCCATACCTAGCTATCTGGTACGAGATCCCTTTCCCACCTAAATACAAACCACAGGCTATAGTTTTGTTTGAGGGAAAGACGTCACCAAGCCAGTACATGAACTACTTTAGCATGATGACAGTGTTGCTACAGGGGAATGACGCCCTTCTTACTCGAGTATTTAAAGGATGTCTGTCTGGAGTGGACTATCAGTGGTACCATAGTCTTGCAGACAACTACATTACTTCTTTTGAAGATTTCAAGACTCTGTTCTTTGCTCGATTCTACGAAGGAGGGATGGACATGTCTATGTCCTCGCTCATCGAAGTAAAGCAGAAGGAGAATGAGAGCGTTCGTACTTTTATCGAATGTTTTCGTCAGGCTACCTTGCAGATGCCTTCCGGAGTTCCGAATTCTGCCTTGGTAGAAATTTGCAGGAAGAACCTTCTCCCACTGATCTCAGTGTTCACGGGACCATATCAGTTCCATGATTGGCCCTCATTTATCATATCAGCGGTAGCCGCTGAAGATAACAGTCGGAAGGCTCGTGACAATGGAATCATGATCTCTACCTCTGATAGAGGGAAGTGGTCATCCTCCAATAACTACCATACTCGTAGTTCCAAAGAGAAAGAAGCTCTGGCAATCAACACGTCCAGGCAGCATACTCCTGTGACTACGCAGACGAATCCTGGGACTTCCAGGCCTAAAGAAGAATATTCTTTTGACGACGATGATATTCCGAGCATATTCGATTGTCTAGTCAAAAGTGGCAAACTTACTCTCCTCGAGGTAAAGCAGCCAAATGAAGTCGGCAGTACTAATAACCCTAAGTACTGCATTTTCCACATATACATACATCACCCCACAAAGGCATGTTATGTACTAAAAAGGAAAATCCAGGAGTTGATCAACGCCAAGGCTATCACTTTGCGTAATAGCGAGAAGACGGTCACTGCCAACATGATTTCACTCCAGTTTGGCAATCTGCCCCCCCCAGGAAGTCCCGGATGGGGTAGTACCTATTCCACGGGCGATGATGAACATTGTTAATCTCCCTCCGACCAGGGGTCAAAATCATGACCTGGTACCCCTAACTACCAAGAGTGGGGAGATCATGTGGGTCCACCCTGATCTGGTGTCAAAAATTGAGGAAGAGACTCAAGCTACTAAAGCTAAGTCTAAAAAGAACTCAAGATGCAAACCATGTCATATGGTTGCAATATCCCCGACATCAGAAGAAGAGGCTTTGGCAACCGGAACCCGGTCAGGTAAGGCCTACCTCAAGGACTATGGAGGGAACCAGGGGGAATCAACGGCAGACACTTCAGCTGCCAAACCTCCAGAGCCTGAACCTGTTATACCAGAGTCAGGTCCTTCTAGACCAACTTCGGTGGATAAGGGCAAGCAAAAAGAAGTTCATTTTGATAAACCTTTGAAAAATATTCAAAACAAAGGTTTAGAAAAACCATATAACTTCGACATCTTGGCCTAGTTGGCTAACACTCCGGCCAGATTGTCCATTTTTGAGCTACTTAGGCTATCCAAAGACACTCGTCCAGCCTTGAGTGAAGCATTAATACAGGTGGATGTATGCTTGACTCAGCTCAAATCCCCTGATAAAGAGCCTGTGGCATGCCCTCAATGCCATAGTGTGATGGAAGTGGTCCCTAATATCACTTTCACTCAAGAGGACATATTGTTGAAACATGACAAGTATGACAGGCCTCTTTATTATACCGGGTACATCGACTCTATAGAGGTAGATCGGATTCACATAGATCCAGGATCGTCTATCAGCATTATCCCTCACAGTCTGTTATGACCATTGAGAATCCTTACAAGCGAACTGGCTTACACTACCACCACAATTGTGGGTTTTAATGCCAGGAAGAGCAAACCGTTGGGAAAGATTCGTTTGAGGATCCAGATTGGTGACCTTAGATTAGTGGCTACATGCTACGTCATTGATTCAGAGGTATCTTACAACATTCTGTTGGGCATACCTTGGATCCACGATCACAATATTGTCCCTTCAACTCTACACCAATGCTTCAAATATGTAGACGCCCAAGGGACAGTGAAAACAGAGTTTGCTGATCTCAATCCTTTCAAAGGAGTTGAGTCATACTATTCTGATGCCATGTTATACACCCAAGACTACATGAAGGAGGTGTCAGGCAAGAAGGGAGAGGAATCCTACCGGGAGCCAGGAGAACCATCTGCTGAGCAACCTTTGTCAATCCAGGTGAAAGGGCGAACTACCCGTCCGAAAGTCATGGAACCCATGGCTATCCACTTGGGCAAAACCAAATCGGGAGGAGGAAGTGATCCTCTAGTGATTACTCTGAACCAGAAGCCCCCACCTTTGGTCATCAACCTTAGGCGTAACAAGCAGCCGACTGATGTAAATACAACCGGGAACGTGGTTTCTGGCGATAATAAAGATTCTCTTTTCCAGTATACTGACGCTCAATTTTCTAACCCGGAATCCTCCCCCCATAACGATATAGAACCTATGGCACAAAAATTCTTGGAAGCTATAGACTCCTATCATCCGTATATGTGGGATGTAGCGCCAACATCTAATGTCATCACGACATATGGGCCACATGAAGATTCTATCTTTATTGTTCCACCTACTCGCAATGATCAGCATCCAATAGTCTTCGGTCGCATGTGGAACAGACCAATTGTACAAGAAGATTCTCACGAGTCTGATGCTGGAAAAATACAGGTTCACAGATATAGCCCACAGGCTTTGAAGATTATACAAAGCATGGGTTATGACTTAAAGTTGGAGCCAGGCCTCAACTATGGAAAAGGCAGACGAATGCCGTTGCATGGTGATCCCTACTGTCAACGAACTCGTTTTGGGTTAGGATATACCACACATCTTGCAACTTCCAATGACTCTAAGTCAAGTGAGGAGACCATTTCCTCTTTTTAAGATAATTTGTCATCCTCTGATTCAGAAGGTGAACTCAAACAGGCATTATCAGTAAATATGGTGTTGACAGATTCTCTCAAAACAGAGGGACAAGAATCTGAACCATTTAAAGATGAATCCTGGGCTCAGTAAATGGATACACATTGGGAACTCCGGTTCGAGCAAAGAGAACCACCCACTGAAGATAAAGTTATCCAAGTCGATGTTAGGGAGAAATCTTTACCAAAGCCGATATTTATCAGTAACAATCTTTCCGAAGAAGAAAAGGAAGAAATGATCCAGTTGATAAAAGAATATATCGATGTCTTTGCGTGGAATTATGAGGATATGCCAGGTCTTGACCCTAAAGTGGCTACCCATAAACTCAACATACAGCCCAATTCAAAGCCAGTAAAGCAACACCAACGCCGGTTTCGCCCAGATATGATGGATGCCATTGAAGCTGAAATCAAGAAGCTAATAGTTTGTGGCTTCATCCGGAAAGAACAACATCCTGATTGGGTCGCTAATGTTGTCCCGGTTATGAAGAAAAATGGAAAAGTGCGTGTTTGCATCGACTTCCGAGATTTAAACGCGGCCTGCCCTAAAGATGAGTTCCCTCTTCCCATTACAAACATCATGATCGATAATACATGCGGTTTTGAGCGCATGTCTTTCATAGACGGATTCTCAGGATATAATCAAATTAAGATGAATCATGAAGATGAGAAGCATACTGCCTTTCGTATACCATTGGGGATATATTGCTATACGGTTATGCCTTTCAGATTGAAGAATGCCGGGGCTACCTATCAGCGAGCTATGAGTAACATATTCCATGAGCACTTATGCAAAACAGTGAAATGTTACGTAGACGATATTGCTGTCAAAAGCCTTCTCAAGGATAATCACATCCAAGACTTGAAGACAGTATTCGAGTTAATGCGCCAACATCAACTCAAAATGAACCCCACAAAGTCCTTTCTCAGTGTATCCAGTGGCAAATTCCTGGGATATTTTATTACCACTAAAGGCATTCAAGTTGACCCTGATAAAGTGAAGGCTATCCTAGAAATGCGACCGCCCCATAATCTGAGAGAACTCAGGGGATTTCAAGGTCGTCTAGCTTATATCAGGAGATTCATATCCAACCTCTCTAGAAGATGTCAACCTTTTTCTCGCCTGATGAAGAAAGGAAGCCCATTTTTGCTGTATGTTCGAGCAATGGATCATTCTTTAGGAGCTCTTCTCGCACAGAAGAACAATGAAGGTCATGAAGATGCTATCTACTATCTAAGCAGGATGATGGTCGGAGCTGAACACCAGTATAATCCAGTAGAAAAAGAATGCTTGGCCCTAATATTTGCCATTCAGAAGACGCGACATTATGTGATGGGCCAGACTATTCATATCATCTCCAGAATCAATCCTCTTTGGGTTTTAATGAATAAGCCGAGTGTTCTTAATTCCTGACTCGCGACTTGGGCAATGCTACTGACACTGTATGATATGGTGTACGTTCTTCAGAAGTCCATGAAAGGTCAAGCCTTGGCTAATTTCTTAGCTGGCCATCCAATTCCGAAAACCTCCAAATTATACGAGGATATTCCCGACGAAGCTGTAGAATGTAATTCCGCAATGAAAGGTGATACATGGCAGCTATTCTTCGATGGTGCCTTCAGGACTGGTCCCAGGGGAAACGTGGTTTCAGGAGTAGGAATTTTTCTGGTAACTCCTGATAAACTTGTCATCTTCCGAGTATATTCTCTCAGCAAACCCTGCTCTAATAATATGGCAGAGTATAATGCTCTACTAATCGGGCTTCAAGTCACTAAAGAATTGGATGTTGAATACCTGGAAGCTTTTGGTGATTCTTAACTGATCGTCAATCAGGTCAGAGGAATATATGAAGTCCGCAATCCAGACCTCATTCCTTATCACCAAGCAATGATCGAGATAGCCATATATTTTAAAGGATTCTTCCTAGATCACGTGCCTCGATCTCAAAATTTGGAAGCTGATGCTCTGGCCAGCCTAGCTACAGATCGAGCTATTCCGATAGGAAGGCAGAATTCGGTGATCTTTCTTAACAGAGATTTATTCTGTGTGAAAAATAATTTGCACATAGAACGCAGCTACGCTGTAAACACGACTGCTCCTAAGAGAGAATGGAGAAGTCCCTTTATAGACTTCGTATCATACGGAATCTTACCAGAGGATCCTAAAGAAGCAGTATCTATCGAAAGACGATTATTACACTTCTATTTTGATGCTTCTTCACAAAGTCTATATCGCCGAACTTACGATGGACTGTTATTACGATGTCTCTCTGACGATGATGCAAAACGGATTATCCGAGAAGCTCATGATGGTGTACGTGGAGCACATCAATCCGGTCCTAAGTTACAGAATCGTATCAGGAGGATGGGCTACTACTGGCCTACCATGATTGCAGATGCTGTAAAATATACAAAACAATGTAAAGCCTGTCAAGTTCATGCAGATTTTATACATCAGCCTTCTGAGTATTTACATCCTACGATTACATCATGGCCCTTTGAAGCATGGGGTATGGATATCATTGGTCCTATTCATCCTTCGTCTTCTAGAGGACATCGGTTCATATTGGCTATCATGGATTATTTCTTTAAATGGGCGGAGGTGATCCCCCTTGCTGAGGTAAAGACATCCAACGTGATCAGCTTTATCAAGCACCATGTAATTTATCGCTTTGGGATACCCCAAAGAATAATTCATGATAACGGGCCTCAAATCATCAACCATGCATTTCACAGATTTTACGATAAGAATCGGATACAGAATATGGCCTCGACGGCTTATAATCCTGCTGCTAATAGTTTGGCGGAAACCTTCAATAAAACCATTATCAAACTCTTGAAAAAGTTCGTCTCTTCGAACAAAAGAGATTGCAATGAGAAGCTGGGGGAATATCTCTGGGCATATCGCACAACGGTATGAACACCAACAGGTTGTACCCCATTTTAATTAGTTTATGGGTGTGAAGCAGTTCTTCCCATTGAAGTCCAAATTCTATCACTCAGAATAGCAGTAGCTAATGATTTGACTTAGGAAAATAATGATCGATTAAGGCTTCAAGAGCTAGAAGGATTAGACGAGAAATGCCTTTAAGCTCAGCAGCGCATTGCGTTCTACCAGGCACACATTTCCAGAACTTTTAACCAAAAAGTGAAGGAAAGAGTATTCAAAGTTGGTGAGCTAGTTCTAGCTGTGAAGTGGCTAATGATCATTACACACAAAACTAAGGGCAAATTCCAGCCCAAATGGGAGGGCCCTTATGTGATTGAAACCATATTTTCAAATAGCGCTTACAGATTAGCCAAGCCTAATAAAGATTTGATAATGGCTCCTATCAACGGTAAATTCCTGAAGAAGTACTATGCTTGATCTCCTTTGCTCAAAGGGGTATGGTGAAGATTTCATTCTGATGAGATTACATACAAAGAATGGTTGGATCATATTCTATCATGTTCTTATAACCTCTGAATATATATGTTTGACTAATTTGAAACTTCAAAACCAATCACGTCCATATTACCTCTGATAGTGTTTTGTATACAAATTTAGTTGGAGCATATTCTATCATGTCCATATAACCTCTGAATAGATATATCCAACTAAAATATACCGAAAGTATATCACGTCCATATTACCTCTGATATTACTTTCATCCTAGCCTATCATTTATAGTCTAAAAATAATGGGTCCACAAAGTCAGAAGAAGTATCTTTATTATCTCTGGGAATAGCAAATTACAAAAAGAGCAAAAAGGTATATCATTGGGGAGGAGCCGTTAAATTGCGGATCTGTTGCGCCAAGGCAGCCATCATCTCATTCCTGGAGTTCAAAATACTGTTGCAAGCCCGTTCCAGCCTTGTTTCATCACTGCTCAAGTGAGATAGTTCGGACAAAGAATTAACAAAATCGGCACGGATGACACCCTCATGTGTCAAGTTCTGCTGAGCTGTATCCATTTGGCCCTTCAGCATACCTCGAACTGCCGACGTCTTGAGAGCCCGCTCCCTTGCCTGAGCGAGTTCAGCTTCCAATTCTTGGACCCTTGATTTATTTTCCTCATATTCGGCCTGGCACTTCGCTAGCTGAGGAATAACCTCCACCAAGACAGCCTGCTCTTCATCCATCTCTTGCTGCTGTTCCTGGATGGACTTGTTTAGAGATTCTATTTGCTCAGCAAGTTTCGTAGTCAAGGAGTCGTACTCAGCTAAACCAGATCGTCGATGCTGCCTCGGGATAGTTGCAAATACTCGTTAATGGGTTTTCCTAAACCATTAACTATTTGCTCTAGCACATCCACTCTTTTAGCGTCACTGAAATTTCTAATTAGTGCTATAGGGAGATTAGAGGACATCTTTAGAGCATCGAAACCTAGGTTCTTCTCCAGCACCATCGATATCAACTCTTTCAAAGTAAGGTAGAATATGCTAGTGTATTAATCCACTAGCATAGCAAAGCTCGAATGGACGCTGGGAGTGGCCGTAATATCGGTAAGTCTCCTTTCTGGAATGACTGCAGTGGAGGTCGCCACAGTCATTGCTTTAACAGATGGCGAGACAAAAGGAGAGACACCAACAAAAGTTGAAGTTGCTGGTATACTCGACGAAGGAGGCACGGACGAGATGGTAGATTCATCCTCCTCGGATGTTATTTGAACTACCACTGGCAGGATGACACCCAAAAATGTTGCGGATGAAAGATCGGCAGCTTCAAAGCATGCTTCTTCGACGTCGAGCACCGCCGCTTCATTAAATGGATCCGCAACAAAGTCCAAAGTTGTGTCAACTCCACCCTCCCCAGAGATGTCTTCGCCTAAAAAGAAGACAAGAGAAAGTTAAATATTAATTTGATGTTAATTTTCCAATAGAAAATATGAAGACAACATTTACCCATGGCCGATGGTATGTATGTTGCGTCTGCAGCCTATATAGCTAAATCATTTTGTAATGATGCTAAACAAGCTGTCATACCTGGAGAAGAGGGTGCACCAACTGACGTTTGAGGAAAGTCATCCCAGTCATCACCAGATCCACTCGAGGTTCATCGGGTAAAATCTCGCTGGAAATACTTACAGACGAAGGAAGGGTTACTCCCATTATTGGTCTGGATAAAGGTATATTGATTCTGAATATGCTCGGTCTCGAAGGCGACCTCGAAGCACTACCAGTAGCGGTAGTAGCGGAAGTGATTGCGAGCAAAGAATCTGCAACACTATCAGCCGGAACTGTGGAGGTTCCCTCTCTAAAAGGCGAGGGACCTCTGATCAAAGAATCATCCCCAACGGGGGAAATGACAGGCTCACTCATAGAAGCCCCCTTGGTGGAAGTCATTTTAGGACCTCTGACCGTCTTCTTCTTGCGGGGGGAAGGCTCTTTCAAAGTGGAAGCCTTTCGCTTATTGGAGATAACGAGTGGCTCTGTTGGCGGAGCTATTACGCCTCTCGGTATTATTAACAAGAACTCGACTGCGCCGGTAGTGTCTTCACCTTCATCAGAGGAGACGGATGGGATCTCCTCTCTTCTAGTAGACTTATAGGAGGGCATCCTGAAACTTCCATGTACATCGAAATCACGATGGAAGGTATTGATGGACACATAAAACTGCGCGTACGAGTGAAGAATGTGCAACTCCGTGGAGACAGAAGTCGCGGGCACAGCAAAGATTGCACTAGTACAACCCATGATAAAGTACCGCCATCCTCTGGCTCCATCAATAAGTCCACCCTTGGACTTGAAGCTGGTGATAGAATTCCCCACGTGCAACTGGTCGTACCCAAATTGTCTGGCAAACCGGCTTGGCAGATAAGGCTCCAAGTAGCAGTGGTCCTCACTTCTGTACAGTAGGTGGGAAGGTCTAATGCAGACCAACCAGTAAAAGCCTTCAGGAGAAAGAATAGTCCTCCCTTGACCTGCATCCTTAAGTTTCTTCCCCGGTTGATTGATATATACGGGGGGGGGGGGGGGACGGTACAGAAGAGCTTCCAGCCATGGGCAAAATTTAATGCTCGCCGGCAATCTATGACACTCGCCACATTCCAAAGGAAATTCTTGTAATTCAACAAGAAGTTATTTCCCTAACCGCTGGCAAAGCCGGGAGACATCACCCTGGTGTTGTGAAGGATTAACCATTTTATCAGGTATAAGAATGGTAATTCCAATATAGGAACTCCTTCACGCTGTGTATCATCTACAAGCAGCCCATCAGTAATGGCCCTCAGGCCAGCTTGTATTCTACAGACCATGGCAGGAAGCAGGCCCAATCTTTGTCCTAACACCAACCGTATTACGGGCCATAAGGTGTTACGATGAATGCGATCCGCAGACGCGATGCCAGGCACTACCCATTGGCGTAGCCAGATAAAGAGGAAGCCAGCCAGTTGAGCTTCCCTCGACAGAGGCTTGCGATAATGCCTCATATAACTGAAGGCTTTAGTGCCTGCAGGATAACCCCCTATCTCATCATCCAGAATATAATATGAAGCCCCTGCATCTTCAATGAGGTCATCGACCGTGTTGGCGTTAAGCATGCTCAGGAGATTCAAAGGCTTATCCCTGCTATCTACAACCTTGTCGGGCTTAGCATTTCTGGCCTGATAAAAGAAAAGGTAGGATACCCATTTGTTGATATGAGCCAAATCAGAAGGCTCTTTGTAGAAGGTGGTGCAGGCAAGATAGTGGCACATCAGCTCCTGGTATACTGCCACTGCCCGAGGGTTGGTATCCCGCAGCTCCCTATTCGTAGAAACGTACTCTTCATAAGGAGTGTCTCCCATTGGCAGCCTTGAAATCTCTGCCATCTCATGAAGGGCTAATCCTAACTCCCCTAGTGGAGTGGCAAAAGTCCCAGTGAGCGAGTTGTATCGCTCCATCAAAGATAAGAACAAGTTGGGGTTGACAGGCAGCCCAACACTAGTGGTGCTCACAGCCGTAAATAAACTAATACTCTCCAGCTCCATCTGGATGTGCTTCAGGGCCCAGGCAGTTAAACTGGCCCATCGAAGATTCCCGGGGCTAAGCCATCCACTGGTCCGAGGGTTGACCTTAAGGTACACTCCTCCCTGCCCTATAAATTCATTGCAGAAAGTCGACATTTGAACCGGCTGGATCAGTGAAGTGTCTTCACTCGGGACGCTGCCCGGCAGTAATCCTCTGAAAGGCATAATAGGGCCTGAAGGTCTGCTCATAAAGGCTCCTTGGTTCAATCCTTTGTTGTATAAGATCTTCCCCGGCCGGCCGTGAAGATCGGGAGTCAGAGTCCACATCATCTTCCTAGGATGTGTGGCATGGAAGAATGCCGAGATAGGGTAATCTCTGGGCATCCTGGGCAGATACATGACCGTGCCCTCAATAGTAAACACCCAATCCTCCTTCTTGGGCTTAGTCTGGGATTGTTTGTCGATAACATCCCCGAATAAGAAACCTGGTTTCTTATATTCAGTCCCATCTATGTATGTCAGGGGCTCTCCACTGATCATTCTCAGCAGCATTCGTTCTCCTTGGGATGAGATCAGAGTTCCCCTTTCTTGAGGGTACTCATTTCCAGAGATAGGGAATGTCACATGGGATAAGTCCTCTAGATAGTTTGAGTTCAATATCCCGGCAGCAGAGCCCATCACTTCAGCCAAAGGAGGGATCTGCAAGTCCACTGCAAAATGCAAGAAAATAAGTTAATTTTACGCTAGACGCTACACTCTTGCAGTTTACGCCAAACAATAACAATCTGAGCTTTTATGCCAGACTGCAAAAACTTGAGTCTTACGCTGGAATCTATTTTTATTGCGTAAAACTCAAGGTTGGCAGTATACGCCAAAATCTAACAGTCTGAGCTTTTATGCCAGATTGCCAAAATTTAAGTTTTTACGCCGGAATTTACATCCAGCGCGTAAAACTCAAAGTTTGTAGTATACGCCAAATTTTGACAGTTTGAGCTTTTACGCCAGACTGCGAAAATATGGAGTTTTTTACGCTGACACATTAGGAATGTGGGCGTAATAATAAAACATCTCTGTGCATCATCTTCCTCAAAGAGACTCTTAGCACAGAAGATGACCTTGCGTGTACTCGAACAACGTGTGCAAAGGGTTTCATTCCTATCAAAAGCCTTTACCGGTAATGTATGGAGCACAGCTCGACGGCGGAGTACTTCGTTCAGAACGGGGCTCATTCAGCCTAATGGGGGTTGCTCATGCTTGAGCAAAGGAGCGAGACGAAGAAGCAACCTTCTTTCCCTTAGCAGTAGAAGTCTGTTTAGGTGCCATGGCGAATCTGAGTTCTCAGGAAAGAGACGAAGAAGAAAGTTTTTGGAAAGCAAGGGTTTTGCAAAGAGAGATGAAGAGTTTCTCTCTCAAGACCTTGGGCAATTTATAGAGTTCGGATAACTCTTCGAATCCCTAACCAAATTTGATATTTAATAGTCGATTATGATTTGGGACCACGTCAGCCTATTATTTTTAAAAAGAAGAAGACGGACAGTCATGCTGCATAGTGGATCCTGATTTTACGCGCATAACAAATCTATGGGTTTTACGCTCAGAGGCTATAAATCTATGGTTTTACGCTCAGAAGCTTTTATGCTCAGAGGCTACAAATCTATGATTTTACGCTCAGAGGCTACAAATCTATGATTTTACGCTCAGAGGCTACAAATTTATGGTTTTACACTCAGAAGCTTTTACACTCAGAGGCTACAAATCTACGGTTTTACGCTCAGAGGCTACAAATCTACGGTTTTACGCCCAGAGGCTACAAATCTACGGTATTAAGCACAGAAGCTATAGATCTATGATTTTATGCTCAGAAGCTAACAGATGCTATGGTCTATGACTTTTTCGAGAAGGCCAATTGCAAGGGTTTACGCAGAAAATACTCCTTTTTGGCTACAAAATATTCTAAGTCCATGAAACACACAGAGGTCAGCATTGAAGATGACTCTTCTTCTTGGGCCATTGGAAGTTCATTCGAAGTCTAGTCAGAATCTTTTACATCTAAGTTCAAGTATGCAGATATTTTTTGCCCTATTTTGAGGGATTTTCGGGGAAACCATTCTTGAAGATGATGGTCTGAACAGAAACTCTTCGTATCAGAGAAGTGACAGTTCAGAATTCTTATGCGACTCCTCGTCCAAAAAATAGCATGACAGTTGGATCCTCAAGACAACTTAATGCTAAAGAGCTTTTTACACATCTTCCGTTACGCGTAAAAGTCGGGACGTGACCAGATAAACGTTTATCAGAGTCAGCGTAAAATTATTCAGACGTGTCGAAGCTGCACATTATCAGACTTCCTCACAGAAAATATAGAAATCAGCAATATGTAAAAGAAGACAAGTTTATTGATCATGATTACATATGATGGAAATCCTTTTTCTACAAAGGATTTTTCATTTTCATTTAAGATCACGCCGAGAATCTGTTGTGCCAGATTCTCATATTGGTGGAGATCTTTTTCTTCTTCTACGGTACTTCATCAGCTTCTACGGCCGATGAACAAGAATATGATTAATGGCGGGAGGATACAAAACTGTGCCTGCATTATTCAAGCCCACCCTCTATACGCCATGGTAGACATGCCCTAGAATTGTGTTAGGGGTTCAGACCCAACACAATACTCGAAGACAGGGCCAAACTGCCTACCAGGGTCCAGCTTCATAATAGGGGAAAATACAGCTAGCAAGCTATGTGGTCCGATGCGACCCTTCCTCTCTCCTGGATGAATCGCCATATAAAATTGCTGATTATCCCGAGCAAAGGAAGCTATGATATCCTTCCATGATCTATCATTGCAGAGGATATTTGCTCGAAGATACCTCTTTTTACGGCTCCTTACATGCTGGAAGAACATGATCTTCTTTTTCCTCAGGTCAGCCCAATGGATCTCGGCAACCATCTCTTTTGGTGAAGGAAGTATGGAAAGACAGGTTCACTTGCTTGCCTTTATATAGGCAGAAAAGAACATACCAAATCCCAACAAATTCCTGAAATCTGCTGAGAAATCAGCCTCGCAGAACGAGTCAAATTTGACCGTTTCATGCTTCATTCAAAGTATTTCAAATTACGAGGAATTTAAAAACTTTGAAGGGGGTCTTGTAGAAGCATAAAAAATATGCTGGGGAATTATATGCGTAAAACCCCTAACGTGCATAAAGCACGCATAAAACAGAAGCTTCAGCGCTGTGTGGCATAAAACATGACTTCAGAGCTGCCCGTGTAAAGCAGCGCTTTAAGACTGTTTTGGCGTAAAAAGGTTGCTACACCTCCCTCCGGCGTAAACTATGTCTGCTTTTAAATGCAGCGTGAAGTTGTACGAGGAACTCTTCGTATTCCTCGAATGAACCTGTCAGACAGAACAGTGAACCTGACTCCTGACAAAGAGCACTGCACGACGATCGAAAGGACGGCTGTAATGATAATTCTGCACAGAGACCCAGACTGTCGTTTAGTGACATAATCCTTGATATAATTCGTATTTATGCATTCAAGGAATACGCTGCCTATTCTACATAGGCAGAGATGAGTTTTTACGCTCAAGATGAGACGAAACAAACGCCACGTCAAAAGCTGTTCTTCGTACAGAACTCGAGGCACATCTCTGCAGTTAATGCGCGAGATGGGGGCAGATCTCTGCATTTAATGCACAAGATTTGGTTCTACTTTTAATGACTGGGAGAGCTAAAATTATGGCTAATGTGCTCACATCACTATCCCTGCATATTACTCCAACCAGGCTATTTTCAACTATAGGAGCACGCCGTATGCTATCTCCTCGAAATACGCCAACCAGGCTATTTTCAACTATAGAAGCACGCCGTATGCTATTTTCAACTATAGGAGCACGCCGTATGCTATCTCCTCAAAATATGCCAACCAGGCCATTTTAAACTATAGGAGCACGCCGTATACTATCTCCTCGAAATACGCCAACTCTGGCTATATTTGCAAAGGTACGTGATAAGGCTATTTGGTCCATTATACGCTCGAGACCTCAGTCAAGGAAGGATAATTGGCTATCTTTACGCTGGTTACCTATTATGCAGCTACTTGGCTTTTACGCCAACAGAACAACTATTTGGCTTTTACGCCAACGAGACAGTTATTTGGCTTTTATGCCAACCATCTCTTCGCGAGGGGCAGTTATCTACATGACTTGCATGTCGTGGTCTTCGAGAAGCAGTTATACGCGTTACCTCATAATGGGACATGCATCACACGCGGATTCAGGAGATTATTCAGACGTGGGTAGCAGTTATTATAACCGCCGCATAAAAGGTGCAACTCTTTCCACAATTGGCTTCTACGCCGACTGTCAGTTATTGTGACTGATCTCTATAAATAGAGAATTCCTGTCACAGGAGAAGGGGGTGAAAAAGAGATCAAAATCAGAGGAGATCAGAGAGAGAGAGAGAGAGAGAGAGAGCACATACAGAGAGTGTTGATTGACAACTTTGGCAACGAGAATTAAATCCCTCCTGTAATCTTTGAAGCTTCTTCTTCTTCTACAGCACTTCTTCGTCATCGTGTGGTCCAAGGGACCAAGTGATCGACCACAGATCAGACTCCTATAACAATATTTCCCCAGAATTATTTTTATTGTACTTAACATCCTCGTATAGGATTAATTGTACTCTTTTTTTCTTGTTTGTAAACAAAGAAAGGGTTTCTTATAAACCTAGTTTCGTCTCTCTGTTTATCATCAAACACAAGATGGCAACTCTGATGGGCACTACTTTCTCATCTGACGAGAAAGCCATTGCTCAACACGATGCTGTATCCGTCGGATCAACGAAGAAGACTTTGGTTGTCCAATTTGACCAATCGACTTATGAAGACATGCTTCGCACAGGGGGTAGCTCTCATCCCCTCTCTGTCCAGGACAACAGGAAGCTGCGTAAAGTATGGATGCCTCGGACATCCTCTACCCTTCCTGCAGGCTCTCTCTCTCTGATCAACAAGGTTGTGACAACACAACCTATTCGCCTTGCACGTAAAAATTCATCTACCGTCTGTGATGTGGCAGACAAAATTTCTGACAAGGCCTCAGTGCCAATTCAGAAATTTCAAATGTGCCCCGCGCGTAAAACTTCGTCTCCCGACTGTGACCTGGCAGACAAAATTCCTAGCAAGGCCTCAGTGCCCGCGCAAAAAATTCAAACGCGCCTTGCGCGTAAAATGCATCTCCCATCTGTGATGTGGCATATGGACCCTTGGATCACATCAAGGGAAAATGAGTAACGAATCTCCCGACCACCAGAGTTGTACGCCACCAAGAGAAGAAGATTACGCGTAACGCTGGAGGCTGTCTGAGGACTCCCCCTATTTTACGGGAATCTGTGTAAAGCACCAGATTACGCAAGGATAAGCCCATCCACGTAAAGAAGACCTGCTTCATGGAGAAATACACTCCTCAGACGGATGATGGATCGTTTGCCACTCATATGGGCGAACTGCTGTATACTTGTGGAGAGAGAGGGTCATGGTTCCCAATATCCACTCTCCTACTGATGTAAAAAGGCATAATAAGCCTTCTTCTTCCTCTTCTGTTAATCCCCCTAATTTGTATGATTTCTTGATCCAGAAGCGCAAAGACAGTGAATCTTCTAACATGTCTATTACACCCCCTAGGGAGTATTATTGTAATAGTCATAAAGTTGTAGTTAACTACTGCTGTTCTAAGAAAAAACGGTGAGTTTTCGACCGGTTGAACTACTCTTTGTCTCTACAGGAAGAAGAACCGACATTCGCATCGGTAAACATGGCTTCACACATTCAAAGAGGAAGGTCAAGTTCAAGACGTCATCCTTCTAGAACTCCAAGCCAAAGGAGATTTGACAGACTCCTTGAGAATATTGAGGCAGGTGTTTTTCAAAACACCCGCTCGAGGTCACGACAACCGGCTTCATATTCTTCTGATTCCGACACTGGGGGTCGCCAGTTTCCCGAATCGGATACTGAAAGTATAGACTCGATCTCTACAGAGATCTATACTAATCCCTCAGTAGCATCCAGAGAAATGGGAGTTTATGCCATTGGAGATGAACATGAAGAGGCTTCCCCACCAGGAAGTACTGACCAACGCATCGCTGTATTGGAAGCATCGCTTAAAGAGATGCATTCCATGATGGAGAGTATGTGTCAGATGATGGTGACTCAACATGCAGCTGCAATAGCTCAAACATCAATTCCTCCGACTCAACTAAGTGTGGTGGTGTACCTACCACCATCCAACGCAAACTAGGAGCCTATTCTAAATCAAGAGTCAGCAGCTCCTCAACTTCTTAACTCGGAGAATGTATTGCCTCCTGTTGGAGTTATAATACAATCGATCTCTCAAACAGAGACTTATTCTCTCACCGAATTCGGTGAGAGATGCATTCTGATAAGAAGGCAGAATTTGATGATCCTTCTTAACAAAGACTTATTCTGTGTAAAAAATAATTTGCACATAGAACACAGCTACGCTGTAAACATGGCTGAGACTTATTTTGTGTGAAAAATAATTTGCACATAGAACGCAGCTACGCTGTAAACATGGCTCCTCCTAAGAGAGACTGGAGAAGTCCCTTTATAGACTTTGTATCATACGAAATCTTACCAGAGGATCCTAAAGAAGCAGAATCTATCAAAAGACGATCATTATGCTTCTATATACTCTTCACAAAGTATATATCGTCGAACTTACGATGGACTGTTATTACGATGTCTCTCTGACGATGATGCAAAATGAGTTATCCGATAAGCTCATGACGGTGTATGTGGAGGACATCAACCCGGTCCTAAGTTACAGGATCGTATCAGAAGGAGGGCTACTACTGGCCTACCATGATTGCAGATGCTGTGAAATATGCAAGACAATGCAAAGCCTGTCAAGTTCATGCGGATTTTATACATCAGCCTTCTGAGTATTTACATCCTACGATTGCATCATGGCCCTTTGAAGCATGGGGTATGGATATCATTGGTCCTATTCATCCTTCGTCTTCTAAAGGACATCGGTTCATATTGGCTATTACAGATTATTTCTTTAAATGGGCAGAGGCGATCCCTCTTGTTGAGGTGAAGACATCCAACGTGATCAGATTTATCAAGCACCATGTAATTTATCACTTTGGGATACCCCGAAGGATAATTCATGATAAAGGGCCTTAATTTATCAGCCAAGTATTTCACCGATTTTGCGATAAGAATCAGATACAGAATATGGTCTCGACGGCTTATAATCTTGCTGCTAATGGTTTGGCGGAAGCCTTCAACAAAACCATCATCAAACTCTTGAAAAAGTTCGTCTCTTCGAACAAAAAAGATTGGAATAAGAAGCTGGGGGAATGTCTCTGGGCATATCGTATAACGGTACGAACACCAACAGGTTGTACCCTATTTTAATTAGTTTATGGGTGTGAAGCAGTTCTCCCCATTGAAATCTAAATTTTATCACTCAGAATAGCAGTGGCTAATGAGTTGATCAGGAAAATAATGATCGATTAAGGATTCAAGAGCTAGACGGATTAGACGAGAAATACCCTCAAGCTCAGCAGCGTATTGCGTTCTACCAGGCACGCATTTCTAGAGCTTTTAACCAAAAAGTGAAGGAAAGAGTGTTCAAAGTTGGTGAGCTAGTTCTAGCTGTGAAAAGGCCAATGATCATTACACACAAAAGTAAGGGCAAATTCCAGCCCAAATGGGAGGGCCCTTATGTGATTGAAACCATATTTTCAAATGGCGCTTACAGATTAGCCAAGCCTAATAGAGATTTGATAATGGCTCCTATCAATGGCAAATTCCTGAAGAAGTACTATGCTTGATCTCCTTTGCTCAAAGGGGTATGGTAAAGATTTTATTCTGATGATATTGCATACAAAGAATGGTTGGATCATATTCTATCATGTTCTTATGACCTATGAATCGATATGTTTGACTAATTTAAAACTTTAAAACCTATCACGCCCATATTACCTCTGATAGTGTTTGGTATACAAATTTAGTTGGAGCATTTTCTATCATGTCCATATAACCTCTGAATAGATATATCCAACTGAAACTTACCGAAAGTATATCATGTCCATATTACTTCTGATATTACTTTCATCCTAGCCTATCATTTATAGTCTAAAAATGATGGGTCCACAAAGTAAGAAGAAGTATCTTTATTATCTCTGGGAATAACAAATTACAAAAAGAGCAAAAAGGTACATCATTAGGGAGAAACCGTTAAATCGCGGATCTGTTGTGCCAAGGCAGCCATCCTCTCATTTCTGGAGTTCAAAATACTGTTGCGAGCCCGTTCCAGCCTTGCTTCGTCATTGCTCAAGCGAGATAGTTCGGACAGAGAATTAACAAAACTGGCACGGATGACACCTGCATGTGCCAAGTTCTGCTGAGCTGTATCCATTTGGCCCTTCAGCATACCTCGAACTGTCGACGTCTTGAGAGCCCGTTCCCTTGCCTGAGCGAGTTTAGCTTCCAATTATTAGACCCTCGCTTCATTTTCCTCATATTCGGCCTGGCACTTCGCTAGCTGAGGAATAACCTCCACCAAGACAGCCTGCTCTTCATCCGTCTCTTGCCACTATTCCTGGATGGACTTGTTTAGAGATTGTATTTGCTCAGCAAGTTCCGCAGTCAAGGAGTCGTACTCAGCCCAAACTAGATCATCGATGCTGCCTCGGGATAGTTGCAAATACTCGTTAATGGGTTGTTCTAAACCATTAACTATTTGCTCTAGCGCATCCGCTCTTTCAGCGTCACTGAAATTTCTAATCTGCGCTATAGGGAGATTAGAGGACATCTTCAGAGCATCGAAACCTAGGTTCTTCTTCAGCACCATCGATATCAACTCTTTCAAAGTGAGGTAGAATATGCTAGTGTATTGATCCACTAGCATAGCAAAGCTCGAATGGACGCTGGGAGTGGCCGCAATATCAGTAAGTCTCCTTTCTGGAATGACTGCAATGGAGGTTGCCACAATCGTTGCTTCAACAGATGGCGCGACAAAAGAAGAGACACCAACAACAGTTGAAGTTGCTGGTATACTCGACGAAGGAGGCACGGACGAGATGGTAGGTTCATCCTCCTCGGATGTTATTTGAACTACCACTGGCGGGATGACACCTGAAAATATTGCGGATGAAAGATCGGCAGCTTTAAAGCATGCTTCTTCGACGTCGAGCACCGCCGTTTCATTAAATGGATCCGCAACAAAGTCAGAAGTTGTGTCAACTCCACCCTCCCCAGAGATGTCTTCGCCTGAAAAGAAGACAAGAGAAAGTTAAATATCAATTTGATGTTAATTTTCCTGAAGAAAATGTGAAGACAACATTTACCCATGGTCGATGGTATGTATGTTGCGTCTGCAGCCTGTATAGCTAAATTATTTCGTAATGATGCTAAATAAGCTGTCATACCTGGAGAAGAGGGTGCACCAACTGACGTTTCAGGAAAGTCATCCCAGTCATCACCCAGATCCACTCGAGGTTCATCGGGTAGAATCTCGCTGGAAATACTTACAGACGAAGGAAGGGTTACTCCCATTATTGGTCTGGATAAAGGTATATTAATTCTGAATATGCTCGGTCTCGAAGGCGACCTCGAAGCACTACCAGTAGCGATAGTAGCGGCAGCGATCGCGAGCAAAGAATCTCCAGCACTGTCAGCCGGAACTGTGGAGGTTCCCTCTCTAAAAGGCGAGGGACCTCTGATCAAAGAATCATCCCCAACGGGGGAAATGACAGGCTCACTCCTAGAAGCCCCCTTGGTGGAAGTCTTTTTAGGACCTTTGACCGTCTTCTTCTTGCGGGGGGGGGGGGGGAGGCTCTTTCAGAGTGGAAGCCTTTTGCTTATTGGAGATAACGAGAGGCTCTGATGGCGGAGCTATTACGTCTCTCGGTATTATTAATAAGAACTCGTCTGCACTGGTAGTGTCTTCACCTTCATCAGAGGAGACGGATGGGATCTTCTCTCTTCCAGTAGACTTATGGAAGGGCATCCTGAAACTTCCATGTACATCAAAATCAGGATGGAAGGTATTGATGGACGCATAAAACTGCGTGTACGAGTGAAGAATGCGCAACTCCATGGAGACAGAAATTGCGGACACAGCAAAGATTACACCAGTATAACCCATGATAAAGTACCACCATCCTCTGGCTTCATCAATAAGTCCACCCATGGACTTAAAGCTGGTGATAGAATTCCCCACGTGCAACTAGTCGTACCTAAATTGTTTGGCAAACTGGCTTGGCAGATAAGGCTCCAAGTAGCAGTAGTCCTCACTTCTGTATAGCAGGTGAGAAGGTCTAATACAGACCAACCAGTAAAAGGCTTCAGGAGAAAGAATAGTCCTCCCTTGACCTGCATCCTTAAGTTTTGTCCCCTGTTGATTGATATGTACTGGGGGAAAGGTACAGAAGAGCTTCCAGCCATGGGCAAAATTTAATGCTCGCCGGCAATCTATGACACTCGCCACATTCCAAAGGGAATTCTTGTAATTCAACAAGAAGTTATTTCCCGAACCGCTGGCAGAGCCGGGAGATATCACCCTAGTGTTGTGAAGGATTAACCATCCCATCAGGTATAGGAATGGTAATTCCACTCTGGGAAATCCTTCACGCTGTGTATCATCTGCAAGCAGCCCATCAGTAATGGCCCTCAGGCCAGCTTGTATTCTACAGACCATGGCAGAAAGTAGGCCCAATCTTGCTCCAAACACCAACCGTACTGCGGGCCATAAGGTATTGTGATGAATGCGATCCGCAGACGCGATGTCAGGAACTACCCATCGGCGTAGCCAGACAGAGAGGAAGCCAGCCAGTTGAGCTTCCCTCGACAGAGGCTTGCAACAATGCCTCATATAACAGAAGGCTTTAGTGCCTGCAGGATAACCCCCTATCTCATCATCCAGAATATAATCTAAAGCCCCTGCGTCTTCAGTGAGGTCATCGACCGTGTCGGCGTTAAGCATGCTCAGGAAATTCAAAGGCTTATTCCTACTATCTACAACCTTGTCCGGTTTAGCTTTTCTGGCCTGATGGAAGAAGAGGTAGGATACCCATTTGTTGATATGAGCTAAATCAGATGACTCTTTGTAGAAGGTGGTGCAGACAAGGTAGTGGCTCATCAGCTCCTGGTATATTGCTACTGCCCGAGGGTTTGTATCCCTCAGCTCTCTGTTTGTGGGAACGTACTCTTCATAAGGAGTGTCTCCCATTGGCAGCCTTAAAATCTCTGCCATCTCATGAAGGGCTAAGCCCAACTCCCCTAGTGGAGTGGCGAAAGTCCCAGTGAGCGAGTTATATCGCTCCATCAAAGATAAGAACAAGTTGGGGTTGACAAGGCAGCCCAACACTAGTGACGCTCACAGCCGCAAACAAACCAATACTCTCCAGCTCCATCTGGAAGGGCTTCAGGGCCCAGGCAGTTAAACTGGCCCATCGAAGATTCCCGGGGCTAAGCTATCCACTGGTCCGAGGGTTGACCTTAGGGTACACTCCTCCCTGCCCCATAAATTCATTACAGAAAGTCTATATTTGAACCGGCTGGATCAGTGAAGTGTCTTCACTCGGGTCTGCTCATAAAGGCTCTTTGGTTCAATCCTTTGTTGTATAAGATCTTCCCCGGCCGGCCGTGAAGATCGGGAGTCAGAGTCCACATCATCTTCCTAGGATGTGTGGCATGGAAGAATGTCGAGATAGGGTAATCTCTGGGCATCCTGGGCAGATACATGACCGTGCCCTCAGCAGTAAATACCCAATTCTCCTTCTTGGGTTTAGTCTGGGATTGTTTGTCGATAACATCCCCAAATAAGAAACCTAGTTTCTTATTTTCAGTCCCATCTATGTATGTCAGGGGCTCCCCACTGATCATACTCAACAACATTCGTTCTCCTTGGGACGAGATCAGAGTTCCCCTTTCTTGAGGGTACTCATTTCCAGAAATATGGAATGTCACATGGGACAAGTCCTTTAGATAGTTTGAGTTCAACATCCCGACAGCAGAGCCCATCACTTCACCCAAAGGAGGGATCTGCAAGTCCACTGCAAAATATAAGAAAACAAGTCAGTTTTACGCTAGACGCTACACTCTTGCAGTTTACGCCAAAGATTAACAGCCTGAGCTTTTACGCCAGACTGCTGTAGAAGCATGAAAAATACGCTGGATAGCTATACACAACATGTTGATGCAGGGCAGCATAAACAGAGAACCTCAGAGCCATCAAACGTGCAACAAAGCTTTTCTGCTAAGCACAGCGTAAAAATATAGGCTCAAGGACCATCCGCGTAATGTAGTATGTCTAGGCTGCTTTAGCGTAAACAGGGTGCTTCATCGCCTTTATGGCATAAAACTCATCCACTTTCAATGCAGCATTAAAGTGTACAAAGAATGCTTCGTATTCTTCAAAATGAACCTATCAGATCATGCAATGAACCTGACGTCTGGACTCCTGACAAAGAGTACTGCACGACAACCCAAGCGACGGCTATAATGATGGCGCGGTACTGTAACCCAGGCTGTCATTTACTGCCATTTCCTTGGCGTAGACCGCTTCTACGCATACAAAGGAATACGCCGCCTAGTTTTACACAGGCAGATGTGAGCTATTTACGCTCCGCAGAAGACAAACAACCTGCCAGGCCAAAAGCTGCTCTTCGTACAGGGCTCGAGGCACATCTCTGCATTTAATGCGTAGAGCGGTGATAGTTTCTCGAGGCACATCTCTGCATTTAAAGCGACAAATACTGACAGATGCCCGAGGTACGTCTCTACACTTGATGCACAGAAGGGTAGCAGACCTTCAAAATACGCCTCTGCATTTAATGTACAGGATAATGGCGGATCTTCGCATTTAATGCAGGAGATTTGATTAAATGTCACCGAACCGTCGTTTAGTGACATCCCCTTTGCGTAAACTATTCTTACGCATATAAGGGAATACGCTGCCCAGTTTTACACAGGCAGACGTGAGCTTCTTACGCTCTGTAAAAGGCAAACAGACCGCCACGTCAGCAGTTACTTTTCATACAGGATTCGAGGCGCGTATCTGCATTTAATGTGCAGAATGATGGCAAATCTTAAAGACAAGCCTCTGCATTTAATATGCAGGATGGGGGCAGATCTCTGCATTTAATGCAAGAGATTTGATTATATCTCCAAGAGCCATAATTTCGGCTAAAATGTCTACATCACTCGGCTTCTACGCCTGCTCGGCTTTTATGCCCACTCGGCTTCTATGCCCACTCGGCTTCTACGCCTGCTCGGCCTCTATGACCACTCGGCTTCTACGCCTGCTCGGCCTCTATGACCACTCGGCTTCTACGCCTACTCGGCTTCTATGCCTACTCGGCTTCTATGCCTACTTGGCTTCTACGCCATGGTGACAATCATTGGCTTTTACGCTAACCTCTTCTACACAAGGGATAACTACCTACGTGGCTTCTACGCCATGATCTTCACAGCAGATATACGTGTTTGTCCCTTAGTTAGACACGCGTCACATGCTCACTCAAAAGATCATCTATACGCAGGCATTGGTTATTTTAAACCGTCGTATAAAAGGGTGTTGTACTTTCCACTACTCGATTTCTACGCCGACTGTGTGGTCACTGTCACTAAAAACTCTATAAATAGAGACCTCTATCAACAGAGGAAAAGGTCAGAAAATTGATCAAGAAATCCAGTATCAAATCCAACGATCGCAAAAATCGAAGGTCAAACGGTCAAGAGAGAGAGAAGAATCCGGAGCTCAGGCAAAGAGAAGGGATCGACGACTTTGGCATCGGGCATCCACCCTCTTTAGCAACCTACGAAGCTGCTTTCTGTCTTCCACGGCAATTCTTCATCATCGTGTGGTCCAAGGGATAAAGTGATCGACTGCAGATCAGACACCCATAGCAATATTTACCCAGATTAAATAAATTGTACTTCGATATTCCTCGTATAAGATCAAAATTGTACAATCTTGTTTGTAAACATAGAAGAAGGGCATATTTTCGTATAAGACCTCGTTTTCCACATATTATCTTTTTCGTTTATTTTATCAAACAACAAGATGGCGACTCTGCTGGGGACGTCTTTCTCTTCTGATGAGGAAGCAATTGCTCAACACGATGCGGTATCCGTAGGATCCGTAAAGAAGACACTGATCGTCCAGTTCGACCAGTCTGCCTACGAAGACATACTTCGAAGAGGGGGTAGCTCTCACTCCCTTTCTGTCCAAAACAACAGGAAGCTGCGTAAGGTCTGGATGCCCAAGATATCCTCTACCATTCCTGTGGACTCTTCGATCTCTCCGACCAATGAGATTGTAGCATTGCTCCCTCCGCACCTTGTGCGTAAAATTCAGTCGCCTGTCTCTGGCAGGGCAGACAAAACTTCTAGCAATGCCTCAGTGCTAACCCAGAAGTATACTCTGCGCCTTGCGAGTAAAATTCAGTAGCCTGTCTCTGGCAGGGCAGACAAAACTTTTGGCAATGCCTCAGCGCTAACCTAGAAGTATACTCCGCACCTTGCGCGTAAAATTCAGTCGCCTGTCTCTGGCAGGGCAGACAAAACTTCTGGCAATGCCTCAGTGCTAACCCAGAAGTATACTCCGCGCTCTGCGCATAAAATTCAGTCTCCCGTCCCTAGCGGAACAGATGAAACTTTGGACAATGCCTCAGCGCTAGTCCAGAAGCCTACTCCGCGCTCTGCGCATAAAATTCAGTCTCCCGTCCCTGGCGAAATAGACAAAATTTTTGATGATGCCTCAGCGCCAAATCAGGAATCATAAACGCGCTCCGCGCCTAAAAATGCATCTGTCTTCCGTAGAAAAGCAGATGATCCCTACAATCTACGCAAGGGAAAGCAAGCGGCGGACTACTCAACCTCTCGGCCTTTACGCCAGCAAAGGAATAATCTGCCACCCTCCGGATTACGCGAGAAGCTGATGGCCGACTAAGGACATCCTTAGCTTTACGCCAACCAGAGCAGAGCTCCAAATTATGCCAGGAGAAGCCACTCAGCGTAAAGAAGGCTCAATTTGCGGGAAGACACCCTCCTCGGGGATTATCCGCCACCTAGATGGCCAACCTGTTGTATATAGGTGGCACAGGGAAAACTATGGTTTCCAACATCCGCATGCCCACTGATGTGAACAGAAGGAACAAGCCATCATCTTCTTCTTCTGTAACTGCTCCTGACCTGCGCAATTATCTGATCCAGAAACGCAAGAAGAGGGGATCTTCCAGCATGTCTCTTACGCCTCCTAGCGAGCACTGTTGTAATAGTCATAGGATTGTAATTAATTGTTGCTGTTCTGAAGCAAAACGGTCAGTTTTCGACCGGTTGAGCTACTCTCTATCTTTCCAGGAAGAAGCGCCCACGCATGCATCTGTGAACATGGCTTCACGCATACCTAGATGAGGGTCGGGCTCAAGACGTCATCCCTCTAGAACTCTGACCCGAAGGAGATTCAACATGCTCCTTAGGAACACCAAAGCTGGGGTATTCTGAAACACTCGTTCGAGGTCGCGACAACCGGCTTCGTACTCTTCTGATTCCGATGCTGGGGGTCGCCAGTCTCCCGAATCAGATGCCAAAAGTATAGAGTCAACTTCTATAGAGACCTATACTAATCTTTCAATGACACCCAGGGAGATGGGAGTTTATGCCATTGGAGATGAGTGTGAGGAAGCTTCTCCATCCGGGAGCGCTAAGCAACGCATCACTAAACTGGAGACATCTCTGAAGGAGATGCAATCCATGATGGAGAACATGCACCAGATGATGCTAACTCAACACGCAGCTGCCATGGCTCAAGCATCGTCCCCTCCAACTCAGATACGCATGGGGATGGACTTACCACCATCAAACATGATCCAAGAGCTTGCTCTAGATCAGGAGTCAGCAGTTCCTCCGCTTTCTCACTTGGAGAATGTATTACCTCCCGTCGGAGTCGCGATACAATCGATTCCTCATCACTCCGTGGTCCCGCTACCGGCTAAAGATCCGATACAGGCAGTACGGGAGTTGAAAGCCCAATTTGATGCCCTGAAGCACAAAGATCAGCTCAAGAAATTGGGAATCAACCAACCTTACCCAGCTATCTGGGAAGAGGTCCCTTTTCCTCCTAGATACAAACCACAGACTATGGCTTTGTTCGAGGGAAAAATATCACCGAGTCAGTACATGAACTACTTCAGCATGATGACAGTATTGTTACAAGGGAACGATGCCCTCCTCACTTGGGTGTTCAAGGACTGTCTATCGGGAGTAGCTTACCAGTGGTACCGCAGCCTGGCGGACAACTACATTACTTCCTTTGAAGACTTCAAGGCTTTATTCTTCACGCGATTCTACGAGGGAGGGATGGACATGTCTATGTCCTCTCTCATCGAAGTTAGGAAGAAGGAAAAAGAGAATGTTCACACTTTTATCGAACGTTTTCATCAAGCCACTCTGCAAATGCCTCCAGGAGTCCCAGACTCGGCATTGGTGGACATCTGCAGGAAGAACCTTCTCCCCGTAATCTCGGTGTTCACAGGACCATATCAGTTCCATGATTGGCCCTCGTTCATCATCTCAGCGGTAGCCACGGAGGACAATAGTCAGAAGGCACGCGATAATGGCATCATGATCTCGGCCTCTGATAAAGGCAAGAGGTCATCCTCCAACATTGACCATCCTCGTGGTACCAAGGGTAAAGAAGCTCTAGCGATCAACACATCCAGGCAAAAGACGGTGGCTACCACGCAGACTAAACCTGGGATGTCACGACTCGCACTCGGTATAGGGGCACGAGAGCGTGGTTACGTCCAGCCTACGCCGCAGTATCGAAGGTAGAACGCTGTCTAGGTCACAATGCTATCTAATCATTCTCACACGAGTATCCAACTCCATAAGGAGACACAGATAGCACAATATCATATGAACAATACTCAATCACATAGTTAAAGCACGATAAGATATCAAAGAAATAAATAAACCAAATTGCAACACAAGTCTAAATAGAATAATCTAACTCAACAATAATATCTAAGTCTTAACAAAGTATGCCGGAGACAAATCCGGTACCATAAACTGCTAATAGAAACTAACTAAATAACTATTGATCCCGGCTAGACCTCCCGGAATCACACCTGGCTACAAGGTCCAAGTCAGCAGCTACTCTCCCTGTGGTCCATAAAATGTCGGACACCCGTTCTCTAAGGCGTAGCCTGAAAAAATATTTCCAGTCAGGATGGAGCAAAGTACATCTCTAACAGCAGTTCTACATCAATGATATAAACTATGTAGCAGTAAATAGATAGAAATATACAAGATGCATATACATGTACGAGAGATATACAATAAAGGAAATACTGGAAAATACTGTAAATAAATGCAAGAAGGAACAGTATGTCAATGAAGAAGAATACTATGACTAAGTGTGTGAGTACTAGCTTTAACATGTGACCGGCTTGGAAACTTGTACACGAGTATGGGCCTGGCTAGTCATACGTGCGGTGTATGACCAACACTAACATGAGAACAAGACTTGTACATGAAGGATATGATCACATATCTACACTAAAATACTCCCCACCCCGACTGGTATAGTAGATCCAACCAAGGTATGCTATGGTACGGGATACTCTAAGAAGGTAGCAAGTCTCCTCGAGAATCAGTGTCTGTACATGCACAAGATAACCAATGAAATAAGACTTGTACACGATACACCATATACAAGGAATAACATCTCATGACTAGATCCGGATATACCAATTCGTGTAACCATCGTGTCAAGAAATATGGATATTTATACTAAATACAATGAATATAGAGGATATCATAGATAAGAAACTATCAGAGAATGTACTCGCCTGTGGTCCTTTGCTGGTATGAATCAGAATCCAAGTCACAGTCCAAATAGCCTATGTATTACAAATTTACCATATCAAAATATAATTTATTTTAATTTATTTAATTCTAGAATAATTACTCTAAAACCCTATTTTAATCTTATTATTCTGATTTTTAGTTCAAAACCTAATTTTTATCGACTTGAGACTCATGGCACGCAAATCGAGGCAATCTGTTGACCGAAAAGTCAACTGACACAAACTCGACTTTCATGCATGATTCCCTGTAGATTTAATCATTAAAAATATGCTGGAATTTATGGATTATCCAAATTCAAAGTCATTTGGAAATTATGGCACATACAAATTTTGTATCGTGCACCGATGGTTAAATTCTAACCTAGAAATTCTACAGAATTAATAGTATATAAATACTTCGAAATAAATTCTGGGAAAAACATATGTCAATGATCTCGATATTATCTTTCTGAAACTTTAAACGGTTCATGATTCTGATCCCTGGTTCTCCCAAAATTGTGAAAATATTGAAACACGTCTATTTTTGGACATGCTGTGCTCTACGAATTTTCCAGAATTTAATACTAATAATTTCGTAAAACAATTTATATAATAAGAAATTTAACCTCAATATCTTTCTAACGCAAGAAATTAGGCCTCGTTTGGAGTCCGGAGCTATGCACAATGGTTTGTGGAAGATGAAGGAACCCTAGATGGCAATTCTCCAAAATCTCTCTCTCTAAAATAATAGGATAATTAGGGTTATAATAATAATAATAATAATAATAATAATATATATATATATATATATATATATATATATATTATATATATATATATATATATAGGGATGTACCTATGACTGAATAGGGATGTACCTGCGGCTGAATAGATATTTATAGGCTGACACGTGTCAGAATCTGATTGGATGGTTTTTGTTATATTATTTGTTTTTGATTTGCCTTTATCAAAACATTATTTAAGTCGTTTTAAATCTAAATAACTCAAAATAAATATTAAAAATAATCATAAAAATCTGGAAAAATTACAGAAAATATATTTTGTATTTAAAAACTCTAGAAAAATATTTGGGATAATTTTATATTCATAGTTTTCCTACTATAATTAGGAGAAGCTCTAAACATTAGTTTTACCCATATAACTAAAAATAAATACTAAAATTATTCCAAAAATTCTGAAATAATTCCAGAAAATATATAATAATATTATAAACCCTAGAAAATAACGTGGGTCCATTCTATATTCTTGGGATTGCACAATAAATTCTACAAGTCCTAAAAATTATTTATTAGCCTAATTACTCCCAATAAATACTAAAAATACTCAGAAAATTCCCAAAATATTCTAGAAAATATACTTTATTATTTAGAACCTAAAATAAAAGTTTGGAATATTTTTAATTAAGTTTGAACCTAAAATAAATTCTTAAAAGTCCTAAAAAATTAGGGTTACTAGTTTTTAATTAACTAAAAATTATGAAAAAATCCACTAGCCCCAAATTAACCTAAAAATAACATTTAAGCTAGAATTTCAGGATACGGAGGTTACATGGGACTTCCAGGCCCCTTAAAGTGTACTCTTTCGACGACGACGATATTCCGAGCATATTCGAATGTCTCGTCAAAAGCGGCAAGATTACCCTTCCTGAGGTGAGACGGGCCAATGAGGCCGGCAGTACCAACAACCCCAAGTACTGCATCTTCCATAGGTACATACACCACCCCACGAAGGCGTGTTATATACTGAAAAGGAAGATCCAGGAGCTGATCGAAACTAAGGCCATCACTCCGCACAACAGCGAGAAGACGGTCACGACCAACATGATCTCCCTGCAATTTGGCAATCTGCCTCGCCAAGAAATCCCAGACGGTGTTACGCCTATTTTCCGGACGACGATGAACATCGTTAATCTTCCTCCAGCTAGAGGTCAAAATCATGACCTGCTACCACTAACTACCCAGCGAGGCGAGACTATGTGGGTTCATCTAGATCTGGTGCTAGAGATCGAGAAAGAGACTCAAGCTGCTAAGGCTAAGTCTAAAAAGAAATCAAAGCACAAACCGTGTCAAATGATTACGGTACACTCGGCATCAGAAGACGAGGTCTTGGCTACTGGAACCCGCTCAGGGAAAGCCTACCTCCAGGACTATGGAGCCAGCTAGGAAGATGCACCGGCAGACGCTTCAGCTACCAAGCCTTCAGAACCGGAATCTGTTGTACCAGAGGACGGTCCTTCGAGACCAACTTCGGCGGACAAAGGGAAGAAAAAAGAAGTGCGCTTTGATAAACCCGTGAAAAAAATTCAAAACAAAGGTTTAGAGAAGCCATATAACTTCGACATCCTGACCCAACTGGCTAATACACCAGCCAGGCTATCCATCTTCGAGCTACTCAGGCTCTCTTAGGACACTCGTCAAGCCCTGAGTGAAGCATTGATGCAGGCGGATGCATACTTGACCCAGCTCAAGTCCCCTGAAGAAGAACCCGTGGCGTGTCCTCAATGCCACAGTGTGATGGAGGTGGTCCCAAACATCACTTTCACTCAAGATGACATGCTGTTAAAATATAACAGGCATGACAGACTGTAAACTCCCTCGACCAGATTTCACTATTTTAAAATCATTTTTAGCAAATTAGAATTTATTGCAATATTTTATTTATTTATATCCTATTGATTGTGCACCTGTCCATTACACAATTTATTTGAGCATTACATTAGCTGTAATTCCCAAACAAAGTTCACATACCTGTCCTAGACATGTGAGACTATTTTTTTAATTTTTGTGCAACTCCCAGATGCTTATTTTTGAGCCTCGTTTGAGATGCACAAATATCGTTACAAAAGTTCGTATTTAATTCCTATTTAATTTTCTGCTCTTTACCCATCTCTGTACCCCTAAAGATTTGAGGACCAGTAGGCACCTGTTTTACCCAAACAAAAATACGATAATATTCTACTCTAATTATACTACAATTAGTGTATTGACACCGTAGAAAAATTATGACCCTAACTGCCCCTAAATAATTAGTGAACAACGTGCACAGTATTTATTAAATAATAAATACGATGACCCCTATCACCCAAAGAATCAGACCCTGACTCTGCCCAGGCTTACCCCCACACTTCCCAAAAAATTTCTCCAGCTTTCCCCCTTATTTTTGTACAATTCTGTATTTTTAGGAACCGGGTGTTTCCAGACAAATTGCGTAATTGTGCAAAATACCAATTTTAGGACTTTTATGCAAATTATGGAATTACAAGGGTTTTTATGCAAATGCATGTGAGGTGGCATAACCTCATTGGCCATTAACCCAAATCCTTACATGTGTCCCTAAACGTGCAGAAAAATCTGTTAAAATATCCTACAAATCAAAATTACCTAAATACCCAAAAACTTCCCTTTATTTACCGAAATGCCATTGGGCCAAACCCCTATATAAACCCTAACCCTCTCCCTTTCAAACTCCACAGCCACCTCCCTCCGCCACCTCCGGCCACCCTACTCCGGCAAGACCCTCGCCCCTACCCCACCTTCCCTCCGGCCAAGCACCACCCCCTCGGGCCGCCTGCTCCGCCGTCGGCAGCCGCCGCAAGCCAACTCCCCCAACACCACCACCCACAACCACCACCACCCGAACCACTTCCACCGCCACCTCCGACCACCGTGCACCACCACCAACCTCACCACTCGACTCGCCCCGACCCCCTCTCTCCGACCACCACCCCCTCACCGCCCCACGACGCCTCCTCCGTCGTCGGCAGCCCCCGCATTAGCTTCCCTCCCTAACCCTAGCCAGTGACCCCCTCACCTCCGGCCGCCTCTAGCCGCCACCACCGCCGTCGTGGACCGCCGCCACCACCACCAACCTCACCCCCACTCCTCCCTCCGACGATCCCGCACCCTACACCGCCGCCTCCGCCACTGCTCCGCCGCCGGCAGCCCCCGCAAGCAGCTACAGCTGCTGTTGCTGCTAGCAGCTACTGCTACTGTTGCCGCTTCTCCGGCCACCTCCGGCCACCTCTGCCGCCATCCTCCCGCCGTCGACGACCTGTGGGACCCACCTGTCAGAAGGTATACCCCCCTCTCCTTTATACGTATATACGCTTAATTTTATATATGTATGAATATATATATATATATAAATATGTATAAATATGTGTATATTTAAATATATATATATGTTTATATATATAATATTATATATATTACATACTGTATAAATACAGTATATTTATACAGTATATTGTATATTATTATTATATATATATTATTATTATATATATTATTATTATATATGTATGTATATATTTATGTATATATATATATATATATACCTATATATATTTATACATATATATTTAATATATATACATATATCATATTATGTATATATATTATAATTATTATATTTATAGTATACATATATATGTATATATATGTATACATGCATTTTATTTCTTTATATATATTCTATAAATTATGTATTATATGTATTATATTACTTATATAATTATGCATATAAATCAGTGTTATATATACACTGCTATTATATATTATATATATACACATTTATATTTCTGCATTTTCCATTCCTGTATTATATATACATGTGTATATATATATATATATATATATATATATATATATATATAATGTATTATTTATATAATATATAATTGCTGGATAATACAGCATATGTATATATGTATATTTTACAGTTCTGCACAGTCTTTTTATTATATATATATATATATATATATATATATCTATATATGATATATAATACTATTGTGCTGGATAATACAGCCTATATATATATATATATGTTATATATATATTATATAATTACTATTATATTTATAGTATATATGTATATATATATACTATGCACTTTTCTTTTTATTATTTATATGCACTTATTTATTATATATATATATGATATTATATATATATAATTATTATCATAGTACTGGATATACATTACATAGGTATATATGTATTTACTTTCTGTCCTGTCTTTTCATTTATTTATTACTATATATATCAGTGGATACACCCTGATAATATTATATTACTAACTATATATCAGTGGTTACACCCTGCTACTATTATAAATATTATTATTGCTGGATAAATACATCATATATATACATTACCTGTATTTTTCTTTTTCTCTTTTATATATATATGCTATATATATATATATATATATATACTACTATATATACTATATAAGTATATATACAATCTATATGTGTATCCTATATATTATATATATATATTGTCATTATACCATGATATTCACGAACACTGTACGTTTTAACAGAACCCAACTCCAGCACAGCCAGTGACCCCCTGTCACCAGCACCTACAAACCTGACTGTGAGGTCAGGGTTTCAATACTATCAGGGAGTAGGCAAGTATACCTTGCCAAGTTTTTATTGTTTAAATATTAACTGTTGAATTTTCTTTTTAGTAAATTTACATATAAACAATATGTATCTGAGACTGTCTCGGGTACCGTCAACAAATACGTTGACACGTAGTGTAATTAACTTAGTCTATACAGACTTACCATCAACTGTGAGGGTATCCTAATATCCTCTTAGACCCTATCACGGGTACACGCAACAAGGTTGCACTTTATTTTAGGATACAAGTTTACGTAGTTGATTAGCTACCAGTACGTACGACGTGCATCACGGCTTAGAACAAAATCAGGAAAGTTACGACTTGGCATTAGTTACATTGGGCAGGAAGAACGACTAAAAGACGTATGGGACACCCACCTCTTTATCCCGATGCCGCACTCGACGGAGTGATACGGATGTTATATATATATTCCTGTGACCATTCTCATCGTAGATGGAAAATTGTATAGTGCCCTTGAACGGGGGCATATGTGGCATATACTAGCCAGTCACTACGGATTGGTGAATTACGTCAGCATATGTCTAGCCACACTTTTCCATACGTATTAGGTTATCTCAAATTGCATTCACTTAGATGGTTAGCACCCTGTATTTATTTATTCAGTATTTATATACATGGCATGTTATTTTTATGTATCTTGTTACGTCCCACTGAGGACCTGGTTCCCTGCCAGGTTTAGATGAGACACTCTACCCCACAGTACATGGACCTGGACAGGAGACGGGATATCCCCCTGAGAAGGAGTTAGAGGAGATGCCATCAGAATCTGTCTGAGTACACCTGGAGTTGGAGCTACATATTTTGAGGACGATGCACTAGTCATCTTATTTCACTTTTGGTTATATTTTGTAGTGGGTTTGTTCCCACAAGATATTATCTGATTTGTATTATGATATTTCAGACTTAGCTTTATATATATTCAGCACTAATTCCCATATTTCATGATATTCCTGTGGATGAGATAGATTTACCTGTATTTAGACTCGTAGTATTTTTGGACAGCGTAGCACATCACTTTGGGTCCATTAAATTGGGTAATCCCCTAGTGACGTGTCAGCTGGCCAATGCCACGTGGCCTAGTTCCGTATATTTTTGGGACTGGTGCGTGACATGGTTTTAGTGGTGGCCCATGCAGGTCAAGTTAAATTGCTAGTAGCATGATATCATGCTCAGCAAACCTACTATAAGATAGGAATACTAGGTCTCATCCACTATGACTCATTCTAAGATTCTTGCATCCTGCTTGATTATTATTATTTTTCCTTCGTACTTTTCTAAATTATTCTATCTTCTTCAGAAATATGGACATACCCAGCGGACACGCTAATGATGGGGTTGACCAAGCAACAGACCCATCGCCAGATGTCCAAAGGACTCCAACCCTTCCGAGAGACCAATCCCCAAGAAGGATGCTGGTCAATCCAACAACCCCGTACCTTCCCCAGGACCCTATCCAGGAGACAACCCCAGCCCAGCTAGAAGGGCAAACTTTCCAAGCACCAACACCGCAGGCGGAGACACCTTTGCCTCTACCTCCAGCCCTTGCAGCCCTGATACCACAGCTTGAGGGACAAACCCAGATGTTCCAATATTTCCAAACCCTGTTGCAGGCTCAGTGGCAACAGACTGAAGCCCTGAGATAGGCTCAGTGGCAACAAACTGAAGCCCTGAGACAGACCTTGATAACAGCTCTGGAGATGACAACTGCCCCGGCATTAGCACCTGTCCAAACCCCTGGCACTGTTTAAGGCTTTCGCCGGATGAACCCGAGAACCTTTTCTGGCAACGAAACTCCGGAAGAGATCTCAGACTGGATCTCCAATACGGAAATGCTGCTAGAAGGATCATAGATTCACCCCGACCTATGGATAACCTCAGTAAAGGCCCAACTAAAAGGCAAAGCCCATCATTGGTGGGACTCCATCGAGTGCAGCACCGGCAAGAACCATACTTGGGAGCAATTCCTGGAATACTTCAAAGTGAAATACTTTCCAGCTACGGTTAGAGATGATCTGTACTCCCAGTTCCTGCATTTGGAACAAGGAAATATGACCGTCGACGCCTACGACGCAGAGTTCAGTCGACTAAGTCAATTCGGTGCAAACCTGATACCCAATGAGCTGGAGAAGGCCCTGAAGTTCCATCACGGCCTTACCCTTGAGCTCCAAGGGTATACTACGGCACAGTCAAGGATTTCCTACGAAGAAGTTCTTTCGGAAGCAAGGATACAAGAAGCCATTGGTCGAGAAGCAAGAAGCTCAAATCCAACCATACCAGCCAGAGACCAGACCGGAGCAGGAGGACCAATCTGTCACCCGAAAAATCAGACACAACACAAGACAGGGCCATATTAATACAAGAAACTTCCGACTTGTCACTATTGTGGCAGGAAAGGACATTATACCAAAAACTGCCGAAGGAAGTATAGACTATGCCTGATATATAGAGACAATCAACATAGGGCCAGAGACTGCCCATAACACAGAGAAGCAGCACTCCAAAACGGGCAAGGACCAGCAGCACTAGCCCAGAAAATGCAACCCCCTACTAGAGTTCAACATTCTCCAGCATCTGGAGGATTTCAGAGGGGACCACCCTTGGCCACTCAGGAATCGTAGTACTACCTAGCCAGACAACAAACCAAAAGACAAAGGCACGAGCAGGCCTTTGCACTAGCTGTAGTTACAGAAGAACCGGAAGGTGAAACTATTTCAGGTACCATTATAGTTACATTATTACCTACAAACCGTATTATTTGATTCTAGAGCTACACTGTCATCAAATCTAGTAGTTTCGTAGCCATGCAAATAGCCACTTTTACCAGAGGAGGCATTGTTCCAGTTACCAATATTACTAAAACCTGCTAGTAGTCATGTATAGTAGAGTAAAGAGGACGCGATTCTTGGTACTTCCAATACCAAACCTCGACGTTGTCTTAGACATGGACTGGTTAAACTAGTCCAAATGCTATACTAGACTACGGGAAGAAAAGAGTCATCTTTAGACCACCAGGTTACCCATACAGATATAGCTAGTACCTATGATAGCAAATCATAGTAGTTAAACCCTAGTCACCTGATGACTTATAGTATCCAACCTAAATTATTTTTTCCACCCTCTAGATAATGATTAGGACTAAGCCCAAAACTGACAGATCGATTGCTAGACATTGATTGCTAGGCTCAATCATATGAATAAAATGATAGCTGAGTACTATAGTGAGTATCGAGAATAGAACCATTAGGTTGAAGGAGAAGAGGGTAGACAGATGTTAGCCTTGAGAAAAACATCATGAACTACCAATAATATACGACCTGTTGTAAACCTGATAGTACCCCTATAATTTGGATGAAGGGTATACATAGAGTAAAATAGGAGATCATGTGTTTTTGAAGATCCCACCTACCCGAGGAATTATCAGACTTGGAAGAAGAGGAAAACTAAGCTCAAGGTACATCGGACCCTTTAATGTATTGGAACATAACAGAGAAGTTGCTTACCAGTTAGAATTACCCCAGACATTGGAAGGAGTACATGACATCTTCCATGTATCCCAATTAAGGAGATACACTCCGGATACAAGTCATGTGCTGGACCTTTGAGATTATTGTCAGAGCCCGTAGAAATCCTAGATCGAAGCGAGAAGATGTTGCAAGGCCAGACTATCCTTTAATTCGTATCACATGAAAATATCATGCACCAGGCAAATCAACCTGGGAACGAGAAGAGGATATTCGATAATGTTTCCCCCATCTATTTCCAGACCAGGGTATGTTCAGATATTTCAAATCAATCAATCTTCAGCTATGACTATGTCTTAATATTTTAAATCAATCAATCTTTCGTTTTCATTATATGTCTGTTTTTATTTTGAGGACGAAATATTCTAAGGAGGGTGGATTGTAAACTCCCTCGACCAGATTTCACTATTTTAAAATCATTTTTAGCAAATTAGAATTTATTGCAATATTTTATTTATTTATATCCTATTGATTGTGCACCTGTCCATTACACAATTTATTTGAGCATTACATTAGCTGTAATTCCCAAACAAAGTTCACATACCTGTCCTAGACATGTGAGACTATTTTCTTGATTTTTGTGCAACTCCCAGATGCTTATTTTTGAGCCTCGTTTGAGACGCACAAATATCGTTACAAAAGTTCGTATTTAATTCCTATTTAATTTTCTGCTCTTTACCCATCTCTGTAACCCTAAAAATTTGAGGACCAGTAGGCACCTGTTTTACCCAAACAAAAATACGATAATATTCTACTCTAATTATACTACAATTAGTGTATTGACACCGTAGAAAAATTATGACCCTAACTGCCCCTAAATAATTAGTGAACAACGTGCGCTGTATTTATTAAATAATAAATACGATAACCCCTATCACCCAAAGAATCAGACCCTGACTCTGCCCTGGCTTACCCCCACACTTCCCAAAACATTTCCCCAGCTTTCCCCCTTATTTCTGTACAATTCTGTATTTTTAGGAACCAGGTGTTTCCAGACAAATTGCGTAATTGCGCAAAATACCAATTTTAGGACTTTTATGCAAATTATGGAATTACAAGGGTTTTTATGCAAATGCATGTGAGGTGGCATAACCTCATTGGCTATTAACCCAAATCCTTACATGTGTCCCTAAACATGCAGAAAAATCTGTTAAAATATCCTACAAATCAAAATTACCTAAATACCCAAAAACTTCCCTTTATTTACCAAAATGCCATTGAGCCAAACCCCTATATAAACCCTAACCCGCTCCCTTTCAAACTCCACAGCCACCTCCCTCCGCCACCTCCGGCCACCCTACTCCGGCAAGACCCTCGCCCCTACCCCACCTTCCCTCCGGCCAAGCACCACCCCCTCGGGCCGCCTGCTCCGCCGTCGGCAGCCGCCGCAAGCCAACTCCCCCAACACCATCACCCACATCCACCACCACCCGAACCACTTCCACCGCCGCCTCCGACCACCGTGCACCACCACCAACCTCACCACTCGACTCGCCCCGACCCCCTCTCTCCGACCACCACCCCCTCACCGCCCCACGACGCCTCCTCCGTCGTCGGCAGCCCCCGCAGTAGCTTCCCTCCCTAACCCTAGCCAGTGACCCCCTCACCTCCGGCCGCCTCTAGCCGCCACCACCGCCGTCGTGGACCGCCGCCACCACCACCAACCTCACCCCCACTCCTCCCTCCGATGATCCCGTACCCTACACCGCCGCCTCCGCCACTGCTCCGCCGCCGGCAGCCCCCGCAAGCAGCTACAGCTGCTGCTGCTGCTAGCAGCTACTACTGCTGTTGCCGCTTCTCCGGCCACCTCCGGCCACCTCCGCCGCCGTCCTCCCGCCGTCGACGACCTGTGGGACCCACCTGTCAGAAGGTATACCCCCCCTCTCCTTTATACGTATATACGCTTAATTTTATATATGTATGAATATATGTATATAAATATGTATAAATATGTGTATATTTAAATATATATATATATGTTTATATATATAATATTATATATATTACATACTGTATAAATACAGTGTATTTATACAGTATATTGTATATTATTATATATATATTATTATTATATATGTATGTATATATTTATGTATATATATATATATATATATATATAATATATATATATATATATATATATATATATATATATATATATATATATATATATATATATATATATATATATATATATATATTTAATATATATACATATATCATATTATGTATATATATTATAATTATATATTTATAGTATACATATATATGTATATATATGTATACATGCATTTTATTTCTTTATATATATTCTATAAATTATGTATTATATATATTATATTACTTATATAATTATGCATATAAATCAGTGTTATATATACACTGCTATTATATATTATATATATACACATTTATATTTCTGCATTTTCTATTCCTATATTATATATACATGTATATATATATTTATATATATATAATGTATTATTTATATAATATATAATTGTTGGATAATACAGCATATGTATATATGTATATTTTACAGTTCTGCACAGTCTTTTTATTATATATATATATATATATATATATAATTATTATCATAGTACTGGATATACAGTACATAGGTATATATGTATTTACTTTCTGTCCTGTCTTTTTATTTATTTATTACTATATATATCAATGGATACACCCTAATAATATTATATTACTAAATATATATCAGTGGTTACACCCTGCTACTATTATAAATATTATTATTGCTGGATAAATACAGCATATATATACATTACCTGCATTTTTCTTTTTCTCTTTTATATATATATGCTATATATATATATATACTACTATATATACTATATAAGTATATATATAATCTATATGTGTATCCTATATATTATATATATATATTGTCATTATACCATGATATTCACGAACACTGTATGTTTTAACAGAACCCAACTCCAGCACAGCCAGTGACCCCCTGTCACCAGCACCTACAAACCTGACTGTGAGATCAGGGTTTCAATACTATCAGGGAGTAGGCAAGTATACCTTGCCAAGTTTTTATTGTTTAAATATTAACTGTTGAATGTTCTTTTTAGTAAATTTACATATAAACAGTATGTATCTGAGACTGCCTCGGGTACCATCAACAAATACGTTGACACGTAGTGTAATTAACTTAGTCTATACAGACTTACCATCAACTGTGAGGGTATCCTAATATCCTCTTAGACCCTATCACGGGTACACGCAACAAGGTTGCACTTCATTTTGGGATGCAAGTTTACGTAGTTGATTAGCTACCAGTACGTACGACGTGCATCACGGCTTAGAACAAAATCAGGAAAGTTACGACTTGGCATTAGTTACATTGGACGGGGAGAACGACTAAAAGACGTATGGGACACCCACCTCTTTATCCCGATGCCGCACTCGACGGAGTGATACGGATGTTATATATATATTCCTGTGACCATTCTTATCGTAGATGGAAAATTGTATAGTGCCCTTGAACGGGGGCATATGTGGCATATACTAGCCAGTCACTACGGATTGGTGAATTACATCAGCATATGTCTAGCCACACTTTCCCATACGTATTAGGTTATCTTAAATTGCATTCACTTAGATGGTTAGCACCCTGTATTTATTTATTCAGTATTTACATACATGGCATATTATTTTTATGTATCTTGTTACGTCCCACTGAGGACCTGGTTCCCTGCCAGGTTTAGATGAGACACTCTACCCCACAGTACATGGACCTGGACAGGAGACGGGATATGCCCCTGAGAAGGAGTTAGAGGAGCTGCCATCAGAATCTGTCTGAGTACACCTGGAGTTGGAGCTACATATTTTGAGGACGATGCACTAGTCATCTTATTTTACTTTTGCTTATCTTTGTAGTGGGTTTGTTCCCACAAGATATTATCTGATTTGTATTATGACATTTCAGACTTAACTTTATATATATTCAGCACTAATTCCCATATTTCATGATATTCCTGTGGATGAGATAGATTTACCTGTATTTAGACTCATAGTATTTTAGGACAGCATAGCACATCACTTTGGGTCTATTAAATTGGGTAATCCCCTAGTAACGTGTCAGCTGGCCAATGCCACGTGGCCTAGTTCCGTATATTTTTGGGACTGGGGCGTGACACAGACCCCTCTATTACACCGGGTACGTCGGTTCAATGGAGGTCGACCGGATTCACATAGATCCGGGATCATCAATCAGCATCATTCCTCATAGTCTGCACAGACCGCTGAGGATTCCTACCAGCGAATTGGCTTACACCACCACTACGATCATAGGTTTCAATGCCGGAAGTAGTAAGTCGTTGGGGAAATTTTGCCTAAGGATCCAGATTGGCAACCTCAGATCGGTGGCTACATGTTACGTTATCGATTCAGAGGTGTCCTATAATATTCTGCTGGGTAGACCTTGGATCCACGACCACAACATCGTTCCTTCAACTCTACACCAATGCTTTAAATATGTAGACGCCCGAGGAACAGTACAAACGGAGATTGCTGACCTGAACCCATTCAAAGGAGTAGAATCCTACTACTCTGATGCCGTGTTGTACTCTCAAGACTGCACGGAAGAGGTACCAACCGAAGCAGAGAAGGAATCCCACCGAGAGCCAGAAGAACCCTCTGCCAAGCAACCTCTGTCAATCAAGGTGAAAGGACGGACTACTCGTCCAAAAGCCATAAAACCTATGGCTATCCACCTGAACGAGACCATGTCAGGAAAAGGGGGTGATCCTCTAGTGATCACTTTACCAGAAGCCTCCACCCTTGGTCATCAACCTCCGGCGCAACAGGCAGCCAAGTGATGTAAATGCAATCGGGAACAGAGTTTCAGATGATAATAAATATCCTCTTTTCCAGTATATTGACGCCCAAATTCCAAATCAGGAATCCTCCCCCTACGACGATATAGAACCTATAGCGCAAAAATTCTTGGAAGCTATAGATTCCTATCATCCGTATATATGGGAAGTGGCATCATCATCCAATGTCACCACGACATATGGACCGCATGAGGATTCTATCTTCATTGTCCCGCCTACTTGCAGCAGTCAGCATTCAATAGTCTTCGACCGCATGCGCAATGAACCGACTGTGCAAGAGGATTCTTCCAATGACGATGACGGTAAAATGCAGGTTCACAGATACAGCCCGCAAGCTTTGAAGATCATACAAAGTATGGGTTATAACTTGGAGCTGGAACCGGGTCTCAACTACGGGAAAAGCAGACGAATGCCGCTGTACGACGATCCCTACTATCAACGAACTCGTTTCGGGTTAGGGTATACCACTTCCCTCGCAACTCCTGAGTCAAACGAGGATATCTTTTCCTCCTCTCAAAATGGCTCAGCGCCCTCCGACTCATCTCATGCTCTCGAGCGAACATTATCAGTAAATATGGTAGTGACGAATTCCTTCGAATCAGACGAACAAGAATGTGAACTGTTTGAGAATGACGCTTGGGCTCAGCAAATGGATACACAATAGGATTTTCGCTTCGAGCAGAGAGAACCTCCCACTGAAGACAAAGTTATCCAGATTGACGTTGGAGATGAACTTTCGCCAAAGTCGATATTTATCAGTAACAATCTTTCCGAAGCAGAAAGGGAAGAAGTTATCCAGCTGATAAAAGAATATATCGACGTCTTTGCGTGGAATTATAAGGACATGCCAGGCCTTGATCCAAAGGTGGCTACTCATAAGCTCAATATATTGCCCGATTCGAAGCCTGTGAAGCAGCACCAACGCCGGTTTCGCCCGAATTTGATGGATGCTATTGAAGCTGAAATCAAGAAGTTGATAACCTGCGGCTTCATCCATAAAGAACAACATCCCGACTGGGTCGCCAATGTTGTCCCAGTCATGAAGATAAATGGGAAAGTATGAGTCTGCATCGATTATCGAGATCTGAACGTAGCCTGCCCCAAGGATAAGTTTCCTCTTCCCATCACCAGACGTCATGATTGACAATACATACGGTTTTGAACGTATGTCTTTCATGGACGGATTTTCAGGATACAATCAAATCAAGATGCATCCTGAAGACGAGAAGCATACTGCCTTCCGGACACCATTGGGGGTATATTGCTATACGGTCATGCCCTTCGGATTGAAGAATGCCGGGGCTACATACCAACGGGATATGAGTAACATATTCCATGAGCATTTACGCAAGACAGTGGAGTATTACGTGGACGATGTAGCTGTCAAAAGCTGCCTCAAGGATAATCACATCCAAGACTTGAAGACAGTATTTGAATTGATGCTCCAACATCAACTCAAAATGAATCATACAAAGTCCTTTTTGGGGGTATCTAGTGGCAAATTTCTAGGATTTGTCATAACCGCCAAAGGCATTCAAGTGGACCCTGATAAAGTCAAGGCCATCTTAGAAATACGACCGCCCCATAATCTGAGGGAACTCAGGGGATTTCAAGGTCGTCTGGCTTATATCCGGAGATTCATATCCAACCTCTCGGAAAGATGTCAGCCCTTTTCTCATCTCATGAAGAAAGGTGTATCCTTCGTATGGGACGAAGCCTGTCAGTAAGCGTTCGGTGATATCAAGCGCTACCTCACTAGTCTGCCAGTTCTGGTGCCTCATGTCATAGGAAGACCATTCGTGCTGTATGTTCGAGAGATGGATCATTCTCTGGGAGCTCTTCTCGCACAAAAGAACGAGATAGGTCACGAGCAGGCTATCTACTACCTCAGCAGGATGATGGTCGAAGCCGAACACTGGTACAATCCAGTGGAGAAAGAATGCTTGGCTCTGATGTTCGCTATTCAGAAAATGTGACACTATGTCACAGGCCAAACTATTCACATTATCTCCAGGAACAATCCTCTTCGGGTACTGATGAACAAGCCAAGTGTTCTTAATTCCTGACTCGCGACTTGGGCGATGTTATTAACACCGTATAACATGGTGTACGTCCATCAGAAGTTCGTCAAGGGCCAAGCGTTGGCTGACTTCCTAGCTGCCCATCCGATCCCTGAGGCCTCCAAACTGTACGAGGACATTCTTGACGAAGTTGCAGAATATAATTTCGTAATGGAAGGTGATGCATGGCAACTGTTCTTCGATGGTGCCTCCAGAACTGGTCTCAGGGGAAACGTGGTCTCGGGAGTAGGAATTGTCCTGGTTACTCCTGATAAGCTCGTCATCTATCGAGCATATTCTCTTAGCGAGCCATGTTCCAACAATGTGGAGGAGTACAACGCTCTACTCATCGGCCTCCAAGTCGCTAAAGAATTAGGCGTCGAATCTCTGAAAGCTTTCGGTGATTCTCTGCTGGTCGTCAATCAAGTCAGAGGAATATATAAAGTCCGGAATCCAGATCTCATCCCCTATCACCAAGCAATGGTCGAGATAGCCATGACATTCAAAGGATTCTTCCTAGAATATGTGCCTCGATCTCAGAATCTAGAAGCTGATGCCCTAGCCAGTCTAGCTGCAGATTTAGCTACCCCTATAAGAAGGCAGAATTCGGTAATCCTTCTTAACAGAGATTTATTCTGTATGAAAAACAACTTTCACATAGAACGCAGCTACACAGTGGACACAGATCCTCCCAGGAGAGACTGGAGAAGTCCCTTTATAGATTTCGTAGCATACGGAATCTTGCCAGAGGATCCTAAAGAAGCAGTATCCATCAAAATACGATCATTACGCTTCTATTTCGACGCATCGTCATAATGTCTATATCGCCGGTCTTATGAAGGACTATTATTACGATGTCTCTCTGGTGACGAAGTACAGCAGATTATCCGTGAAGCCCACGACGGCGTATGCGGAGCGCATCAACCCGGTCCTAAGCTACAGGATCGTATCAGGAGAATGGGCTATTACTTGCCTACTATGATCACAGATGCAATAAAGTATGCAAGACAATGCAAAGCCTGTCAGGTCCATGCAGACTTTATCCATCAACCTCCTGAATATCTATATCCCACGGTTGCATCCTGGCCTTTCGAAGCATGGGGTATGGATATTATTGGTCTTATTCACCCGTCTTCTTCCAGAGGTCACCGGTTCATACTGGCCATCACGGATTACTTCTCCAGATGGGCATAGGCGATCCCTCTTGCTGAGGTGAAGGCATCTAATGTGATCAGCTTCATCAAGCATCAAGTTATTTACCGCTTCGGGATACCCCGAAGGATAATCCATGACAATGGGCCTCAATTCATCAGCCAAGCATTTCATCGATTTTGCGATAAAAATTGGATGTAAAATATCGCCTCTACGACATATAATCCTACTGCTAATGGTTTGGCGGAAGCTTTCAACAAAACCATTATCAAGCTCTTGAAGAAGTTCGTCTCTTCGAACAAAAGGGATTGGAATGAGAAGCTAGAAGAATGTCTCTGGGCATACCGCCCAATGGTACGAGCACTGACAGGTTGTACCCCATTCTCATAAGTTTACGAGAGCGAAGCAGTTCTCCCCATCGAGATACAAATTTTGTCACACAGGATAGCCGTGGCTAATGAGTTGACTCAAGAAAAGAATGACCTGTTAAGGGTTCAAGAGCTAGAAGGACTAGACGAGAAACGCCTTCAAGCTCAACAGCGCATCGCTTTCTACCAAGCACGCATTTCCAGGGCTTTTAATCAAAAAGTGAAGGAAAAGGTGTTCAAAGTCGGCGAGCTAGTTTTAGCTGTGAGAAGGCCGATGATTCTTACTCACAGAAGTAAGGGCAAATTCCAGCCCAAATGGGAAGGCCCTTATGTGATCGAGACGACGTTCTCAAACGGCGCTTACAGGTTAGCCCAGCCTAATAGAGACCTATTAATGGCTCCTATCAATGGCAAATTCCTAAAAAGGTATTATGCTTAACCTCCTCTGCTCAAGTGGAATATGGCGAAAACCTTATTCTGACAAAACTACTTCTAAAACGAAACTAGTTGGATCGTATTCTATCATGTCCATATAACCTCTGAATAGATATGTTTAACTAATTTAGAACTTCAAGACCTATCACGTCCATACTACCTCTGATAGTGTCTTGTATACAAATTTTAGCTAAAAAGCATATTTCTATCATGTCCATATAATCTCTGAATAGATATATCCTGCTAAAACTTGCCAAGAGTATATCACGTCCATATTACCTCTGATATCACTTTCACCCAAACCTATCATTTATATTCCAAAATGATGGGTCCACAAAGTCAGATGAAAGCCTCTTTATTATTCCCAAAAAGGAGCGAAAGTACATTGAAAAGCAAAAGCAAAAGTACATCATTTGGGGGAAGAGGTCAGGTCACGAAGCTGCTATGCCAGTACGACCATCTTCTCAGTCCTAGAATCCAAGACATCAACGCGAGCCTACTCCAGTCATGCCACATCATTGCTCAGGAGGGACAGTTCGGCTCTAGCCCAAAGAAAACCAGCACGGACGACTCCTGCACGCGCCAAGTTCTGTTGTGCTATGCCCAATCGGCCATCCTCCACAGCTAGAGCTTCCGACGACTGAGAAGCCCACTCCTTTGCCTGAGCGAGTTTTGTTTCCAGCCTGCGGACCCTCGCTACGTTCCCTTCATGCTTGGCCTGGCACTTCGTTTGAAGAGCAATGGCCTCCTCCAGGATGACTTTTCCTTCATCCATCTCCTGCTGATGTGTCTAGATGGATTTATTTAGGCCTGCCATCTGTTCGGCAAGCCGTACAGTCATGGAATCGTACCTAGCCTGGACCAGATCTTCAATACTGTCTCGAGCTAGCTGCAAGTATTCGTTAATGGGTTGCTCCAAACCATTAACTATCTCCTCCAGCGTATCAGCTAGCCCAGTGTCGTCGAATTCTCGGATCGGCACTATCGCAGACCGGGAGGACCTCTTCAGCGACGCAAAGCTCAGATTCTTCGCCAACACCATTGATATTAACATTTTCAAAGTGGTATAGAAGATGCCGGTGTACTGCTCGGTCAGCGCAGCTAGATCCGAATGGACGCTGGGAGTGGCCTCGATATTGGCAAGTCCACCTCCAAGAACAACCGCAGACGATGTTGCCACCATTGTCACCTCAACAGGTGGTGCGACAAAAGAAGAAGCGCCAACACCGGACGAAGATACCAGCATACTCATAGGAGGCATTATCGGAATGACATGCTCGTCCTCCTCTTGAGATATCGGGACCTTGTGGACAGGCGAGCCGGCACCCGAAGATGTTTCCTCTTCAAAATTAGCCACCTCTGTGTCGCCACCAGGACCTGACACAGAGCCTAAGGGCGCATCTATACTGCCCTCCCCGAAGAGGTCTTCCCCTAAAAAGAAGACAAAAGGAAGTTAATATCAACATAATGTTAATTTTCCTAAAGAAGAGGCATAAAAGACAATATTTACCCATGGCCAATGGTGTATATGTCGCATCTGCGGCCAGTACAGCTAAATCATTTCTTAGTGATGCTAGGCAAGCTGTCATACCTGGAGAAAGGGGTCTGCTAACTGACGCTGGCAAATAGTCTTCCAGGTCCTCGTCAAATTCTAACCGAGGCTCATTGGCAGGAATCTCGCCAGGTGCGCTTACAGGCACGACAGGGGTCCCTCCCGATGCCGATCCGCATAAAGGTATACTCAGCCCCGGAGGTGACCCCGTTCCACTACGTGAAGCAGTAGCAGCGATGGCAGCCTCCAGCAGAGATTCTCTGGCACCACCTGCCAGAACATTAGAGGGTACCTCTCTAAAAGGCGAGGAACCTCCAATTATAGAATCATCCCCAATATGGGGAGATGCAGGCTCACTTCCAGGAGCCTCAATACCAGGAATCCGGAGAGGACGATTAACCGTCTTTTTCTTCCTCTTGCGAGGGAAAGTCTCCTTCGGAGCAGGAGCCCTTTGCTTTCCGGAGATTACCAAAGCACCTGCAGGCAGAGGTACTTCACCCCTCGATACCGCCAACAGAGGCTCGTCTGGATTGACGGACTCCTCACCCTCGTCGAAAGAAACCGAAGGGACTTCGACTCTTCCTCCAGACTTGGAAGAGGGCACCCTAAAACTTCCATGCATATCAAAATCGCGATGGAAGGTGTTCGTTGCCACATAGAACTGGGCATACGAGTGCAGGATACGCAGCTCCGTGGAGAGTCTAATGACCGGCACAGTAAAAATTGCTCCAGTGCAACCCATGATGAAGTATCGCTAGCCTCTCACCCCATCAATGAGTCCACCCCTGGACCGGAAGCTGGTGACGGCGTTGCCCACGCGCAACTGATCATACCCAAACTGCCTGGCAAACCGACTAGGCAGGTAGGGCTCCAAGAAGCAATGGTCTTCACTTCTGTACAGTAAATGGGAAGGTCTAATACAGACCAACCAATTAAAAGCTTCAGGAAAAAGAATGGTCTTCTCTCTACCTGAATCCTCTAGCCTAATCCCCGATTGATTGCGATATACAGAGGGGACAGTGCAGAAGAGCTTTCAGCTGTGACTGAAGCCCAGCACCCGCCGACAGTCTAGAACCGTGGTCACATTCCAGGAAGATTTTTGGTAGTTCAACAAGATACTAGCCCCCGAACTACTGCCGGAGCCGGGAGACATAACCCTGGGGTTATAAAGAATTAACCATCCCATCAAATACAGGTATGGTAATTCTACCCTGGGAAAGCTATCATGCCAAGTTTCATCGGCGAGCAGCCCGTCAGTCATGGCCCTCAGGCCAGCTTGTATATGGCATACCATGGCAGGGAGCAAGCCCAGTCTTGCTCCGAACACCAAACGCACTGCAGGCCATAGCGTGTTGCGGTAAATACGGTCCGCAGATGCGATGCCGGGTACCACCAGTCGGTGCAGCCATATGGAGAGAAAGCCAGCCAGTTGAGCTTCCCTGGACAGAGGCCTGTGGCAGCGCCTCAAATAACTATAGGCCTTAGTGCCTACAGGATACTGTCCTATCCCTTCGTCGAGGATCAAGTCCGGAGCCCCAGCGTCTACCATGAGATGGTCGACTACCTGAGCATTAAGCACGCTCAGAGGATTCACAGGCTGATCCTTGCCCTCCAATACCTTCTTCGCCTTAGCAGTCCTGGAACGGTGAAAGAAGAGGTAGGACGTCCATTTATTGATGTGAGCCAAATCTGAGGGCTCACCATAAAAAGTGGTACAAGTGAGGTAGTGGCACATCAGCTCCTGGTACACTTCCACTACCCGAGGGTCTGAATCCCCCAGCTCCCGGTTCGTAGGAACATACTCTTCATACGGAGTATCCTCCATCGACAGTCTCGAGATCTCTGCCATCTCATGGAGGGCCAATCCCAACTCCCCCAGTAGAGTGGCGAAAGTCCCGGTGAGCGAAATATATCGCTCCATCAGTGCCAAAAACAGGTTGGATTAGGAGGTAACCCAACACTGGTAGCACTCACAGCTGCAAACAGACCAATGTTCTCCAACTCGGTCTGAAAATGCTTCAGGGCCCAATCAGCTAAGCGAGCCCATCGAAGGTTTGTAGGGGTGATCCACCCGCCGCACCGAGGGTTCACCTTAGGGTATACTCCCCCGTGTCCCATGAAATCATTGCAGAAAGTCGGTAATTGGATCGGCTGGATCACTAAACTGTCTTCACTCGGGATACTGCCCGGGTACAGTCCCCTGAACATCGTCACAGAGCCGGAAGGGCGGCTGACAAATGACCCCTGGTCGGCTCCTTTCAGATAAAAGATCTTCCCCGGCCTGTCGTGAAGATCGGGAGTCAGCGTCCACGACATCCTCCTGGGATGTATAGCATGAAAGAAAGCCGAGATGGGATAGTCTCTCGACATCTTGGGCAGATACAAAACCAAGCTCCCGGAAGGGAAAACCCAGAGTTCTCTCTTGGGCTTCGTCTTGGACTGCTTGTCAATCATGTCCCCGAAAAGGAAAGCCGGCTTTAGGTACTGGTTCCCGTCTATGTACGTCAGGGGATCTCCGTTGATCAAGTTCAGCAGCGTTCGCTTGCCCTGAGCCGATATCAGAATTTCCCTTACTTCGGGATACTGGGGCCCGGAGATAGGAAATGTCACGTGTGACAGATCCTCCAGATAGTTGGAGTACAGCATCCCGGCGACAGAACACATCACATCGGCTAATAGGGACACATGCAAGTTAACTGCAAGAGTGCAAGAAAAACACATCAGTTCATATAACTAGACATTATAGATCTTGTAGCATACGCCAAAAATCAACAGTCTGTGCTTTACGCCAAGACCGTAAAAACTTGACCATTACGCTGGAATCCGTTTCCGAAAGCGTAAAAGTCAAGGCTGGCAGTATACAGTCTGGGCTTTACGCCAGACTGATAAAATTGAGGTATTACACCAGAATCTTCATCCAGAAGCGTAACACTCAAATTTTATACGCCAACTTTCGATAGTCAAAGCTTTTACGCCAGACTACGAAAATATGGAGTTTTTGCGCTGACATATTAGAAATGTGGGCGTAAAAGATGAAACGTCTCTGTGCATCATCTTCCTCAAAGAGGCTATCAGTACAAAAGATGACCTAGCGTGGTCACGTACAACGTGTGCAAAGAATTTTCAGTCGTTCTTTTTTTATCCCAAAAGCTCTACCTTTAAGGCCGGGTGCACTGTTCGTCGGCGGGATACTTCGCTCAGAATGAAGTTCGCTTTGCCCGACCGAAGACGCTCTCACTTGAGCAGAAGAACGGGAAAAAGAATCAACATTCTTTCCCTTAGTGGAGGATGATTGTTTCGTAGCCATTACTGAAAACTTTGAAATCTCGGAGAAGAAACGAAGGAGAACTCGAACAGTCGAAGGCTTTCTTTCACAGAAGACGGATGAAAAGTTTTTCTCTCAGAAACTTGGGATATATATAGAGTTCGAATGGACTCCTCGAATCCCGAACCAAATCTCCTAATTAATAATCGGTTATGATTGGGTACTACTCAGCATATTACTCAGAGAAGGTGGACAGTCAGCGAAATTCGAAAAGTCTTCGCGCAAAGCAGATTCGTGGTTTTTACGCTAAGGAGCTTTCTACGCTCGACAGCTACAGATCTATGGTTTTACGCTCACAGGCTATAAGTCTATGGTTTTACGCCCGGATGCCTTTGTGCTCGGTAGCTTTTACGCTCGAGAGGCTACAAACCTACGACTTCACGCTAAGCAGCTACAAATCTATGATCTTACGCTCGGTGGCGTTTAGTTTACGCTCAGAGGCAACAGATCCACGACTTCACACTCGGAAGATTTCCTTTTCACAGGCTACAATTCTACAGTTCTGCGCCAAAGAGCTTTCTACGCTCGACAGCTACAAATCTACAGTTTTACGTTCAAAGACTACAAGTCTATGGTTTTACGCCCGGATGCTCTCATGCTCGGTAGCTTTTATGCTCGAGAGGCTACAAACCTATGACTTCACGCTCAGGAACTACAAGTCTATGATTTCACGCTCGGTGGTGTTTAGTTTACGCTCAGAGGCTGCAAACTTATGATTTCACGCTCTATGACTTTCCGCACATCTGAAAGATACGTCGGCCAGAGTACGCGTACATCTGAACGATTCTCAAGGCGGTCAAATTACAAGATTTCACACAGAAGATACTCCTTCTTGACCTCAAGATACCCCAAGTACCCGAAGCATACACAGTTCAACATTGAAAATTACTCTTCTCCATCCGCTTTCAATGCAGCATTGAAGTGTACGAAGAACGCTTCGTATTCTTTGAAATGAACCTGTCAGATCATACAATGAACCTGACGTCTAGACTCCTGACAAAGAGTACTGTATGACAACCCAAGCGACGGCTATAATGATGGCGCGGTACTGCAACCCAGGATGTCATTTACTGCCATTTTCTTGACGTAGACCGCTTCTACGCATACAAAGGAATATGCTGCCTAGTTTTACATAGGCAGATGTGAGCTGTTTACGCTCCGCAGAAGACAAACAGCCTGCCACGTCAAAAGCTGCTCTTCGTACAGGGCTCGAGGCACGTCTCTGCATTTAATGCGCAGAGCGGTGACAGTTTCTCGAGGCACGTCTCTGCATTTAAAGCGCCAAATACTGACAGATGCCCGAGGCACGTCTCTGCACTTGATGTACAGAAGGGTGGCAGACCTTCAAAATATGCCTCTGTATTTAATGTGCAGGATGATGGCGGATCTCCGCATTTAATATAGGAGATTTAATTAAATGTCACCGAACCATCGTTTAGTGACATCCCCTTTGCGTAAACTATTCTTACGCATATAAAGGAATATGCTGCCCAGTTTTACACAGGCAGACGTGAGCTTCTTTCGCTCCGCAGAAGGCAAACAGACCGCCATGTCAGCAGTTACTCTTCGTACAGGATTCGAGGCGCATATCTGCATTTAATACGCAGAATGATGGCAAATCTTAAAGACAAGTCTCTGCATTTAATGCGCATGATGGGGGCAGATCTCCGTATTTAATGCAAGAGATTTGATTATATCTCCAAGAGCCATAATTCTGGCTAAAACGTCTACATCACTCGGCTTCTACGCCTGCTCGGCTTCTATGCCCACTCGGCTTCTATGCCCACTCGGCTTCTATGCCTGGTCGACCTCTATGACCACTCGGCTTCTACGCCTACTCGGCTTCTATGCATATTTGGCTTCTATGCCTACTTGGCTTCTACGCCTACTCGGCTTCTATGCCTACTTGACTTCTACGCTATGGTAACAGTCATTGGCTTCTACGCCAACCTCTTCTACACAAGGGATAACTACCTACGTGGCTTCTACGCCGTGATCTTTGCAGCAGATATACGCGTTTGTCCCTTAGTTGGACACGCGTCACATGCTCACTCAAAAGGTCATATATACACAGGCATTGGTTATTTTAAACCGTCGTGTAAAAGGGTGCTGTATTTTCTACTACTCAGTTTCTACGCCGACTGTGTGGTCACTGTCACTAAAAACTCTATTAATAGAGACCTCTATCAACAGAGGAAAAGGTCGGAAAATTGATCAAGAAATCCAGTATCAGATCCAACGGTCGTAAAAATTGAAGGTCAAACGGTCAAGAGAGAGAGAGAGAGAAGAATCCGGAGCTCAGGCAAAGAGAAGGGATCGGCGACTTTGGCATCGGGCATCCACCCTCTTTAGCAACCTACGAAGCTGCTTTCTGTCTTCCATGGCACTTCTTCATCATCGTGTAGTCCAAAGGCTAAAGTGATCGACTGCAGATCAGACACCAATAGCAATATTTATCCAGATTAAATAAATTGTACTTCGACATTCCTCGTATAGGATCAAAATTGTACAATCTTGTTTGTAAACATTGAAGAAGGGCGGGTTTTCGTATAAGACCTCATTTTCCATATATTATCTTTTCCGTTTATTTTATCAAACAACAACTGCAAAAACTTGAGTCTTATGCTGGAATCTATTTCCATTGCGTAAAACTCAAAGTTGGCAGTATACGCCAAAATCTAACAGTCTGAGCTTTTATGCCAGATTGCCAAAAATTGTGTTTTTATGCCGAAATTTACATCCAGTGCGTAAAACTCAAAGTTTATAGTATACGCCAAATTTCTACAGTCTGAGCTTTTACGCCAAACTACAAAAATATGGAGTTTTTTACGCTGACACATTAGGAATGTGGGCGTAATAATAAAACATCTCTATGCATCATCTTTCTCGAAGGGACTCTTAGCACAGAAGATGACCTTGCGCATACACGTACAACGTGTGCGAAGGGTTTTATTCCTATCAAAAGACTTTACCGGTAATGTATGGAGCGCAGCTCGACGGCGGAGCACTTCGTTCAGAATGGGGCTCATTCAGCCTAATGGGGGTTGCTCGTGCTTGAGCAGAGGAGCGAGACGAAGAAGCAACCTTCTTTCTCTTAGCAGTAGAAGCCTGTTTAGGTGCCATAGCGAATCTGAGTTCTCAGGAAAGAGACGAAGAAGAAAGTTTTTGGAAAGCAAGGGTTTTGCAAAGACAGATGAAGGGTTTCTCTCTCAAGACCATGAGCTATTTATAGAGTTCGGATAACACTTCGAATACCTAACCAAATCCGATATTTAATAGTCAGTTATGATTTGGGACCACGTCAGCCTATCATTTTGAAAAAAGAAGAAGATGGACAGTTGTGCTGCATAGTGGATTGTGATTTTACGTGCAGAACAGATCTATGGGTTTTACGCTCAGAGGCTATAAATCTATGGTTTTACGCTCAGAAGCTTTTATGTTCAGAGGCTACAAATCTATGATTTTACGCTCAGAGGCTACAAATCTATGGTTTTATGCTCAGGAGCTTTTACGCTCAGAGGCTACAAATTTATGGTTTTACGCTTAGAGACTATAAATCTATGGTTTTACGTCCAGGAGCTTTTACGCTCAGAGGCTATAAATCTATGGTTTTACGCTCAGAAGCTTTTATGCTCAAAGGCTATAAATCTATGATTTTACGCTCAGAGGCTACAAATCTATGGTTTTACGCACAGAAGCTACAGACCTATAATTTTACGCTCAGAAGTTAACAGATGCTATGGTCTATGACTTTTTCGAGAAGGCCAATTACAAGGGTTTACACAGAAAATGCTCCTTTTTGGCTATAAAACATTCTAAGTGCCTGAAACACACAGAGGTCAGCTTTGAAGATGACTCTTCTTCTTGGGCCATTGGAAGTTCATTCGAAGTCTAGTCAAAATTTTTTACATCTAAGTTCAAGTATGCGGACATTTCTCGCCCTATTTCGAGAGATTTTTGGGGAAACCATTCTTGAAGATAATGGTTTGAACAGAAACTCTTCGTATCCGAGAAGTGTCAGTTCCAAATTCTTATGCGACTCCTCGTCCAAAAAATAGCATGACAGTTGGATCCTTAAGACAACTTAATGCTAAAGAGCTTTTTACGTATCTTCCGTTACGCGTAAAAGTCAGGACGTGACCAGATAAATATTTATCAGAGTTAGCATAAAATTATTCAGACGTGTCGAAGCTGCACATTATCAGACTTCCTCACAGCAAATATGGCAAATCAGCAATGCGTAAAAGAAGACAAGTTTATTGATCATGATTATATATGATGGAAATCCAGCTTATAAAGGATTTTTCATTTTTAAGATTACATATGATGGAAATCCTTTTTCTACAAAGGATTTCTCATTTTTATTTAAGATCACGCCGAGAATCTGTTGTGCCAAGTTCTCATATTGGTAGAGATCTTTTTCTTCTTCTACGGCACTTCATCAGCTTCTGCGGTCGATGAACAAGAAAATGGTGAATGGCGGGAGGATACAGAACTGGGCTTGTTTAAATTATTCAAGCCCCCCATACGCCATGGCGGCCATGCCTAGAATTGTGCTAGGGATTCCGACCCAATACAATACTCGAAGACATGGCCAAACTGCCCACCAGTGTCTAGCTCCATAATAGGGGAAAATACAGCTAGCAAGCTGTGTGGTCCGATGCGACCCTTCCTTTCTCCTGGATGAATTGCCATATAAAATTGCTGATTATTCCGAGCAAAGGAAGCTATGATATCCTTCCATGATCCATCGAAGACGCCTCTTTTTACGGTTCCTTACATGCTGGAAGAACATGATCTTATTCTTCTTCAGGTCAGCCCAATGGATCTCGGCAACCATCTTTTTTGGTGAAGGAAGTATGGAAAGACAAGTTCACTTGCTTTCCTTTATATAGGCAGAAAAGAATATACCAAATCCCAACAAATTCCTGAAATCCGTCCAGATATCAGCCTCGCAGAACGAGTCAAATTTGACCATTTCATGCTTCATTCAAAGTATTTCAAATTACGAGAAATTTGAAAAGTTTGAAGGGGGTCTTGTAGAAGCATAAAAAATATGTTGGGGAATTATACGCGTAAAACCCCCAACGTGCATGAAGCACGCATAAAATAGAAGCTTCAGCGCTGAGTGGCATAAAATATGACTTCAGAGCTGCCCGCGTAAAGCAGCACTTCAAGACTATTTTGGCGTAAAAAGGTTGCTACACCTCCTTCCGGCGTAAATTATGTCTGCTTTTAAATGCAGCGTGAAGTTGTATGAGGACCTCTTCGTATTCCTCGAATGAACCTGTCAGACAGAACAGTGAACCTGACTCCTGACAAGAGCACTACATGATGATTGAGAGGACGGCTGTAATGATGATTCTGCACAGAGACCCAGACTATCGTTTAGTGACATAATCCTTGATATAAGTCATTTTTACGCGTTCAAGGAATACGCTACCTATTCTACATAGGCAGAGATGAGTTTTTACGCTCAAGATGAGACAAAACCAAATACTGCGTCAAAAGCTGTTCTTCGTATAGAACTCGAGGCACATCTCTGCAGTTAATACGCGAGATGGGGGCAGATCTCTGCATTTAATACACGAGATTTGGTTCTACTTTTAATGACTGGGAGAGCTAAAATTAGGGCTAATATGCTCACATCACTATCCCTGTATATTACGCCAACCAGGCTATTTTCAACTATAGGAGCACGCCGTATGCTATCTCCTCGAAATATGCCAATCAGGCTATTTTCAACTATAGGAGCACGCCGTATGCTATCTCCTCAAAATATGCCAACTCTGGCTATATTTGCAAAGGTATGTGATAAGGCTATTTGGTCCATTATACGCTCCAGACCTCAGTCAAGAAAGGATAATTGACAATCTTTATGCTGGTTACCTATTATGCAGCTACTTGGCTTTTACGCCAACAGAACAACTATTTGGGTTTTATGCCAACGAGACAGTTATTTGGCTTTTATGCCAACCATCTCTACGCGAGGGGCAGTTATCTATGTGGCTTGCATGCCGTGGTCTTCGAGAAGCAGTTATACGCATTATCTCATAATGGGACACGCGTCACACGCAGATTCAGGAGATCATTCAGACGTGGGTAGCAGTTATTATAACCGTCGGGTAAAAGGTGCAACTCTTTCCACAATCGGCTTCTACGCCGACTGGTCAGTTACTATGACTGATCTCTATAAATAGAGACTTTCTGTCACAGGAGAAGGGGGTCGAAAAGAGATTGGAATCAGAGGAGATCAGAGAGAGAGCACATACAGAGAGTGTTGATTGACAACTTTGGCAACGAAAATTCAATCCCTCATGCAATCTTTAAAACTTCTTCTTCTTCTACAACACTTCTTCATCATCGTGTGGTCCAAGGGACAAAGTGATTGACCGCAGATCAGACTCATATAGCAATATTTCCCCAGAATTATTTTTATTGTACTTAACATCCTCGTATAGGATTAATTGTACTCTTTTTTTCTTGTTTGTAAACAAAGAAAGGGTTTCGTATAAACCTAGTTTTATTTCTCTGTTTATCATCAAACATCACTGAGTAATAACGAACAATAACATCTCATGATGTTGATCCACATATACCAATATATGTAACATCGTGTCAGGAATCAAATATCTTAATACTAAATATATATAACATAGAGTATCAAATAAGAAAACTATTAGATAATATAATAGTCTGTGGTCCAGAGCAATGAATATCAAACTATGTCCAAACTGGTGTCATACTGGCCTATATAAGAAATTATATGTCAATAAAGTATTAGAAATAATAAATAGGTCTTAAATAGCTTAAAACAATATTTCTATGTCAAAATTAGGTCATACTAGTCAGACTAGGTCAAACTATATCAATACCTTGCTAAACTAGATTTTCTTGGTTATATCCAGGTTTCTAGCTCATTACCTTAATATATATACTATTACCTACAATACCTACTAGTATCTTGGCCTATAGGCAATTACCTTAGTATAACTCACTAGTCCAATACCAACACAAATATCTAACCCAAATATCCATATCTTAACATATACTTATATAATACCTTAGTTGTATCTAAGTATCTGTATGCATACTTAGTAGTTACTTATACAAAATATACCAAATACTATAGTAATTACCTAACAACTTACTCTTGAATATCTTAACTCAATTCCTGATACTAATATTTAACCCTAGTACCTTATACTAACTGAATATCCTAATATTTACCACTTATATATAACCCTAGTTGTTTTTGTAACTCACGATACAACTCATACTCCAATATCTACACAATTATACCTAATACTAACCAAAATACCAAATCATACCACACTTTTAATACCTTACCCTCATATATTACCTTAGTATCTTGAAACATTCCCAATACTTACTAATGCAACATGTGACACCCTTGCATAAAAATACTCTAATACACATATCCTTACTTTCAGATATATACCCAAGGTTGCACTCATGGATACCCTCAAGTTTATTAAGTTACTTAACAACCACATCTGTGTATCATATTGACACACTCAATCCTCATACAAATACTCCATGCTCCCATAAACATAACTCTACATATCCTACTCAGTATTGATGATTCCTCCTCATTTCAGAGATTTGCACCAAGTACAAAACTGCGTCCCCCTCAAGCCTATGTAATGTGGCAGTTGTTTACAACCCTGGGCATTCATTCTAGGTTATGCATTGTCTTCAGGCATGAGTTATATGCTGCAGATCACAACAGGTACAAAACTTTCCTTCTCTCAATGCTTGCTGCTATAGAAGCATAGAAAATCTACACCATTCGCCTTGGTGACTTAGCTCCATACGCCTCGGTGACTCAGGTCCATGCGCCTTATGGGTTCAGCTTTATGCGCTTCAGTATCCTCGCTTTATGCACCAACCATCCAAGAAGTGTCTCATGTTCCCGCAGTTCCATACGCTGCTATGCATCTTAGTGTCCCATGTGGCCGCAGTGCCATACGCCACTACGCATGTAACCTCCGATTTCCAATTTCCAAAATAATTAGATTTTTAATTTATTTTAAAATATCAAGTTTTATAAAATATTTTCTCCTTGAAATTTTATTTGATTTTAAACAATGTTTGATTGTAGAAGGTTATTTAGAATCTTTATAAAAATCATTTTTCTAAATGTCGATGTATTACAAATAAATAAATAAATAATAATATATATATTTTACTCTAGTTTCAAATGTTTATTGGCTTGAAATCATAAAGTTAGTTATTTGATAAAATTAATTAAAAGACTAGTGTTTCTTCATAATAAATTTTATAATTAATTGGGGTAGTAAATAAATGAATTACATACTTCCTAATATTTTGAAAAATGAGTTTAATTAGTAGCTAATCGAAAGCCTCTTAAAAACATTTTTTCTTAAATTTCTTTCTATTTAATTTATCGTTTTCCGTCTCCCATTCACGCCCCCATTCTTCCCACATGAAAAGCCCTTTATACTTAATCCGGCCATTTATTATTGGGCCAACCCGCAACCCTTTATCCCACACCATCTCTCCCTATTTAAGTTCTCATTCTCACATTTCCCTAGAAACCCTAATCTTCAATTCATTGGCTAGCCTCCACAAATTCCCAAGGCCAAAGCCACCACCATTTTGTGTGCTCGTGTCCGTGTGTCCAGCATCCGTGTCAGCCGTGATGGCCTCGGGTCCGACCCCGGGTGTCCCACCGTATCCATTCATTTTCTGTGTCCAGTTACAACATTACAACCGATTTTGTGTCCGACACCATCTGGACACATCCACCCCTGTACAGTACTACATCAGATTCCCGTGTCCACACCCGGACACGTCCACTGTGCATCGAGTCCCCGTGTCCAGCCCCGGACACGTCCCCCACAACAAACCCTCGTGTCCATCCCGGACACGTACCCAGACCCTGACACCCAGAACCCTAACCCTAGATCAGGCCGCCGCCGGTGAGCGCCGCTGAATCAAGCCGCCGCCGCAGATCTGACGAGCACCCGCCGCCGTCGTTGGCCGCTGGTTCGTCGTCGAGCTCCGCCGACGTCTCCTCGGACCACCTCACCCTCGAGCCGAGCCCTCGTCAAGCCGCCGACCACCGCCGTGGATTCAGACCCGCCGCGTCGAGCACCCCGCGTCGAGCCGCGTCGAATTCCGCCGCCGCTCCTCGAACGCCGCCGCTCCTCGAGCAGACCGCCGCGCCTCGAAGCCGTCGCCCCTCGAGCAGAGCGCCTGCCCCCTCGATCCAAGCGCCGCCTCGGGTCTGTTGAAGCCGCCGCTGCAGATCCAGCCACCGCCGAGCTCGGAGAGCCGCCGCCCTGCCCGGCGAGACCCCGTGCCGCGCCGACGGAAGAACCCTCGGGTGAGCCTCTTCTTCCCTTTCCCTCTTTTGCTCTGTGGTTAATGATTAGTATAGGTAATTAGTTAATCGTATATAATTAGTTTATATATTAGTTTAATTAGTTAATTAATTATAGATATTAGTTTAGTTAATTCTGATTAGATTAGTTAATTAAATACTTAATCATTTAATCAGTAGATTATTATTAATCAGTAATTAATTATTAATCAGTAATTAATTATGTATAATCAATAGTTAATATATTAGTTTAAGTTAATTATTAATTATATAATTAGTAGTTAATTATATAATTAGTAATTAATTAATCAATTAGTTTATTTATATTGGTTAATTATTTTTGTTAATTAAATGATATAATCAGTTTAGTAAATATAATTAGTTATTTTATATAATTAGTTTAATTAATGTAATTAGTATATGTAATTTGGTTATTTTATATAATTTGGTTATATTAATATGTAATTAGCTAGTTTATGTAATTAGTTTATTTTATGTAACAAATTAAAAGGGTTTTGATATGTAAAAATAATAATAATTTTTGGTTACATTATTAATTAAAAATATAGTTCAATAATCTAAATTAGTTTGAAATTGGTTATTTTGGACTGGTAACTGAAAATTCTAGAGATATATAAATACATTGGCTTTTACATAAATTCTAGATTTTTATAAATAAACTTTTAAGGGTAATGTTGTTCGAAAAGAAAGTTTAACAATTATTGTTCAAATAATTTCGAAAGGATTTATATACGTAAATACGTATTCTAGTATATGTAATTAATTTAGTATCTATGTATATATATATTTTTAGTATATGTATATAATTATTTTGGTATATATATATATATGTATATATGTATATTCTAAAAATGTACTTGCACACATATGTTATGGACGTACTTTGATATACGTTAATATATAAATGTACGTATTTTAGTAAATATACAACTATAGCTAGTAATTTATATTGGTATATATATATATATTTGATATATGCATATATTAGGTTAAATTCTTTTTAGTATGTATACAAGTATTATTTATTTTAAAGTATATTTTTTTCATATATCTACTATTGTAGTTGATGGAAATTATAATATGATTAATTGGTAAATTACTAGGTGACCCTAGTTGACTAGTGCCATGCCTGGCAGAGCCCTGAGTTCATGTATTTGTGATGTGTTAGTGTAGCACCTGATGCAAATGTTGTATTTGATATTTTTAGGACTGTTGGTCCCTCCAGACGATACTCTGGGACAGGACATTGGTTTTACCAGCTAAGGACCCAAGGCGAGTACATTCTCTGATTAGTTTCTAATTTATGATATTTTCTATGTTTACTGTATCTAGTGTAAATATCCATTGCTCTTGACACGCTGGTTACACGGATTGGTATACACGGATCTCGTCATGAGATGTTATTCCTTATTCATGGTGTAGCTTGTACGAGACTTGTTTCCTTGATATCTTGTGCATGTACAGACACTAATTCCCGGGGAGATTTGCTACCTTCCTAGGGAATCCTGTGCCATAGCGTACCATGATTGGATCTACTATACCAGTCGGGGGTTTGGGGAGTACTTTAGTGTAGATATGTGATCATACCCAACTTTATATGTACCATAGCTCACCCCACATCTCACGTCGGGTGCGGCCTGACCATTTATATGCTCCATAGCTGTTACGTGTGATTAGCCTGATCTCTACATGCACCATAGCTAACCAACGGTTAGCCTGACTTTATATGAACCATAGCTAATCACATGTAACCAGCCTGATCAAGTTCCCAAGCCGATCACATGTTGAAGCTAGTACTCACACACTTAGTCATAGGTTTCTTGCTCATTGACATATGGTTCTTTTCCTGCATTTACTTACAGTATTTCCAGTATTTCTCTCATTGTACATTTCTCGTACCTATACATGCATCTGGTATGTTTCCATCTAGAACTGCTACATAGTTTATGTCATTTATATAGAACTGCTATTTAGAGATGTACTTTGCTCCTTCCTGACTGGAAAATATTTTTCCAGACTGTGACCTTAGTAGACTGGTTTCCGACACACTTGGGGAAATTGGATGTTACTGATTGCAGGTATGATTATTGTGTCTTTGGACTTGTGTTCTTTTATTTCTTCATTTCCTATCGTGCTGTAGTTGTGATTGAGTATGTTGTTGATATTTTATAGTATCATCCGAGTCTCCTTATGGAGTTGGATACTAGCGTGAGATTGTTAGATAGTACTCGACCTAGACAGCGTTCTACCGTCGATGCTGCGGCGTAGGCTGGACGTACCCACGCATTCGTGCCCCTAAACCGGGTGCGGGTCGTGACACGTTTTAGTGGTGGCCCATGCAGGTCAGACTTCGCTAGTTGTGCGATGTCGTAGTAGTGCGACGTCATAGTTGTACTATTGCGTACCTGCTATTAAATATAGGACATAGGATACTAGGATGAGAGAGGATACTCAATCACAATTTCTTGGAAGATTTCCTGGGATGACCCCATGAGAATCTTATTTTCAATTTAAATCTTTCCTTGTTTCCGTCCGCTCTCGCTTGTTGTTACTGAACTTGATTCTTGTTGAGCAGTTGTTAAATTAAATTCTTGGTATCATTTTTGAGTTTGATTCTTGTTAACCAGTTGTTAACTTTAATTCCTGGTATCGTTGTTGAGTTGATTTCATATTGAGATGAAATTTTATGGACTAGAATTTATGGTATCATCTGATGACATATATTGATGAGGACAGTGAGAAAGGTAAAACGTCTACTTTGGTTATGGAACCTAGAGTTTATCGCAGCCATATTAGCTGTCGTGACGAGACCGTAGGAACCTGACTTGGATGTACATACTGTAGTTATGAAACTTAGGGTCTCTCGCAGCCATACCGGTTGGCGTGGCGAGGATTCTAGATGACATGATTATAGAGTTGCATACCTTAGTTACGGAACCTGTCGGTTATCGCACCTATGCTTACTGGCGTGGCGAGGATTCTGTGTGTCATGATTTCGGATGGACGTGTATGATTATCAGGTTGTATCTTAAATTGGTTCCTAAAATATCATCTCAAGACTTATCTATTTCTGTTATTCCAGGACTTTGTTCCACCGCTTCTTTCTTTACTAGCAGTAAAGATACCTTCTGTCCTCAATTCAGTCTTTGAGCTCCTATTCCTTGAGGATTTCTTGTTAAGTATGATAATTAGTGGCTTGTAATTTTGTTTGTGTCTTGTATTAGTATTGACTGTGTTGCTAGTGATTTGTAAGTGTTTCTTAGTTGGGCATGTGAGCAGTAGGCTTTAATCTAGAGTTAGCCCTTAGCATAGTACCTTGTACCAATGATTCTGGGAGTAGTGTCATTAGAGACTAAGAGTTGAGGAGAGTATAGAGTATCAGTGATAGTTCTCAGAGTTAGTATCAGAGCCAATTACCCGTCCTGGATAATCATGATTATGTAATTGAGTGATCTATGTAAACGATTAAGTATCCGGGAATTGTGTTAAGGATTTGTGGAGCATGATGTCCAATTTGATGATTGATATCGGAAATGTTAAAGGTAAGGAAATGTATATGTATAAAGGGTTTAATGAGATGTCATAAGTAGAGAAATATCGGGATTAGTAATGGAAGTTGTGAAGCGTATCACGGATTAGTTTAATAGGCTTTAAAGGATTGAAGGAAATACATATACAACCATCGAGATGAGGAACCATACACATACCCATGAGAGTAAAGAAACATGAAGTGTTATAGAGGATACAGGTGATCATGAGTCTAATGAGCTTGATGAGATAATCCATTAATGCAGCTAGTGATATAATACCAAGAGTGCCGATGATTCTATATCAAGGATTACTGAAAATGGTGCTAGTAACAGTAAGCACTCGGTGTGATGATAATTAGATGATATACCAGTTGACATAAAAATGAAATTATGAAAGAAAACACAGTTGATGGTAACTTTGATCATTGGAGGTAATAGTGCAAGTGATTCAGGCAGTACAAATTAGTACACAGTTTTAGACAATAGAGGTATTAAGAGCACCTTGAGTATCAGAGACCGTGAGCACTAATATGTATATAGAGGAGTTATAAATTAAAAGGTGGAAATGAATTTTAAATTTTCAGAATTTTAAGGAGTTGAGATTTTATGTTGTTAAAATATAGAGGATTTAAATTTGATTCCCTAAACATAGTTAAGGCTACAAAGATTTTAGAAGTGATTAAATTTTATTTCGATGTGAAGTACCTAATTTTGAGGAGGTATATGCATTTTATTTTAAGTTGATCGGGAAGTTAAACCTTGACGATTATTTTGAGGATTTATTTTTGGTAGATGAGAGATATGAATATTAATATATGATTAGTTGATATGGGTACCAGTGTACATGAATAGGAATTTGTTAGTGTACTAGAGTTAAGTGTTTGTTAGAGATAGTGGACACTACAAGTAATATGTTAACATGATCCTTCTTCCTTCCTAATGTTCCTTTTCTTTCGCCTTTCGATTGATTGATTGATTTTCCTAGTACTGTGGTTCACATGCATAATTTTTCTTGTTAAAATATAACTAGTAGTACCCCTAACCGAGACTGAAATACCATGACAAAAGACACATGACCTATATATTTTCTCAAATTGCATGGCTGTAAGTAGAGTTTTCTTAAACCATGATCATTGGGGTTTTGACCATAGCGAAGATCTATGACAAGGTTATGACTGACAAAAAAGGGACAAGATGATTAAACTTGTGGATAAGCATTTAATTAAATAAAGAGTTAAGGCGTTAATAAAAGAATTGGCGGATCATTAATTTTACGAAGATTGAGGATGATTGAAACTCGAGGATAAATATTGACTTGAAAGGAGAGTTAAGAAATTGACAGAACCAAAAATTTGAGGATTTAATTAATTTTAAGGAGGTCTTGATATGATTGAATTGATTATTTAAAATTTGAGAAATTCGAGAGATTATCATTTTATCTATTTGATTGCAAGATAGAAATTTTATATATTATGAATGTTGCATTAAAGATTCTGGAAGCATCGCATCGTTGAATATTTGAGGAAAACGAAAATCAGAAAATAAAATCGTAAATGGAATAGTGTCGAATTAAATTCTTGGGATGAGGAGTTAGATTGGAATAAGCATCAATTGAAATTGAGTTAGAGGAGTAAGATGATTGATGAGTATTTAAAGTTAAATTTTGGGATGCAGATTTTTAAGTTTTATAAATATGCATCGATGGGATTTCAATTAAAAGGATTGGATAGTAAATTTTGTATTTAGTTATTTACTCAAAATTTGAGGAGATTATGATACGACTGGAATTCAATTAAAATATTAAGGATTGAGTAGTAAATTTTACATTGGGATAATAAATTCAGAGGAGGAAAAAAAAAAATATTGGTTCAAAATTTGGAAACATTATACATACGGATAAAGAAATATGGAATGAAATGAAGCTCATGGTAAAGAAGATTATAATATAATTGATTATGGGATCATATAATTGAAGGTCGTAAGGTAAGATCATGGTATATTGAGGTTGTGATTTAAATTAAAATCTTGACCATGACAGTAACATTTGAAATCGAAGAAAATAAGCGAGGTATAGTTGATGTAAGATAAACAAACTCGAGTTTGATGATAAGGATTTTGGACATGTAATAAATTTTGATTCAGAAATTCTAAGATCTAATCTAATAAAGTTTGTGGAATTTGAAACTTTTATAGATATTAGTTAATGATGAATCACAAGATTGAGAAAAGTAAAAATGAACGAGGATAAAAAAGAAGGATTATTTTCAGGTGGTAGTAAAGACTATTTTTCCTAGAAATTAAGAAAGGCGATTAGATGTCTCTTGATTACATTCTGAAGGATGTATTTAAGTTTCTTAAATCAAATTGTCGATCGTATCTTTCGAATTAGCTATAACTTTCATGTCTATATCATTAATTATACTGGGTCTTCCTTGGTTTAGTTACTTTAAAAAGGTAACGTGCATTATTCAAATTATCTGTTTTTGTGATCGTGTCTACTTCCCAAAACCTAAACTTTCTAGAGGATTCAAAACCGAGCCATGATTCCTTCAAGTTATTCCTGTCTTAAACCATATTTTCTTTTTCTTCATGTTTTCTTCTGTTTGGTAAGTATTCTCCTTATAGAAATATTTTCTTCAATGATATATTCATCATTATGAACAACAAAATTTTTATCCTAGTCACCCCTAAATTTCGAGGACGAAATTTTTCTAAGGTGGATAGACTTGTAACCTCCGATTTCCAATTTCCAAAATAATTAGATTTTTAATTTATTTTAAAATATCAAGTTTTATAAAATATTTTCTCCTTGAAATTTTATTTGATTTTAAACAATGTTTGATTGTAGAAGGTTATTTAAAATCTTTATAAAAATCATTTTTCTAAATGTCGATGTATTACAAATAAATAAATAAATAATAATATATATATTTTACTCTAGTTTCAAATGTTTATTGGCTTGAAATCATAAAGTTAGTTATTTGATAAAATTAATTAAAAGACTAGTATTTCTTCATAATAAATTTTATAATTAATTGGGGTAGTAAATAAATGAATTACATACTTCCTAATATTTTGAAAAATAAGTTTAATTAGTAGCTAATCGAAAGCCTCTTAAAAACATTTTTTCTTAAATTTCTTTCTATTTAATTTATCGTTTTCCGTCTCCCATTCACGCCCCCATTCTTCCCACATGAAAAGCCCTTTATACTTAATCCGGCCATTTATTATTGGGCCAACCCGCAACCCTTTATCCCACACCATCTCTCCCTATTTAAGTTCTCATTCTCACATTTCCCTAGAAACCCTAATCTTCAATTCATTGGCTAGCCTCCACAAATTCCCAAGGCCAAAGCCACCACCATTTTGTGTGCTCGTGTCCGTGTGTCCAGCATCCGTGTCAGCCGTGATGGCCTCGGGTCCGACCCCGGGTGTCCCACCGTATCCATTCATTTTCTGTGTCCAGTTACAACATTACAACCGATTTTGTGTCCGACACCATCTGGACACATCCACCCCTGTACAGTACTACATCAGATTCCCGTGTCCACACCCGGACACGTCCACTGTGCATCGAGTCCCCGTGTCCAGCCCCGGACACGTCCCCCACAACAAACCCTCGTGTCCATCCCGGACACGTACCCAGACCCTGACACCCAGAACCCTAACCCTAGATCAGGCCGCCGCCGGTGAGCGCCGCTGAATCAAGCCGCCGCCGCAGATCTGACGAGCACCCGCCGCCGTCGTTGGCCGCTGGTTCGTCGTCGAGCTCCGCCGACGTCTCCTCGGACCACCTCACCCTCGAGCCGAGCCCTCGTCAAGCCGCCGACCACCGCCGTGGATTCAGACCCGCCGCGTCGAGCACCCCGCGTCGAGCCGCGTCGAATTCCGCCGCCGCTCCTCGAACGCCGCCGCTCCTCGAGCAGACCGCCGCGCCTCGAAGCCGTCGCCCCTCGAGCAGAGCGCCTGCCCCCTCGATCCAAGCGTCGCCTCGGGTCTGTTGAAGCCGCCGCTGCAGATCCAGCCACCGCCGAGCTCGGAGAGCCGCCGCCCTGCCCGGCGAGACCCCGCGCCGCGCCGACGGAAGAACCCTCGGGTGAGCCTCTTCTTCCCTTTCCCTCTTTTGCTCTGTGGTTAATGATTAGTATAGGTAATTAGTTAATCGTATATAATTAGTTTATATATTAGTTTAATTAGTTAATTAATTATAGATATTAGTTTAGTTAATTCTGATTAGATTAGTTAATTAAATACTTAATCATTTAATCAGTAGATTATTATTAATCAGTAATTAATTATTAATCAGTAATTAATTATGTATAATCAATAGTTAATATATTAGTTTAAGTTAATTATTAATTATATAATTAGTAGTTAATTATATAATTAGTAATTAATTAATCAATTAGTTTATTTATATTGGTTAATTATTTTTGTTAATTAAATGATATAATCAGTTTAGTAAATATAATTAGTTATTTTATATAATTAGTTTAATTAATGTAATTAGTATATGTAATTTGGTTATTTTATATAATTTGGTTATATTAATATGTAATTAGCTAGTTTATGTAATTAGTTTATTTTATGTAACAAATTAAAAGGGTTTTGATATGTAAAAATAATAATAATTTTTGGTTACATTATTAATTAAAAATATAGTTCAATAATCTAAATTAGTTCGAAATTGGTTATTTTGGACTGGTAACTGAAAATTCTAGAGATATATAAATACATTGGCTTTTACATAAATTCTAGATTTTTATAAATAAACTTTTAAGGGTAATGTTGTTCGAAAAGAAAGTTTAACAATTATTGTTCAAATAATTTCGAAAGGATTTATATACGTAAATACGTATTCTAGTATATGTAATTAATTTAGTATCTATGTATATATATATTTTTAGTATATGTATATAATTATTTTGGTATATATATATATATGTATATATGTATATTCTAAAAATGTACTTGCACACATATGTTATGGACGTACTTTGATATACGTTAATATATAAATGTACGTATTTTAGTAAATATACAACTATAGCTAGTAATTTATATTGGTATATATATATATTTGATATATGCATATATTAGGTTAAATTCTTTTTAGTATGTATACAAGTATTATTTATTTTAAAGTATATTTTTTTCATATATCTACTATTGTAGTTGATGGAAATTATAATATGATTAATTGGTAAATTACTAGGTGACCCTAGTTGACTAGTGCCATGCCTGGCAGAGCCCTGAGTTCATGTATTTATGATGTGTTAGTGTAGCACCTGATGCAAATGTTGTATTTGATATTTTTAGGACTGTTGGTCCCTCCAGACGATACTCTGGGACAGGACATTGGTTTTACCAGCTAAGGACCCAAGGCGAGTACATTCTCTGATTAGTTTCTAATTTATGATATTTCCTATGTTCACTGTATCTAGTGTAAATATCCATTGCTCTTGACACGCTGGTTACACGGATTGGTATACACGGATCTCGTCATGAGATGTTATTCCTTATTCATGGTGTAGCTTGTACGAGACTTGTTTCCTTGATATCTTGTGCATGTACAGACACTAATTCCCGGGGAGATTTGCTACCTTCCTAGGGAATCCTGTGCCATAGCGTACCATGATTGGATCTACTATACCAGTCGGGGGTTTGGGGAGTACTTTAGTGTAGATATGTGATCATACCCAACTTTATATGTACCATAGCTCACCCCACATCTCACGTCGGGTGCGGCCTGACCATTTATATGCTCCATAGCTGTTACGTGTGATTAGCCTGATCTCTACATGCACCATAGCTAACCAACGGTTAGCCTGACTTTATATGAACCATAGCTAATCACATGTAACCAGCCTGATCAAGTTCCCAAGCCGATCACATGTTGAAGCTAGTACTCACACACTTAGTCATAGGTTTCTTGCTCATTGACATATGGTTCTTTTCCTGTATTTACTTACAGTATTTCCAGTATTTCTCTCATTGTACATTTCTCGTACCTATACATGCATCTGGTATGTTTCCATCTAGAACTGCTACATAGTTTATGTCATTTATATAGAACTGCTATTTAGAGATGTACTTTGCTCCTTCCTGACTGGAAAATATTTTTCCAGACTGTGACCTTAGTAGACTGGTTTCCGACACACTTGGGGAAATTGGATGTTACTGATTGCAGGTATGATTATTGTGTCTTTGGACTTGTGTTCTTTTATTTCTTCATTTCCTATTGTGCTGTAGTTGTGATTGAGTATGTTGTTGATATTTTATAGTATCATCCGAGTCTCCTTATGGAGTTGGATACTAGCGTGAGATTGTTAGATAGTACTCGACCTAGACAGCGTTCTACCGCCGATGCTACGGCGTAGGCTGGACGTACCCACGCATTCGTGCCCCTAAACCGGGTGCGGGTCGTGACAACGCATCTTAGTATCTCATATTCCCGTACTGAATGTGCCACTACACATCTTACTGTCTGGTGTGCCCGCAGTGAGAAGGGAGTTAGGCAGGCAATGAATGGTTATTGCTGTGTTATTTTAAAAAAGAAAGTCGAGCGAAGTGAGGTTGAGGTGAGGCGACCGAAGGGAGGGTGAGGTGAGAGTAAGAAGCAGCGGAATCCGCTTGGGATGATTTTAGGCATGACATATTCCGTTTGGCAAACTCCGAACCCGTAGCTCAAATAGCCAAATGGAATAGGAATAGTCAAGCTTAGTATTTGTTATTCCCTCTTCTCAATCGACGAAGCCTCACATCTGAGACCATTAGCCGCTTCGGTAGTTTCTCTCGGAGCGGTCGCCTCCCTTTCTTGCTTTCGAGCGTGCCATGCGCCACTACTCATCTTAGTATCTTATGCGCCTACAGTGCCATGCGCCACTATGCATCTTAGTATGTGCCTGGGATATCATGCGCCACTACTCCTTCAAGTGTTCTTCATGTGCCAAGTGGAAGTATCCCAAGGTGCAGTCACAACTATCCAAATAAAGGCATATCACATGTCACGAGTATTATGGGCGACAGCAACCCCAGATCATGGCTTTACATGTGGCAGCTTTAACACTGTATGCGCCTGCAGTACCATGCGCCAACATGCTGCCCGCGTACATGCTCTTATGTAAAGCCGTCCTAAGGCTATAAATAGTGGGCATCTCCCACACGCAAGCAAGCAGCCGTATCTACACATAAAAGAGACATGCGTAGAGGCAGCGTCTACACGTAAAAAATGAGGAAAAGAAGACAGGAGCGCCGCTAGAAGCCTTGTCAACCTCCTTGGTCCCAGATCATCAACTGAGTAAAGGAGCCGCTGTAGTGCTCGATCTCCACTATAACACTTGCCCAGATCTTCCTTTTTTTACTTAGATCCTCTTGTATAGGGATTCTCTTGTATTCTTTATCAATTCATAATAAATAAAAGTTTTATACCCTCCACCCAAAACCTCTATTTTTGCGATATCGACAAAAATGGTAACTCTGCTGGGGAAGAGCTTCTCCTCCAACGAGAAGCTGGTGACATAATCCGACGTGACCAAGTTAGGTTTGACTCAGAGGATGTTGGTCATTTGCTTCAACCAAAATGCATTCGAAGATATGCTGGACAAGTCGAGCTCTCCAATAAGGCCCGTAGGATATTGTAAGGTCAGAAATTTGGGATGTTAGTGCCACTATGCCAAGCCCGAAGTCGTTATTCGATGCATCGTCAACCCACGCCATAGTTGTACCAAAGGTTGACCTGTACTCCGTCGACAAGATGAGTCCCTTGCCGAGGCTAGCACGACCTCAAAAGTTTGTAAGATGTGGGTTGCTAAGGCCGCTGTAATGAACCCCGAATCCGCTCAAGAAGTGTCGCCAACCTTTTTCGCAGGTGCACATAAGGTTGGCACATATCCTGTCTCCATCTCTAAAGCTGCACTCAAGAAGAGCCGTGCCAAGTCCCACGATCCGTGCACACAGCATCGTCTAGGCCAGAAAAGATATATTGATCATAGGCGCATGGTACCTCCTCAAATCAAGGCCGCTTCTAACAAGGGATCGTCTATCCCTAACCTAGATTCCATGTACTACGAGCCTAAGGACATTGGAGCAAGGAAACCAAAAATATCCCGAGCCATGCACGCTCGAGAGGCTGCGCCGTCAACTCTCCAAAAGCATTCGCCGTTGTCTGTGACACGTGCTGCTAATGGAAGACTCTATAGGACCGACCCAGGTGCTCATATACCAGAAGTGGGCTGACCCTTAGTGCCTTCTCGAATCTACTTGGATGTCGCAGTTGCACCTAAACCAAGTCGGGGAACAAATATTTAAATGACAGACCCATGCGCCCAAGCCACCTAAGCTCATGTAGTTGGTCCATCTCGCCTTAAGTCTTCCATTAATGATCCAGTTATAGTTTTTGCAGAAGAACTGGGTCAGGGAAAATATACCACTATTGCCTCCATGAACAAAGCTCGCTCGAGCGCATGAAGTGGGGGCAAAAGTGAAGGTTCCATAGTCTGATTTACGCAACATGATTAGTCATAAGTGTAAGACGAGAGAGGCGACCCTCGCACATGATGTGTCATCTGGCAGACATACTTGTGCCAATATCATCATCAAGTATTTTTGCTCCAAAGCATCAGTTCCTGCAGCCAGATAGTCGGTGTTCCAGCGGCTGCAACCCGCGATGCCAACCTGACAACATTATCGAAAACCTATAAATGACGAGAAGAAACTGCCCGTAGCCTCGTGTTGCTCAACATAGAGGTCTTTCCCCATGAAGAACATCTCAAAGAAAATCTTGCTTAATCTAAAGGCATCGGTTAGCATACCACGGAGCCGTTCGAGGAATAGCAAGCAAGTACCCACAATAGGGGTATTTCAAGGTACACGCTAAAGAACAAAGACTGGGGTAGCCATGCCTCCTTGAATCAATCTTTAGTCAGATCTGGGGGTAGCAGTCCCCTAGTGTTATATGACAACCCATCCTTCTAAGAGGATAATGAACCTCTGCACATAAATAACAGATTAACTGGGGGTAGTCTTGCATTCCCGAATCAAGCTCCAACCGAAGTTGGGGGTAGCAGTCCCCCGGTGTTCTAAAATAATTCATCTATCTAAGAGGACAGTGAACCTCTGCACACGGATGACAGCTTAGCTGGGGTAGCCGTACACTCCAGGACAAGCCCACAACTGAAACTGGGGGTAGCAATCCATCGAATAATAAAAGTGATGCGATACCCCCTACTCTCCCTGAGGATAGTGATACTCAGATATTAGAGGCAAAAAGTGAAGCATCTACCTTCCCGTCCATCTCCTTCCACTTAATTCCAATGTACATGGCAGGAGACGAATATGACGTCGAATCCAGCAGCTAACAATGCCTCGAGACACTCGAAGCCATGATGCAGGCTTTGAGTATTTCGAAGAAGACTTTGACTCATACAGTACTGGAGCTCCGGGAAAGTGTCACCCCAATACAGTCGCAAGGGCCGAGACAAACAAACGAAGAACCCGATGCTCCTGATCCGACTTTTCAGGTTGCAAGCAGTCATACAGCGCCTCGATCCTCTGTCCCTCTTTTGACAGATGATATCCAGGAGACTCTTAAGGACCTGAGTGCCCGCATTGACGCTCGAGACAACCAGGACAGGCACTACAAAAATATATTATTTTAACGACAAAATTATTCGTCACTAAAATGAATATTTTTGTCGCTATTTGCATTTAGAGACTGATTAGCGATAAAAATATTCCGTCAGAAAAATTAATGTCGCTACGAAAATTCTGTCGCTAATCCGTCGATAAAGCGACGGATTGAGCGACATAAATCCAGTAAAAGATCAGTGATGTATAATTTTAATTGCTAAACTTTTTGACTACTTACTGACAAAATAACGACGGATTATGTGAGCCAAAAATTTACCAAAATTTTTAGAAGGTTTTGCACATTCAGGGCTCACAGAGTTTATCCCTAATTCATCGTTAAGTCGTCACTCTCAGTGACGGATTAGCGACGGATGTTAGCGACGGACTCTGATACATGTTTGGTATATTTGTGCGTATCAAACGTTTTAAAATTGAATAAAATAATAATCACCCTTGTCGATTAATTTACATGCGATAGATAAGTTTTTCTCTTTTATATGCTTTTATAATCTTAATATAACCTAATATAACTTCATAAACCATTAGAATGGATAAAAGATTAACCTATAAACTTAGAAATGTCATAGTTTGGCTGTTTGACCTAGAGTTGACCTAGTTTGACTGTTTTGACCTAAAAACCTAGAATCTAATTAAATTATAAAAATAATCTAATTAAATTGATAAAATTTTATAAAATAACTTACATATGCTTTGGCGGCCCGCTCATCTACGATCTTGCCATGCTTCTTTCTTTTGTGGGTCCACTGGAAGATTGCTGGGAAGTATACGGTCTTGGGGTCTTCTCCGGCTCTGGCGGCTTCATCGTACAGTAAAAATTAAGAAATTAATAAATAAGAAAACAAATTAGAATTACGAAAAAATTGATCTAGCAAAAAATTTTAATACTAACCATCTCTCGAAAATGTTCGACGGTCGGAATGGATCAACTAGTATGGAGATCACCCTTAGCACGGGCAACCTTCACCTTCTCGCAGTTGGCCTTGTAGGCCGGGGTGTCCATATTATTCTTCATCTCCTCCCAGTACTCTGCCTTCAACTACTCCTTGTGATAATCCGGTCCAAGTAACGCCAGCGCCTTCTAGTCATTGATCATATCTCTCAATATCTTGTTGGCGGCGATCTTGTAGTACTTTCGGATATCACTATCTCTATGATCCAGCAACCAGTACAACCTCTGTAAATTAGAAAAATAATTTATATCATTGTAATCAGAAAATTATATATTATTATAAATAAAATTTATATACATACCTCGAGCTTCTCTAGCCAAGCGAATCGTCGATCGAGTAGGATGTCGCTGAAGTTGATATAAGGGCCATCAAAGTAGCCCCGCATGATCTCCCCCAGATTATTCCCATCCATGATCAGAAAGAATCTGAAATAAGTAGACAATATATAATTAGAATAAAAACTACAAAATAAATGTATGAAATGACAAATAAATGCTTATGTCGTTCCATCGTCCCATAGCTCGGGACGACAAATATTGGCTGGCCGCTCTGGTAGAGTAGAGGGGCCTACAAATCCTGGATGACTGTTTATGGTGGAAAATGAAAGAATGAAGATGTATTCAAGATGGGGTTTACACGAAACCCGTCTTCTTTGGTTTACAAACAAACTTGTACAATTTGATCCTATACGAGGATGTGGGAGTACAATTTATTTAATCTGGATAAATATTGCTATAGGTGTCTGATCTGCAGTCGATCACTTTAGCCCTTGGACCACACGATGATGAAGAAGTGTCGTAGAAGACAGGAAGCAGCTTCGAAGGTTGCAAAAGAGGGTGGATGTACGATGCCAAAGTCGTCGATCCATACTCTTTGCCTGCGCTCCGGGTTCTCTCTCTCTCTCTCTCTCTCTTGACCTCTGGTTCGATCTTTATTGGAAGTTGGACCTTAATTTCTTTGACCCTCCAATTTGTCGACCTTGTTCCTCATTGATAGAGGTCTCTACTTATAGAGTTTTAGTGACAGTGACCACTTCGTCGGTGTAGAAACCGAGGAGTGGAAAGTACAGCACCCTTTTACACAACGGTTAAAATAACCAATGCCTGCGTATAAATGATCCTTTGAATGAGCGTGTGACGCGTGTCCAACTAAGGGGACAAAATGCGTATATCTACTGCAAAGATCACAGCGTAGAAGCCATGTAGGTAGGTATCCCTCGTGTAGAAGAGGTGGGCGTAGAAGCCAATGTCTGTCACCACGGCGTAGAAGCCAAGTAGGCATAGGAGCCAAAAATAGGCGTAGAAGCCGAGTGGACGTAGAAGCCGAATGGTCATAGAGGCCGAGTGGGCGTAGAAGCCAAGTGGTCGTAGAGGCCGAGTGGGCGTAGAAGCCAAGTGATCGTAGAGGCCGAGTGGGCGTAGAAACCAAGTGAGCACAGGAGTTGAATGGGCGTAGAAGCCGCTGCGCACCGTGCCATAGTGCTGATGTAGACGTTTTAGCCGGAATTACGACTTTTGAAGATATAATCAAATCTCTTGTATTAAATGCAGAGATTTGCCACCATCCTGTGCTTTAAATATAGAGGCGTGTTTTTGAAGGTCTGCAGCCCTTCTGTGCATCCGTCGCAGAGGCGTGCCTCGAGAAACTGTCATCGCTCTGCGCATCAGTCTTAGAGACGTGCCTGGAGACACTGTCACCGCTCTGCGCATCAGTCGTAGAGGCGTACTTCTAGCAACTGTCATCGCTCTGTGCATTGGTCCGAGAGACGTGCCTCGAGCCCCGTACGAAGTATAGCTTTTGATGTGGCAGGCAGTTTATCTACTGCGGGGCGTAAATAGCTCATGTCTACCTGTGTAAAACAAGGCAACGTATCCCTTTGTGCACGTAAAAGCAGTTTACGCGAAGGAGATGGCGGTAAATGACAGCCTGGGTCACAGTACCGTGCCATCATTATAGCTGTCGTCTGGGTAGTCGAGCAGTATCCCTGGGTAGTCAAGCAGTATCCCTTTGTCAGAAGTCCAGACGTCAGGTTCATTGCAGGATCTGACAGGTTCACTTCGGGGAATACGAAGCGTCTCTCGTACACTTTAATATTGTGTTTGCAAGAGGATGGGTTTCACACCTGGGAATCGATGAAGTACCCTGTTTACGCTGAAGCAGTTTGGACGTACTGCCTTACGTTGAGCTTATATTTCATGCTGTATTTGGCAGAGAAAGCTCTGTTTGTACGCTTGATGGCTCTAAAGGCCTCTGTTTACGCTGCTCTGCATCAATATGCTGCGTATAGCCATCCAGCGTATTTTTATGCTTCTACAAGACCCCCTTTAAAGCTTTTAAATTCCTCGAAATTTGAAACGCTTTGAATAAAGCATGAACCGCTCCTCGTAACTCGAAACGTTTCTGAATGGAGCGTTGAAACGGTCGATGCTGACTTTATAGCGGATTTATTGGGGACTGGTGTGATCTCTTTCGTCTATAAAAAGGCTGGGGGGGTTAACCCGTTCTCCCCATATTTTCTATCACCACGCATAGATGATCGCCGGAGTTCGTTGGGTCGACCTGAGGAAGAAGGAGATCATGTTCTTCCAGCATATAAGGAGCCAAAAAAGATGGCATCTTCGAGCAAGTGTCCACTGCAACGATGGATCATGGAAGGATATCTTAGCCTCCCTTCCTCGGGATAATCAGCAACTTTATATGGCTGTTCTTCCAGGAGAAGGGAATGATCATATTTTACTACACTGCTTGCAAGTGGGGTCTTCTCCTGTTACCTCCGGGGATGAGAGCAGCAACTAGCTCTGACCTCGGGCATTGAGTTGGGTGGAATATATCAACTCAATCTGTCACGGCACATGGAGCATGGGATCTGCATAATTTATGCAAGCCCCAATTCTGTATCCTCCTGCCATTGATCATTGCCATATCAGTCAGTTTGCTGGAACTGACTGACTGCTGGAGAAGATGGATAAAGAATTGTGCCCATGCGAGAACCTGTCAGAACAGCTTCTAGGCGATCTTCAGACGACAATGGGGAAATCCTTTGTAGACGGGATTTCCCTCATATGTAACCATAAAAAATGAAGAAAAACCCCTTGTAGACAGGATTTCCCTTATATGTAATCATGATTTTAATCTTTTAATAAAATTGTCTTGCTTCTTCATATGATCATCTTGCCATACGTTGCTGTGAAGTCTGAATATGTGTAGCTTCGACACGTTTGATTCTTTATGCCGACTCTGTTTAGAAAGAGTGCTAGGTCCTATCCTTTTGTGCATAACGAATAGTCCATAGAATGCTGTTGAGCATTTTGAACATTTAGAACTGTCCCGCCGCTAGGACTGGGGAACCGCGTAGAGCTCTGAACTGTTGCTTTTACTTCTGATGAACAGAATTTTTGTTCAGACTTCGTCTTCAAGAATGATTTATCGAAAATCCCTTGGAACAGGGTCGAAAAATGGCTGTCAAACTAAATTGCCATATTGATAGACGAGATATTCAGACTGGAGTCTGGATGAACCTCCAATTGACCCGAAAAGAATAATTTCTTAATATTTGAACTCTGTATGCTTTGGGTACTTGGGATATTTTTAGACTAAGAAGGAGTATCTTCTGTGTGAACTCCTGTAATCGACCGCCTTGGGAACTGTTCGGATATGCGGAAAGTCAGAGATCCGTAGTGTAGATGAGCTGAAAATCCTGAGTTCGTAGCCTATTGAGCGTAGAAAGCCACCGAGCGTGAGATCATCGATTTGGTATCTGCTGAGCGTAAAGTCGTAGGTTTGTAGCCTCTCGAGCATAAAAGCTACCGAGCATAAAGGCATCCGGGCATAAAACTATAGACTTGCAGCTTGCGAGTGTAAAACCGTAGATCTGTAGCTGTCGAGCGTAGAAAGCTCCTTAGTGTAGAACTGTAGATTTGTAGTCTGTGAATAAAAGAAATCTTCCGAGCGTAAGGTTGTGGATCCGTTGCCTCCGAGCGTAAACTAAATGCCATCGAGCGTGAGATCATCGATTTGGTATCTGTTGAGCGTAAAGTCGTAGGTTTGTAGCCTCTCGAGCATGAAAGCTACCGAGCACAAAGGCATCCGAGCATAAAACCATAGACTTGCAGCTTGCGAGTGTAAAACCGTAGATCTGTAGCTGTCGAGCGTAGAAAGCTCCTTAGCGTAGGAACCGCTGACCTGTTTTTGCACGAAAGACTCTTCGAATTTGCTGACTGTCCGCCTTCTCTGAATAATAGGCTGACATAGGACCCAATCATAACCAAATATTAATTAGGAGATTTGGTTCAGGTTTCGAGGAGTCCGTTCGAGGATTTCGAGGAGTCGATCCGAACTCTATATATATCCCAAGCTTTTGAGAGAAAAACTTTTCATCTGTCTTCTGCGAAAGAGAGCCTTCGACTCTTTGAGTTTTTTCTCTCGTTCTTTCTCCGAGCACTCCGATTTTTCAGAAATGGCACCGAAACAAATCCCCTCCGCTAAGGAAAAGAGTATAGGTTCTTCTTCTCGTTCTTCTGCCCCAGCGAGAGAGTCTTCGGTCGGGCAAGGTGAACGTTCTTCTGAGCGAAGTATCCCGCCGACGAGTAGCGCACCCGGCCTTAGAGGTAGAGCCTTTGGGATGACAAAGAATGACGAAAAATCCTTCGCACACGTTGAACATGACCGCGCTTGGTCGTCTTCTGTGTTGATAGCCGCTTTGAGGAAGATGACGCACGGAGACGTTTTCATCTTTTACGCCCACATTTCTAATGTGCCAGCGTAAAAAACTCCATGTTTTTTCGCAGTTTTGAGCGTAAAAGCTCCGACTGCCGAAAACTTGGTGTATACTATAAAATTTTAGTTTTACGCTTGTGGATGGGACTTTTGGCGTAAAATGAACAGAATTTTGGCAGTCTGGCGTAAAGCACGGACTGTATACCGCCAATTACGCTTCTGGATGTGACCTCCGGCGTAAAATGACCAAATTTTGTACAGTCTTGGCGTAAAATACAGACTGTTGTTTCTTGGTCTTTATGTTGCAAGATTTGTAACGACGTATTTCTCTTGCACTTTTGCAATTAACTTGTATGAGTCTCCACTGGCCGAGGTGATGGGTTCCACTGCCGGGATGCTGCACTCAAACTATCTGGAGGATCTGTCCCACGTGACATTTCCTATCTCTGGACCCCAGTATCCTGAAGGAAGGGAGATCTTGATATCGGCTCAGGGCGAGCGGACATTGCTGAACATGATTAACGGGGAGCCCCTGACGTACATAGACGGGGATCAGTACATCAAGCCGACTTTTCTCTTTGGGGACATGATTGACAAACAGTCCCAGACGAAGCCCAATAGAGAACCCTGGGTTTTTCCCGCTGAGAGTGTGGTCGTTTACCTGCCAACGATGCTGCGAGATTATCCCATCACGACTTTCTTCCATGCGACACATTCCAGGAGGATATCGTGGACGCTGACTCCCAATCTTCACGGCAAGCCGGGGAAGATCTTTCATCTGAAAGGAGCTGACCAGGGGTCGTTTGTCAGCCGCCCTTCCGGCGTTGTGACGCTGTTCAGGGGACTGTGCCCGGGCAGCGTCCCGAGTAAAGACAGTTCTGTGATCCAGCCTGTCCAGTTGCCGACTTTCTGTAACGACTTCATGGGGCGAGGGGGTGTATATCCCAAGGAGAATCCTCGGTGTAATGGGTGGATCACCCCAACAAACCTCCGATGGGCTTGCCTAGTTGACTGGGCCTTGAAGCATTTTCGGAGAGAGCTGGAGGTCATCGGACTGTATGCTGCTGTGAGTGCGATGAGTGTTGGGTTGCCTCCCAACCCTAACCTATTTTTGGCACTGATGGAGTGATATATTTCGCTCACCGGGACCTTTACCACTCCACTGGGGGAGTTGGGGTTGGCCCTCCATGAGATGGCAGTAATCTCGAGACTGTCGATGGGGGACACCCCATATGAAGAGTATGTTCCTACCAACCGGGAGTTAGAGGACTCGGACCCTCGGGTTGTGGAGGTGTATCAGGAGCTGATGTGCCACTACTTCGTGTGCACTGCTTTTTATGATGAGCCATCTGATTTGGCTCACACCACTAAGTGGATGTCCTACCTCTTCTTCCACCGGGCTAGGGCCGTCAAGTCGGAGAAAGTTTCGGGGGGCAAGAATGAGCCCGTGAACTGTTTGGGCGTGCTCAGTGCCCAGGTCGTCGAGGATCTTATGGAGGATGCTAAAGCTCCAGATCAGATTCTCAATGACGGGGTAGGAAAGTACCCTGAAGGCACTAAGGCCTATAGTTACTTGAGGCGCTGCCGCAGGCCTCTGTCTAAGGAAGCCCGACTGGCTGGCTTTCTCTCCATATGGCTGCATCGAGTAGTGGTGCCCGGCATCGCGTCCGCGGACAGCATTCACCGGAATATCCTGTGGCCTGCCGTGCGTCTAGTGTTCGGGGCAAGACTGGGCTTGCTCCCTGCCATGGTATGCCGTATATAGGCTGACCTGAGAGCCATGACTGATGGACTGCTCGTCGATGAAGCTCGGCGTGATAGCTTTCTCCGGGTAGAGTTACCATACCTGTATTTGATGGGAAGGTTAATTCTCCACAACCCCCGGGTGATGTCTCCCGGCCCTGGCAGTAGTTCGAGGGGTAGTTTCTTGCTGAACTACAAGGACTCTTCCTGGAACGTGAACACAGTTTTAGACTGTCGGCTGGTGCTGAGCCTCAGTCACGGCTGGAAGCTCCTCTGCACTGTCCCCTCTGTACATCGCAATCAGTCGGGGATTAGGCTCGAGGATTTAGGTGGAGAGAAGACCAATCTTTCTCCGGAAGCTTTTAATTGGTTGGTCTGCATCAGACCCTCCCATTTGCTGTACAGAAGCGAAGATCATTATTTCTTCGAGCCCTACTTGCCCAGTCGGTTCGCCAGGCAGTTTGGGTACGATCAGCTGCACGTGGGCAATGCCGTCACCAGCTTCAGGTCCAGGGGCGGACTCATTGATGGAGCCAGAGGATGGCGGTATTTTATCATGGGTTGCACGGGAGCAATCTTTATCGTACCGGTCGTCACACTCTCCACGAAGCTGCGCATCCTCCATTCGTATGCCCAGTTCTACGTGGCGATCAACACCTTCCATCACGATTTTGACATGCGTGGAAGCTTTAGGGTGCCCTGGACCAGCAACGGATAAAACTTCTGCTGTGTCCGTGAGCGAGCCTGGCGAGATCCCGGCTGACGAACCTCGATCGCGTCTTGGTGGAGGCTCGGTAGAGCACCTGGTGGTGTCGGTGGGCCCACCCCCTTCTCCAGGTATGACAGTTCGTATTGCGTCATTAAGGCGTGGTTTAGCTACGTGGGCTGCAGATGCGACATATATACCGTTGGCTACGGGTAAATGTCACCTTTATGTCTCCTCTTAGAAAGATACCATCATATTGATATCAACTTTCTTGTCCTCTTCTCAGGGGATGGCGTCCACGGGAAGTATAGCGTTGAAGCGCCTTCTGGCGCTGCTCCGGCTCTTGGTGATGACACGGAGGTGCCAGACTTCGAGGAGGAAATATCTTCAGGGGCCAGCTTGCCCGGAGTGGTTTTGTTACCTCAAGAGGAGGACGAACCCGTTATCGTGACCTCGCCTCTCGCGAGGATGCCGATGACTTCGATCGTCGTTGTCGTACCTCCTTCGGTCGCACTACCCGTTGAGGCGGCGGCTGTGGCCACCTCGTCTGCAATCATTCCTGGAGGGGGACTCGCCGATATCGTGGCCACTCCTGGCGTCCAATCGGATTTAGTCGCGCTGACCGAGCAATACACCAGCCTCTTTTACACCAGTTTGAAAATGCTGATATCAATGGTGTTGGCGAAGAACCTAAACTTCGAGCGTTTGAAGAAGGCTTCTCAGTTTCCGATCGGGGCGGTCAGGGAGTTCGGCGATTCTGGGGTAGCTGACGCCCTGGAGGCGATGGTTAATGGTTTGGAGCAACCTATTAACGAGTACTTGCAGCTGGCTCGGGACAGCCTTGAAGCTGAGGTCCAGGCCAGATATGACCTCATAACTGCGCGGCTTACTAAACAGCTGGAAAGCCTAGATGACTCCATCAAAGCACATAAGCTGGAGATGGATGAAAGAAAAGCTATCGTGGAGGAGGCTCTTGCTATTCAGACAAAGTGCCAATCCGAGCATGAAAGGAATGTAGCGAGGGCCCGCAAGTTGAAGGAAAAACTCGCTCTGGCAGGGGAGTGGGCTTCTCAGTCGTTGGCAGGTCTAGATGTAGCGACTGGTCGACTGAGCACAGCACGCCGGGATCTGGAGCGTGCAGAAGCTGCCCGTGCTGGCTCTCTTCGGGCAAGGGCCGAGCTGTCCTTTATGAACAATCCCGAGGCACGGCTGGAGCGGACCCGTGCTGATGCCTTGGTTTCCAGGGATGAGAGGATAGCTGTACTGGTACAGCTGATTTGCGATCTGATCGCTCCCCCACAATGATGTACCCTTTCTTCTTTTTGCTTCCCAAATGTAATTCTGCTTTTTTTTTGGGAATAAATAAAAGCGACTCTTTTCTGACTTTGTGGACCCATCATTTCAGAGTGTAAATGACAGGTTTGGGCGAGAGTGATATCAGAGGTAGTATGAACGTGATAGACTCTTGATAACCTTTTGGCAGGACATATCTATTCAGAGGTCATACGGACATGATAGAATATGACCCAACTAGTTTCATTTTGGAAGTAGTTTAGAATTGAGATTCTCTCTATATTCTACTTGAGCAGAGGAGGTTAAGCATAGTACCTTTTCAGGAATTTACCGTTGATAGGAGCTATTAACAGGTATCCATTAGACTGGGCTAACCTGTAAGCGCCGTTTGAGAACGTTGTCTCGATCACATAAGGGCCTTCCCACTTGGGCTGGAATTTGCCTTTACTTTTGTGAGTAAGGATCATTGGCCTCTTTACGGCTAAAACTAGCTCGTCGACTTTGAACACTCTTTCCTTTACTTTATGATTGAAAGCCTTAGAAATGCGTGCTTGGTAGAGCGCGATGCATTGTTGAGCTTGGAGGCATTTCTCGTCTAATCCTTCTAGCTCTTGAAGCCTTAACAGGTCATTCTTTTCTTGAGTCAGCTCATTAGTTTTGGCTATCCTGAGTGACAGGATCTGGATTTCAATAGAGAGAACTGCTTTGCTCCCGTAGACCAGTGAAAATGGGGTACAACCTGTCGGTGTTCGTACCGTTGTGCGGTATGCCCAAAGACATTCGCCCAGCTTCTCATCCCAATCTCTTTTGTTTGAAGAGACAAATTTCTTCAGGAGTTTGATAATGGTTTTGTTGAAAGCTTCCGCCAAACCATTAGCAGCTGGATAATACGCTGTAGAGGCAATATTATGTATCCGATTTTTATCGCAAAATCGATGAAACGCTTAGCTGATGAACTGAGGCCCATTGTCATGGATTATCCTTCGGGGAATCCCAAAGCGATAAATAACGTGATGCTTGATGAAGCTGATGACATTAGACGCCTTTACCTCAGCAAGAGGGATTGTCTCTGCCCATTTGGAGAAGTAATCCGTGATGGCCAGTATGAATCGGTGGCCTCTAGAAGAAGACGGGTGAATAGGACCAATGATATCCATACCCTATGCTTCGAAAGGCCAGGATGCAACCGTAGGATGTAGATATTCAGACGGTTGATGTATGAAGTCTGCATGAACCTGACAGTCTCTGCATTATCTTGCATAGTTGATCGCGTCTGTGATCATAGTGGGCCAGTAATAGCCCATTCTCCTGATACGATCCTGTAACTTAGGACCGGGCTGATGTGCTCCGCATACGCCATTATGAGCTTCCCGAATAATCTGCTGTACTTCGTCGTTAGAGAGGCATCTCAGTAGCAGTCCGTCGTAGGTCCGGCGATATAGGCATTGTGAAGATGCATTGAAGTAGAAGCGTAATGATCGTCTTTTGACGGATATTGTTTCTTTGGGGTCCTCCGACAAGATTCCGTATGCGATGAAATCTATGAAGGGACTCCTCCAATCTCTTCTAGGGGGATCTGTGTTCACAGCATAGCTGCATTCTATGTGAAAGTTGTTCTTCACACAGAATAAATCTCTGTTAAGAAGGATTACCGAATCCTGCCTTCTTATAGGAGGGGCTAAATCCGCAGCTAGACTGGCTAGGGCATCAGCTTCCAGATTCTGAGATTGAGGTACATGCTCTAGGAAGAACCCTTTGAATGTCATGGCTATCTCGACCGTTGCTTGGTGATAGGGGATGAGGTCTGGATTCCGGACTTCATATATTCCTCTGACTTGATTGACGATAAGCAGAGAATTACCGAAAGTTTCCAGGGACTCGACCCCCAGCTCTTTGGCGACTTGGAGCCCGATTAGCAGAGCGTTGTACTCTGCCACATTGTTGGAGCATGGTTCGCTAAGAGAATATGCTCGGTAGATGACGAGTTTATCAGGAGTGACCAGGACGATTCCTACCCCTGAAACCACGTTTCCCTTAGGACCAGTCCTGGAGGCGCCGTCGAAGAATAGTTGCCATGCGTCACTTTCCATTGCGGAATTATATTCTGTAACTTCGTCAGGGATGTCCTCGTATAATTTGGAGGCCTCCGGGATCGGATGAGCAGCTAGGAAGTCGGCCAGCGTTGGCCTTTGATGGACTTCTGCGGGACGTATACCATGTCGTATGGTGCTAACAGCATTGCCCAAGTCACGAGTCGGGAATTAAGAGCACTTGGCTTGCTCATCAGTACTCGAAGAGGGTTGATCCTGGAGATGATATGTATAGTCTGGTCGGTGACATAGTGCCGCATCTTCTGGATAGCGAACATCAGAGCCAAGCATTCTTTCTCCACTGGATTGTACCGGTGTTCGGCTCCGACCATCATCCTACCGAGGTAGTAGATAGCCTATTCGTGACCCATATCGTTCTTTTGTGCAAGAAGAGCTCCCAGAGAATGATCCATCGCTCTAACGTACAGCAAGAATGGTCTTCCCATGACGGAAGATACCAGAACTGGCGGACTGGTGAGATAGCGCTTGATATCTCCGAACGCTTGTTGACAGGTTTCGTCCCATATGAAGGATACACCTTTTTTCATGAGATGCGAAAAGGGCTGACATCTTCCCGAGAGGTTGGATATGAATCTCCAGATATAAGCCAGACGGCCTTGAAATCCCCGGAGTTCCCTCAGATTGTGGGGCGGTCGCATTTCTACGATGGCCTGGACTTTGTCAGGGTCCACTTGGATGCCTTTGGCGGTGATGACAAATCTCAGGAATTTGCCACTAGATACACCCAGAAAGGACTTCGTAGGGTTTATCTTGAGTTGATGTTGGCGCATCAAATCGAATACCGTCCTCAAGTCTTGAATGTGATCATCTTTGATGCGACTCTTGACGGCTATGTCGTTCACGTAATATTCTACTGTTTTACGTAAATGCTCATGGAATATATTACTCATAGCCCGTTGGTATGTAGCCCTGGCGTTCTTCAATCCGAAGGGCATGACCTTATAGCAATATACCCCCAACGGTGTCCGAAAGGCAGTGTGCTTCTCATCTTCGGTATGTATCTTGATCTGATTGTATCCTGAGAATCCGTCCATGAAAGACATGCGTTCAAAACTGCAGGTATTGTCGACCATGATGTCTGTGATGGGAAGAGGGAACTCATCCTTGGGGCAGGCTACATTCAGATCTCGGTAATCGATGCAGATACGTATTTTCCTATTTTTCTTCATGACTAGGACAATGTTGGCGACCCAGTCGTGATGTTGTTCTTCCCAGATAAAACTGCAGGCTATCAACTTTTTGACTTCAGCTTCGATGGCGTCCATCATATCTGGGCGGAACTGGCGTTGGTGCTGCTTCACAGGCTTTGAGTCGGTCAATATGTTGAGTTTGTGAGTAGCCACCTTTGGGTCAAGGCCCGGCATATCCTCATAATCCCATGCAAAGACGTCGATATACTCTTTTATCAGCTGGATAACTTCTTCCCTTTCAGTTGGGGGAAGATTATTACTGATAAATATCGGCTTTGGTGAAAGTTCACCCCCAACATCAACTTGGATAACTTTATCTTTGGTGGGAGGTTCCCTTTGCTCGAAGCAGAATTCCCACTGCGTATCCATTTGTTGGGCCCAAGAGTCATTCTCAAACTGCTTAGGATCCTGTTCATCTGCTTCAAAGGGATCTGCCACTACCATATTCACTGATAGTGTTTGTTCGAGAGCATCAGGTGAGTCGGAGGGCGATGAGCCATTCTGAGAAGAGGAAAAGATGTCCTCATCTGTCTTGGAAGTCGTAAGGGAGGTGGCATATCCTAACCCGAAGCGAGTTTGTTGATAGCGGGGGTCGCCGCACAGCGGCATTCGTCTGCCTCTTCCGTAGTTGAGGCTTGGCTTCCGCTTCAAGTCGTAGCCCATGTTTTGCATGATCCTCAGCGCTTGCGGGCTGTATCGGTGAACTTACATTTTTCCAGCATCGTCATTGAAAGAATCTTCCTGGACAGTCGGTTGATTGCGCATGCGGCCGAAGACTATTAAACGCTGACTGCTGCAGGTAGGTGGGATAATGAAGATATAATCCTCATGTGGTCCATATGTCGTTACGACGTTGGATGATGACGCTACTTCCCAGACATACGGATGGTAGAAGTTCATAGCTTCCAAGAATTTTTGTGCTATGGGTTCTATCTCGTCACGGGGAGTGGATTCCTGATTTAGAATTTTAGTGCCAATATACTAGAAAAGAGGATGTTTATTATCATCTAGAACTCCGTTCCTGGTTGCATTTACATCAGTCGGCTGCCCGTTGCGCCTAAGGTTGATGACCAGGGGTGGAGGCTTCTGGTTCAAAGTGATCACTAGAGGATCACTCCCTTTTCCTGACCTGGTCCTGTTCAGGTGAATAGCCCTAGGCTCCATGGCTTTCGGACGAGTGGTTCGTCCTTTCACCTTGATTAACAGGGGTAGTGCGGCAGAGGGTTCTTCTGGCTCCCGGTGGGATTCCTTCTCTGCCTTGCCTGACCCCTCTTCTGTGTGGTCTTGAGAGTACAACACGGCATCGGAATAGTAGGATTCTACTCCTTTAAACGGGTTTAGGTCAGCAACCTTCGTTTGTACTATCCCTTGGGGGTCTACATATTTAAGATATTGATGTAGAGTTGAAGGAACGATATTGTGGTCGTGGATCCACGGTCTTCCCAGCAAAATATTGTAGGACACCTCTGAATCGATGACGTAACATGTGGCCACCGATCTGAGGTTGCCAATCTGGATCCTCAGGCAAATTTTCCCCAACAGCTTACTTCTTCCGGCATTGAAACCCACGATTGTAGTGGAGGTGTAAGCCAATTCGCTGGTAGGAATCCTTAGCGGTCTGAGCAGACTGTGAGGGATGATGCTGATCGACGATCCCGGATCTATGTGAATCCGATCGACCTCCATGGAACCGATGTACCCGGTGTAATAGAGGGGCCTGTCATGCCTGTTATGTTTTAATATCATGTCGTCTTGAGTAAAAGTGATATTTGGGACCACTTCCATTATACTGTGGCATTGAGGACATGCCACCGGTTCTTCGTCGGGGGACTTGAGCTGGGTCAAGCATGCTTTCGCCTGCATCAGCGCTTCGCTCAGGGCTAGACGAGTGTCTTGGGAGAGCCTAAGTAGCTCGAAGATGGATAGCCTGGCTGGTGTATTAGCCAGTTGGGCCAGGATGTCGAAGTTGTATGGCTTCTCTAAACCTTTGTTTGGAATATTTTTCACAGGTTTATCAAAGCGCACTTCTCTTTGCTTTCCCTTGTCCGCCGGAGTTGGTTTTGAAGGGCTGGCATCTGGTATGACCGGGCCTGGTCCTGAAGGTTTGGCAGCTGAAGCGTCTGCCGATGTATCTTCCTGACTTGCTCCGTAGTCGTTGAGGTAGGCTTTCCCTGAACGGGTTGCAGCAAATACCTCGTCTTCGTCGGATGGCGAAGAAGTTGCGACCATATGGCATGGCTTACATTTGGAGCTCTTTCTAGACGTAGCCTTAGTAGCTTTAGTCTCCTCCTCCAGCTCTGACACCAAATCCGGATGAACCCACATAATCTTGCCTTGCCGGGTGGTTAGGGGTACCAGGTCATGATTTTGACCCCTAGCTGGAGGGAGATTTACGATGTTCATCGTGGTCCGAGGAATGGGTGTGATACCGTTCGAGACTTCTTGGGAAGGCAGATTGCCAAACCGCAGAGAGATCATGTTGGCCGTGACCGTCTTCTCGGTATTGTGCAGGGTGATGGCTTTAGCATCGATTAGACCCTGGATCTTCTTTTTCAGTATGTAACACGCCTTTGTCGGGTGGTGCACGTATCTGTAGAAGATGCAGTATTTGGGGTCGTTTGTACTGCCGACTTCTTGGGGCCATCTTAGCTCTGGAAGGGTGATCTTGCCACTTTTGACGAGACACTCGAATATACTTGGGATATCGTCGTCGTCGAAAGAGTAAACTTCGACGGGCCTGGAGGTCCCGGGTCTCGCTTGTGCGGTTGCCGCAGTCTTTTGTTTTGGCCGTATTGATCGCCAGAGCTTCTTCTCCTTTGGCGCTGCGAGGATGGTCGCTGCTGGGAGATGACCTTTTACCTCTGTCAGAGGCGGAGATCATGATGCCATTGTCGTGCGCCTTGCGACTGTTCGCTTCGGCGGCTACTGCCGAGATGATGAACGAGGGCCAATCATGGAACTGATATGGTCCTGTAAACACCGAGACTATGGGAAGGAGGTTCTTCCTGCAAATGTCTACTAACACAGAGTCTGGAACTCCTGGAGGCATCTTGTTTTACGCCGTGGGACTTTGCCTGGTGTAATTTAGAGATTTGCTCAGACTGGTATAAAGCTGAAGAGGTCCTCAGTCGGCCATCGGCTTTTCGCGTAATCCGGAGGGTAGGCAGATTTCTCCCTTGCGGGCGTAAAGGCCGAAAAGTTGAGTACTCTGCCGCTTGCCTTCCCTTGCGGAGATCACAGCGCTCATCCGGTTCCTCGTAGAGGTCAGATGTCGTCTTGCGCACGGAGCGTGATTTGTACTTCCGATTTGGCACTGAGGCATCATCAGAAGTTTTATCTGTACCGCGCGTAGTGGGAGACTGGTTTGTACGCATAGAGCGCAGTGGATACTTCTGGGTTAGCGCTGAGGCTTTGCCCGAAGTTTTGTTTGTAACGCGCGTAGCGGGAGATTAGTTTCTACGCGTAGAGCGTATTGGATACTTCTGGGTTAGCGCCGAGGCTTTGCCCGAAGTTTCGTCTGTACCGCGTGTAGTGGGAGACTAAATTTTACGTGCAGGGCACGGAGGGAGCAATGCTACAACCTCATTGGTCGGAGAGGTCGGAGAGATCGGAGAGTCCACAGGAATGGTAGAGGATATCTTGGGCATCCAGACCTTGCACAGCTTCCTGTTGTCTTGGACGGAGAGAGGGTGAGAGCTACCCCCTGTTCGAAGCATGTCTTCGTAGGCAGACTGGTCGAATTGGACGACCAGTGTCTTCTTCATGGTTCCTACAGATACTGTATCGTGTTGAGCAATTACTTCCTCATCAGAAGAGAAAGATGTCCCCAGCAGAGTCGCCATCTTGTTTGTGGTGGAAAACAAAAGAATAAAGATGTATTCAAGATGGGGTTTACATGAAACCCGCCTTCTTTGGTTTACAAACAAACTTGTACAATTTGATCCTATACGAGGATGTGGGAGTATAATTTATTTAATCTGGGTAAATATTGCTATAGGTGTCTGATCTGCAGTCGATCACTTTAGCCCTTGGACCACACGATGATGAAGAAGTACCGTAGAAGACAGGAAGCAGCTTCGAAGGTTGCAAAAGAGGGTGGATGTACGATGCCAAAGTCGTCGATGCCTACTCTTTGCTTGCGCTCCGGGTTCTCTCTCTCTCTCTCTCTTGACCTCCGGTTCGATCTTTCTTGGAAGTTCGACCTTAATTTCTTCGACCCTCCAATTTGTCGACCTTGTTCCTCATTGATAGAGGTCTCTACTTATAGAGTTTTAGTGACAGTGACCACTCCGTCGGTGTAGAAATCGAGGAGTGGAAAGTACAACACCCTTTTACACAACGGTTAAAATAACCAATGCCTGCGTATAGATGATCCTTTGAATGAGCGTGTGACGCGTGTCCAACTAAGAGGACAAAATGCGTATATCTGGTGCAAAGATCACGACGTAGAAGCCACATAGGTAGGTATCCCTCGTGTAGAAGAGGTGGGCGTAAAAGCTAATATCTGTCACCATGGTGTAGAAGCCAAGTAGGCATAGGAACCGAAAATAGACGTAGAAGCCGAGTGGGCATAGAAGCCGAATGGTCATAGAGGCCGAGTGGGCGTAGAAGCCAAGTGGTCGTAGAGGCCGAGTGGGCGTAGAAGCCAAGTGATCGTAGAGGCCGAGTGGGCGTAGAAGCCAAGTGAGCACATGAGTTGAATGGGCGTAGAAGCCGCTGCGCACCGTGCCATAGTGCTGATGTGGACGTCTTAGCCGGAATTATGGCTTTTGAAGATATAATCAAATCTCTTGCATTAAATGTAGAGATTTGCCACCATCCTGTGCATTAAATGTGGAGGCATGTTTTCGAAGGTCTGCAGCCCTTTTGTGCATCCGTCGTAGAGGCGTGCCTCGAGAAACTGTCACCGCTCTGCGCATCAGTCGTAGAGACGTGCCTGGAGACACTGTCACCGCTCTGCGCATCAGTCGTAGAGGCGTGCTTCTAGCAACTGTCATCGCTCTGTGCATTGGTCGTAGAGACGTGCCTCGAGCCCCGTACGAAGTGCACCTTTTGATGTGGCAGGCGGTTTGTCTACTGCGGGGCGTAAATAGCTCATGTCTACCTGTGTAAAATAAGGCAGCGTATACCTTTGTGCACGTAAAAGCAGTTTATGCGAAGGAGATGGCGGTAAATGACAGCCTGGGTCGCAGTGCCATGCCATCATTATAGCCGTCGTCTGGGTAGTCGAGCAGTATCCCTGGGTAGTCGAGCAGTATCCCTTTGTCAAAAGTCCAGACGTCAGGTTCATTGCAGGATCTGACAGGTTCACTTCGGGGAATACGAAGCGTCTCTCGTACACTTCAATGTTGCATTTGTAAGAGGATGGGTTTCACGCCCGGGAGTCGATGAAGCACCCTGTTTACGCTGAAGCGGTTTGGACGTACTGCCTTACGTTGAGCTTATATTTTATGCTGTATTTGGTGGAGAAAGCTCTGTTTGTACGCTTGATGGCTCTGAAGGCCTCTGTTTACGCTGCTTTGCATCAATATGCTGCGTATAGCCATCCAGCATTTTTTTTATGCTTCTACAACGGCGGACATATACTCAGTTGTCCACAAGAAGGCCTAAAAATAGATTTTCTCTTGTAGGACCAACTAGTGGAGTAGCCGGTGTAGTAGTGCCGGTAGTGGCTGGAGTAGGAAAGGTGTAGCAACTGATGGCAATCCGGGAGATGGAGTAGCTTCTCCTACTGAAGAACGGGTATATGGAGGGGATAAACCATCCGTCGCATCTACGAACTCGTCCTCAGGTCGTGTGCGAGAATCTGGGATAGCAGACGTAGTGGATGCTGAGAAGATGATCCTCTCTGACCTTGTCGTTGTCCTCGTCCCTGCATACTATAGGTAAATCTGCAGCAAATAAAAAAATGGTGTCATCAAACAGATAATCATAAAGTAATGGTGTGATAAAATAAGTAAATACTAGTGTGATGATGAAATAAATAATAATCGTGTCATAAAATAATTAAATAAATATCTAAGCTAATGCATTTGTATATACATACTAATCTTTTTTATCTTCAGAATTGTCATCGTCTTCCGAATCATTTTCTGAATCGTCTTCATCTTCTACTTCTTCATTTTTATTTTCACTTCCACTATCAATATCACCTTCATCTTTCAATTCTTGTTCCTCACTCGATACCTCTATATCAAAGTTCTCCTTTATATGTGGTAAATCTTCTATCTCAATCTCTTCGTCAACTCTATCATCCTCTATGGTAACGTCAACCTCTATACAATCAACACCGGCCAAACTCATATATGCAAGTTGAGGCATGACCACTTCATACTCTTGGTATGCTAGATCCCTAATATTATATATTTTTCTAGATTTAGTTTTGCATGCAACCCACCAATCTTTATTATTGCCTCGTCGACTAGGATAGCTCGTATAATATACTTGAACCGTTTGATTAGCGAACACAAATGGTTCAAAACCTATATATCTTTTTCTATATTTTATATCAACAAATCCAAATTTTTATCAATTTTTTATCCTTTCGTAGGAGTTGTGTCGAACCAATCATATTTAAACAACACAATTTTTATCTCATAAGAGTAATCCAGCTCCACGACATCTCTTAGTACACCGTAATAGTCAAATTCTAGATTGGCATCGTAGACTGAACCCCTCACACATACTCAAAAATTTATTGTATAATTAGCCTCTTCGTCGATAGAAGATTGATTAATAGACTTATCAGTGGTTCTAAATTTGAATTTATTGATGGCGTATCCTTCCCAACACTTTGCCCTATTGGTTGATCCGAAAGCTAATGCTCGAAGTCATTCGTTCTGTAAGTCTGTACCAGAACGAAACCAGAACCATCACGTATCTTATAGACATTAGACAAAGATTGGTTTGAATGCTAAATTTATGCTTAATGTTTAGGATCCGTACATAATTATGGAACCACGATAAAAAAATTCTATCAACCTCTCTATCAAGATCATCTTCATTAATATTAGGTCTATCCATTTTTACCTCAGCTCTAAAATTAATATGATAATAAGAAGAAAAATTAGAGCAATTATTTTTCATGTATAAAAAAAATTGAAATATCTAGTAAAGATGTGTCACTTACTTCGCAATATCTTGCATCTCTTTTATAACACTATTTAATAATATATACCAATGAGTGGCTTCAAATTCATCGTCTTTCAACCAACGTACTTTAGTAGCACTTGTAGTCATCCCTTCCATATTGAAGATAGTGTGGATTACACTATTCGGGGCATCAACCCCACCATCATCATTCCTTGGGGCTCTATTGCAATTTGTTCTGACAAGAGTATCAAAGTAGATGGAGCAGAAGTTTGAAACCTTCTGAATGATATATGCTTTGCATATCAAAGCTTCTACATAAGCCTTATTTCCAACCTTCTTCTTCAAGTGATGTAGATACCTATAGATAATAATATTAAATCTTAGAATTATTTGAATAAAAAAATTATTAGTATAAAGAATTTATACCTCTCAAATGGATACATCCATCGATAATGGACGGGAGCACCGACGCGTTCTTCGTATGCAAGATGAATCATCAAATACTCCATACTATCAAAAAAAACTGGGGAAAAGCACCATTTCTAACTTATACAATGTCAATACAATCTTTTTCTCAAGTTCTATTATATATTACACCATCAACTTGCTTGAACACAAATCTCTAAAGAATATAGATAATTCGGCCAACGGAGCCCATACTTGATAAGGCAACATCTCTCAGAGCAATAGGTAGTGACCTCTCCATAAACACATGGCAATCACGACTCTTCATCCCTGTCAGCTTGTGTTTATTGATATCAATACATCTTCTCAGATTTGACACGTAGCCGTCAGAAAATCTCAACTTCGAAATCCAATTGCAGTTTATCAATTTACCCTCCCTACTCAATGTAAATGGCGCTGGAGGCTTGACCCAATTGTCGTTTCCACTTTTTTTTAGGTGCAAATCTGAATGCCTGCAAATAATTTCCAAGTACTTTCTTTCTTTGATATTGTCTTTCATTTTCCCCTTGATATCCATCACCGTATTTAAGATGTTGTCGAATATTTTTTTCGATATGCATGACATCAAGATTGTGTCTTAAGAGATTTTTCTTCCAATAAGGTAAGTCCCAAAAGATACTTTGCTTTGTCCAATTATGTCTACGTCCGAACCCTTCAAAGTGATCGACCGATATCGGATCTTCCATCACAGTTGGTAATCCATCTACCTCTTTCGAAACTTCTTCTCCTATCAGTCTCAATGGGGGAGGAGATAGTTCCTGTTTACCAGGTCTAAAGGCATTTATGTTCCTTCTCCATGGATGCGACGCAGGAAGGAACTAACGGTGATAATAAAAAAAGCAATATTTTTCTCCATTCTGGAGACGGAATGCCTTACTATTTTCCATACATATCGGACAAGACAAAGTACCATGAGTACTCTACCCCTATAACATCCCATATGCTAGAAAATCATTGATGGTCCACTTGAGAGATGCTTTTATTTGAAAGTTCTGCTCCTTCAATATATCATATGTTCGAATGTCGAATTGCAATAATTGTTTAAACTCATCCACCAATGGTTGCAAGTAGATATCGATGTTCTTCTTGTATTACAACATGCAACCATTTCGACAATAATCTATCCTTTTATAGCCTAATCCGAGTTTTTAGATCATCATCTTCGACTTGTAAAAATTTTCAAGCAATTCCTTCGATCCTTTTAGCAACAACTCTCTAACAAACTGAATTCCGGTTGTAGAATTTTTGTGGCAAGTTAAAATCAGACTTTAGGTTCAACAGCCGCATCACCACCGATAGTACAGAATGAGAATCATAACCCGGGTATAACAGAGTATCGGCATTCTTGAACATATTATAGAATTTTTTTGCATCAGGATTATGATCCTCCGGATCAAAACTTGGATCGGACGCATCAAATACCAACTCACGTGCCAGGTTTCATGGTCGATATTCAAAGTTAACTCCGAGACTTGACTCTTCTACCTCCGTATTGAAGGAGGAATGATGATATTATGAAAACAAAGGTTCTCCTTGAGCCATCCAATCCTTTTAGTTCGGTACGAAACTCTTCTTGTAGAGATGCTTCCTCACGAGATCCACCTCTTTGAATAGTATATTATGATATTTGACACAAGGATATTTGATGAGCCTCACATCCATGAAATAAGGTGACTATTGGCGTATTTGAGAAATTCCTCAATGTCCGCCATAAAATCATCTGTCAAACCAATCATACTCTCATATCGCCGATTGTACATCCACGATCGGTCAACTAAGTATCGACTCATTGATTCTGCATGTACCATATATTCAAACAATATGGATTAGATAAAAGATGTGTTAGGATATTTGCTAAAGAATTAGTTAGTTAGGATACTTGATAAAAAAGTCTCATAAAAAACTAAATTAGCTATTGGAGAGACCATATTTGAGCATTTCTCCGTATTTTACACGTTTCCAAAAATATAATTCCTCGACACTCATCTGAATATGGCCGATATATGCCATAGCATATTAAGGTTGGAACTACTATTTACTGTTCATATTAGTACCCTGAAGTATAACTATAAACGACTATAATACTAAGAAATAACCCTAGAAATACTTAAAATTATGCCTAAAGTATAAAATATATTTTCTAAAATATTTATAATTAGTGATAACCGTATCGGTTAAATTAGTGATAATCGATATTCTTGGTAATTGTCCGATATCGATTACGATACCAATACCAATACCAATACCAATACCAATACTCTAAAATGTTAATAATTCATTATAGGTTAAATTAGTGATAATCGTATCGATTTAGGGTTGATGAATAAATCGATACCGATACGAATTTTTGAACGTCACATATTCTATTTTCGATATTCTAGGATACACTCAATCCTATGTATCAAGAATTACGTACGTCTAAGGATACACATATAAATCAAAATAATTATATATGTAATATTCAATTTTTCAATTCTTTTTTTAAATTAATTATAGACACATACAATATTTATTACCATTTTTGTGTCCTAATACTCGTATCAATTTGTCTGTATTTTTTTTGATACGTGTGTCCGTGCTATAAATCGATAATATATATATATATATATATATATATTCAACCTAATTTTTGACCTAATATAAAATATACCTAATTGATCATAATAAATTGACAAACATGAACAAAATTAAAGAAAAAGAACAAAATTTAAGTAGGGGAGAGGAAGAGGACTTGCATAGGGCTCCTCAACTTGCAATTTGAGAAGGAGGAAAGGGAATAAAGTTGGGGTTGTTGCTGCTAGGGCTCCTCGACTTGCCTAGGGCTCCTCGGGTTAGGGCTGTCAGAGGAGGAGGAGGGGGGTGGTTGTCGAAGACGAAGGAGTAGAGGGGGCGGGGTCGCGTCGGAGCAAGGGAGAGGGGGTCGGGGTCTCCGGAGATGCTGGAGGAGGAGAAGATGGATCTGGGGGTCATCGGAGCAAGGGGGTCGAGGGTCGGGGGTCATTGGAGACGTCGGAGGAGGAGAGGGGGTAGGGGATCACTGGAGCAAGGGAAGAGGGGGTCGAGGAACGCTGGAGGAGGAGTAGAAGAAGAGGGGGTCGGGGGTCACTGGAGCAAGGGGAGAGGGGGCCTCTGGAGACATCAGAGGAGAAGGAGAGGGGGTCGGGGGTAACCGGAGCAAGGGGAGAGGGGGTCGGGGAATGCCGGAGGAGGAGGAGGAGGAGGATGAGAGGGGGTTGGGGGTCGCGGAGGAGAGAGAGAGAGTTTGGGGGAAAATAAAAATAAAACTGGGATATTGAATTTTAACGTTTGGCAGCAACGTAATCTATTCATCACTAGTCTGTCACTGAGAAAAATTGACACCACGACAACGAAAATTAATATATTTTTCTTACATAAAATATTAGTTGCTATTCCGTCGGTAATCTGTCGCTACACCAGCGACAAATATTATTTTGTCGCTGATATCCATTGCTAAATTCCAGTATTTTTTATAGTGAGGCTGAGAAGCTCGGGATCCGAAAACCCTATCCTCCTAGATAGGACAACGTGGTATACCCTCCCAAGTATAAACCATTATCTCTAGTTTCGTTCGACGAAAAGACGTCACCCTGCCAGTATATGAGATGCTTCTATTCTATAACATGTTATTTACCTCGAGATGAAGCCTTACTCACCAACCTATTCATTGGAGCACTATCCGGTGTCGCCTTTGAGTGGTTCTATAGCCTTCTAGAGAAGTGTATTTCCTTCTTTGAGGACCTGAAGGCTCTTTTCCTTGCCTGATTCAACGAAGGAGGAATATTTATGACTATGCCCTCCCTGATGGACATCACCCAAGGGGAAAGGGAACTCGCACGAAATTACATTGAGCATTTTCTGCAGGTGGCATTGAAACTACCTCATGGTATTCCAAAATCCACGCTGATGGACAAATACCGAAAGAATCTTCTACCAGCAATAAGGCTTTGGACGGCGTGTGTCCCATTCAATGACTGGACGATATTTATCATAAGTGTTATTACTGCAGATAAAAGTGCAAAAGATGCCTGCTTACAAGGATTTCAAGCTCTCAGCGCTAAAGATAAGGGAAAGTGTCCTTTCACATATGACAATAATCTCGACGATAAAGGTATGCAAGCCCTGGCGGTCAACTTGTCAAAAAGACCAACCTCACCTGTTGCTAAGCAGGAAGAGCCACCTACAGTACAGGATACTTACTCCTTTAATGACATAAATTCATAGATCTCTTCGAAGTGTTGATGAAGGGCATCAAACTCAAGCTACCTGACATCAGGTACCCCGATGAGGCAGGCAAGGTCGACAATCCTAAGTACTATCACTACCATTGATATGTCCACCATGCCATACATAATTTATATTAAAAAGGTAGATACAACGACTAATTGACTCTAAAGCTCTCTCTAGACTAGGAGGACAAGACAGTCACTCCATATATAGTGTCCCTCCAGTTCGACACTTTCCCAATAACCGAGCCTCAAGATGGTATTGTCCCTATTCCTAGGACAACCATGGAGGTGGTTAACCTCCCTCCAGCCCAAGCATATGGTTTAGCTCCCCTCACTACTACAAAAGGCGAAGTCATGTGGTTCCATTTAGACCTCATCCCTAAAATAATGCAGCAAGCAGTGCCTTCTGTGTCTAAATCTAAGAAGAACAAGTCAAGTCATACGATCTCTCTATCAGCAGACGAAGCTCTCGCTGGCGTAACCAGATCAGGCCTCGCTTACCAATGTGACTATAACATTCCCGAAGATGGTATACCCCCAACTGTTCCATCTTCTACCTCTGATTCAGGTCCATCCCATCTTCCTGTAGTGGACAAACAAAAGTAGAAGAAGACATGCTTTGACAAACCTCTACGAAAGGACACGACCCAAGGGCTAGAGAAGCCATACAATTTTGACATTTTGGCACAAATGGCCAACACTCCCATAAAATTGTCTCTCTTTGAGCTCCTACGTCTCTCCAAAGAAACTCGTCATGCTCTGAGTGAGACATTACAAAATGTTGACTCATATCTGATACGAGTCAAGCCACCGGCCGAAGACCCTGCTGCATGTCCCCACTACAACAGTGTGATGGAGGCGATCCCTAACATCATATTCTTTTAGCAGGATATGTTACTAAAGAATAACAGGCACGATCGCCCTTTGTATTACACGGGATATATCAGAGCCATTAAAGTGGATTGAATGCACATTGACCCTGGCTCATCCCTCAGTATTATCCCATGGAGTCTTCTACAAACCTTGGGAATACCGATGCATCGGCTAGCAGCCACCAATACCACCATCAGCGGCTTCAATGCTGGAAGAAGTTACCCTCTAGGAAAGATTCGTCTGAAGTTCTAGATAGGTGATCTTCGCACAAAGGTGACCTACTACGTTATCGACGTAGAGGCATCTTACAACGTCCTACTAGACGCCCGTGGATTCACAAGTATATGATCGTCCCATCCACGCTCAACCAATGCTTAAAGTATATTAATGTAGATGGCATGGTCAAAATAGAATTTATTGACGTAGATCCTTTCAAAGGGGTCGAGGCATATTACTCTGACTCGGTCGTTTACAAAAAATTCACCTAGATGAAGAAGATAATAACGCTGATGATGAGGCCTATATGGCCACGACTTCTGGAGATCCCCTAAAAGTTTGTCTCAAAGGACGTCCTCCTCGTATATTAACCCCTTGGTAGTTAAGCTTGGTGGAAAAGCACCCGAACCTTTGGTGGTCAAGCTCCAGGGACAGAGATCGCTTCCAAACAAGAGTACTCCAGCCACAAAAATGCCATAGTAATGGGTGATCAAGCTCCGCAGAAGGACTCCGGTACCACCAACATCACTAACCATCATCGAAGGAGATGAGCTGGAAGAGTATGTTGCAGTGTCTACCGACGTACTATCCTACGATGACATAATCCATTCAGAGGACATACCATATTTGAATTGCTATATCGTCGTGCAAAGGAGCTTCGCATATTCTTTAGAGCAGGGTATAGGTTTACATATTCATACGCAAGTAGGTACTACTCATGCGGTCAATCGGATCTGCCTCAGCCAAGACCCATGCTTCATCATTCCAACAAGAAAGAAATAGGACAAAACCATCATCTTCAGAAAAATTGAAGGTCATCGAGATTTCTTATGAAGAGCCTGAACCAGAAAGTGGTCGAATACAACTTCACCACTATAACATACAAACTAAGCGTATTCTCCAGAAGATGGGATACGTGTCATGACCCACACCCAGAATAGGGCACGAGTTGTGAGCAACGAACAGCCTACGCCACAACATCGGTAGTATAACGCTGTCTAGGTCATCCATACTATCTAAACTTCTCACACAAGATGTATAAGGTACCTGTCAATGTCATCTAAACTCCAAACGGAGGAACAATATGGTATATGATAATAGTAATCTATACTCAATCACAATGCAAACTAAGGAAGATAAAGCACAAGATGGAATAATGAAGAAAAGAGTCATAATACATCCACAAGTTCGAAATAATATATGCATGCCAATAATCTCAATAAAAGTCTAATACAAGTCTAAACAATAAGACTAAGCCTCCTCAGACTCTGGTACTAAGTCCTCCAGCTTTAAAGTAGTATCCTCTAATGGTACACCGTCCTGCGGCCCAAAGTAGGTAGAACACTGGTCCATAAGCCAATCATCTGAAAAATATACCCAGTCAGGATTGGAGCAAAGTACATACCTCTAAAAGCAGTTTCAAATACATAATCAAGTATATATAACAGATAATAGAAAAGAATACAAGATAACTAAGCATCAAAATATAATAAACTAGAGTGAACAGGTAATATACTGGAATAAAGAACAGATAATAGAATAACTGCAATAAAAAGGAAATCGATAAAACTAGCTAATGTGTGTAGAAGCATGAAAAATACGTTGGATAGCTCTACACAACATGGTGATGCAGGGCAGCGTAAGCAGGGGACCTCAAAGCCATCAAGAGTGGAATAGAGCTTTTTCGCTGAGCACGGCGTAAAATATGATGGGACCATCCGCGTAAATGCAGTATGTCCAGGCCGCTTCAGCGTAGACGGGGTGCTTCATCGCCTCCATGGCATAAAACTCATCCGCTTTTATAGCAGCGTTAAAGCGTACGAGGAACGCTTCGTCTTCCCCGAAATGAACCTGTCAAGTCACGCAGTGAACCTGACATCTGACTCCTGACAAAAAGTGCTGCCCGGCTACCCAGACGACGGCTTGAAAGATGGCAGACCACTCGGGACGCGCCCCACAGTATGATGGCGGATCTCTGCATTTAATGCAGAGGATTTGATTAAATATCACTGAACCGTCGTTTACTGACATCCCCTCAGCGGAGAATGCTTTTACGCATACAAGGGGATACGCTGTCTTGTTTTACACAGGCAAACGTGAACTGTTTACGCTCCGCGGAAGACAAACATACTGCCACGTCAAAAGCTGCTCTTCGTACAGGGCTCGAGGCACGTCTCTGCACCGAATGCTCAGAACGGTGGCAGGACTTCGGAACACGCCTCGGCAATTAATGATGATGGTAGATCTCTGCATTTAATGCGAGAGATTTGATTATATCTCCAAGAGTCATGATTTCGGCTAAAGACGTCCACATCACCTCGGCTTCTACGCCCATTCAGCTTCTATGCTCGTTTGGCTTCTATTCCCATTCGGCCTTCTGTGCTTATTCGGCTTCTATGCCATCAGGCTTCTACGCCTACTCGGCTTCTATGCCTACTTGGCTTCTACGCCATGGTGACAGACATTGGCTTCTACGCCAACCTCTTCTATACGAGGGATACCTACCTACTGGCTTCTATGCCGTGATCTTCATAGCGATTATACGCATTTTTTCCCTTAGTTGGACCCAAGTCACACGCTCATTCAAAAGGTCATCTATACGCAGGCTTTGGTTATTTTAACCGTTGTGTAAAAGGGTGCTGTACTTTCCACTACTCGGTTTCCACATCGATTGAGTGGTCACTGTCACCAAAACTCTATAAATAGAGACCTCTATCAACAGAGAACAGGTCAAGACTTTAAAAATTGAACAAGGTCGAACCTCCAAAGAGATCGGACCACGGGTCGAAACATTGGAGATTGAGGAGAGATCGAAGAGTCTTTGAGAGAGAGAGAGAGAGAGAAGCATCCAGAGCTCAGGCAAAGAGTAGCGATCGACGACATTGGCATCGTGCATCCATCCTCTTCCGCCACCTATGAAGCTGCTTTTCGTCTTCCACGGCACTTCTTCACCATCGTGTAGTCCAAGGGCTAAAGTGATCGACTGCAGATCAGACACCTATAGCAATCATCTACCCAGATTAAATAAATTGTACTCCTACATCCTCGTATAGGATCAAATTGTACAAGTTTGTTTGTAAACCAAAGAAAGCGGGTTTCGTGCAAACCTCATATTATATACATTTCGTTCTTTCGTTTAATATCACAAGCAAGATGGCGACTCTGCTGGGGACATCTTTATCTTCTGATGAGGAAGCAATTGCTCAACACGATGCGGTATCCATGGGATCCGTGAAGAAGACACTGGTCGTCCAGTTAGACCAGTCTACCTACGAAGACATGCTTCGGACGGGGGGTAGCTCTCACTCTCTCTCTGTACAAAACAACAGGAAGCTGCGCAAGGTCTGGATGCCCAAGACATCCTCTACCATCCCTGTGGACTCTCCAATCTCTCCGATCTCTCCAACCAATGAGGTTGTAGCATTGCTCCCTCCATGCCCTGCACGTAAAATTCAGTCTCCCGCTATGCGCGGTACAGATAAAACTTTGGGCAAAGCCTCAGCGCTAACCCAGAAGTATCCACTTCGCTCTACGCGTAGAAACCAGTCTTCCGCTACGCGCGGTACAGACAAAACTTCGGGCAAAGCCTCAGCGCTAACCCAGAAGTCTCCACTGCGCTCTACGCGTAGAAACCAGTCTCCCGCTACGCACGGTACAGACAAAACTTCGGGCAAAGCCTCAGCGCTAACCCAGAAGTATCCACTGCGCTCTACGCGTAGAAACCAGTCTCCCGCTACGCGCAGTACAGACAAAACTTTGGGCAAAGCCTCAACGCTAACCTAGAGGTATCTACGGTGCTCTACGCGTAGAAACCAGTCTCCCGTCCGTGGTAAAATAGACAAAACTTCGGATGATGCCTCAGCGCCAAATCGGAAGTACAAAGCACGCTCCGCGTGTAAGACAACATCTGACCTCTATGGGGAACTAGATGACACCCGTGATCTCCGCAAGGGAAAATAAGCGGCGAGCTACTTAACTTCTCGGCATTCACGCCAGCAAGAGAACAATCTACCCACCCTCCAAATTACGCGAGAAGCTGATGGCCGCCTGAGGACATCCTCAGCCTTACGCCAACCAGAGCGAAGCTCGAAATTACGCCAGGCGAAGTCCCTAAGCAGACAGAAGCCTCCACCCTTGGTCATCAACCTTCGGCGCAACAAGCAGCCGACTGATATAAATGCGACCAGGAACGGAGTTCCAAATGATAATAAATATCCTCTTTTCCAGTATATCGATGCTCAGATTCCAAATCAGGAATCCTCTCCCCATGACGATATAGAACCTATAGTGCAAAAATTCTTGGAATCTATAGATTTCTATCATCTGTACATATGGGAAGTAGCATCATCATCCAATGTCGTCGTAATATATGAACCCCATGAGGACTCTATCTTCATTGTTCCGCCTGCCCGCAGCAATCAGCATTCAATAGTCTTCGGCCAAACGCGCAACGAATTGACTGTACGAGAAGATTCCTTCGATGACGATGCTGGTGAAATACAAGTTCACAGGTACAGCCTGCAAGCCTTAAAGATCATACAAAATATGGGTTATGACTTGAAACTGAAGCCAGGTCTCAACTATGGGAAAGGCAGACGAATACCGCCGCACGGCAATCCCCACTATCAACAAACTCATTTCGGGTTAGGGTATGCCACCTCCCTTACGACTTCCAAGTCAGATGAGGACACCTTTTCCCCGTTTTAAGATGGCTCATCGTCCTCCAACTCATCTCGTGCTCTCGAGCAAACATTACCAGTAAATATGGTAGTGACGGATCCCTTCGAATCAGACGAACAAGAATCCGAACTATTCGAGAATGACGCTTGGGCTCAGCAAATGATACACAGTAGGAATTCTGCTTCGAGCAGAGAGAACCTCCCACCAAAGATGAAGTTATCCAGATTAATATTGGGGATGAACTTTCACCAAAGCCGATATTTATCAGTAACAATCTTTCCCCAGCTGAAAGGAAAGAAGTCATTCAACTGATAAGAGAATACATCAACGTCTTTGCGTGGAATTATGAGGATATGCCAGGACTTGATCCAAAGGTGGCTACTCATAAACTCAACATATTGCCCGATTCAAAGCCTGTAAAGCAGCACCAACGCCGGTTCCGCTCGGATATGATGGACGCTATTGAAGCTGAAGTCGAGAAGTTGATAGCCTGCAGTTTCATCCGGGAGGAACATCATCCCGACTGGGGTCGCCAATGTTGTCCCGGTCATGAAAAAGAATGGGAAAGTATGAGTCTGCATTGATTACCGAGATCTGAACGCGACCTGCCCCAAGGACGAGTTTCCTCTTCCCATCACAGACGTCATGATCAACAATACTTGCGGTTTTGAATGTATGTCTTTCATGGACGGATTCTCAGAATACAATCAAATCAAGATGCATCCTGAAGACAAGAAGCATACTGCCTTCCGAACACCACTGGGGGTATATTGCTATATGGTCATGCCCTTCGGGTTGAAGAACGCCGGAGCTACTTACCAACGGGCTATGAGTAACATATTCCACAAGCATTTACGCAAGACAGTAGAATGTTACGTAGACGATATTGCTGTCAAAAGCCGCCTCAGGGTCAATCACATCCAAGACTTAAAGACGATATTTGAGCTGATGCGCCAACATCAACTCAAAATGAATCCTACAAAGTCCTTTCTGGGTGTATCTAGTGGCAAATTTTTGGGATTCGTCATTACCGCCAAAGGCATTCAAGTGGACCCTGATAAAGTCAAGGCCATCTTAGAAATGTGACCACCCCGTAATCTGAGGGAACTCAGGGGATTTCAAGGTCGTCTGACCTATATCTGGAGATTCATATCCAACCTCTCTGGAAGATGCCAGCCTTTTTCTTGCCTCATGAAGAAAGGTGTATCCTTCGTATGGGACGAAGCCTGTCAGCAAGCGTTCGGGGATATCAAGCGCTACCTCACTAGTCCGCCAGTTCTGGTGCCTCCCGTCGTAGGAAGACCATTCTTCCTATACGTTCGAGCGATGGACCATTCTCTGGAAGCTCTTTTCGCACAGAAGAACGATGCGGGACATGAACAGGCTATCTACTATCTAAGTAGAATGATGATCGAAGCTGAGCACCGGTACAATCCGGTGGAAAAAGAATATTTGGCTCCGATGTTCGCTATCCAGAAGACGTGGCACTATGTCACCGGCCAGACTATTCACATCATCTCCAAGATCAATCCTCTTCGGGTACTGATGAACAAGCCAAGTGTGCTTAACTCCCGACTCGCAACTTGGGCGATGTTATTGACACCATATGATATGGTATACGTCCCTCAGAAGTCCATCAAAGGCCAAGCATTGGCTGACTTCCTAGCTGCTCATCCGATCCCGGAGGCCTCCAAATTATACGAGGACATTCCCGACAAAGTTGCAGAATATAGTTCCGCAATGGAAAGTGACGCATGGCAACTGTTCTTCTACGGCGCCTCCAGGACTGGTCCCAAAAGAAACGTAGTTTCAGGGGTAGGAATTGTCCTGGTTACTCCCAATAAACTCGTCATCTATCGAGCATACTCTCTTAACGAGCCCTGTTCCAACAATGTGGTGGAGTACAACGCTATACTAATTGGGCTCCAAGTCGCTAAAGAGCTGGGGGTCGAATCTCTGGAAGCTTTTGGTGATTCTCTGCGTATCGTCAATCAAGTCAGAGAAATATATGAATTATAGAATCCAGACCTCATCCCCTATCACCAAGCAACGGTCGAGATAGCCGTGACATTCAAGGGGTTCTTCCTAGAGCATGTACCTCGATCTCAAAATCTGGAAGCCGATACCCTAGCCAATCTAGCTGCAGATTTAGCTACTCCTATAAGAAGGCAGAATTCGGCAATCCTTCTTAACAGAGATCTATTTTGCGTGAAGAACAACGCTCACATCGAACGCAGTTACGCTGTGAACACCGATCCTCCTACGAGAGATTGGAGAAGTCCCTTTATAGATTTTGTGGCATACGAAATCTTGTCGGAGGACCCTAAAGAAGCAGCATCCGCCAAAAGACGATCATTATGCTTCTACTTTGATGCATCTTCACAATGCCTATATCGCCGGACCTACGACGGACTGCTATTGAGATATCTCTCTAATGACGAAGTATATCAGATCATCCGTGAAGCTCATAACGTCGTATGCGGGGCGCATCAACCAGGCCCTAAGCTACAGGATCGTATCAGAAGAATGGGCTATTACTGGCCCACTATGATCGCAGACGCAATCAAGAATGCCAAACGGTGCAAGGCCTGTCAGGTTCATGCAGAATTCATACACCAGCCGTCTGAACATCTACATCCTACGGTTGCATCCTGGCCTTTCGAAGAATGGGGTATGGACATCATTGGTCCTATTCACCCGTCTTCTTCCAGAGGTCACCAGTTCATACTGGCCATCACGGATTACTTCTCCAAATGGGCAGAGGCGATCCCTCTCGCTGAGGTAAAAACATATAATGTGATCAGCTTCATCAAGCATCACGTCATTTTTTGCTTTAGGATTCCCCGAAGGATAATACATGACAATGGGCCTCAGTTCATCAGCCAAGCGTTTCATCGATTTTACGATAAAAATTGGATACAAAATGTTGCCTCTACGGCGTATTATCCAGCTGCTAATGGTTTGGCGGAAGCCTTCAACAAAACCATTATCAAACTCTTGAAGAAGTTCGTCTCTTCGAACAAAAGAGATTGGAACGAGAAGCTGGGAGAATGTCTCTGGGCGTACCGCACAACGGTCCGAGCACCGACAGGTTGTACCCCGTTCTCACTGGTCTACGGGAGCAAAGCAGTTCGTCCCATCGAAATTCAAATCCTGCCACTCAGGATAGCAGTCGCCAATGAGTTAACTTAGGAAAAGAATGACCTTTTAAGGCTTCAAGAGCTAGAAGGATTAGACGAGAAACGCCTTCAAGCTCAATAGAGCATCACGTTCTATCAAGCGTACATTTCCAGAGCTTTTAATCAAAAAGTAATGGAAAGAGTGTTCAAAGTTGGCGAGCTAGTCTTAGCTGTAAGAAGGCCAATGATTCTCACTCACAGGAGCAAGGGAAAATTTTAGCCCAAATAGGCAGGCCCCTACGTGATCGAGACAACGTTCTCAAATGGCGCTTACAGGTTAGCCCAGCCTAATAGAGACCTACTAATGGCTCCTATCAATGGCAAATTCCTGAAAAGGTACTATGCTTAACCTCCTTTGCTCAAGTGGAATAAGGCAAAAATCTCATTCTGACAAAACTACTTCCAAAACGACGTCATATTCTATCATGTCCATATAACCTCTGAACAGATACGCCCTGCTAAAAAAGTTTACCGAGAGACTATCACGTCCATACTACCTCTGATATTACTCTCACCCAAACCCGTCATTTACATTCCGAAATGACGGATCCACAAAGTCAGATGAAAAGCCTCTTTATTATTCCCCAAAAAAGAGCGGAAGTATATTAAAAAGCAAAAGCAAAAGTACATCATGAAGGGGGAGCGGTCAAATCGTGAATCTGCTATGCCAGTCTGGCCATCTTCGTATTCCTGGAGTCCAAAACGACATCTCAAGCTCGCTCCCATCTCGTCTCCTCATCATTCAAGCCGGATAAATCAGACAGAGAATGTGTAAGAGCGGCATGCATGGCACTCGCATATGCCAAGTTCTGTTGAGCCTCTTCCATCTGGCTCTGTAATACATGCACACCTACAGCTGAAGCACGAGACCACTCCTTCGCTAAAGCGAGCTCAGCCTCCAACTTACGGACCCTCGCTTCATTTTTTTCATGTTCAGCTTTACTCTTGGCCAACTGGGGAACAACACACTCTAGGAGGGTGTGCTCGTCGCTTATCTCCTGCTGCCGCACCTCGAGGGACCTGCTCAGAGCTTCCAACTCTCCCAGCCTTGCAGTCAGCGAGTCATATTCATCCTGGACCAAATCTTTAACACTATCTTGGGATAGCTGCGAGTATTCGTTAACGGGTTGCTCCAAACCATTAACTACCTCCGCCAGGGCGTCAGCTAAACCAGTATCGCCAAGGTCCCTGATCGCCTCTATCGAAAACTGAGAGGACTTCTTCAGATACTCAAAATTCAGATTCTTCTCAAACACCATTGATATCAGCATTTTCAAAGTGTTGTAGAAGATACTGGTATATTGCTCGGTCAGCGCAGCTAGGCCAGAATGCACGCTGGGAGTGGCTGCAATGTTGTCGAACTACGCTCCAGAGGCGACCGCAATCGATGTGGCCACAGTCCTCGTCTCGGCAGGGGTGCGACAAAAAAGGAAGCGCCAACACCAGACGAAGTAACCAGCATACTCGAAGGAGGCATTGTCGCAACGACAGGGTCATCCTCTTGAGGTATCGAAACCTCGTCGGCAGGCGAGCCGGCACCCGAAGATGCTTCCTATTCAAAATCAGGTGCCTCCGTATCAACGCCAGGACCTGACACGGAGCCAAAGGGCGCATATACATTACCCTCCCCGAAGAGGTCATCCCCTGAGAAGAAGACAAGAGGAAGTTAATGTCAAACATGATATTAATTTTCCTAAAGAAGAGGCACGAAAAGATGACAGTGATGCTAGCCAAGCTGTCATACCTGGAGAAGAGGGCCTGCTAACTGACGCTGGCAAATACTCTTCCAACTCTTCGCCGAGGTCCACTTGAGGCTCATCAACTAGAATCTCGCTAGAAGCGCTGACGGGCACGGCAGGGGCCTCTCCCAATGCTGATCCGGACAAAGGTATATGGAATGTTATGACCAGCCTCGAAGGCGACTTTGTTCCGCTACCTGAAGCAGTAGCAGCGATAGCAGCCTCCAGCTGAGATTCTTCGACGCCACCGGCTGAAACTGTAGAAGGTTCCTCTCTAAAAGGCGAGGAACCCCCAATCAAAGAATCATCCCCGACATAGGGAGAAGCAGGCTCACTTCTAGGGGCCTCAATGCCAGGAATCTGGAGAGGATGAGTAACCATCCTCTTCGTACTCTTACGAGGGGAAGCCTCCTTCCGAGCGAGAGCCCTTCGTTTCCCGGAGACTACCAACGCCCCTGCAGGCGGAGTAATTTACCCCTCGGTACCGATACGAGAGGCTCATCCGGAGTAGCAGACTCGTCACCCTCGTCAGAAGAAATCGAGGGGACTTCGACCCTTCCCCCAGGCTTGGAAGAGGGCACCCTAAAGCTTCCACCCATATCAAAATTGCGATGGGAGGTGTTCGTTGCCACAAAGAACTGGGCATACAAATGCATGATGCACAGCTCCGTAGAGGGTGTGACGAAGGGCACATTAAAAATTGTCCCGGTGTAGCCCATGATAAAATATTGCCATCCCCTCGCTCCATCGATGAGTCCACCTCTGGACCTGAAGCTGGTGACGGCGTTGCCCATATGCAACTGATCATACCCAAACTGCCTGGCAAATCGACTAGGCAGGTAGGGTTCGAAGAAGCAGTGATCTTCACTTCTGTACAGTAGGTGGGAAGGTCTAATACAGACCAACCAATTGAATGCTTCAGGAGAAAGAGTGGTCCTATATCTACCTGAGTTCTCAAGCCTAATCCCCGATTGGTTGAGATGAACAGAGGGGACAGTGCAAAGGAGCTTCCAGCTGTGATCGCAATGCAGCACCCACCGACAGTCTAAAACTGTGAGCACATTCTAAGAGGATTTCTTGTAATTCAGCAAGAAACTCCCCCCCAAGCTACTGCCGAAACCGGGAGACATCACCCGGGGGTTATGGAGAATTAACCATCCCATCAAATACAGGTATGGTAATTCCACCCGGGGAAAGCTTTCACGCCGAGCTTCATCAGCGAGCAGCGCCTCAGTCATCGCCCTCAGGCCAGCTTGTATGCGGCACACCATGGCAGGGAGCAAGCCCAGTCTTGCCCCAAACACCAGATGTACTGCAGGTCACAAGATATTATGGTGAATACGATCCGCAGATGCAATGCCGGGTACCACCAGTCGGCGCAGCCATATAGAGAGAAAGTCAGCCAGTTGAGCTTCCTTGGATAGAGCCCTGTGGCAATGCCTCAGATAGCTGTAGGCCTTAGTACCTGTAGGATATTTTCCTATCCCTTCGACGAGGATCTGATCCGGAGCCCTAGCATCCTCCAGGAGATCGTCGACTTCCTGAGCAGTCAGCACGCTCAGAGGATTCACAGGCTCATTCTTGACTTCCAAGACTTTCTCCGGCTGAGCAGCCCTAGCCCAGTAAAAAAAGAGGTAGGACGTCCATTTACTGGTGTAAGCCAAATCTGAAGGCTCAGCATAGAAGGCGGTGCAAGCAAGGTAGTGGCACATCAGCTCCTGATTCACTTCCACTACCCGAGGGTCTGAATCCCTCAACTCCCGGTTCGTGGGAACATACTCTTCGTACGGAGTATCCCCCATCGGCAGTCTCGAGATCTCTGCCATCTCATGAAGGGCCAATCCAAACTCCCCCAGCGGAGTGGCGAAAGTCCCGGTGAGCGGAATGTATCGCTCCATCAGTGCCAAAAATAGGTTAGGGTTAGGAGGTAACCCAACGCTGGTGGCACTCACAGCTGCCAACAGACCGATGTTCTCCAACTCGATCCAAAAATGCTCCAGGGCCCAATCAACTAAGCGAGCCCATCGAAGATTTGTTGGGGTCATCCACCCGTTACATCGAGGATTCGCCTTGGGGTATACTCCTCCGCGCCCCATGAAATTATTGCAAAAGGTCGGCAATTGTACCGGCTGGAGCACAAAGCTGTCTTCACTCGGGACACTGCCCGGGTACAATCCCCTGAACGACGTTACATGACCGAAAGGGCTGCTGACAAATAGGCCAGATCCTTTCTGGTAGAAGATCTTCCCCGGCCTACCGTGAAGATCGGGAGTCAGCGTCCACGACATCTTCCTGGGATGAGTAGCATGGGAGAATGCCGAGAGGGGATAATCTCTCGGCATCTTGGGCAGACTCAAGACCAACTTCCCGGTAGGGAAAACCCAGAGTTCTTTCTTTGGCTTCGTCTGGGACTGCTTATCAATCATGTCCCCGAAAAGAAAGGCCGGCTTTATATACTGGTCCCCGTCTACATACGTCAAAGGCTCTCCATTAATCATGTTCAGCAGTGTTCGCTCGCCCTGAGCCGATATCAAGATTTCCTTTCCTTTGGCATATTGGGGTCCGGAGATAGGAAATACCACATGGGACAGATCCTCCAGATAGTTGGAGTGCAGTAGCCCGGCGGCAGAACCCATCACCTCGGCTAGCGGAGACTCGCCCAAGTTAACTGCAAGGGTACGAGAAAAACAAGTCAGTTTTATACTAGATGTTACAAATATCGCAGCACATGCCAAGAGGCAACGGTCTGAGCTCTACGCCAAAACTGTACAAACTTGATCGTTTACGCTGGAATTGTCATCCAGAAGAGTAAAATTCAAGTCGATAGTATACTGTCTGTGCTTTACACCAGACTACCAAGGTTCGAGCTATTACGCCAGAATTTTCATCCGCAAGCGTAAAAGTTTAAAATTATACAGTATACACCAAGTTTTCGGCAGTCAAAGCTTTTACGCTCAACTGCGAAAATCTGGAGTTTTTACGCTGACACATTAGAAATGTGGACGTAAAAGATAAAACGTCTCCGTGCATCATCTTCCTCAAAGAGGCTATCAGCACAGAAGATGACCTAGCACGGTCACGTTTAACGTGTGCAAAGGATTTTTCAGTCATTCTTATTCATCCCAAAAGCTCTACCTATCAGGCCGGGTGCACTGCTCATCGGCGGGATGCTCAGCTCAGAATGGGGTTCGTCCTGTCCAACCGGAGGCACTCCTGCTTGGGCAGAAGAACGAGAAGAGGAATCAATCTTCTTTCCCTTAGAGGAGGAGGATTGCTTAGAGGCCATTACTGGAAACTTTGAAGACTCAGAGAAGACTCGGAGAAGAGCTCGAACAGTCGGAGGCTTTCTTTCGCAGAAGACGGATGAAAAGTTTTTCTCTCAGAAAACTTGGGATATATATAGAGTTCGGATGGACTCCTCGAACCCCGAACCAAATCTCCTAATTAAATATTCGGTTATGATTGGGTCCTACGTCAGCCTATTATTCAGAGAAGACGGACAGTCAGCGAATTCGAAAAGTTTTTCGCGCAAAGCTGGTCAGCAGTTCTTACGCTAAGGAGCTTTCTACGCTCGACAGCAACAGATCTACGGTTTCACGCTCGCAAGCTATAAGTCTATATTTTTACGCCCGGATGCCTTTGTGCTCGGTAGCTTTTATGCTCGAGAGGCCACAATCCTACGACTTCATGCCAGCAGATAACAAATCGATGATCTCACGCTCGGTGGCGCTTAGTTTACGCTCAGAAGCAACAGATCCGCAACTTCACGCTCGGAAAAGTTTTCTTTTCAGAAGCTACAAATCTACAGTTCTACGCTAAGGAGCTTTCTACGCTCGACAGCTACGAATCTACGGCTTTACGTTCGAAGGCTACAAGTCGGGTTTTACGCCCAGATGCCTTTGTGCTCAGTAGCTTTTATGCTCGAGAGGCTACAAACCTACGACTTCATGCTCAGGAACTACAAATCTATGATTTCACACTCGATGGTATTTAGCTTATGCTCAGAAGCTACAAACTAATGATTTCACGCTCCACGACTTCCCGCACATCTGAAGGATACGCCGGCCAGATCACGCGTACATCTGAACGGTCCTCAAAAGCGGTCAATTGCAAAGAGTTCACACAGAGAATACTCGTTCTTGACCTTAAGATATCCTAAGTACCCGAAGCATACAGAGTTCAATATTGAAAAACTACTCTTCTTCATGGGTCGATTCAAAGTTCATCCAGACTCCAGTCTGAATATTTTATCTATCAAGATGGCAACTCAGTTTGACAGCCATTTCTCGACCCTGTTCCAAGGGATTTTCGAGAAATCATTCTTGAAGATGATGTCTGAACAAAGAAATTCTGTTCATCAGAAGCAGCAGTTCAGAATTCTAGCGGTTCCTTACTCCTAAAAAAATAGTAGGACGGTTCGAAAACTCGAATGCTACAACAGCTTTCTACGCATCTCTAGTTATACGTAAAAGACAGGACAGGACCTAGCACTCTTTTTAAACAGAGTCGGTATAAAGAATCAGACGTGTAGAAGCTACACATATTCAAACTTTACAGCAATGTATGGCAAGATGATCATATGTACGGAAGAAAGATGACTTTATTAAAGATTAAAATTATGATTACATATGAGGAAAATCCAGTCTACAAGGGTTTTTCTTTATTTTCATGATTACATCTGAGGGGAACCCCGTCTACAAAGGGCTTCCTCATCATCGTCTGAAGATCATGCCCGGAATCTATTCTGACAGGTTCTTGCGCGGACGCCAAATCTTCATCTCTCCTCCAACAGTTGGTCGGTTTCCACAACCGACTAGAATGGTGAATGGAGGGAGAGTACGAACTGGGCCTGCCTAAATTAGGCAGATCCCATGCTCCGTGCACCGTGACAAATTGAGTTGAGATATTTAACCCAACTCAATACCCGGGGTCAGAGCCAGTCGCTGCTCTCACCCCCGGAGGTAACGGAAGAAGGCGCCACTTGCAAGCGCCATGGTGGAAAATAATTCTTTCTCTCTTCCGAAGAACCACCATACAAAGTTGCTGATTATCCCGAGCTAGGGAGGCTATGATATCCTTCTACGATCCATCGTTGCAGATAAGACTTGCGCGAAGACATCATCTTTTTTGGCTCCTTACATGCTGGAAGAACATGGTCTTCTTCTTCCTCAGATCGACCCGACGGACTCCGGCTATCATCCTTGTGTGGCGAAAGGAATACGGGAAGAACATGTTAAACTCCTCGGCCTTTTATAGGCGAGAGAGGTCACACCGGTCCCCAATAAATCTGCCATAAAGTCAGCATCGACCGTTTCAATGCTCCATTCAGAAATGTTTCGAGTTACGAGGAGCGGTTCATGCTTCATTCAAAGCGTTCCAAATTCCGAAAAAATTTGAAAGCTTTGAAGGGGGTCTTGTAGAAGCATGAAAAATATGCTGGATAGCTCTACGCAACATGGTGATGCAGGGCAGCGTAAGCAGGGGACCTCAAGGCCATCAAGAGTGCAACGGAGCTTTTCCGCTGAGCACGGCATAAAATATGATGGAACCATCCGCGTAAATGCAGTATGTCCAGGCCGCTTCAGCATAGACGGGGTGCTTCATCGCCTCCATGGCATAAAACTCATCCGCTTTCATAGCAGCATTAAAGCGTACGAGGAACGCTTCGTCTTCCCCGAAATGAACCTGTCAAGTCACGCAGTGAACCTGACATCTGACTCCTAACAAAAATTACTGCACGGCTATCCAGACGATGGCTGGAAAAATGGCAGACCACTCGGGACGTGCCCCACAGTATGATGGCGGATCTCTGCATTTAATGTAGATGATTTGATTAAATATCACTGAACCGTCGTTTACTGACTTCCCCTCAGCGGAGACTGCTTTTACGCATACAAGGGGATACTCTGCCTTATTTTGCACAGGCAAACTTGAACTGTTTACACTCCGCGAAAGACAAACAGACTGCCACGTCAAAAGCTGCTCTTCGTACAGGGCTCGAGGCACGTCTTTGCATCGAATGCTCAGAACGGTGGCAGGCCTTCGGAATATGCCTCGGCAATTAATGATGATGGCGGATCTCTGCATTTAATGCGAGAGATTTGATTATATCTCCAAGAGCCATGATTTTGGCTAAAGACGTCCACATCACCTCGGTTTCTACGCCCATTCAGCTTCTATGCTCGTTCGGCTTCTATGCTCATTCGGCCTTCTGTGCTTATTCGGCTTCTATGCCATCAGGCTTCTACGCCTACTCGGCTTCTATGCCTACTTGGCTTCTACGCCATGGTGACAGACATTGGCTTCTACGCCAACCTCTTCTACACGAGGGATACCTACCTACGTGGCTTCTACGCCTTGATCTTCATAGCGATTATACGCATTTTTTCCCTTAGTTGGACCCGCGTCACACGCTCATTCAAAAGGTCATCTATATGCAGGCTTTGGTTATTTTAACCGTTGTGTAAAAGGGTACTGTACTTTCCACTACTCGATTTCTACACCAATTGAGTGGTCACTGTCACCAAAACTCTATAAATAGAGACCTTTATCAACAGAGGAACAGGCCAAGACTTTAAAAATTGAACAAGGTCGAACCTCCAAAGAGATCGGACCACGGGTCAAAACATTGGAGATTAAGGAGAGATCGAAGAGTCTTTGAGAGAGAGAGAGAAGCATCCAGAGCTCAGGCAAAGAGTAGCGATCGACGACATTGGCATCGTGCATCCATCCTCTTCTGCCACCTACGAAGCTGCTTTCCGTCTTCCACGGCACTTCTTCACCATCGTGTAGTCCAAGGGCTAAAGTGATCGACTGCAGATCAGACACCTATAGCAATCATCTACCCAGATTAAATAAATTATACTCCAACATCCTCGTATAGGATCAAATTATACAAGTTTGTTTGTAAACCAAAAAAAGTGGGTTTCGTACAAACCTTGTATTATATATATTTCGTTCTTTCGTTTAATACCACAAACATGTGCCATGGAAAATAAGTTTATCATGTAATCGGTTTGGGTTGAATACTAATAAAATATGGTAACTCGATTATACGTGTGACCTATAATTGATATGTACACAAATATACTTTGGCTTGATCACATAATCAACTCATATTCTCACATCCCCAACCAATACCAATGGATCCAATCATGACACGTTACGAACACGAATATGGGCATACCGAATACAAGCAGTGTGTGAACATGAAGTACACTAAAATCAATACTCGATACACACGATAAAATATATGTGAAGGAGTACAAGCTGAACACGGTTGTAGAAGCATAAAAAATACGCTAGATAGCTCTACGCAGAATGTTAATGTAGGGCAGCGTAAACAGAGGACCTCAGAGCCATTGACGTACAAACAGAGCTTTTCCGCTAAGCACAGCATAAAAAGTTGGCTCAAGGATCATCCGCGTAGTACATTATGTCCAGGCTGCTTCGGCGTAAAAAGGGTGCTACATCGCCTTTATGGCGTAAAAATCATCAGCTTTCAATACAACATTGAAGTGTACGAGGAACGTTTGATATTCTTCGAAATAAACCTGTCAGATCATGCAATGAACCTGACGTCTGGACTCCTGACAAAGAGTACTGCACGACAACCCAAGCGACGGCTATAATGATGGCGCGGTACTGCAACCCAGGCTGTCATTTACTGCCATTTCCTTGGCATAGACCGCTTCTACGTATACAAAGGAATACGCCGCCTAGTTTTACATAGGCAGATGTGAGCTGTTTACTCTCCGCAGAAGACAAACAGCCTACCACGTCAAAAGTTGCTCTTCATACAGGGCTCGAGGCACGTCTCTGCATTTAATGCGCAGAGCGGTGATAGGTTCTCAAGGTACGTCTTTGCATTTAATGCACCGAATACTGACAGATGCCCGAGGCACGTCTCTGCATTTTATGCGCAAAAGGGTGGCAGACCTTCAAAACACGCCTCTGCATTTAATGCACAGGATAATGGCGGATCTCTGCATTTAATACAGGAGATTTGATTAAATGTCACCAAACCGTCGTCTAGTGACATTTTCCTTACGTAAACTGCTCTTACGCATACAAGGGATACGCTGCCCAGTTTTATACTGGCAGACGTGAGCTTCTTACGCTCCGCAGAAGGCAAACAGACCGCCACATCAGCAGTTACTCTTTGTACAGAATTTGAGGCGCATATCTGCATTTAATACGCAGAATGATGGCAAATCTTAAAGACAAGCCTCTGTATTTATTGTGCAGGATGGGGGCAGATCTCTGCATTTAATGCAAGAGATTTGATTATATCTCCAAGAGCCGTAATTCAGGCTAAAACGTCCACATCACTCAGCTTCTACACCTGCTCGGCTTCTATGCCCACTCGGCTTCTACGCCTGCTCGGCTTCTATGCCCACTCGGCTTCTACGCTTGCTCGGCCTCTATGACCACTCGGCTTCTAGGCCTACTCGGCTTCTATGCCTACTTGGCTTCTACGTCTACTCGGCTTCTATGCCTACTTGGCTTCTACGCCATGGTGACAGTTATTGGCTTCTACTCCAACCTCTTCTACACAAGGGATAACTACCTACATGGCTTCTACGCCGTGATCTTCGCAGTAGATATACTCGTTTGTCCCTTAGTTGGACACGCGTCACATGCTCACTCAAAAGGTCATCTATACGCAGGTATTGGTTATTTTAAACCGTCGTGTAAAAGGGTGTTGTACTTTCCACTACTCGGTTTCTACGCTGACTGTGTGGTCACTATCACTAAAAACTCTATAAATAGAGACCTCTATCAACAGAGGAACAGGTTGAGAGGAAAAGGTCGAAAAATTGAAGATCGAACGATCGAAAATTGGTCAAGGAATCCAGTATCAGATCTAAGGTCGACAATTGGGAGGAGAGAAGACGGTCGAGAGAGAGAGAGAGAAGAATCCAGAGCTCAGGCAAAGGGGAGGGATCGACGACTTTGGCATCGGGCATCCACCCTCTTTAGCAACCTTCAAAGCTGTTTTCTGTCTTCCACGGCACTTCTTCATCATCGTGTGGTCCAAGGGCCAAAGTGATCGACTACAGATCAGACACCTATAGCAATATTTACCCAGATTAAATAAATTGTACTTCTACATTCCTCGTATTGGATCAAAATTATACAATCTTTTTTGTAAACACCGACGAAGAAGAGTGGGGTTTTCTTTAAAAATAAAGAACCTTATCGTTTCTCGTATTCTTATATTTTTGTTTATTTTATCCGAAACAAGATGGTGACTCTGCTGGGGATATCTTTCTCTTCTGATGAGGAAGCAATTGCTCAACACGATGCGGTATCCGTGGGATCCATGAAGAAGACACTGGTCGTCCAGTTCGACCAGTCTGCCTATGAAGACATGCTTCAAACAGGGGGTAGCTCTCACTCTCTCTCAGCCTAAGACAACAGGAAGCTGTGTAAGGTCTGGATGCCCAAGACATCCTTTACCATTCCTGTGGACTCTCCGACCTCTCCGATTTCTCCGACCAACGAGGTTGTAGCATTGCTCCCTCCGTGCCTTGCGCGTAAAATTCAGTCGCCTGTCTCTGGCAGGGCAGACAAAACTTCTGGCAATGCCTCAGTGCTAACCCAGAAGTATACTCTGTGCTCTACACGTAAAATTCAGTCTCCCATCCCTGGCAGAAAAGATAAAACTTCGGACAATGCCTCAGCGCTAGTCTAGAAGCCTACATCGTGCTCTACGCGTAGAAATTAGTCTCCCGTCCCTGGCGGAACAGACAAAACTTCTGACAAGGCCTTAGCGCCAAATCAGAAGCTCCAAATGCGCTCCGCGCGTAAAAATGCACCTGCCTTCCACGGAAAAGCAGATGATCCCTGCAATCTACGCAAGGGAAAGCAAGCGGCGGACTACTCAACTTCTCGGCCTTTATGCCAGCAAGGGAAGAATCTGTCCGCCCTCCGGATTACGCGGGATGCTGACGGCCGACTATGGACCTCCTCGGCTTTACGCCAGTCCGAATTACGCCAGGAGAAGTCCCTCAGCGTAAAGAAGGCTCAATTCGCGGAAAGACACCCTCCTCGGGGATTATCCGCCACCCAGATGGCCAACCTGTTGTATACAGGAGGCACAGGGAAAACCAGGGTTCCCAACATCCGCGTGTCCACTGATGTGAACAGAAGGAACCAGTCATCTTCTTCTTCTATAACTCCTCCTGACTTGCGCAAGTATCTGATCTAGAAATGCAAGGAGAGGGGATCTTCCAGCATGTCTATTACGCCTCCTAGCGAGCACTGTTGTAATGGTCACAGGATTGTAATTAATTATTGCTGTTCAGAAGTAAAACGGCCGGTCTTCGATCGATTGAGCTACTCTCCATCTTTTCGGGAAGAAGAGCCCATACATGCATCGGTGAACATGGCTTCACAAATACCTAGAGGAAGATCGGGCTCAAGACGTCATCCCTCTAGAGCTCCGAGCCGAAGGAGATTCAACCAGCTCCTTAGGAACACTGAAGCTGGGGTGTTCCGCAATACCCGTTCGAGGTTGCGACAACCGACTTCATACTCTTCTGATTCCGAAGCTGGGGGTCGCCAGTCTCCCGAATCAGATACTGAAAGTATAGAGTCAACTTGTACAGAGACCTATACTAATCTTTCAATGACACCCAGAGAGATGGGAGTTTATGCCATTGGAGATGAACACGAGGAAGCTTCCCCGTCTGGGAGCACTGAGCAGCGCATTACTGTACTGGAGACATATCTAAAAGAAATGCAATCCATGATAGAGAATATGCACCAGATGATGCTGATTCAACACACAGCTGCTATGGCTCAAGCGTCGATCCCTCCAACTCAGATATGTATGGGGGTGGACTTACCACCATCCAACGCGATCCAAGAGCCTGCTCTAGATCAGGAGTCAGCAGTTCCTCCTCTTTCTTACTCGAAGAATGTATTACCTCCCGTCGGAGTCGTGATGCAATTGATTCCTCATCACTCCGTGGTCCTGCTACCGGCTGAAGATCCGATGCAGGCAGTACGGGAGTTGAAAGCCCAATTTGATGCCCTGAAGCACAAAGATCAGCTCAAGAAATTGGGAATCAACCAACCTTACCCAGCTATCTGGGAAGAGGTCCCTTTCCCTCCTAGATACAAACCACAGACTATAGCTTTGTTCGAGGGAAAAACATCACCGAGTCAGTACATGAACTACTTCAGCATGATGACGGTGTTGTTACAAGGGAACGACGCCCTCCTCACTCGGGTGTTCAAAGGCTGTCTTTTGGGGGTAGCTTATCAGTGGTACCGAAGTCTAGCAGACAACTGCATTACTTCTTTTGAAGACTTTAAGGTGTTATTCTTCATGCGATTCTACGAAGGAGGGATGGACATGTCTATGTCCTCTCTCATTGAAGTCAAGCAGAAGGAAAAAGAGAATGTTCGCACTTTCATCGAACATTTTCGTCAAGCCACTTTGCAAATGCCTCCAAGAGTTCCGGACTCGGCATTGGTGGACATCTGCAGGAAAAACCTTCTCCCCGTGATCTCGGTGTTCACAGGACCATATCAGTTCCATGATTGGCCCTCGTTCATCATCTCAGTGGTAGCCGCAGAGGACAATAGTCAGAAGGCGCACGATAATGGCATCATGATCTCGGCCTCTGATAAAGGCAAAAGGTCATCCTCCAACATCGACCATCCTCGGGGTAGCAAGGGTAAAGAAGCTCTGGCGATCAACACGTCCAGGCAAAAGACTGTGGCTACCACGTAGACGAAACCTGGGACTTCCAGGCCCATTGAAGTGTACTCTTTCGACGATGATGATATTCCGAGCATATTCGAATATCTTGTCAAAAGCGGCAAGATTACCCTTCCTGAGGTGAGAGCCCAATGAGGCCGGCTGTACCAACAACCCCAATACTACATCTTCCATAGGTACATATACCACCCCACAAAGGCGTGTTATATACTGAAAAGGAAGATCCAGGAGCTGATCGATGCTAAGGCCATCACTCTGCACAATAACGAGAAGACGGTCACAGCCAACATGATCTCTCTGCAATTTGGCAGTCTGCCTCCCCAAGAAATCTCGGACGGTGTTACGCCTATTTCCCGGACGATAATGAACATCGTTAATCTCCCTCCAACTAAAGGTCAAAATCATGACCTGGTACCACTAATTATCCAGCGAGGCGAGATTATGTGGGTTCATCCAGATTTGGTGCCCGGGATAGAGAAAGAGACTCAAGCTGCTAAGGCTAAATCCAAAAAGAACTCAAAGCATAAGTCGTGTCACATGATTACGGTACCTTCGGCATCAGAAGACGAGGTCTTGGCTACTGGAACCCGCTCAGGAAAAGACTACCTCCAGGACTATGGAGCCAGCCAAGAAAATGTACCGGCAGACACTTCAGCTGCCAAGCCGTCAGAACCAGAGCCCGCGTACCAGGAGCCGGTCGTTCGAGACCAACTTCGGCGGACAAAGGGAAGCAAAAAGAAGTACGTTTCGACAAAACTGTAAAAAATATTCAAAACAAAGGTTTCGAGAAGCCGTACAACTTCGACATCCTGGCCCAACTGGCTAATACACCAGCTAGGTTGTCCATCTTCGAACTACTCAGGCTCTCCCAAGACACTCATCTGGCCGTGAGCGATGCACTGATGCAGGCGGATGCATACTTGACCCAGCTCAAGTCCCCTAACGAAGAACCAGTGGCATGTCCTCAATGCCACAGTGTAATGGAGGTGATCCCGAACATCACTTTCACTCAAGATGATATGCTGTTAAAACACAACAGGCATGACAGACCCCTCTATTATATCGGGTACATCGGTCCCATGGAAGTCGACCGGATTCATATAGATTCAGGATCATCAATCAGCATCATTCCTTATAGTCTGCTCAGACCGCTGAGGATCCCTACCAGCGAATTAGCCTACACCACCACTACGATTGTGGGTTTCAACGCCAGAAAGAGTAAGCCGTTGGGGAAAATTCGCCTGAGGATCCAGATCAGCAACCTCAGATCGGTGGCTATGTGTTACGTCATTGATTCAGAGGTGTCCTACAATATCCTGCTGGGTAGACCTTGGATCCACGACCACAATATCGTTTCTTCGACTCTAGATCAATGCTTTAAATATGTAGACGTCCAAGGAACAGTACAAACGGAGTTTGCTGACCTGAACCCATTTAGAGGAGTAGAATCCTACTACTCCGATGTCGTGTTGTACTCTCAAGACTACACAGAAGAGGTGACAGCCGAAGCAGAGAAGGAATCCCACCGGGAGCCAGAAGAACCCTCTGCCGAACAACCGCTGTCAATTAAGGTGAAAGGACGGATTACTCGTCCAAAAGCCACAGAGCCTATGGTGATCCACCTGAACAAAACCAGGTCAGGAAAAGGGGGTGATCCTGTAACGCCCCGCAACTGCTCGGAGCGTTACGCTGAGTCGGAGTCGGATAAAATGAATCAAATGCTGGTTACATTTGAAATGTCGGATTTTGGGAAGAAGGATTAATCGAGCTGGTTTCAATGTGCAGATGGCTAGCGGGTTCGATGGAAATCAGGTGTTCGTTCCGAACACTACTGAATAGCTGGATGGAAACGATAATGCCGTCTTCCTTAGTCCGATCGGTCGGATGATTTGGAGAGCACGGCCTGCTCGCACGGTCATACCAGTTGAGTAGATCGCGCTTGCATCGGACCACGGGTTCAAGGGATTGGCCGTATCGGCAGGACAGGATGCCTAATGGATTCAAACAATGTGAGTGGGCTCTTTCCCTTCTCCTCTACTCCTTCATGCCTAATAAAAATGGAAAACACGTAAAAGGCTTGAACACTTGGGCTGAAACATTGGGAAACACTACACTGAGGCGTGCATAGAGTGTGCGTCGTTGGCTTGGTAGGATTGTGGCTTGAACTAGTTTACGCGTTGGATAGTCGGATTATACGTTTGAGGCGATCGGTTGGATTACTTGGGATTTGGCTGGAACGGTTGGGAATATACGAGATGGAATGACCCTTGAGGCAATAGGAATATCGAGAATATCGGGAATCCGGACGAGCGAGCGTGCATCCGTGCACGAGTATCACTGGGTCGCTTTGTCTTGCAAAGCGAGCAGTTGTGGTTCGAAACCGAACAACTGCATCGGCGAGGGTATTGTGCCGCTTGATGGGGCATTGTGTCCCAAATGGGGCATTGTGCCACTGAAACGGCATTGTGCCATGGGTTGGCTTTGAGCATGGGTGTTGCACTATTTCGGAATACATTGCTATGAGGCAAAAATGTGAATTATGGGAATGGCTTGTGATGTGGACTCCTTTGGGAGGATATGTTGGAAGAATGGTTATGGATAATTCGGTTGGATATCGGTTGAGCGAGTACTTGATCGCTTGGTGGGGCGAGAATGTTCGATCCTCTCGCCTCACCTACCTTTTTGCATGTCACGGACAACCTGGGTGCACAGGGCGTTGATTTTCTTGAAACGGTTTTTATCCGGGGCACTGGAGCCGTTTCAATCCGGAGGGAAATATTCGATTCGTGCTAGTCACGATGCTTAGCGGGACCTCCAGCAGGGCTTGCTACCCGGGCTGATAGGGCGCGCCGCTAAGGCGGAGAAATATGTCCTTTATGGCTTGGCCAGTGACTTCATATAGACTAAGAGTTGGCTTGCTTTTCTTTCGTTGGTTTGTGCATCGTGTAGGCGCGGCCACCTTGCCTCGGCAAGAGTGTGCATTCGAGATGGGAATATATAACTTCGGTTGAGGATGGATATTGAGGCGAGTCTGATGGTTCGATATGTTATCGTGCAAACGATGGCATTGAGTTAGACGGGTCGGCTATATATAAACTGCTTGTCGCTTGGTTTGAATTGAATGCTTGCATGCTTAAACTGCTTTACTGCTTTCCTTAACATGTCATCCATATGCCATGAAAAGAATCTAGGATTCAACTAGAAAGATCACCATATAACTGTGTGCATTCACTACTTTACTTAGTGTCGGCTTAGACGAGTGGGTTACCCCGCTCACCAGTACGGTTGTGTACTGACCCACGTTTGTGGGCATTATTTCAGGTACACAGGCGTAGTGGCACTGCTTGGATATACGGGACAAGATGTATGAACTGTAAGTACCTTTGTGGGCTAGAGAAAGAGCAAGAGTTATTTTATCGTCTCCGTGGTATCGCCTTTGTGGCGTGGCCTTCGGGGCATCTCATTTGGACCCTATCGTGAGCTTCGCTGCGTATACTCTGATGTGTGCTTGGTACACAATTGGCTTCCGCTGTAACTTGGTTGTTTCGATGATAACTTTCGTGTTTAACAACATCGCCTTGTACGAGCGCAACTCCAGGCTCGTACGGCATCACGTCCCGAATAGAACGATGGTCCTGCGGGAGAGCTGTAAACGTGGTGATTCACGTTCAGCAGGGACTATTGGGCTTGCGGGAGTTTGGGGCGTGACAGATCCTCTAGTGATCACTTTGAACCAGAAGCCTACATCCTTGGTCATCAACCTTCGGTGCAACAGGCAGCCGATTGATGTAAATACAACCGGGAACGAAGTTTCAGATGATAATAAACATCCACTTTTCCAGTATATTGACGCTCAAATTCTGAACTAGGAATCCTCTCCCCATGACGATATAGAACCTATAGCGCAAAAATTCTTAGAAGCTATAGATTTCTATCATCCGTATATGTGGGAAGTGGCGTCATCATCCAATGTCACCACGACATATGGACCGCATGAGGATTCTATCTTCATTTTCCTGCCTACCTGCAACAGTCAGCATTCAATAGTCTTCGGTCGCATGCACAAGGGAACGACTGTAGAATAGGGTTCTCCTGACGACGACGTTGGTAAAATACAGGTTCACAGATACAGCCCGTAAGCTTTGAAGATCATGCAAAGTATGGGTTATAACTTAAAGCTGGAACCAGGTCTCAACTACGGGAAAGGCAGACGAATGCCGCTGCACGGCAAGCCCTACTATCAACGAAATCATTTCGGGATAGGGTATACCACCTCCCTTGCAGCTCCTGAGTCGAACGAGGATATCTTTTCCTATTCTCAAAATGGCTCGGCGCCCTCCGACTCATTTTATGCTCTCGAACGAACATTATCAGTAAATATGGTAGTGACAGATTCCTTCGAAGCAGACGAACAAGAATCTGAACTATTTGAGAATGACGCTTGGGCTCAGCAAATGGATACACAATGGGAGTTCTGCTTCGAGCAGAGAGAACCTCCCACTGAAGATAAAGTTATCCAGATTGACGTTGGGGATGAACTTTCGCCAAAGCCGATATTTATCAGTAATAATCTTTCCGAAGCAGAAAAAAAAGAAGTTATCCAGCTGATAAAAGAATATATCAACGTCTTTGCGTGAAATTATGAGGACATGCCAGGCCTTGATCCAAAAGTGGCTACTCATAAGCTCAATATATTGCCCGATTCAAAGCCTGTGAAGCAGCACCAATGCCGGTTCTGCCCGGATATGATGGACGCCATTAAAACTGAAGTCAAGAAGTTGATAGCCTGCGGCTTCATCCGAGAAGAACAACATCCCGACTGGGTCGCCAATGTTGTCCCGGTCATGAAGAAAAATGGGAAAGTACGTGTCTGCATCGATTATCGAGATCTGAATGCGGCCTGCCCCAAGGATGAGTTTTCTCTTCCCATCACAGACGTCATGATTGATAATACATGCGGTTTCGAACGTATGTCCTTCATGGATGGATTTTCAGGATACAACCAAATCAAGATGCATCCTGAAGACGAGAAGCACACTACCTTTCGGACACCATTGGGGGTATATTGCTATACGGTCATGCCCTTCGGATTAAAGAATGCCGGGGCTATGTACCAACGAGCTATGAGTAACATATTCCATGAGCATTTACGTAAGACAGTGGAGTGTTACGTGGATGATGTAGCTGTCAAAAGTCGCCTCAAGGACAATCACATCCAAGACTTGAAGACAGTATTTGAATTGATGCGCCAACATCAACTCAAAATGAATCCTACAAAGTCCTTTCTGGGGGTATCTAGTGGCAAATTCTTGGGATTTGTCATTACCGCCAAAGGCATTCAAGTGGACCCTGATAAAGTCAAGGCCATCTTAGAAATGCGACCGCAGCATAATCTGAGAGAACTCAAGGGATTTCAAGGTCGTCTGACTTATATCCGAAGATTCATATCCAACCTCTCTGGGAGATATTAGCCCTTTTTTCGTCTCATAAAGAATGGTGTATCCTTCGTATGGGACGAAGCCTGTCAGCAAGCGTTCGGTGATATCAAGCGCTACCTCACTAGTCCACCAGTTCTGGTGCCTCCTGTCATAGGAAGACCATTCGTGCTGTATGTTCGAGCGATGGATCATTCTCTGGGAGCTCTTCTCGCGCAAAAGAACGATTCGGGTCACAAGCAGGCTATCTACTACCTCAGCAGGATGATGGTCGGAGCCGAACACCGGTATAACCCAGTGGAGAAAGAATGCTTGGCTCTGATGTTCGCTATCCAGAAAATGCGGTACTATGTCACAGGCCAAACCATTCACATCATCTCCAGGATTAATCCTCTGCGGGTACTGATGAACAAGCCAAGTGTTCTTAATTGCTGACTTGCGACTTGGGCGATGTTATTAACACCGTATGACATAGTGTACGTCCCTCAGAAGTCTGTCAAAGGGCAAGCATTGGCTGATTTCCTAGCTGCTCATCCGATCCCGGAGGCCTCCAAGCTGTACGAGGACATCCCCGACGAAGTTGCAGAATGTAATTCCGTAATGGAAGGTGATGCATGGCAACTATTCTTCGATGGTGCCTCCAGAACTGGTCCCAAGGGAAACGTGGTTTCAGGAGTAGGAATTTTCCTGGTTGCTCCTGATAAGCTCGTCATCTACCAAGCATATTCTCTTAGCGAGCCCTGTTACAATGTGGCAGAGTATAACGCTCTGTTAATCAGGCTCCAAGTCGCAAAAGAATTGGGCGTCGAATCTCTGGAAGCTTTCGGTGACTCTCTGTTGATCGTCGATAAAGTCAGAGGAATATACGAAGTCCAGAATCCAGACCTCATCCCCTATCACCGAGCAACGGTCGAGATAGCCATGACATTCAAAGGATTCTTCTTAGAGCATGTGCCCCGATCTCAGAATCTAGAAGTTGATGCCCTAGCCAGTCTAGCTGCAGATTTAGCTATTCCTATAAGAAGGCATAATTCGGTAATCCTTCTTAGAAGAGATTTATTCTGTGTGAAAAATAACTTTCACATAGAATGCAGCTACGCTGTGAACACAGATCCTCCAAGGAGAGACTGGAGAAGTCCTTTTATAGATTTCGTAGCATACAGAATCTTGCCGGAGGACCCTAAAGAAGCAGTATCCGTCAAAAGATGATCATTACGCTTCTATTTCGAGGCATCCTCACAGTGTCTATATCGCCGGACCTACGACGGACTACTGTTGAGATATCTCTCAGATGATGAAGCACAGCGGATCATCCGTGAAGCTCACGACGGCGTATGCGAAGCACATCAACCCGGGACTTAGCTACAGGATCGCATCAGCAGAATGGGCTATTACTGGCCTACTATGATCACAGATGCAATAAAGTATGCAAGATAGTGCAGAGCCTGTCAGGTCCATTCAGACTTTATCCATCAACCTCCTGAACATCTACATCCTACGGTTGCGTCCTGGCCTTTCGAAGCATGGGGTATGGATATCATTGGTCCTATTCACCCGTCTTCTTCCAGAGGTCACCGGTTCATACTGGCCATCACAGATTATTTCTCCAAATGGGCAGAGACGATCCCTTTTGCTGAGGTGAAGGCATCTAATATGATCAGCTTCATCAAGCATCATGTTATTTATCGCTTCGGGATACCCCGGAGGATAATTCATGACAATGGGCCTCAATTCATCAGCCAAGCGTTTCATCGATTTTGCGATAAAAATCGGATACAAAATATGGCCTCTACGGCATATAATCCTGCTGCTAATGGTTTGGCAGAAGCTTTCAACAAAACCATTATCAAGCTCATAAAAAAGTTCGTTTCTTCGAACAAGAGGGATTGGAATGAGAAGCTGGGAGAATGCCTCTGGGCATACCGCACAATGGTACGAGCACCGACAGGTTGTACCCCATTCTCACTGGTTTACGGGAGCGAAGCAGTTCTCCCCATCGAGATTTAGATTCCGTCACTCAGGATTGTCACTACCATAATTCCAAATAAGGGCATTTGTGTAATTTCACTAATTTAAATAATTATGTATTAAATTAATTTGCTGAGTTTTATAAACTAAGTATATATTGTAATTGATAATTGGTTTTAGGTCAAACCCTAGAACTCATTAGGACAAACCCTAATGACTAAACCCTAATTTGAAGACCAATTCTAGAAAAACCCTAGAATTCAAATTGTAGGTTGAACCTCAAACCCTAGACTGACTAAACCTTAATTAGTTGAGTTCCTATTGACCTAACCTGGGGGTTAAACCTAGACTATGCATTAGAAACCCTAACTGAGCCTTAATATAAAAGGGAACCCTCTCTTTCTTCATGTAGAAAGGAGAAACCCTAGCCTCCATCAAGAGAAACCATCTCCTCACCCAATTTTCGAGATTTAACCCTAGGGCTTCCATCTTCCTCCTCCAAAGCAAGGAAAGCAAGGAACGTGGGCCAAGGAACCTTGGAGAAGAAGAACTCCCATTTGAGAACCCATCTCTATAGGTAAATTCGAATTTTTATCCTTTAATTTCTGTTTTTCTGTCGATTGTTGGCCATTAGGGAACCCTTGCTGTGTAGTTCGATTTTTTTTAGGGTTTTGATTAGGTTTAAGTGTCCCCAATATTTGTTTTCCCCAATTATCAGGAACCCTAACCCTAGGTATTTGTAGGTAGACTGATTTAATCTCATATGTGTAGGTTGAACTCGATTTTAGGGTTTTGGGTTGAGGATTCATGGGTTGTATGTATATTTGTTTTTCTGCACTGCACGTGTTCGAAGAAATGTTCATTAAGGATATATTTATCTAACTTATTCAAGTTCTGCATATTTTTGATATACCTATCTATATACATAAATGTATGTTGTGTGGTGATCACTATGTATGGTTCTCTGTTCGGTCGGGTTCTAGAGTGGTGTGTGTTTTGGGTTTTCATGGTGCACATCCAAAACAGGGATTCTGTGTATGCAATCTGTGAGCAGAGGATGTGTATCAGTGTCTGGGAATTTTGGTTGAGTAGGTGTGGTAGAGGACAGCAAGTTGGTTGGTCACTGCTGTGCACTTGTCCACAAGTGCATCTGTTGCACATAAAGGATGGGGGAAGTACTGGTGTCAGAGATGGGTGTGCAGCAGACAGATATGGTGTGCAGCAAGAGTGATTATGTATCAGTATGAACCAATGTGCAGAGGGGTAACTGTGCAGTTATGGCCTGGGTGAGCAGTCAATTGCTGTGCATGAACCTAGCTATATGCACCTGTGTGTGTGTAGAGTATCCCAGGTTCAATAGAGGATTCTGTGTGTTTATGTATTAGTGTATAGGGGAGTGAATAAACCAATGTGTAGATGTGTAGCTGTATGTATCTATGTATGCAGTGTGTGTGTAAGGTTTATGTTCAGCATTTGAACTATGAACTATGTGCTTTGTGTCAGTTGGGCTTAAGGTTTTGAGTATCCATATCTGGGTGCTATTGTGCAATATGTAGTGTATCATAAATTCTGTGATCAGTATGCATATGTGCCTAGGTATTAGCTAAGTGCCTGGGTGCAAGGGTAGATGTGCTGTGCCAGACTTTCAGAAGTACTAGAGGGGGTATCTCTGTTATTGAGGATGAACCCCTATGTGCCAGTATATGAATTAGGAGAGGGTAGACTGGTGTCAACCTATGTTTGAGTGTGTGTTTAGGATTAAGATTTCTGAGTATTGAACATAACTGTGCATTTATTTCAGTGTGTGCATAGGTGATTTTCTGTGTGTGTTGAATGTGTATTCTGTGTCAGTTAAATTACTTAGTGAGCAGTGTGTATCTGTGGGTAGAACCAGTGCCTGTGTGCAGAAAGGTATCAGAAAGTTCAGTGTGATCCTAGGTGACAGTGTGCCTGTATGTGGTGTGTGTGAGTTTAATACCTGTGTGTTAGGGCTTTGTGTTAACTGTGCAGGTGTGAGTGTAATCACAGTGTATGTTTCAGTAAGTTTTCTGTGAGTAAGCACTCAGTGAGTACCTGTGTGTGAAGGAATTTGGTACTTGTGTGTCAGTTATTACCTGCCTGTGTGCAATAAGTGTATACCTCAGAGTGTTTCAGTGAGTATTGGCTGTGAGTAAGGTTCTTGTGTGTGTGTAACTGGGTGTGTAAATCAGTTCTATGTAGGTGTGAACTGTGAGAGTGCAGTGTGAGATGACTGAAAACCTAGTGTCTAGTTGATACCTGTGTACTCAGTGTGTGTGTTTCTGTGTGTCAGTGTGTAGGTGAGTCCCTGTGTCAAACATCAGTGTGTATAGGTATGCCAATACCTGTGTGTCTCTTAGTGAGCAGATAGGATTGTTAGAGCATCAGTAGTTAGCCACTTAAATATGCATTGGTTTACCTATATAGTTTAGCTAATGCTGTGTATCAGTACCTGGGAATTTCAGTGAGTTGGTATTATGAGTAGGGGTGTTATTGGTTAGAAATTAAGAAGTCTCAGTGACTGTGAATGATTTACTGTGCAGAATTCTGTATGTAGCAGTAGTGTGTAGTGTATGCCTGTTTTGTTGTGGGTTCAGTAAACAGTAAGTGATGGGTTAGTAGTATTAGTAGGATCTCTGGGTGTAGTGTATCAGAGTATTGTAGGTAAGGAGTTACTTGAGTATTGGTTAAGGAACTAAGTATATTATATACCTATGATACGTAATATGAGGTATTGTCTAAAATAGTCTAGTATTGACTAGGTATTAACTATTATAGCCAGAATACCTTAGTACGACCTAGCAAAACCTGGTATAACCAAGTGTTGACCTAGTTAACCTCAGAATTGATCTAGGAACCTCGTATTTAATTAGTTAATCATGCTCAATCCTTTAATTCATTATTTGACATTGAATTTCCATAAATAGGTCATTGTGATCCCACTTTGGACATCGATCCTCACACTTTGCTCAGGACCACAGGCGAGTATATTCTCTGATAGTTTTTATTGTTGATTACTTCTATAAATTGTAGTATATTACATACTTGATTCTGACACTATGGATACACGGGTTAGCACCCTAGATCCCCATCATGAGGAATCGTGATTGGAATACATCGTGCTAGCTGGGGGATGGAGAATTATTAGTAGATTATGTGATCATATCCAAATCCTTTACATGCATCATAGCTCACCCCACTTCTCACGTTGGGTGCGGCCTGACCATCTTACATGCATCATAGCTGTTATATATGATTAACCTGACCACTACATGCATCATAGCTAACCATATGGTTAGCCTGACCTACAAGAATCATAGTTAATCATATATAACCAGCCTGATCAAGTCCCAAGCCGATCACATAATAAACTGATAATTCAAACACTTAGCTAGATGTCTACTTTATTCAGATTCACCTGTTCCAGCATTCACTATTTATTGTCTAGCATTCACTATTTATTGTTCATTGCTAGATGCTCTATTGCCTATTTCCATTTTCTTCAGTACTTTACATTTCCAGCATTTACTTCCATCTTGTATTTCTTACACTGTTTATAGATTTCGTCAATTTAATGAAACTGCTGTTAGTGCTTGTGCTTCACTCCAATCCTGACTGGATAACATTTTTCAGAGGACCTGGAGGATCTTTGCCCCACTCATTATGGCCCAGGATTAGAGGGAGATATCACCTCGGAAATCCCAGAGGAGTTGCCTAGCCTAGAGGAGAACGTACCTGGCTGCTCTTAGATTATTTTCTGTATTTATTATTTTAGACTGAGACTGAGATGTATCTATTTATTTTGTGACTTTGTGAGGTCATCTAGACCAGGATTTGAGTTGGATTATTGTGGTTGGTTTATTTAGAACTCTTTTCTATTCTCATCGTGCCATTACTTCTTATAGCTTGTGATTGAGTATATCATAGAACTGTGGATTATTTATCATTGTCCTCCGTGCGGAGTTGAGACTATTGACAGGATATTATATGTTGAGACCTAGACAGCGTTCTACCGCCGATGCTGCGGCGTAGGCTGGACGTACCCACGACTCATGCCCAAATTCCGGGTGCGGGTCGTGACACGTTTTTAGTGGTGGCCCATACAGGTCAGTAGTCTAGTCCTAGAACCGCATTAGAGCGATATCGTAGTGGTGCTCGCTTAGAGTATTACTACGAGCCTGTTTTAGGAATAAGAATTAGGCCGAGGATATGCTCAATCACAATTAGGAATTTCCGATTCTTATAATACTACTCTTAATGATTTTTCTTTAGAAATTTACTGTCCTTCCTTGATGATATCGTATCTATTGCTTTAATTGATTCTTTCGATCTGTCTTCAGGATGCCGAGGACCAGGTCCCAAAGACTCGGAGCAGCAGCTTCAGAGAGGTCTGCCACCTCTCGCCCGGCCGGACAGACATTCGCAGCACCTCCTACATCTCCAGTATATGTGGGAGTGTCTGCAGCATTCGGGGGTCCTCCACCACCAGTTCAGAGGGTCTCCACAGCTACGACGGGGCCTCTACCACCACCACCAGTTCAGCATACAGGAGGTGTGCCTGTCGATGGGGCACATATGTTCGCCTTGATTCAGGGCATGGTCGATGCCCAGAGGACGTCGGCAGAGGCCCAGAGAGTGCAGGCTGAGGCACATCAGGCCCAGACAGAGATGATGAGGGTGAACATGGAGAATGCTCACCAAGTGGCTCTCCAGGCTGTGGAGAGAGTCACTCAGCAGCAGCAGCGTCCTGATCAGCACCACCAGAGGCCGGGCACCATTGTGGATTTCAAGAGGATGATGCCTCGGGAGTTCAAGGGGACAGAAGGGATACTCTACGCCGATGATTGGCTAGAGGACATCGAGAGGAACTTACGCTTGGCACAGCTTCCAAAGGCCCTCCAGATCGAGGCCGCTGGCAGCCAGATGTTCGACATCGCCTTGACGTGGTTTCGTACGGAGCCGAGACTCTTGCGCAGGGGACTCACTTGGGAGGATTTCAAGGAGCTCTTCAAGGAGAAGTTCTTTCCAGATGTTGCCCTGGGAGCTTTGGAGAGTCAGTTCCATGACTTAGCCCAGGGGAGCTCGTCCGTCGATGAGTATGCCGCGGAGTTTTTCCGCCTGAGCCGCTTCGCGCCATCAATGATTAGAGATCCGGGAGACAGGGCCCAGAAATTCAGAAAGGGGCTGACAAGGGAGATCAAGTCTCGCACGTCGGGACGTCGCACAGCTACCTACGAGGGCATATTGATGGATGCCCAAGTAGCCGAGGACGACTTGGGCCTCAGGCCCAAGAGGGGACGCGATGGTTCCGGAGGAGCAAACAGTAGTACGGAACCGGGCAAGCGTCCACACTTTCAGCAGCAACAGCAGAGACCCTTTCAGCAGCAGCATCAGGCACCAGCCCGAGGGCAGGCCCCACAGCAGCAACAGAGACAGAACCAGCCCGCCATCCAGTGCGCGTACTGCGGGAAGATGGGACATACTAGAGATATCTGCAGGAAGAGATTAGGCTCATGTCTATCCTGCGGATCGACGACACACCAGCTGAAGGATTGTCCTACCTTTCGTCCAGGTCAGGATGGAGCAGCCGCCCAGAGAGGACCAGACAGGGTACCTACCGTACCAGGCGGCCAACAACAGAGGGGACCACTTCCACCGCAACATCAGAAGTTTGTCCAGCATCAGCAGCAGAGAGGTGCACCCCAGGGGCGAGCATACGCCATGGCAGTCGAGGAGATCGAGCCAGCAGGAGACTTGATCACAGGTTCGGTTCTTCTCGATTGTATTCCCGTATTTACCTTATTCGACTCTGGCGCTTCCCATAGTTTTATGTCTGTATCATATGCACTTCGACATCATTTAGACACTGAACCATTAGCTAGGACTTGCAAGATCATGACTGGTGGAGGTATTATCCTAGTCCGTGATCACTGCAAGGACCGGAGGGTGTCAGTAGGAGACCGAGAGTTGAGCGTGAGCTTACTTGTCATGCCACTTCCAGGGTACGATATTATACTCGGAATGGACTGGTTGAGTAGGCATCATGCTACTATAGATTGTCATAGAGGCAGAGTATTATTTAGACCACCAGGAGAGCCAGAATTTGAGGTCGTCAGAGGAGCAGCGGAACAGAGGAGGAGCATATTTTGCGGAGCCAGGGCGGAAGAAGAGGAGTTGCCACATCCTCTGATAGCGGAGTTCCTGGATGTATTTCCAGAAGAGTTGCCAGGCTTGCCGCCAGACAGAGATGTTGAATTCTCTATAGACTTGGTTCCAGGAGCGGAGCCCATTTCATAATATGTCTATAGAGTCAACAACAGCGAGCTGGCAGAACTGAAGAAGCAAGTTGAGGAGCTACAGGACAAAGGCTTCATCAAATCTAGTTCATCACCATGGGGAGCTCCGGTATTGTTCGTACCGAAGAAGGACGGCACGGTGCGCATGTGCATTGATTATAGAGCTTTGAACAATATCACTATCAAGAACAAGTATCCGCTACCGAGGATAGATGATCTTTTCGATCAGTTGAGCGGGGCAAGGGTATTTTCAAAGATAGATTTGAGGTCAGGCTATCACCAGGTGAAGGTGAAGAGAGAGGACACGCCGAAGACAGCTTTTCGGACCAGATACGGCCAGTTTGAGTTCATGGTGATGCCATTTGGTTTAACCAATGCACCGGTAGTATTCATGAACCTGATGAACAAGGTGTTCCATCAGTACCTTGACAAGTTCGTGGTGGTGTTCATCGACGATATTCTTGTGTATTCCAAGACACCGGAGGAGCACGAAGAGCACCTGAGATTGGTCTTAGAGACTCTCAGGAGGGAGAAGTTTTACGGGAAACTCTCTAAGTGTGAATTCTTTCTTGACAAGGTAGAATTTCTTGGGCATGTTGTATCGGGTGACGGAATCTCGGTTAACCCACAGAAGATCGAGGCAGTGGAGTCGTGGGCTACCCCCAGTTCGGTAGCCGAGATCAGGAGTTTTTTCGGGCTAGCAGGATACTACAGGAGGTTTGTACAAGACTTCTCCAAGATTGCAGTGCCGATGACCAGATTGACTAGGAAAGATGTGGATTTTGTCTGGACGGAGGAGTGCCAGGCTGTATTTGATGAACTAAAGAAGAGGTTGACAACAGCTCCAGTTTTGACGTTGCCAGCAGGGACAGGTGGTTTCACCATCTACAGTGGTGCTTCAGGGAAAGGGCTGGGATGTGTTCTCCAGTAGCATGGAAAGGTAATTGCCTATGCTTCCAGGCAGTTACGCCCTCATGAAAGGAACTATCCCACCCACGATTTGGAATTGGTAGCAGTTATCTTCGCTCTAAAGCTGTGGAAACATTACCTGTACGGAGAGCGTGTGGAGATCTTCACAGACCATAAGAGCTTGAAGTACGTGTTCACACAGAAGGAGCTAAACATGCGGCAGAGGAGGTGGTTGGAGTTGATGAAGGACTTTGACATCTTATTGTAGTACCATCCAGGGAAGGCCAACGTAGTCGCCGATGCCTTGAGCAGGTATCCGATGGCTATGTACTTGACGACAGATAGGCATTTGTTGGCTGATCTGGAAAGCTTGGAGATTGAGGTGTTAGTTCCCGGTACTGAGATTCAGATGTGGGGATTGCAGATACAGTCCGAGCTGATGGACAGGATCAGAGCTGCACAGTACGATGATGAGGCTCTGAGAAGTATCAGTGCACAGGTTCAGATAGGATTGTCGAACGACTTTACTATCGCAGATGATGGTTCCTTACGGCACGGCACGAGGATGTGTGTGCCGAGCGGAGAGCTGCGCGAGGAGGTTTTGCAGGAGGCACACCGCTCTCAGTACTCGATGCATCCTGGTGCCAACAAGATGTATCAAGACTTGAGGGAGCACGTATAGTGGTATGGAATGAAGCGCGAGGTAGCACGCTTCGTATCCCGGTGTCTAGTGTGCCAGCAGGTAAAGGCAGATCGGCAGAGACCAGGAGGTTTGCTTCAACCTTTACCGATTCCAGAATGGAAATGGGAGCACGTGATCATGGATTTTGTTTCAGGGCTTCCACGTTCTCCAGAAGAGAAGGACGCGATTTGGGTTATCGTGGACAGGTTGACCAAATTAGCCCATTTCTTACCTTTCAAGGTGGGCACGTCGACAGAGAGGCTAGCAGAGATGTACGTGCGACATATAGTTAGACTTCATGGAGTTTCGGTGAGCATCATCTCGGATCGGGATAGCCGTTTCACTTCCCACTTCTGGAGGAGTCTGCAGGCTAGCTTGGGCACTAAGCTCAAGTTCAGTACCGCATATCACCCCCAGACAGACGGGCAGTCTGAGAGGACTATTCAGACTCTCGAGGATATGCTACGCACTTGTGTTCTAGATCTCGGAGGTTCTTGGGAGGATCATCTGCACCTGATAGAGTTTGCTTACAACAAAAGCTATCAGGCCAGCATCGAGATGTCACCATTTGAGGCTCTTTATGGACGGAGGTGTCGTACACCGTTATCGTGGGACGACGTTGGAGAAAGAGCCTTGCTAGGACCAGAAATGGTCATGGATGCAGCAGAAAAGGTGAAACTCATCAGAGACAGACTGCGAGTGGCGCAGGACAGACAGCGGCATTGGGCCAACAGCCACCGTAGACCCCTTGAGTTTCAGGTATAGATTGTTACTTTCTGGTTTGTGTTGTTGTTTAGACTGCGTGTTAAGACTGTTTTGTTTTAGGTTGGCGATCTAGTATTCCTACGGATTTCTTCGACGCGTGGTACGATTCGTTTTGGTAGAAGCGGGAAGCTTAGCCCACGCTACATCAGACCCTTTGGCATTCTTGCGAAGATAGGTGCGGTGGCGTATAGACTAGACTTGCCGCCTGCATTGGAGGGAGTGCATAATGTGTTCCACGTGTCACAGCTGAGACGGTACATGGCAGACCCTAGTCACGTACTTGATCACTCGGAGATTGAGGTTGGTCCGACGCTCAGCTACCCCGAACAGCCCGTAGAGATCTTGGACCGCAGAGAGAAGGTGTTGCGGAACCAAACTATTTCTTTGGTTCATGTTGCATGGAGACATCACTCTCCAGGGGAGTTGACCTGGGAGAGAGAGGATGAAATGCGCGAGCAATACCCGTATCTCTTCTAGACTTGAGGTATTTCCTTTTTCTGATTCATTCTTGTTCTAGTTCAGTCTAATTTCGAGGACGAAATTTTTTTTAGGAGGGTAGACTTGTCACTACCACAATTCCAAATAAGGGCATTTGTGTAATTTCACTAATTTGAATAATTATGTATTAAATTAATTTGCTGAGTTTTATAAACTAAGTATATATTGTAATTGATAATTGGTTTTAGGTCAAACCCTAGAACTCATTAGGACAAACCCTAATGACTAAACCCTAATTTGAAGACCAATTCTAGAAAAACCCTAGAATTCAAATTGTAGGTTGAACCTCAAACCCTAGACTGACTAAACCTTAATTAGTTGAGTTCCTATTGACCTAACCTAGGGGTTAAACCTAGACTATGCATTAGAAACCCTAACTGAGCCTTAATATAAAAGGGAACCCTCTCTTTCTTCATGTAGAAAGGAGAAACCCTAGCCTCCATCAAGAGAAACCATCTCCTCACCCAATTTTCGAGATTTAACCCTAGGGCTTCCATCTTCCTCCTCCAAAGCAAGGAAAGCAAGGAACGTGGGCCAAGGAACCTTGGGGAAGAAGAACTCCCATTTGAGAACCCATCTCTATAGGTAAATTCGAATTTTTATCCTTTAATTTCTGTTTTTCTGTCGATTGTTGGCCATTAGGGAACCCTTGCTGTGTAGTTCGATTTTTTTAGGGTTTTGATTAGGTTTAAGTGTCCCCAACATTTGTTTTCCCCAATTATCAGGAACCCTAACCCTAGGTATTTGTAGGTAGACTGATTTCATCTCATATGTGTAGGTTGAACTCGATTTTAGGGTTTTGGGTTGAGGATTCATGGGTTGTATGTATATTTGTTTTTTTGCACTGCACGTGTTCGAAGAAATGTTCATTAAGGATATATTTATCTAACTTATTCAAGTTCTGCATATTTTTGATATACCTATCTATATACATAAATGTATGTTGTGTGGTGATCACTATGTATGGTTCTCTGTTCGGTCGGGTTCTAGAGTGGTGTGTGTTTTGGGTTTTCATGGTGCACATCCGAAACAGGGATTCTGTGTATGCAATCTGTGAGCAGAGGATGTGTATCAGTGTCTGGGAATTTTGGTTGAGTAGGTGTGGTAGAGGACAGCAAGTTGGTTGGTCACTGCTGTGCACTTGTCCACAAGTGCATCTGTTGCACATAAAGGATGGGGGAAGCACTGGTGTCAGAGATGGGTGTGCAGCAGACAGATGTGGTGTGCAGCAAGAGTGATTATGTATCAGTATGAACCAATGTGCAGAGGGGTAACTGTGCAGTTATGGCCTGGGTGAGCAGTCAATTGCTGTGCATGAACCTAGCTATATGTACCAGTGTGTGTGTAGAGTGTCCCAGGTTCAATAGAGGATTCTGTGTGTTTATGTATTAGTGTATAGGGGAGTGAATGAACCAATGTGTAGATGTGTAGCTGTATGTATCTATGTATGCAGTGTGTGTGTAAGGTTTATGTTCAGCATTTGAACTGTGAACTATGTGCTTTGTGTCAGTTGGGCTTAAGGTTTTGAGTATCCATATCTGGGTGCTATTGTGCAATATGTAGTGTATCATAAATTCTGTGATCAGTATGCATATGTGCCTAGGTATTAGCTAAGTGCCTGGGTGCAAGGGTAGATGTGCTGTGCCAGACTTTCAGAAGTACTAGAGGGGGTGTCTCTGTTATTGAGGATGAACCCCTATGTGCCAGTATATGAATTAGGAGAGGGTAGACTGGTGTCAACCTATGTTTGAGTGTGTGTTTAGGATTAAGATTTCTGAGTATTGAATATAACTGTGCATTTATTTCAGTGTGTGCATAGGTGATTTTCTGTGTGTGTTGAATGTGTATTCTGTGTCAGTTAAATTACTTAGTGAGCAGTGTGTATCTGTGGGTAGAACCAGTGCCTGTGTGCAGAAAGGTATCAGAAAGTTCAGTGTGATCCTAGGTGACAGTGTGCCTGTATGTGGTGTGTGTGAGTTTAATACCTGTGTGTTAGGGCTTTATGTTAACTGTGCAGGTGTGAGTGTAATCACAGTGTATGTTTCAGTGAGTTTCCTGTGAGTAAGCACTCAGTGAGTACCTGTGTGTGAAGGAATTTGGTACTTGTGTGTCAGTTATTACCTGCCTGTGTGCAATAAGTGTATACCTCAGAGTGTTTCAGTGAGTATTGGCTGTAAGTGAGGTTCTTGTGTGTGTGTAACTGGGTGTGTAAATCAGTTCTATATAGGTGTGAACTATGAGAGTGCAGTGTGAGATGACTGAAAACCTAGTGTCTAGTTGATACCTGTGTACTCAGTGTGTGTGCTTCTGTGTGTCAGTGTGTAGGTGAGTCCCTGTGTCAAACATCAGTGTGTATAGGTATGCCAATACCTGTGTGTCTCTTAGTGAGCAGATAGGATTGTTAGAGCATCAGTAGTTAGCCACTTAAATGTGTATTGGTTTACCTATATAGTTTAGCTAATGCTGTGTATCAGTACCTGGGAATTTCAGTGAGTTGGTATTATGAGTAGGGGTGTTATTGGTTAGAAATTAGGAAGTCTCAGTGACTGTGAATAATTTACAGTGCAGAATTCTGTATGTAGCAGTAGTGTGTAGTGTATGCCTGTTTTGTTGTGGGTTCAGTAAACAGTAAGTGATGGGTTAGTAGTATCAGTAGGATCTCTGGGTGTAGTGTATCAGAGTATTGTAGGTAAGGAGTTACTTGAGTATTGGTTAAGGAACTAAGTATATTATATACCTATGATACGTAATATGAGGTATTGTCTAAAATAGTCTAGTATTGACTAGGTATTAACTATTATAGCCAGAATACCTTAGTACGACCTAGCAAAACCTGGTATAACCAAGTGTTGACCTAGTTAACCTCAGAATTGATCTAGGAACCTCGTATTTAATTAGTTAATCATGCTCAATCCTTTAATTCATTATTTGACATTGAATTTCCATAAATAGGTCATTGTGATCCCACTTTGGACATCGATCCTCACACTTTGCTCAGGACCACAGGCGAGTACATTCTCTGACAGTTTTCATTGTTGATTACTTCTATAAATTGTAGTGTATTACATACTTGATTCCGACACTATAGATACACGGGTTAGCACCCTAGATCCCCATCATGAGGAGTCGTGATTGGAATACATCGTGCTAGCTGGGGGATGGGGAATTATTAGTAGATTATGTGATCATATCCAAATCCTTTACATGCATCATAGCTCACCCCACTTCTCACGTTGGGTGCGGCCTGACCATCTTACATGCATTATAGCTGTTATATATGATTAACCTGACCACTACATGCATCATAGCTAACCATATGGTTAGCCTGACCTACAAGAATCATAGTTAATCATATATAACCAGCCTGATCAAGTCCCAAGCCGATCATATAATAAACTGATAATTCAAACACTTAGCTAGATGTCTACTTTATTCAGATTCACCTGTTCCAGCATTCACTATTTATTGTCTAGCATTCACTATTTATTGTTCATTGCTAGATGCTCTATTGCCTATTTCCATTTTCTCCAGTACTTTACATTTCCAGCATTTACTTCCATCTTGTATTTCTTACACTGTTTATAGATTTTATCAATTTAATGAAACTGCTGTTAGTGCTTGTGCTTCGCTCCAATCCTGACTGGATAACATTTTTCAGAGGACCTGGAGGATCTTTGCCCCACTCATTATGGCCCAGGATTAGAGGAAGATTTCACCTCGGAAATCCCAGAGGAGTTGCCTAGCCTAGAGGAGAACGTACCTGGCTGCTCTTAGATTATTTTCTGCATTTATTGTTTTAGACTGAGACTGAGATGTATCTATTTATTTTGTGACTTTGTGAGGTCATCTAGACCAGGATTTGAGTTGGATTATTGTGGTTGGTTTATTTAGAACTCTTTTCTATTCTCATCGTGCCATTACTTCTTATAGCTTGTGATTGAGTATATCATAGAACTGTGGATTATTTATCATTGTCCTCCGTGCGGAGTTGAGACTATTGACAGGATATTATATGTTGAGACCTAGACAGCGTTCTACCGCCGATGCTGCGGCGTAGGCTGGACGTACCCACGACTCATGCCCAAATTCCGGGTGCGGGTCGTGACAAGGATAGCCGTGGCTAATGAGTTGACTCAAGAAAAGAATGACCTGTTAAGGCTTCAAGAGCTAGAAGGATTAGACGAAAAATGCCTCCAAGCTCAATAATGCATCGCGTTCTACCAAGCATGTATTTCCAGAGCTTTTAATCAAAAAGTAAAGAAAAGAGTGTTCAAAGTTGGCGAGCTAGTCTTAGCTGTAAGAAGGCCGATGATTCTTACTCACAGGAGTAAGGGCAAATTCCAGCCCAAATGGGAAGGCCCTTATGTGATCGTGACGACGTTCTCAAACGGCGCTTACAGGTTAGCCAAGCATAATGGAGACCTGTTAATGGCTCCTATCAATGGCAAATTCCTGAAAAGGTACTATGCTTAACCTACTTTGCTCAAGTGGAATATGGTGAAAACCTCATTCTGATAAAACTACTTCCGAAATAAAACTAGTTGGATCGTATTCTATCATGTTCATATCACCTCTGAATAGATGCATCATGCTAGAACTTACCAAGAGTATATCACGTCCATATTACCTCTGATATCACTTTCACCCAAACCTGTCATTTTTATTCCAAAATGATGGGTCCACAAAGTCAGATAAAAGCCTCTTTACTATTCCCAAAAAAGAGCAAAAGTATATTGAAAAGCAAAAAAGTACATCATTTGGGGGGAGCGGTTAGGTCGCGAATCTGCTGCGCCAGAGCAACCATTCTCTCATCCCGGGAGTTCAAGACGTCGGTACGAGCCCTCTCCAACCTTACCACATCGTTGTCCAAAGCAGCTAGCTCAGACCGAGCCCGCACAAAACCTGAGTGAAAAGCACCCACACGCGCCAGATTCTGCTGAACAGTCGCCCGTCGCTCCTTCAGCACATCTCGGGCTGCCACCAAAGAGAGAGCCTTCGCCTCTACTCAAACGAGCTCATCCTTCAATATGGGGGCCTGCGCTGCCGCTTCCTCATATTCGGCTTTGCACCGGGTCAACTCGGTAACGACATACCCCAATTGGACACGTTCTTCGTCCATCTCCTACTGCTGAGCCTCGATGGACTTATTCAGAGATGCCATCTGTTCAGCAAGCTGCGCAGTCATGGAGTCGTATCTAGCCTGGACCAGATCTTCAACGATGTCTCGAGCTAGCTGCAAGTATTTGTTAATGGGTTGCTCTAAACCATTAACTATCTCCTCCAGCGCGTCAGCTAACCCAATGTCGTTGAATTCTCGGATCGGCACTATAGAGGCCCGGGAGGCCCTCCTCAACTACGCGAAGCCCAAATTCTTCTCCAGCACCATTGATATTAACATTTTTAAGGTGGCATAGAAGATACCAGTGTACTTCTCGGTCAGCGCAGCTAGATCCGAATGGACGCTGGGAGTGGCCGCGATAGTGGCAAGTCCCCCTCCAAGAACAACCGCAGACGATGTTGCCACGGCCGTCGCCTCAACAGGAGGTACGACAAAAGAAGAAGCGCCAACACCAGACGAAGTAACCGGCGTACTCAAATGATGCATTGTTGCAATGGCAGGCTCGTCCTCCTATTGAGATATCAGAATCGCTTCGCCAGGCGAGCCGGCACCCGAAGATATCTCCTCTTCAAAATCAGGCACCTCCGTGTCACCCCCAGGACCTAACACAGAGCCAAAGGGTGCATCTACACTGCCCTCCCCGAAGATGTCTTCCCCTGAAAAGAAGACAAAAGGAAGTTAATATCAGCATAATGTTAATTTTCCTAAAAGAACAGGCATAAAAGACGACGTTTACCCATGGCCAATGGTGTATATGTCGCGTCCGTGGCCAGTACAGCTAAATCATTTCTTAGTGATGCTAGGCAAGCTGTCATACCTGGAGAGGGGGTGCTCTTCCGAATATCGGCAAGTACTCTTCTGAATCTTCGTCGAGATCCCCTCGAGGTTCATCAGCTGGAATCTCGCTGGATGCACCTACAGACACGGCAGGGGTCTCTTCTGATGCTGACCTGGGTAAAAATATCCTCATTCGGCTCGGCCCCGAAGGCGATCTTGTTTCACTACCAGAAGCGGTGGCAGCGACAGCAACCTCCAGCAGGAATTCTCCGGCACCGCCAGCCGAGACTGTCGAGGGTCCCTCTCTAAAAGGCGAGGAACCTCCAGTCAAAGAATCATCCCCAACATATGGAGATGCAGGCTCACTTCCAGGAGCCTCAATACCAGGAATCCGGAGAGGACGAATAACCGTCTTCTTCTTCCTCTTACGAGGGGAAGTCTCCTTCGGAGTAGGAGCCCTTCGCTTCCCAGAGATTACCAAAGGCCCTGCAGGCAGAGGTACTTCACCCCTCGATACCGCCAACAGAGGCTTATCTGGATTGACGGACTCCTCACCCTTGTCAGAAGAAACCAAGGGGACCTCGACTCTTCCCCCAGACTTGGAAGAGGGCACCCTAAAACTTCCATGCATGTCAAAATCATGATGGAAAGTGTTGGTTGCCATATAGAACTGGGCATACGAGTAGAGAATGCGCGCTCCGTGGAGAGTGAAATGACGGGCACGGTAAAAGTTGCCTCGGTGCAACCCATGATGAAATATCGCCATCCTCTGGCTCCATCAATGAGTCCATCCCTGGACCTGAAGCTGGTGACGGCATTGCCCACGTGCAACTGATCGTACCTGAATTACCTAGCAAACCGACTAGGCAAGTAGGGCTCGAAGAAGCAGTGGTCTTCACTCCTGTACAGTAGGTGGGAAGGTCTAATGCAGACTAACCAATTAAAAGACTCAGGAGAAAGAACGGTCTTCCTATTACCTACATCCTAAAGTCTGATCCCCTGCTGATTGAGATTACAGGGGGAACGGTGCAGAAGAGCTTCCAGCTGTGACTGAGGTTTAGAGCCCGCCGACAGTCTATAACTGTGGTCACGTTCTAGGAGGATTTTTGGTAGTTCAACAAGAAACTAGCCCCCGAACTACTGCCAGAGCCGGAAGACATAACCCTGGGGTTATGAAGAATTAACCATCCCATCAGATACAGGTATGGTAATTCTACCCTGGGAAAGCTATCACGCTTAGTTTCATCGGCGAGCAGCCCGTCGGTCATGGCCCTCAGGCCAGCTTGAATACAGCACACCATGGCAGGGAGCAAGCCTAGTCTTGCCCCAAACACCAGACGCACTGCAGGCCATAGCGTGTTGCGGTGAATGCGGTCCGCAGATGCGATGCCGGGTACAACCATTCGGCGCAGCCATATGGAGAGGAAGCCAGCCAGTTGAGCTTCCCTGGATAGAGGCCTGCGGCAGCGCCTCAAATAACTATAGGCCTTGGTGCCTACGGGATACTTCCCTATCCCTTCGTCGAGGATCAAGTCCGGAGCCCCAGCGTCTTCCATGAGATCGTCAACTACCTGAGCATTAAGCACGCTCAGAGGATTCAAAGGCTGGTCCTTGCCTTCCAATACCTTCTCCGGCTTAGCAGTCCTGGATCGGTGAAAGAAGAGGTAGGACGTCCACTTACTGATGTGAGCCAAATCCGATGGCTCACCATAAAAAGCGGTGTAAGCGAGGTAGTGGCACATCAGCTCCTGATACACTTCCACTACCTGAGGGTCCGAATCCCCCAGCTCCCGGTTCATGGGAACATACTCTTCATATGGAGTTTCCCCCATCGGCAGTCTCGAGATCTCTGCCATCTCGTGTAGGGCCAATCCCAACTCCCCCAGTGGAGTGGCGAAAGTCCCGGTGAGCGAGATGTATCGCTCCATCAGTGCCAGAAACAGGTTAGGGTTGAGAGGCAACCCAATACTGGTGGCACTCACAGCTACAAACAGACCAATGCTCTCCAACTCGGTCTAAAAATACTTCAGGGCCCAATCAGCTAAGCGAGCCCATCGAAGATTTGTGGGGGTGATCCACCCGCCTGTCCGAGGGTTCACCTTAGGGTATACTCCCCCGCGCCCCATGAAATCATTGTAGAAAGTAAGCAATTGGACCGGCTGTATCACTAAACTGTCTTCACTCGTGATACTGCCCGGGTACAGTCACCTGAACATCGTCACTTTGTCGGTAGGGTGGCTGACAAACGACCCCTGGTCTGCTCCTTTTAGATGAAATATCTTCCCCGGCCTGCCGTGAAGATTAGGAGTCAGCGTCCATGACATCCTCCTGGGATGTGTAGCATGGAAGAATACCGAGATGTGATAGTCTCTTGGCATCTTGGGCAGATACAAAACCAAGCTCCCAGCGGGGAAGACCCAGAGTTCTTTCTTGGGCTTCGTTTGGGACTGCTTGTCAATCATGTCCCCGAAGAGGAAAGCCGGCGTTATGTATTTGTCGCCATCTATGTACGTCAGGGGCTCTCCGTTGATCAAGTTCAGCAGCGTTCACTCGCCCTGAGCCGATATCAAAATTTCCCTTCCTTCAGGATACTAGGGCCCGGATATAGGAAATGTCACGTGCGACAGATCCTCCAGATAGTTGGAGTGCAGCATCCCGGCGACAGAACCCATCACATCGGCTAACGGGGACACATGCAAGTTAGCTGCAAGAGTGCAAGAGAAGCACATCAGTTCCTATAACTGGACATTACAGATCTCGTAGCATATGCAGAAAAATCAACAGTCTGTGCTTTACGCCAAGACTGTAAAAACTTGATCATTACGCTGGAATCCCATTCCAAGGCATAACATTCAAGACTGGCAGTATACGCCAAAATTTGAGTTATTATGCCAGAATTTCCATCCCTGCGTGACACTCAAATAGTATACGCCAACTTTCGACAGTCAAAGCTTTTACGCCCGATTGCGAAAATATGAAGTTTTTGCGCTGACACATTAGAAATGTGGGCGTAAAAGATGAAACATCTCTGTGCATCATCTTCCTCGAGGAGGCTATCAGCACAGAAGACGACCTAGCATGTACACGTACAATGTGTGCAAAGTATTTTCAGTCGTTCTTTTTTTCGTCCCAAAAGCTCTACCTTTAAGGCCGGGTGCACTGCTAGTCGGCGGGATACTTCGTTCAGAATGAAGCTCGCAGTGACCGACGGAAGTTGCCCCCCCTTGAGCAGAAGAACGAGCAGAAGAAGCAGCCTTCTTTCCCTTAGAGGAGGAGATTTGTTTCGAGGCCATTACTGGGTGCTTTGAAGACTCGGAGAAGAGACGAAGGAGAACTCGAACAGTCAAAAGCTTTCTTTCGCAGAAGACGGATAAAAAGTTTTTTTCTCAAAAACTTGGGGTATATATAGAGTTCGAATGGACTCCTCGAATCTCGAACCAAATCTCATATTTATTATCTGGTTATAATTGGGGACTACGTCAGCATATTACTCAGAGAAGGCGGACAGTCAGCGAATTCGAAAAGTTTTTATGCGAAGAAGATTCGCAATTTTTTACGCTAAGGAGCTTTCTACGCTCGACAGCTACAGATCAATGGTTTTACGCTCACAGGCTACTAGTCTATGGTTTTACGCCCGGATGCTTTTATGCTCGGTAGCATTTTACGCTCGAGAGGCTACGAACCTACGACTTCACGCTCAGCAGCTATGAATCTATGATCTCACGCTCGGTGGCGTTTAGTTTACGCTCAGAGGCAACAGATCCGCGACTTCACACTCAAATTTTTTTTTTCAGAAGCTACAAATCTACAGTTCTTACGCTAAGGAGCTTTCTACGCTCGACAGCTACAGATCAATGGTTTTACGCTCACAGGCTACTAGTCTATGGTTTTATGCCCGGATGCTTTTATGCTCGGTAGCGTTTTACGCTCGAGAGGCTACGAACCTATGACTTCACGCTCAGCAGCTACGAATCTATGATCTCGCGCTCGGTGGCTTTTTACGCTCAGAGGCAACAAACTTATGATTTCACGCTCTACGACTTTCCGCATATCTAAAAATATGCAGGCCAGTACAGTACATCTGAATAAATCTCAAGGCGGTCAATTACAGGAGTTCACACAGAAGATACTCCTCCTTGACCTCAAAATATCCCAAGTAACCAAGGCATACAAAGTTCAAACATTGAAGGCTACTCTTCTTCATAGGTCGATTCGAAGTTCACCAGAATATAGTCTGAATATTTCGTCTAACAGTTCAAGATGGCGACTCAATTTTTGACAGTCATTTCTCGCCCTGTTCCAAGGGACTTACGAGAAATCATTCTTGAAGACGACGGTCTGAACAAAAATTCTGTTTATCAGAAGTAAAAATAGTTCAGAATTCTACGTGGTTCCTCATTCCTAACAGCATGACAGTTCGAACACTCGACTGCTAAAGCGGCTTTCTACGCATCCTTAGTTATGCGTAAAAGACAGGACAGGACCTAACAATCTTTCTAACAAAGTCGGCGTAAAGTATCAGACGTGTCGAAGCTACACATATTCAAACTTCATAGCAAAGTATGGCAAGATGATCATATGCAAAGAGAAAGACAATTTTATTAAAATTAAAAGCATGATTACATATGAGGGAAATCCAGTCTACAAGGGTTTTTCTTTATTTTTATGACTACATATGAGGGAAATTTCATCTACAAAGGACTTCCTCATCATCGACTGAAGATTGCGCCCAGAATCTGTTCTGCCAGGTTCTCGCATGGGCGAAATTCTTCATCCATCTTCTCCAGCAGTCAGTCGATAACCGCAAACTGACTGACATATTGGTCAAATGGCGGAAGGATACAAAACTGGGCCTAGACCCATCCTCCAATACGAAGAAGCAGGGTAAATCTGCTTTTTTACGTCCAGCACCGTGACAGATTGTGTTGAGGTATTTCACCCAACCCAATCTCGGACAGCAGCCAGTTTGCCCGCTCTCGTCCGCAGGTAACGGAAGAAGGTACCGCTTGCAAGCGGTATGGTCTAATACGACCCTTCCTCTCTCCCGAAGAACCGCCATACAAAGTTGCTAATTATCCCGAGCAAAGGAGGCTATGATATCCTTCCATGATCCATCGTTGCAGAGGACATTTGCTCGAAGATGCCATCTTTTTCGGCTCCTTACATGCTGGAAGAACATGGTCTCCTTCTTCCTCAAGTCGACCCGACGAACTCCGGCCATCATCTCTGTGTGGTGAAGGAAATGTGGGAAGAACAGGTTAACTCCTCGGCCTTTTTATAGGCGAAAGAGATCACACCATCCCCAATAACTTCGCCATAAAGTCATCCTTGAAAGAACGTGTCAGACTTGACCGTTTTAGGCTCCATTCAGAGCATTTCGAGTTACGAGGAACGGTTCATGCTTCATTCAAAGTGTTTCAAATTACGAGGAATTTAAAAGCTTTGAAGGGGGTCTTATAGAAGCATGAAAAATATGCTGGATAGCTCTACACAGCATGTTAATACAGGGCAGCGTAAACAGAGGACCTCAGAACCATCGACATGCAAACAGAGCTTTTTCGCTAAGCACAGCATAAAAAGTAGGCTCAAGGACCATCTGCGTAGTACAGTATGTCTAGGCTGCTTCGGCATAAAAAGGGTGCTACATCGCCTTTATGGCATAAAAATCATCCGCTTTCAATGCAACATTGAGGTGTACGAGGAACGCTTCGTATTCTTTAAAATAAACCTGTCAGATCATGCAATGAACCTGACGTCTGGACTCCTGACAAAGAGTACTGCACGATAACCCAAGCGACGGCTATAATGATGGCGCGGTACTGCAATCCAGGCTGTCATTTACTGCCATTTCCTTGGCATAGACCGCTTCTACGCATACAAAGGAATACGCAGCCTAGTTTTATATAGGCAGATGTGAGCTGTTTACGCTCCGCAGAAGACAAACAGCCTACCACGTCAAAAGCTTCTCTTCGTACAGGGCTTGAGGCACGTCTCTATATTTAATGCGCAGAGCGGTGACAGGTTCTCAAGGCACGTCTCTACATTTAATACGCCGAATACTGACAGATGCCCGAGGCACGTCTCTGTATTTTATGCATAGAAGGGTGGCAGACCTTCAAAATATGCCTCTGCATTTAATGCGCAGGATAATGGCGAATCTCTGCATTTAATGTAGGAGATTTGATTAAATGTCACCAAACCGTCGTCTAGTGACATTCTCCTTGCGTAAATTGCTCTTACGCATACAAGAGATATGCTGCCCAGTTTTACACTGTTAGACGTGAGCTTCTTACGCTCCGCAGAAGGCAAACAGACCGCCACATCAGCAGTTACTCTTCGTACAGAATTCGAGGCGCGTATCTGCATTTAATGCGCAGAATGATGGCAAATCTTAAAGACAAGCCTCTGTATTTAATATGCAGGATGGAGGCAGATCTCTGCATTTAATGCAAGAGATTTGATTATATCTCCAAGAGTCATAATTTTGGCTAAAACGTCCACATCACTCGGCTTCTACGCCTGCTCAACTTCTATGCCCACTCTACTTCTACGCCTGCTCGGCTTCTATGCCCACTCGGCTTCTATGCTCACTCGACTTCTATGCCTGCTCGGACTCTATGACCACTCGGCTTCTACGCCTACTCGACTTCTATGCCTACTTGGCTTATACGCCTACTCGGCTTTTATGCCTACTTGGCTTCTACGCTATGGTGACAGTCATTGGCTTCTACGCCAACCTCTTCTACACAAGGGATAACTACCTACGTGGCTTCTACGCCGTGATCTTCGCAGCAGATATACGCGTTTGTCCCTTAGTTGGACACGCGTCACATGCTCACTCAAAAGGTCATCTATACGCAGGCATTGGTTATTTTAAACCGTCGTATAAAAGGGTGTTGTACTTTCCACTACTCGGTTTCTATGCCGACTGTGTGGTCACTGTCACTAAAAACTCTATAAATAGAGACCTCTATCAACAGAGGAACAGGTAGAGAGGAAGAGGTCGAAAAATTGAAGATCGAATGATCGGAAATTAGTCAAGGAATCCAGTATCAGATCTAAGGTCGACAATTGGGAGGAGAGAAGACGGTCGAGAGAGATAGAAGAATCCAGAGCTAAGGCAAAGGGGAGGGATCGACGACTTTGGCATCGGGCATCCACCCTCTTTAGCACCTTCGAAGCTGCTTTCTGTCTTCTATGACACTTCTTCATCATCGTGTGGTCCAAGGGCCAAAGTGATCGACTGCAGATCAGACACCTATAGCAATATTAACCCAGATTAAATAAATTGTACTTCAACATTCCTCGTATAGGATCAAAATTGTACAATCTTGTTTGTAAACACCGACGAAGAAGAGCGGGGTTTTCTTTAGAAATAAAGAACCTTGTCGTTTCTCGTATTCTTATATTTTCGTTTATTTTATCCGAAACAACGGTAAGGGATAACATCTCCTGAAAGGATCCATATAGTACCAGTCAGTGTAACCACTGTGTCAGAATCAAGTATAAAGTTCTAAAATATGTGATATATACACTATCATCAAATAAAAACTAACAGAGCAATGTAATCTCCAGTACAATTGGTATATCTCGATGTCCAAGCTGGTGTCACACAACCCTATAGAGGAATATCAAGTTAAATGGTGTGATGAAAGGGAAATGGGTTAAAAAATATACTAATGCATGCTTCTAGGTCGATACTAGGTTATACACTTACTTGTAGGTCCAAGCTAAGGTTATTAGACTCATATGGCTCTTACCTAGTCATATAAGTCAATACCAGCTATCTTGACCAGTACTTATATATCTATATAACTTCTAACTATGAGCTGAACCTTAACTAACAGATACAACATTAACTAACTATACATAACACTAACTAATACCTATCTCTCTAATCATTACAGATAAATAGTAAGGACTGAGGTAATATCACTAATTGGCATTCTTAATAATATGTATCCACTAACACACACCAGTGTATCAACTAATTTAGATTATTATATCAACTGATACTCATCTTTGTATCAACCTAGCTAACTAACTGGTACTAAAAATATACTAATCGACATTAATCTAACTGAAAACTAACTAGTAATCATTAGCTAATATACACTAACCTTCTATTACTAGGTAAAAATGATTCCATACTTATAATAACTCAATTCTAACTAATACTCCTAAGTGACTAACATCTCACAAACACTAACTTAACTTACTAGCATACAATCTAATACATTAACTTAGTGTTTCAGTTCCCTCCATTGTATCAGTTATTGATACCCAAACTAACACCCCTTATGCTCAATAGCTGACACTACACATGGCCACTACCACTATCTACTATATGTGCAGACAGAGCTCCCTCACATGCACTGGCTCGAGCTCACTGGCTGTGCACCTTACCTGTCTATTGATACAGTTGTATCAGTAACTAATACTGATTCATTTTCCTTGCTCCCCTAGTTGTATTTCTCTACATATGTTGTAGTGCACAAATGAGTGCACAGCAGGCACTGCTACTGTTGAATGCTAATGCTACAGTCACTACTTCTAATTATTGGTGCTTCTATTACAGGGCAATACAAGCCTGCTCATCCCCACAACACCCCTGTACCCGAGTTTATTAGACACTTATTGTCCTAATGCTACTCTCGTTCCTCTAATATTGATACTCCAATATAAGTCCAAAGATGATCCCTTGTTTACTTCCTCATTATACATACCCAGATATGTGTGTAAAACCCCTAATTTTAAAAATTGTATTAATTATTTAATTAATTATTTAATTAATTTATAGTATTTATTAGTTAATTAGAAGAAATAAAATTTATTGAATTTTTATTTCTAGGTAATTATGCATTTAAAGATTTATGGAGCAATTATTATTTTACCTTAATTTATTTTATGTAGGAGACCTTGTAGAAGGATAAAAGATTAGCTTTATGTACAAATATAAATTTCTAGAATATATATATATATATATATATATATATATATATATATATATATATATATTTAATAAGAATAAAGAATGGAAAAAGAAATAGAAAATAAAAGAAAGAAAAAGGAAAAAAAATAATCAAAACCAAAAACCCATACCATTAACTAAATCCCTAACCTACCCGCCTGAAACCCCAACCCGCTAAGTAAACAACAGCAGCAGCGACAGTAACCTAACCCCACTGTTCCGCGTGGAAGCCCCCCTTCTCACCCTACATATATATATATATATATATATAACATAAACCCTAACAAACCCTTACCATCCAACCATGAGTCGCCGCCGACCTCCTCGACCGCCGCCTGGACCCGCCACAGCACAGTTGGAATCCGTAGCGTCCACGACCACGAGCACCCCGCGACAGCAGAAATTCACAGCAGCCTACCCCTGTTCAGACGCTGATTTCCGTTCCATCGCTAGACCAAATTCGATCCCGTCTTTACCGGTATGTTCACGACCTATCTCTCTTCCAACTTTGTGTATTAGTTTCCTTTGATCAGCACGTAACCCTAGGCGAAAACCGAGACCAAGTTGGAGAAAATGACAACTTTTAATTTCAGAAAAACTACTGTAACCACCAATGTTTACGGACTCGTATCTCCCACCACAGAGATCTAAACGTAGATTTTCTTCTTGCTATGTGAAGACCACCTAACCTAGATTAATTCCTGTCAATTATATTATTTTATTTGATGTTGTATGCAGAATTAACTGAGTTAAAAATTATGAAAAACCTATTTTCGAAACTTTAAAATTTGTGATACGGAGTGTGTCCCGCCAAACGGGACCGCCCCGTCGCATACCAATTACACCGAAAGGCGCTTATGGTATGTCCAGATGTATGGAATTTTGCAAAAACTGATTTGGACGCGTGTCCAAGTCAGAATCAACCCATATCCGCAAAAAGTCCCTATATCACGACTTTTGTAAAATATCGCACCATTTATTGTACGCTCGTCAGAATGCGACAAAACTTGTGCCACTGGACTCGTTGTATCGCGCTGGTCCTGTATCCAAAATTCACGCAATTTTGAGAAAGTTGACCAAGCCGCCTATTTGCGAGCCCCACGGTTGACTTTTTAGGCGAAATTGTGTTTGGCTTATCGGAATCCAAAATTGGACATACCGTTGAGTTCGTATTGACGTTTAGAATTTGTTTGACCTATAATTTTTTTCCATTTAGAGACCTTTATCCCTGGCACGCTTTTAGGTGCAAAGTGGGCCATAAATGGACCCCGCTTTGACCCAAAATTACTGTTTTGCCCCTATATCCAAATTGGACGAAAGGGTAGTGTTTTCTAGCTATCTTGCTGATTTCGGAATCGCTGTTGATGTCTATTTCAGCATCCGGAGACGTTTATTCGGAGGTCTTAGTTCCTGATCCTGTGTACCTGACATCTGGGCGCTTACATTTTACAGATTGCTTGCCAGACAAGTATACCTTGCTAATTGTACTATAATTTATATTCCATATATTGCATGCATCTTATTTCTGTTTATTTAGTTCATATATTTTAAACTGCTATATAAACTGTGCGTCCAAGGGAACTTGGGTGCAACGACGGTTACGTCGTATTCTATTTTATTATGTATACGCATATGGACCTACTTTATGAGACCACCCCATTATCATGAGGCATTCTTATGTTTCATTGGCTATGACACTGTTCTTACATGAGTGTGAGTCACATATAGGATACGTACTTGCGTACTCAGCTGGCCACTGGTACGTGTAGGTCGTACGATGGATAGGGATAACTGTCGATAGAAACTTTGTATGCTAGTAGTCCTGGCAGTTATTTAGAGGTATCATCGTGTCATGGATGTGACATGATTAGAGCATAGGGTGGGGAGAACAACAAGTAAGGCATTTGGGCTCCTTTGTACTTTCCTTTCTGTAACCCGTACGCTCTGCCGGAGATACATGGCGGTGATGACCCCTATATATTTCTGGCGGCGTCTGGCGTTCAAAAGACGACATGCTTTGTAGGCCCCTGATTCTCCTAGAGAGTCACACCAATCCCATTTATGGCCAGATAGCCCACTTGTTGGAAAGTTGTTCTCAAACTGCATGCACTTAGATGGTTAGGCGACCCGTTGGATGTTTATTTTCAGTACTTTATTGGCATATTTATATGTATCTTGTTATATCCCTCTGAGGACCTGATCCCTTTCCAGATATAGATGGACAGGATTATCCATAGGAGTACGGACCTGGACCTGACGCTTTATTCCAGACTGAGGAGGTCTTACCTTCGGAGTACCTTTGATTCATCGCAGTTGATGGATATTCTAGTTGTTGTTTTCTTTTATAGACATTTATCTTATATTAGAGTTGATCTCTTCTCTCTTTTAGTAGTTTTAGTATATCGATTCGCAGTAGATTTGTTTCCATCCGACTATCATACTTGAGATTTTCTATTTGATATTCAGTTATTCATTTCCCATTTATTTCTTTATTTGTGCTGTGGATGAGATATAGATTGCATGTGACTTATTGATAGTATATTACCACTAGTGGATTTGATATTCATGTACAACGTATGTGTGTGTATGGTTTCCATATATTGGAGTTTGTATACATACGGCTGGCATGTTATATATTCCTAGTCCTACGTATTTTAGGACTGGGGCGTGACAATGTGTACGCACACACCCTTCTTAATAATGTCTCACCTCAATATACTGCACACATAATTTTACCACAACCCGATACCTAGTGTCAGTTCCTTTTCTTCTCCTCTTAGCATATCTGAACTGAACAACTTTCCTTATAATACTACCTATACCCCATCTCCTACCTGAATAACGAGCATTCCCATTATGTCATTACTATTGCTGTTATTACATCAATTATTCTGCTACTACACTTGCTTATTGCCATTTGATGCATGCTACTTGCTATTTTGAAACATGCTTGTGCAGACATTGCTGCTACTGCTTGTATTGCTTAAACCTAATCCTCATAACAGCACTCCCTGTCAATTACGTGCAACTGAATTCTATTCAGTTGCACCTTGTTACGCCCCAGTCCCAAAATACCGAGGGACTAGACGCATGATAACGGCCAGCAGCACACACCGATGGACAAACCTAATTTAATGGATCCATCAGGGCATGCTTAAGCTGTAGTACAACAATAAGTAGGTCTAATGATACCAGTCACAGTCTATACTAATTTCATCCACAACAGATAAAACACAGATCAAAGCCAGAATAATGCAAATAAAATAAACTAGCATATCTCAATAAAAGTGCTTCGGAGAACAATCCGAGAATAAGTCTAGTACATCAAATGAAATAGACTGGAAATAAAATAACTAGAGATAGAAATAAATGAGTATCTCAAGCCAATACTCAGGAGAAGTCCTCTGGTACAATCTCGTCCTCAGATCCTGGTTCTGCTCCAAGGTAGGCACCTGCTCCTGCTAAGGCCAATGCTTCGGTCCCGTACACCTTGGGATAGATCTCGTCAGCTAATCCTGGAGACATAATCTGGATCCAGGTCCTCAGGGGACATAGCAAGGTACAAGAAAGCTCATGCCAAAATAAATGCAGTACAGTAGATAATGAAATAAATAGGGTAAGTATGTAACCATCTATGTGGAAATGCAAGTGAGAGAGTCACGAGTACTCAGGCTGAGACCACTACAAGTTCTATGTCTGGGAGCCGATAGCGGAGTCTACTATATATCTTACTATGTGTTTACTATGGATTATATATATATATATATATGAAATCAGCCTGTAGCCTGTGTGTCTCTCCCCACCCAATGTAATCACACGTCTAATGTCCATGACACGCAAGATCAATACTAATGCAGCAAGCCATATAATGTCTAGGAATATAATGTCTATGTCATAAACCTATATCCTATACAGAATCACCACGAATATCTCGAGAAGATCCTGTCTCATGAATAGTATCAAGTGTCCTGGGTCAAGGGTACTTGATAAGACAAGTACGAGAATATAAAGTGTCACGAATGTCCATCTCTAGATGACAGTACCCAACACCGCGTACAGTATTGGCACCCGACTAATAATCGGACGCTAAGTACGTCACACGGTCCTAGGTTAAGCATGCACAACAATATAAATGAATCAAGAAAAATATGTAACAAGACTGCAAAGTTGGCAAGGTACACTTGCCTGGGGTCCTGGCTCCAACTGTAGCTCTGGTCTCAGTGTGATCTGCTGGTACTACTCCGGTTGCTGAAATAAACATCATTATTAGATTCAGAAAATATCAAATAGCTAGAAACGCCTGTCCTTAAGTCCAATTTGGACACAGGGGCAAAAATGATATTTTTGGGCCAAAGCAGGGTCCACATGTGGGCCACTTTGCACCGAAAAGTGTGTCAGGATCAAAGATCTCCAAATTTGTCAAACTTAGTGTCAATAAATCAGGAACGATGATACAAACCCAACAGAACTTCCAGAACTGGATTCCGATGAGCCGATCACAAAATCGCTCGTCAAGTGGAGCCGGTGGGGCCCACGATACGCGATTTTGTCAATGTTCTCCGAATCGAACCAAACTTGGGTCACAGGACCAGCGTATTGCTACGAGTCCGATGGCGCAAGTTTTGTCTCGATCCGACGTGTGTACACGAAGTTACGACGTGTTCCAGAAAGGACGGATATAGGGCGGTGTCGGCGGATACGCGTTGATTCCGGTGTGCACGCACATCCAAATCGACTTCTGCGAAATCTTACACATCCGTATCGACGACGCGCACGTTTCAGTGAAGACTGCGTGCGACCAAGTCGTCCTGTTTGGCGGGGCGTACTCAGTTTTGGGGTAAAACAGGGTGTTGGTTTTCCTGTTTTTGGATCGCGGTTTGCGATCACCACAAGACGCGATGCACCGAGCGGGTTGCACGGGCACCGAAAGGGTCACACAGGGTTCGCGATGCAACAGACAGAATCAAAAACGGGTAAACGAGCAGAGAGAAATGGGTACCTGAACAGAGCTCCGAAAAACCAAGTTTTTGTGTCCGCGTCGACACGAAGTGTCCGTGTCCTGGCCGTGTCTGCCCTAGGGTTAGGGATTCGGGCTGCTGGCCGGAGCTTGGCGGCGCTGCGGCTAGGGCCGGGGTCATCGGAGGTTGGCGGCGAGGCGGGCGGCTCTCGGGGAGGCAGAGGAAGAGGCTGCTGCGGGGTCGTGATGACTCGTGGTGAAGTCGAGGGGTTCTGCGGCGATGTGGGGATGGGACGGCCGGGCGAAGGGGGTTCGTCGGCGCTGTGGAGACGGGGCGGCCGGGCGCAGGGGGTTCTGAGTCGGGGATCACGTGGGGCCGCTGTGCTCGTGGCGGTTATCAGAGAAGGGAAGTCGAGCTGGGCTTGAGGCGAAGGAAGAGGGGGACGATGAGGAACGGGGCGAAGGAGGAACGTCGGGGTCGTGGGGAGAGGAGGAGGCTGCAGCAGCGTCGATCAGTGGTCGACGACAGAGTTGAGCAGGGAAGAGTGGTTGTGCGAAGAGGAGAGGCGGAGAGTCGAGCGGGGCTGGCTAGGGGCGCCGGCGGGGAGGAGCGGGCTGTCGGCGACGTGGCCGGAGGGAACGACGGAGAAGAAGAGGGCTGATCGGAGATGATGACGGCGGGGGTGCGGCTAGGGTTCCGAGTCTGGGCACGAAAATCGAGGAGATTTTATAGGCTGTGCACAGTAAATTCGGCGGAGGCTAGGGTTCCACTTGGGTTTCGGGTCCGGGTTGGGTTTGGCTTGGATCCGACCCGACCCGACCCAATATGCGGTTGGTTCAGCCAGATTGGGTTCGGTTCAGATTTGGGTTTGGGTTTGGTTCGGTTTAATTAGCCAATAGTTTATAGGTCCTAAAACGTGTTTCTGGAGTCCAATAAATTCACCGGAAATTACCCTATGTCCAGTTTTCTATTTTACACCATAAAATTTATTTCCATAATATTTTAATATTAATTAAGAGCAATTAAAAATTATTTCATTATCAAAGGTCTAGGTTTTTAATTACAGAAAATTTCTAAAAATTCTAGAAAAATTGTGAAAAATTCAATTTAAAATTTCTTGAAAATCATGGGGCTTACACACCTTGCTATATAGTGCTCTCTCGAGCATCAATCCGCTTCACATTCATAATATTCCACACTCCCACAATACCACATCACAAAAAAACCCTACACAAGTACTTTTATATATATATATATATATATATATATATACATCGACACTGACATATATATATATATATATATATATATATATATATATATATAATACCCCCAAAATGCTAGCACTAGACCAAGTACGAAACACTTGGTGTGTACACAACAAGGTACCCATGATACACTCGTGATACGCACCCAAAACTTTATGATACCCTATAATTACCATTTATAGAAGCTAATTACATTATAATACAACTATTGTAACTTGCTACAATGAGAATTAAGGAGTAATTACAAAAAAATACCTAAAATTGGGCCCCGTGTCGCACCGTATCACAAAATACCATGATACGGCCTACACGTATCCATTTGTGGACACATACATATTTTAATAACCCCGATCTAAGTCTAATTAGATCTAATTGGTCTCATGACATAATACTGATTCCCCCAACATGCACACAAAAGACCACCTATAATTCATAATTCATAACCAATTTGCCGAGAACTTGTTCCTATAGGTAGTCCTTTGCTATAGTATAATTCTTAATGGTCAAATACATGATTAAAAAGCTATAATGTAGGACAATTCAGAAATTATCAATTGGGAGATGGATTCCCAATGAAAATGCAATTGGGTACGTTCCAGAAATGATCTCTAGCTCCAAAGTTCCTCCTCCTTGTGCTCCTTGCTTCTCCAAGCTCCTAAACTCCAAGAGTGATAAATTTGAGAAGGAAATTAAGGTGAATTGATGGTAATTTATGGAGGGAAGAAAGAATTGGGGATCTATGAAATTGGGGATCTCAAAAATGAATGAACAAATGGGATGAGAGAGAGAAGAGAGGCTCTTATGGCCGGCGCCCATTTTCCCCTTTCCAAGTCATTGTCAATTGTCCAATATGCCCTATAATAGTTTATATGAATATTAATTGAGGAGGGTATATTAGGAAGGCTCCTAAATAATTTCTAATTAAGCCTAACCACCTAATTAATTAGTGGAAAAATGACTATTGGGCTTGGTCCAAGTTGGGCTCACTAGTTGTCATGATAATTCTAGTTGGGCCTACAAGTGCCAAGTCTAATTATTGGGCTAGTCTCTCTAACCAAATAACTAACACAAGTCACATTTAATCTATAATATAATCATTTAATAATTTCAATAATATACCAATATAATTATTTATTCCTAAAATTTATTTATCCTCAGAGACTCATCCTTGAACTATACGGATCTGATCTGGTCCATTAACTCTGACTGTACTTGAAGCCCCCACATTTGTGCTGCAACTCCAGGAACTAACACCTCAATACCCAAGCTATCAAGATCGGTCAACAAGTGCATGTCCCTCATCAAGTACATAGCCACTGGATACCTGCTCAAGGCATCAACGACTATGTCGGCCTTCCCTGGATGGTACTGCAAAGATATATTAAAGTCCTTCATCAACTCCAACCACCGCCGCTGCCTCTTGTTGAGCTCTTTTTATTTGAACACATATTTCAAGCTTTTGTGATATGTAAAGATCTCTTCCCGCTCTCCATACTAGTAGTGGTTCCACAGTTTAAGAGCAAAAATAACTGCTGCCAACTCCAGGTCATGGGTAAGGTAATTCTTCTCATGCGGGCGTAATTTTCTGGAAACATAGGCAATCACTTTTCCGTTCTGTTGCAACACAGATCCCAAGCCCTTACCTGACGCATCAATATATATAGAAAATTCTCATGTCCCTGATGGCAATGTCAATACTGGGGCTATAGTCAACCTCTTTTTTAGCTCCTCAAAAGTAGACTGACAATCCTCAGTCTAGATGAACTCTATATCCTTCCTGGTTAGTCTAGTCATCAGCTCCGCAATCCTGGAAAAATCCTGAACAAATCTTAGATAATAGCCTACCAATCCAAGAAAACTCCTAATCTCCGCCACTGAACTTGGGGTAGACCATGACTCAACTGCTAAAATCTTCTTCGGGTCTACTGAGATTCCGTCTCTTGTAATCATATGCCCGAGGAATTCATCCTTATCAAGGAAGAACTCACACTTCGAAAGCTTTCCATAAACCTTATCCTTCCTGACGGTCTCAAGAACTATCCTCAGGTGTTTCTCATGCTCCTCTGGGGTTTTCTAATAAATCATAATATCATTAATGCATACCATAAACTGATCCAAGTACTGATGAAACACCTTATTTATCAGGTTCATGAATATTGTCGGCGTATTGGCCAACCCAAACGGCATCACCAAGAACTCAAACTGCCCATACCGAGTCCGAAAAGCTATCTTCGGAATATCATCCTTCTTCACTTTTACCTGGTGGTACCCTAACCTCAAGTCTATCCTTGAGAATACCTTAGTTCCGCTCAACTGATCAAATAAAATGTTAATCCACGGTAACGGGTATTTATTCTTGATAGTGAGGTTGTAGAGTGACCTGTAGTCGATACATATACGTACTGACCCATCCTTCTTCAGTACAAATAATACTGGAGCATCCTACAGTGATGAACTGGAGCGAATGAAGCCTTTGTCCTGTAACTCATCCGCTTGCTTATTCAACTAACCAGTTTACTATTGTTCACTCTATAGACGTGTTGTGATATTGGCTATGTGCCTGACACCAAGTCTATAGAGAACTCCACATCTCTGTCTAGTGGTAACCTCGGCAATTCCTCTGGAAAGACGTCCATATACTCTGCAATCAATGGATGTGGCAGCTCTTGCTCTTCCACCATAGCTCCACAGAAATCTTCTTCACTCTGCTCTGCTGCTCCTTTGACGAACTCAAACCCTGGCTCTCTTGGTGTCTGAATTAAAACTCTGGCTTTACGACAATCAATACTAGCATGGTGCCTACTCAACCAATCCATCTTGAGTACTATATCGTAGCCCAGAAGTGGCATTACGATTAGACACACACTCAACTCTCGGCCTCCCAAAAAACTCTTTAATTCTTGCAAACATCACTGACTAGGATAATGCCACCCTCGGTCATGATCTTGCAAGTCCTCACCAACGGTTCAGTCTCAAGGTGATGTTTCAGAGCAAAAGATACAGATACGAAACTATGTGAAGCACCAGAATAAAATAAAGTATGAGCTGAAAAAGAATCAAGATAGACTGAACCTGAAATAACATCGCCAACTGGCTCCTCCTCCTCAACGGTCAAGGTAAAAGCTCGCCCTGTCGCTAGGCACCTCTCTGCTGCTGGTGGTGCTGAGCGAACTGCTACAGTTATTGTGGCAACGGAGGTCCTCTCCCACTGGTGGTCTCATGGGTGCTCGCTGTTCCTGGGCTCCGCCCTGAGATGGACGAGCTGGAGCTCTAGGAAAAGCCCTCAACTGATGGTCTCCTGATCTACAGAATAAGTACCGGCCCAATCTTATCCTGCATACATCCCATCCATATCCCTGCTTCTTACAGAAAGGGCAAGGAATAGCTGGCCTCTGGATCTGGTGCGTCTGTTATACCGGTGCTCTAGTTGGTCTATGATACTGCTGCCTCGACTGCTGAAAGTGCCTCTGATGCTGCTGCTGAAAGTGAGGCCGCTTTATTGGACCTATGTTTATATTGGATCCTCCTATGTCCCTCGGCCTCTTAGAGCCAAGCTCTAGATAATCCTTTGTCTGATCTGCCTTCCTCAGAATCTTCTCAAAAGTGGCGGTAGGATCTTCATTCATATATGAATTAATCTTCTTGTTTAGGCCCTTCATAAACTTCTTGGCCCTTCATTTGGAGTTCTACCCCTCCACAAAGTGGCCTAATTTGCAATAATCTGCCACATACTCATATACGGTCATACCTCCCTGAATAAGGTACTAAAACTGGCTCTCTAGAGACGTCAGAGCCACATCTGGAAAGAAATTTTTCTTGAAGTGCTCCTTAAAAACTTCCCAAGTAAGTCCTGGTGCTGAGATCCTGGGGTTCATCCTGAAACAAGTCAGTGCGATATGAAATATCATGCTTCCTGCGGCCTCTACCTGCAACCTCTCTGGAATCTGTGCCAGCCGCAGTTTTGCTCAATGTATTCTATCCAATCATCAGCATAAATAATACCTGTATTACCTTTAAAGTCCATCGGCCCCATCCTCTTGAAATCTATAATAGTCCCCGGCCTCGGCTGCTGCAGGGTAAACTGAGGTGGTGTCGTCTGTGGACTGCGACAAGCGTAATCTGGTGAGTATTCTCAATGCCCTATCTCATAACCTCTGACTGACACTGCTGCACCGCCATCATCTACTGAAAGAGGTCAAACATCTGTGTTTGCTCGGTGGCGGGTGGTGGGAGTGAAAGATCCCCTAAAACTGTTGGCGTTGTCCTCTGTACCGGAGTGGAGCACCTCTAAAAGCTGCTGTAGAAATGTCCACCTGGATAAGTGAAGCGGACCTCTAGAATGTAGCTGCTGGAAAAGAGTCTGTCGGTGCTGCCCTCATAGGCGACAAAGTGACCGACCTCGCAGACATTGCACCTGAGCGCTGGGAATGCATCTTCTGTAGCATCCTGAAGATAGATTGAAATAAAGAATCAATATTAAGTATGATATAATATCAACAAAGAAGGACAAAATTATTCAAAGTAAAGCAAATATTCAATAGATAAGGATAGCCAAACAAATATTTGGAAATATTTCCTAGTTGTGATAGAGTATACTCTCAGCCTATATCATATATCCGAAAGCAGGATCATAGCAGTACTCTAGGTAAGCACTACTACAATATCGCTCTGCGACTCTAGACCTGCATGGGATAACACTAAAAAATGTGTCACGACCCGCACCTAGAATAAGGGCACGAGTAGTGAGCAACGCCAATCCTACGCCGCAGCATCGACGGTAGAACGTTGTCTGGGTCATCCATACTATCTAAACTTCTCACAAAAGATGTATAAGGTACCTGTCAATGTCATCTCAACTCCAAATGGCGGAACAATATGGTATATTATAATGGTAAACTATACTCAATTATAATACAAACTAAGGAAAATAAAGCACAAGATAGAATAACGAAGAAAAGAGTCACAATACATCCACAAGTCCAAAATAATATATACATGCCAATAACCTTAATAAAAGTCTAATACAAGTCTAAACAATAAGACTAAGCCTCCTCAGTCTCTGGTACTAAGTCCTCCTTATCTAAAGGAGTATCCTCTAATGGTATACCGTCCTGCGGCCCGTAGCAGGTGGGACACTGGTCCATAAGCCAATCATCTGAAAAATATATCCAGTCAGGATTGGAGCGAAGTACATACCTCTGAAAGCAGTTTCAAATACATAATCAAGTATATATAACATATAATAGAAAAGAATACAAGATAACTAAACATAAAAATGTAATGAACTAGAGTGAACAGGTAATGTGCTGGAATGAATAACAAATAATAAAATAATTTTAATAAAAAGGAAATAGATAAAACTAGCTAATGTGCCATGGAATACAAGTTTATCATGTGATCGGTTTGGGTTGAACACTAATAAAATATGGTAACTCGATTACACATGTGATATATAATCGACATGTACACGAATACACTTTGGCTTGATCACATAATCAACTCCTATTCTCACATCCCTAACCAATACCAATGGACCGAATCACGACACGTTACGAACATGAATATGGGCACACTGAACACAAGCAGTATGTAAATACGAAGTACACTAAAATCAATACTCGATACACACGATAAAATATATATAAAGAAGTACCAGCTGAACACGGTAAGGGATAACATCTCCTGACAGGATCCATATAGTACCAGTTCGTGTAATCACTGTGTCAGAATCAAGTATACAGTTCTAAAATATGTGATATATACACTATCATGAAATAAAAACTAACAGAAAAATATACTCTCCTGTACAATGGGTATATCTCGATCCCAAGCTGGTATTACGCAACCCTATAGAGGAATATCAAGTTAAATGGTATGATGAAAGAGAAATAGGTTAAGAAATATACTAATACATGCTTCTAGGTCGATACTAGGTCATACAGTTACTTCTAGGTCAAAGCTAAGGTTATTAGACTCATATGGCTCTTACCTCGTCATATAAGTCAATACTAGCTATCTTGACCAACAATCATATACTAAATGCTATATATGTATATATATATATATATATGAGCTGAACCTTAACTAACAAATAGAACATTAACTAACTATACATGACACTAACTAATACCTAACTCTCTAATCATTACAGATAACTAGTAAGGACTGAGGTAATAACATTAACTGGCATTCTTATTAATGTGTATCCACTGACACACATCAGTGTATCAACTAATTTACATTAGTATATCAACTGATACTCATCTATGTATCAACCTAGCTAACTAACTGGTACTAATTATACACTAATTGACATTAATCGAACTAAAAACTAACTAGTAATCATTAGATAATATATACTAACCTTCTATTACTAGGTAACAATGATTCCATAATTATAATAACTCAATTCTAACTGAAACTCCTATGTGACTAATATCTCACTAACACTAACTTAACTCACTAACATACAATCTAATACATTAACTTAGTATTTTAATTCCCTCCATTGTATCAGTTATTGATACCCAAACTAACACCCCTCCTGCTCAGCATCTCACACTACACATGGCCACTACCACTATTTACTATCTGTGCAGACAGAGCTCCCTCATATGCACTGGCTCGAGCTCACTTGTTGTGCACCTTACCAGTCTACTGATACAGTTGTATTAGTAACTAACACTGATTCATTTTCCTTGCTCCCCTAGTTGCAGTGCTCTACATATGCTGTGGTGCACAAATGAGTGCACAGCAGGCACTGCTACTGCTGAATGCTAATGCTACTGTCACTACTTCTAATTGTTGGTGCTTGCAATGCAGGGCAATACAAGCCTGCTCATCCCCACAATACCCTTGTACCTGAGTTTATTAGACACTTATTGTCCTAATGCTACTCTCGTTCCTCTAACATTGATACTCCAATATAAGTCCAAACATGAGCCCTTGTTTACTTCCTCATCACACACACCCAGATATGTGTACGCACACATCCTTTTTAATAATGTCTTACCTCAATGCACTGCACACATAATTTTACCACAACCCGAGACCAAGTGTCAGTTCCTTTTCTCCTCCTATTAGCAGACCTGAACTGAACAACTTTCCTTCATAATACTACCTACACCCCATTTCCCACCTGAATAATGAGCATTCCCTTTATGTCACTATTATTGTTGTTATTACTTCAATCATTCTGCTACTACACTTTCTTATTGATATTTGATGCATGCTACATGCTGGTTTAATACATGCTTGTGCAGACATTGCTGCTACTGCTTGTATTGCTTAAACCCAATCCCCATAACAGCACTCCCTATCAATTACCTGTAACTGAACTCTGTTCAGTTGAACCTCGTTGTATAGTGCTCTCTCGAGCATCAATCCTCTTCATATTCATAATATTCCACACTCCCACAATACTACATCACAAAAAAATACTGCACAAGTACTTATATATATATAGATATATATATATACATCAACACTTACATATATATATATATATATATATATATATATATATATATATATATATATATATATATATATATATATATATATATATATATACACACTCATAATACCCCCAAAACGCTAGCACTAGGCCAAGTACCAAACACTTGGTGTGCACACAACAAGGTACCCATGATACACTCGTGATACGCACCAAAAACTTTACGATACCCAACAATTAACATTTCTAGAAGCTAATTACATTATAATACAACTATTGTAACTTGTAACTTGGACACGTACCTATTCCTATTGTAACTTGGACACGTACCCATGAGAATTAAGGAGTAATTACACAAAACACCCAAAATGGGCCCCGTGTCGCACCGTATCACAAAATACCAAGATACGGCCCACACATATCCATTTTTGGACACGTACCTATTCCTATAACCCCGATCTTAGTCTAATTAGATCTAATTGGTCTCATGGCACAATATTGATGTGTCAACCTCGTAATTCTCCCAATATGCACACAAAATATCACCTAGAATTCATAATTCATAACCAATTAGCCTATAACTTGTTACTATAGGTAGTCCTTTACTATGGGATAATTCTTAATGGTCAAATGCATGATTAAGAATCTATAATGAAGGGAAATTCAAAAATTATCAATTGGGAGATGGATTCCTAATAAAAATACAATTGGGTACGTTCCGGACACGATCTCTAGCTCCAAAGTTCCTCCTCCTTGTGCTCCTTGCTTCTCCAAGCTCTTAAACTCCAAGAGTGATGAATTTGAGAAAGAAATGAAGGTGAGTTGATGGTGAATTGATGGAGGGAAGAAAGAATTGGGGATCTATGAAATTGGGGATTTCAAAAATAAATGGACAAATAAGAGAAGAGAGAGAAGAGAGGCTCTTATGGCCGGCCCCTATTTTCCCCTGTCCAAGTCATTGTCAATTGTCCAATATGCCCTCTAATGGTTCATATAAATATTAATTAAGGAGGGTATATAAGGAAGGCTTCTAACTAATTTCTAATTAGGAATGGATAAAGGCTGAAGCAGTCCACCTGGCATACGAAGCATCTGGATATGAAGCTAGCCACCTCCTGCTTCATACGATACCACCAAACATGCTCTTACATATTTTTATACATCTTGTTGGCACTTGGATGCATAGAGTACTGAGATCGATGTGCCTTCTGAAGAACCTTCTCGCACAATGCTCCACTTGACACATATAATCTGGTACCAAACCAAAATGATCTATCATCTGCAACACTAAATTCCTCTGCCAATCCCATCCGGACCTGCACTATGATGCTCCTCAGAGACTCATCCTCGAACTGTGTGGCTCTGATCCGGTCCATCAACTCTTACTGTACTTGAAGTCCCCATATTTGTGCTGCAACTCCAGGAACTAACACCTCAATACCCAAGGTATCAAGATCGGTCAACAAGTGCATGTCCCTCATCAAGTATATAGCTACTGGATACCTGCTCAAGGCATCAGCAACTTCGTTGGCCTTCCCTGGATGGTACTGTAAAGAAATATCGAAGTTCTTCATCAACTCCAACCACCGTCGCTGCCTCTTGTTGAGCTCTTTTTGTGTGAACACATATTTCAAGCTCTTGTGATATGTAAAGATCTCTACCCACTCTCCATACAAGTAGTGCTTCTACAGTTTAAGAACAAAAATAACTGCTGCCAACTCCAAGTCATGGGTAAGGTAATTCTTCTCATGTGGGCGTAATTGCCTAAAAATATAGGTAATCACTTTTCCGTTCTGCTGCAACACACATCCCAAGCCCTTACCCGATGCATCACAATATATAAAAAATCCTTTTGACCCTAATAGCAGTATCAACACTGGGGCTATAGTCAACCTCTTCTTTAGCTTCTCAAAACCAGACTGATAATCCTCAGTCCCGATGAACTTCACGTCCTTCCTGGTTTGTCTAGTCATCGGCTCCACAATCCTAGAAAATTTCTGAACAAATCTCCGATAATAGCCTACAAATCCAAGAAAACTTCTGATCTCCGCTACTGAACTTGGGGTAGACCACGACTCAACTGCTAAAATCTTCTTCGGGTCTACTGAGATTTCGTCTCTTATAATCACATACCTAAGGAATTCAACCTTATCAAGGAAGAACTCACACTTTAAAAGCTTTCCATAAAGCTTATCCTTCCTAAGGGTCTCTAGAACTATCCTTAGGTGTTTCTCATGCTCCTCTTGGATTTTTGAATAAATCAGAATTTCATTAATGAATACCACCATAAACTGATCCAAGTACTGATGAAACACCTTATTTATCAGGTTCATGAATACCGCCGGGGCATTGGTCAACCCAAACGGCATCACCAAGAACTAAAACTGCCCATACCGAGTCCAAAAAGCTGTCTTCGGAATATCCTCCTTTTTCACTTTCACCTGGTGGTACCTCGACCTCAAGTCTATCCTTAAGAATACCTTTGCTCCACTCAACTGATCAAATAAATTGTCAATCCGCGGCAACGGATATTTATTCTTGATAGTGAGGTTGTTGAGTGACCTGTAGTCGATACATATGCATACCGACCCATCCTTCTTCAGTACAAATAATACTGGAGCACCCCAAAGTGATGAACTGAAGCGGATGAAGCCTTTGTCATGCAACTCATCCACTTGCTACTTCAACTATACCATTTCACTGTTGTTCACTCTATAAATGTGCTATAATATTGGCTCTGTGCCTGATACCAATTCTATAAAGAACTCCATATCTCTGTCTGGTGGTAATTCCGGCAACTCCTCTGGAAAGACGTCCATATACTCTGCAATCAATGGATGTGGCAGCTCTTGCTCTTCCACCATAGCTCCACAGAAATCTCCTTCACTCTGCTCTGCTGCTCCTTTGACGAACTTAAACTCTGGCTCTCTTGGTGTCTGAAATAAAACTCTACCTTTACGATAATCAATACTAGCATGGTGCCTACTCAACCAATCAATCTCGAGTACTATATCGTAGCCCAAAAGTGGCATTACGAGTAGGTGATATGATATCAACAAAGAAGGACAAAATTATTGAGTATGATATGATATCAACAAAGAAGGACAAAATTATTCGAAGTAAAGCAAATATTCAATAGATAAGGATAGCCAAACAGATATTTGAAAATATTTTCTAGTTGTGATTGAGTATACTCTCAGCCTATATCATATATCCTAAAGCAGGCTCGTATGAGTACTCTAGGTGAGCACTTCTACGATATCGCTCTACATGCGACTCTAGACCTGCATGGGCCACCACTAAAAATGTGTCACGACCCACACCCAGAATAAGGGCACGAGTAGTGAGCGACGCCCATCCTACTCTGCAATATCGGCGGTAGAATGTTGTCTGGGTCATCTATACTATCTAAATTTCTCACATAAGATGTATAAGGTACCTGTCAATGTCATCTCAACTCCAAACGGAGGAACAATATGGTATATGATAATGGTAAACTATACTCAATCATAATGCAAACTAAGGAAGATAAAACACGAGATGGAATAACAAAGAAAAGAGTCACAATACATCCACAAGTCCAAAATAATTTATACATGCCAATAACCTCAATAAAAGTCTAATACAAGTCTAAACAATAAGACTAAGCCTCCTCAGACTCAGGTACTAAGTTTTCCTGCTCTAAAGGAGTATCCCTAAATGGTACACCATCCTGCGGCTTATAGTAGGTAGGACATCTTGTCCACAAGCTAATCATATAAAAAATATATCAAGTCAGGATTGTAGAGAAGTATATACCTCTGAAAGTAGATTCAAATACATAATCGAGTATATATAACAGATAATAGAAAAAATATAAGATAACTAAATATCAAAATTTTATGAACTAGAGTGAATAGGTAATGTACTGGAATAAAAAAATAGGCAATAGAATAACTACAATAAAAAGGAAATAGATAAAACTAGATAATGTTCTATGGAATACAAGTTTATCATGTAATCAGTTTGGGTTGAACACGAATACAATATGTTAACTAAATTACACGTGTGATATATAATCGACATGTACACGAATACACTTTGGCTTGATCACATAATCAACTCCTATTCCCCCATCCCCAACCAATAACAATGGATCCAATCATGATACGTTACGAACACGAATAAAGGCACACTGAACATGAGTAGTATGTGAACACGAAGTATACTAAAATCAATACCCGATACACACGATAAAATATATGTGAATGAGTACCCACTGAACACGGTAAGGGATAATATCTCTTGACAGAATCCATATAGTACCAGTCCATCTAACCACTATGTCAGAATCAAGTATACAGTTCTAGAACATGTGATATATACACTATCATGAGATAAAAACTAACAGAGAAATGTACTCACATGTGGTCCTGAACAATGGGTATATCTTGATGCCCAAGTTGGTGTCACACAACCCTATAGAGGAATATCAAGTTAAATGGTGTGATAAAAGGGAAATAGGTTTAAAAATATACTAATGCATGCTTCTAGGTTGATACTAGGTCATACACTTACTTCTAGGTCCAAGCTAAGGTTATTAGACTCATATGGCTCTTAACTAGTCATATAAGTCAATACCAGCTATCTTGACCAATACTCATATACTAATATATATATATATATATATATATATATATATATATATATATATATATATATATATATATATATATATAACTTCTAACTATGAGTTAAACCTTAACTAACAGATACAACATTAACTAACTATACATAACACTAACTAATACCTAACTCTCTAATCATTACATATAACTAGTAAGGACTGAGGTAATATCACTAACTGGCATTCTTAATAATATGTGTCCACTGACACACATCAGTGTATCAACTCATCTGTGTATGTCAGTGTATCAACTAATTTACATTAGTATATCAATTGATACTCATCTGTGTATCAACCTAGCTAACTAACTGGTACTAAAATACACTAATCGACATTAATCCAACTGAGAAATAACTAGTAATCATTAGCTAATATATACTAACCTTCTATTACTAGGTAACAATGATTCCATACTTATTATAACTCAATTCTAACTGAAACTCTTAAGTGACAAACATCTCACTAACACTAACTTAACTCACTAGCATACAATCTAATACATTAACTTAGTGTTTCAGTTTTCTCCATTGTAGCACCCATCTTGCTCAGTATCTAACACTACACATAGCCACTGCTACTGTCTACTATCTGTGCAGATAGAACTCCCTCACTTGCACTGGCTCAATCTCACTTTTATTGTGCACCTTACCTGTTTACTGATACAATTGTATCAGTAACTAATACTGATTTATTTTCCTTGCTCCCCTAGTTGTAGTGCTCTTCATTTGTTGTGGTGCACAAAAGAATGCACAGCAGACACTACTACTGATGAATGCTAATGCTACTGTCACTACTTCTAATTGTTGGTTCTTGCATTGCAGGGCAATACAAGCCTGCTCATCCCCAAAACACTCCTGTACCCGAGTGTATTAGACACTTACTGTCCTACTGCTACTCTCGTTCCTCTAACATTGACACTTCAATATAAGTCCAAACCTGAGCCCTTGTTTACTTCCTCATCACACACACCCAGATATGTGTACGCACACACCCTTCTTAATAATATCTCACCCCAATGCACTTCACACATAATTTTACCCCATCCCGATACCTGGTGTCAGTTCCTTTTCTCCTCCTCTTAGTAGATCTGAACTGAATAACTTCCTTTCATAATACTACCTACACCCTATCTCCCATCTGAACAATGAGCATTCTATTTATGTCACTATTATTGCTGTTATTACTTTAATTATTCTGCAACTACACTTGCTTATTGCCATTTGATGCATGCTACTTGCTGGTTTGATAAATGCTTATGCAGACATTGCTGCTACTGCTTGTATTGCTTAAACCCAATCCCCATAAAAGCACTCCCTGTCAATTAACTGCAACTGAACTGAGTTCAGTTCCACCTCGCTGTATAGTGCTCTCTCAAGCATCAATCCTCTTCACATTCATAATATTCCATACTCCCACAATACCATATATCAAACACAACACTACAAGTACTTATATATATACATATATATATACATCGACACTTATATATATATATATACACACACACACACACACACAAAAAATACCCCCAAAATGCTAGCACTAGGCCAAGTACCAAACACTTGGTGTGCACACAACAAGGTACCCATGATACGCTCGTGATACGCACCCAAAATTTTACGATACCCTACAATTAACATTTATAGAAGCTAATTACATTATAATATAACTATTATAACTTGTTATATTGATAATTAAGGAGTACTTATACAAAACACCCAAAAATAGGCTCTGTGTCGCACCGTATCATAAAATATCATGATACGGCCTACACGTATCCATTTGTGGATATGTACCTAGTCCCATAACCTCAATCTAAGTCTAATTAGATCTGATTGGTCTCATGACACAATATTGATGTGTCAACCTCATAATTCCCCCAACTTGCACACAAAATACTACCTAGAATTCATAATTCATAACTAATTAGCCTAGAACTTGTTCCTATAGGTAGTCCTATGCCATAGGATAATTCTTAATAGTCAAATACATGATTAAGAAGCTATAATAAAGGAAAATTTAGGAATTACCAAATGAAAGATGGATTCCGAATAAAAATAAAATTGTGTACATTTCAGACACGATCTATAGCTCCAAAGTTTCTCCTCCTTGTGCTCCTTGCTTTTCCAAGCTCCTAAACTCCAAGAGTGATAAATTTGAGAAGGAAATAAAGGTGAATTGATTGTGAATTGATGGAGGGAAGAAGGAATTAGGGATATATGAAATTGGGAATCTCAAAAATGAATAAACAAATGAGAGGAGAGAGAGAGAAGATAGGCTCTTATGGCCGGCCCCCATCCCCCCCCTCCAAGTCATTGTTAATTATCCAATATGCCCTCTAATGGTTCATATGAATATTAATTAAGGGTATATTAGGAAGGCTTCTAACTAATTTCTAATTAAGCCTAACCTCCTAATTAATTAGTAGAAAAGGGACTATTGGGCTTGGTCCAAGTTGGACTCACTAGTTGTCATGACAATTCTAGTTGGGCCTACAAGTTTTAAGTCTAATTATTGGACTAGTCTCTCTAACCAAATAACTAACACAAGTCATATTTAATCTATAATACAATCATTCAATAATTTCTGTAACAACTAATATAATAATTAATTCCTAAAATTTATTTACCTATGATAATTTACCAAACTATCCCTAGTTAGAAAAGTATGGGTGACAATACGACTTGAAGAGCGACCAAGGCTTGAATCACGGCAAGGGACGAGTCTTACCACTATATCACTTTGCCCCCAAGGGCAAACCTGAAACATACTATCAATGAACCGGTCATGGTTTGGGGTATATCACTCCTTCCATAACTCCTAAAGACTCGGGAGAGGAAAATAAAGTATAATCTCACTTGTCACAGTCTTCCGCTTGGGACTCAGACACCAGCATCGGGGACTTACTTAAACAAAGATTGTCCGTCAACATAACGTCAGCAGATCTCAACAAAAACTCGTTGTCTACCGATGACAACCATCAGCGACGCTTGCAAGAATTAGAAGCAATCGATAAAAAATAGCTTTTGTCTCAACAGCACATTAAGCAATACCAAGTATGACTTTCCGGCACCTTCAACAATGTCACGCCCCGGTTCCAAAGATAAGGAACTGAGTCACATGGCAATGGCCAGCAGCACACTTCGACGGGCATCCCAATCTAATGGGCCCGTCGGAGTGCACCTAAGCTGTAAAGTACAATGAATAACCCAATACATAACACATAAATAGTGAATCTAAATCTCATCCACAGGCAACAGATATAAAAGCACATAGAGGTAATCACAACTACTAATGTGCAAAAAGGAAATATTATGAGAAAATGTATCATAGTACAAAAACTAGAGTAGTCACACAGGAACAAAACCCGCTAGTACAAATACTGGAATAAAAGTAAGCAATAAGATAACTAGGAACGGTATCTGAAATCTAGATAGTAATACCGTTCCAAGGATAGTATCACTACCAGAGATCAGACGAAATTCTCGGGAATGATCTCGTCCTCTGCAACTGGTCCAGCTGCCGAATATGCTTTCGGTCCGTACTCCTCTGGGTAATCTTCCTCGCCTAAACCTGGAAGGGAACCAGGTCCTCAGAGGAATGTTACAAGGTACAAAAATACAGCATGCCAAAGTATAACAGAAAGTACAAGTGCAACAACGGGATAATCTAGGATAACCACCTAAGTGAGACACAGTTTAAAGATAATGTTCGACGCGTGGGCTGTCCAAAATAAAACCGTAGCTCCGGACACGGAAACACAGGAGACGTACCGCAGCTCTGGGCAAAGAGTCACACGGGTGATACAACTACTCTAGATACATGATCACTACAGAAATAATATATATACATATATAAGCGCGTGCAGAGGAGCCCAAATGTCTACTAACTGTCTTCCCCTTCCCAAGCGGTCAACAATTGTGCACTGAACCTGAAACTCTATCTAGCAGTCTCGTCATACTAAAGTAACTATCATCAAACGTGACCCTAAGGTCGTCCCAGTCTCCGGTCATGATGTCAGTATCAGATACAGGAAATCTGGCATGATAACAGTGTATGGATGTATCCTAGGGTTATGATATACACAGATATATACATCAAGGTGTTGCGAACATCTATCACTCGTTACCAAACGTTACCGACGAATGTCTGCACCCGGTTGTGATCCGGACGCGAAGTAACAATTCTAACCAAACATGCGCACAATGCATATAATAAAACAACAAATATCTGGTAACTGAAATACAGGGTGGCAAGGTGCAGTTTTCTGCATCCGGCTGCTGATGACGGGGATCCGGTACAACATCCAAGTCCGCGGGTTCTGTAGTACCTAGAGACAAGATACAGGCTCAATCAATAGACTATCACGAGGCTGAAATAAGATGTGACATACGTCTAATTATATGTTCAAACTCAGCTACAACTCACTTGGACATGACGCTAGAGGGTTGACCAAGGTGGACTAGGGTATGTTACATCTAATCAAATTAATCATCTGTACAATATCATCAAACCCAACCTCAATCTTACTATATTCATCACAATATTCAGTTAATCAAACCCTGGTCAAATCCTCAGTTTTATCTGGTCTTCATAGACATTATCATTATGTTTAATTATCGTCCTTGACTAAATTAATAATTAATCATCAAACCCTCAAACATATACAGTCTTTCCCATTTCTCAATAAAACTACTACGTAATTATGTTCATCATTTTCCATCAATCCTCAATGAATGGCTATTGGTTAGATATTACACACTACTACACAAATAATCACCTGCTCCTCAATATCAATCAGTGTTTTATCATCTTCATATCATTTCACAATAATTTAAACTACTCGTCATCAATATATATACAATATGCAAATCAAAATGAACAACACCCTAAGATCTCATACTTAGCACTCAATAGACCTTAAACACATTAGCATCATTCACAACCTAAAGACCATGTAGCATATAACCATTAATGCACATTAACAAGCTATTAAACCCTAAAATTTCCCATGCATATTAAACTCCCAACTCAATATATAAACATAAACTCTAGTAATCTAAATGCAAAAACACAATGTAACTACAAGGGAAGGGGGATGTTCACCTTGGCGGCGGGGTGATGGTTGCTGGCCGGAGGAGGGATCTCGGCTGGGGTCAGGTGAAGATGGCAAAGGTGATGATGAAGACGAGGATGATGAAGAGTGGTGGTACTGGTGGTGTGGGGGAGGTAGTCGTAGGGTGGTGTTGCTGGTGGTGTGGGGTGGAGGTGCTGGTGTTGTGGGGTGGTGAAGGTTGGTCGGAGTAGGGGTGCAGCGATATGGGGGAGGTCATGGGGTGGCCGGTCGACTGGGGGCAGCGAGGGTCGAGTGATAATGGCGGTGTTGGCAGTGGTAGTAGTGGTGATAGAGGAGGTGAGCGATGGATTGGTGTTGGTGATGGCAGGTGGCGAGGGGAGGTGGTCGTGGCATGGTTCGTGCAGCCGGGTGGTAGTGGTGCTAGTGATGGCGGGTGACAGTCGGAGTATAAGGAAGCTCGGCGGGATGGAGATGCAGAGTCGGTGGTAGCAGTCGTGGAAGAAAAAGGCATGGCAGGCCAGCATAGGGGAGGCCGAAGGTTGAAAGCTCGATTGTGGGTTTCGTTATGAAGGAGGAATAGAGAAGAGGTGAAGAGGAAGAAGAAGAAGAAGAAGAAGAAAAGAAGAAGAAGAAGAAAGACGAAGAAGAAGGAAAAATGAGGATGTTTTGGCTGCTACAAGGAAGAGGGAGGAGAGAGAGAGGGGGTGGGGTTTTCTAGGTTTGGGGATTAGGGCCGGCATGGGGAAGAGTGAAGTGATGGAGATATTTTATAGGGTGTTGTGTAAGGAATGTGTGGTGATGATGATTCCTAATTTTGAATGAATGGCTTGGATTTACTATGAAGGAAGTTGTGTTCACACAAAGGAGAGAGAGGGGTGAGGTTGGACCGGTCAAGGGGGAGAGGGGTGGCTTGTTCATTCATTAGTTTAAACCAATGAGGGGATGACACCTAATGCAACTTTTGCAAATTAGTCCCCTAAATTTGGGTATTTGCACAGACACATAAAATGATAAAAAATTTGTGGGACTAATGGTGTTTGGTGCTTTGTAGGGTGAGGGGGGGTGTTGTGTGTTTTGCATAGGCTTAATTCATGGGGCATTGGGTTAAGTTGGGATTAAAAATGGGATTAGTCAAAGTTGGTATCTCCAATTAAATTAAAATAAAATATCATGTGCTCTTAAATTAAATGGGGGCACATGGGATATCAATTGGGAGTGACACAAAGGTCATGAACGGTGTAGGCTAGGTGTCAGTCTTGGACCCTTTAATTGGTCCGGCTCAACGGGTTGAGTTGGTGTCTCAAAATTGATGGCAACGCCACAGGTGCACAAGACGGGATTAAATAATAGATTTTGGATATAGAAAGTTGTGCAATTAAATTAGAGCCCAAGGGATTATGATTTTGAGTGACGGAAAAGTCCAACGCCTAAATTGGCGTGCCAAGTCTAGAATGCAATAACTTGTTAGAAATTATGGGCTAATGCTGCTCTCCGAATATTGCAACAACGGTAGGGTGCACCATGGATTTAATTAAAGAATCAGACATCTGTAACCTTAAATCTAAACCTCAAATACCTGATGTTAAACTAAAATTTTCTAACCCATAATCCGTCTATCTATAAAAATAAATGAGAGGGTTTACATCCTTCCCAACTTAGAAAATTTTTGTCCCTGAAATTAAAAGTAAAGCACGATAATAGCTACGAGAATTTAAAAGTAAACTGGTAATCAAATGCGGTACGTAAATTCGTACCTTGGTTCTTAAATAAATACGGTAAACGCTGTCGAATGGAATCCTCGTGCTCCCAGGTAGACTCGCCTGGCGAATAATGCTTCCATGCAACTCTGACCAGTCGAATAGTCTGACCTCTCAAAGTCTTCTCACTGTGATCGAGTATCTCTACTGGCTGCTCTACGTAAGATAAACTGGGCCCGACTGTAATCGCCGAATGATCAAGCACGTGGCTAGGGTCTTCCACGTATCTCCTCAACTACGATACATAAAATATGTCATGCACTCCTTCTAAGGATGGAGGCAATGCAAGACGATAAGCCACTTCGCCAACTCATTCCAAGATGTCAAAAGGTCCGATGTACCTCGGACTCAGCTTGCCTCTGCCTCCGAATCTGATGGTACCACGAGTAGGCGATATCTTTAAAAATATATGGTCACCTTCCTTGAACTCTAAAGGTCTGCGATGCGCATCTGCCCAATGCTTCTGTCTGTCCTGTGCTGCACATAGGTGGCTCTGAATCTGCTTAACTTTCTCCACAGTCTGTGTCACCAACTCTGGACCAAGTATCTAACGCTCTCCCATGTCACTCCAACATACCGGGGACCTACAATTCCTGTCGTACAGTGCCTCATAAGGTGCCATCTATATGCTAGTCTGGTAGCTGTTATTGTAGGAGAATTCTACCAAGTGTAAATGGTTCTCCCAAGATCCTCCAAAGTCGATCATGCACGCTCTTAACATATCCTCTAGTATCTGTATCGTGCGCTCTGACTGGCCATTAGTCTGTGGATGATATGCAGTGTTGAACTTGAGACGAGTTCCTAGACTCTCCTGCATACTCCGCCAAAAATATGACATAAACTTGGAGTCACGATCCGATACAATGCTGACAGGCACTCCATGTAGTCGTACTATCTGCCTCATATACATGTCAGCTAATATCTCCATGGACTGCCCAACTCTGAAGGGCAAAAAATGTGCAGACTTGGTGAGTCTATCTACGACAACCCAAACTGCATCCTTTCGGCTAGGGCTCCACGGGAATCCTGTGACGAAGTCCATGGTAATGTGTTCCCACTTCCACTCGGGGATGGAAAGCGGCTGCAATAGTCCTGCAGTCCTCTGATGTTCAGTCTTGACTTGCTGACAAACCAAACATCTCACCATAAATCTTGCAATATCTCTCTTCATCCCATGCCACCAGTAATATTGTCTCAGATCTCGGTACATCTTCGTACCCCCGGGATGAATAAAATAAATCGAGCTATGAGCCTCGGTCATCAACTCCTGGCGTAGCTCTCTACTCAAAACGTATAGGCGATCTCCACACCTCAATGTTCCGTCTTTACGAATCCTAAATCTTGTCTGCATGTCGGCCTCTGTCCTCTCTAGCAGCCGTCGGAATCTCGCATATGTAGGCAGGGCTGCCCTGATCCTCTCAACCAGCGAAGACTGAACCTCGAGACTGGCCATCTGTCCATCCATGCCTGGCAATACAATCTCTATCCCAAGCTCCTAAAGATCCTCTAGAAATTATCGCTGAGTCATCAAAAAGTAGGCCATGGGCTTCCTGTTTAAGGCATCTGCTACTACATTCGCCTTGCCAGGGTGGTACTACAACTCTATATCATAATCTGTCATCAACTCTAGCTATCGCCTCTGTCTCATATTGAGCTCCTTCTGAGTGTAGACATACTTCAGACTTTTGTGATCTGTGTAAATCTCTACACGCTCACCATAAAGGTAGTGCCGCCAAAGCTTTAGTGCAAATATTACTGCAGCTAGCTCTAGATCGTGCATCTGATAGTTCTTCTCATAAACTCTCAGCTGTCTCGATGCGTAGGCTATCACTTTGTCGTGTTGCATCAGTACACATCCTAATCCGCTCCCAGACGCATCACTGTACACTATAAATCCTCTTGATCCTGAAGGAAGTATCAAAATTTGTGCTGATGTCAGACGCTTCTTCAGCTCATCGAAAGTCGTCTGACACTCGTCGCTCCAAATAAACTCCTTGCCTTTATGCGTCAGTCGCGTCATAGGCGCAGCGATCCTCGAGAAATTTTCCATAAACCTTCGATAATATCCGGCAAGTCCTCCTTACCTCAGTAACTGATGTAGGGGTAGGCCACGTCTCTACTGCAGCTATCTTCTCTGGGTCAACTGATAGTCCATCTTCGGTGATTATGTGTCCCAGGAATGGTACTCTATCCAAGCAGAACTCACATTTGCTGAGCTTGGCATACAGCCTCTCTTGTTTCAGTGTCTCCAACACAATCCTGAGATGTCTCTCGTGCTCCTCCTGGCTCTTGGAATATACCAAGATGTCGTCGATAAATACCACCACGAACTTATCTAAGTACTGGTGGAAAACATTGTTCATCAGACTCATAAATACTACTGGCGCATTGGTTAAACCAAACGGCATGACTAAAAACTCATAGTGCCCACACTTCGTCCGAAAAGCCGTCTTCGGAATGTCCTCTCTCCGTATCTTGATCTGATGATAGACGGATCTGAGATCGATCTTCATGAATACACATGCACCACTAAGTTGATCAAATAAATCATCGATGCGTGACAGTGGATACTTGTTCTTTATCGTTACAGCATTTAACATCCTATAATCGATACACAATCATACCGTCCCGTCCTTCTTCGGCACAAATAAAATGGGTGCTCCCCATGGAGATACACTAGCCCGTATGAAACCCTTATCTAAGAGATCATCTACTTGGACTTTCAACTCAACTAACTCCTTCGGTGCTAGTCTATAAACGGGGGAAGTAACTGGCTCGGCTCCGGGAGTTAACTCTATAGTGAACTCAATCTCTCTGTCAGATGGAAGACCTGGGAGATCCTCTGGAAACACATCCTCAAACTCCGATATAAAGTGAGGGTATATCGGTTCACCTTCTGAAATGTGTGTCGCTAGGGTAGGTTGGACACCATGCCCTTGGGCTCCCCGAAGAAACTCAAACTCAGGGTGATCTGGGGGTCTAAATATGACACAACCACGATGGAAATCTAGCGTTGCGTGGTATTGGCTCAACCAATCCATGCCTAGGATAATGTCATAGTCCAGTATGGAGAAGACCAAAAATTGGGCACGCATCTCTCGCCCGCAGATAACTACTGAACATGATCTACATGTGTTGCTAACAGGTACTATTCTATCTCCCGTAAGAATTCTCTTGATCTTCGGAAGGGGTGTAGTTGCTATTCTATGGGTGGCCACGAAACTAGCAGCTATGAAAGAATGTGTGGCAACAGAATCAAATAAGACTACTGCTGGTAATGAAGCTACTAAGATAGTACCTACGATCACTTCTCCGGCTGTCTCTGCCTCCTCTATAGTCATCGCATAGGCCTGACCATGTCTCGGTGCCGGTGCCCTCAGCTTTTGCAGTCGAGCTTGCTGGAATCGATCTGCCTGTGGGGCCAAGGGTGGCCTCCTCAGATTTCCCCCTGGTGTTGGGGGTCATAGTGCTCCAGCTTCTGCGTAAGGCGGCCTCAGTCCGGGAGGCTGCTGATAAGGCCTCGGTACTGGCAAGGCTGGCAGATGAACCATCTGTACTGGAGCCCTCTGGTCTGGGCAATCTCGGACTGTATGTTGGTCTGACCCATATCTCAAAGAAGCACCCAGCCTCCGTCGACAGTCCCTCAATAAATGTCCCTTCTTGCCGCAGTAATGGCATGTGGGAATAACTGCTCCCTGCAGGGGTGCTGCTCTCTGTTGCTGTTGTTGTACTAGAGGATGCTTCACAGGTCCTTCCTGCGAGGCTCGAACTGCTGATGATGATGCACAGGAGCGCTTTAGGCTGGCCTCATCTTGTTGATGCGGTCCTAGCGTCGTACTGCTAATAATACCTCGGAGTAGGAGGTGGGGGCTATGGACCTGATAAATCTCTGCGTCTCGAAACTCAGGCCTTCGTAGAACTTTTCGGCCTTCGCCTCCTCGGTATGGATCAGGTACGTTACAAATCTGCTCAGGCGGAGAAACTCAGCATTGTATTCCTCTATCATTATAATACCCTGTCTGAGGTTCTAAATCTATCCCGAAGCTCTACTCGGGCAGTGGAGGGTATGTACATCTCCTGGAAGAGTCTAGGGAACTCTTTCCATGTGACTCGGTCTGGTCCCAAATGCTGCTCCTCTGAGAGCCACCAGTGATGAGTGTTGCTAGTGAGCTGCATCCTGACGGCAGTCATCCATCGGTATCGGGGGAGGTCGGTAGCCTCCAGTTGGTGCTGAATTATGGTGAGCCATGCATGGACCTACGTCGGCTCTTCTGTGCCAGCAAAAGGTTGTAGCATCATACGATGAAAGTCTATGACAGACCCCATCGTCGACTGGTGTACTGGCGGTGATGCCTGCCCCAAGGCCGTCACGATACTCTCCTCAAGGTCTCAACCTGGCGCTGCTGGGCCTGCTGCTGAGCCTGCTGCTGGACCTGCTGCTGGGCCTACATCATCGCATATATCATCTAAAATATCTGTGTCCCATCCATGTGTTACCATGCGGGGAAAGGCATATAGGGCAACTGGGGAGGTAATGGTGGAGGTGGGGGCAGCTACTGCTCCTCCTGTCTCGGGGTCCTCTGATCCTCAGGACCTGCCTGATGCTGAGTCTGGTGCCCGTCCGAAGGCACCTCTGGCTGTCCCGATAACTGTCCCAGGGGAGCTGGAGTTAAAAGAAGAATATGCCCCAGTTTTGGTTCCCCGGATGATCCTACGTCACAGGGAACGTTGCCCGGCTACGCGACGCATCCGCTATGGAGATTCATAACTCTGAAAAGAAGTCATGACTGCGATCAGCGTTGAGGAAATAAACAAGATGCAATTTGGTAAAAGAAATCGAGATAGAGGTGTCATGTAAAGGTTTTAAACTTGTAAATAAGATTCTTAATATCTATTCCTAATTTGCAGGCTCGCTTGGCACAGTCAGGTGACCAAGACAATTTAAATCGGACCTGCATGGGCTACCACAAAAACCTTGTCATGCCCCGGTTCCAAAGATAAGGAACTGAGTCACGTGGCAATGGCCAACAACATACTTCGACTGGCATCCCAATCTAATGGGCCCGTCGGAGTGCACCTAAGCTGTAAAGTATAATTAATAACCCAACACATGACACATAAATAGTGAATCTAAATCTCATCCACAGGCAACGGATATAAAAGCACATAGAGATAATCACAACTACTAATGTGCAGAAAGGAAATGTCACAAAAAAAATATATCATAGTACAAAAACTAGAGTAGTCACACGGGAACAAACCCGCTAGTACAAATACTGAAATGAACGTAAGCAATAAGATAACTAGGAACGGTATCTAAAATCTATATAGTAATACCTTTCCAAGGATAGTGTCACTACCAGAGATCAGACGAAATCCTCGGGAATGATCTCGTCCTCTGCAACAGGTCCAGCTGCCGGATATGCTCCTGGTTCGTACTCCTCTGGGTAATCTTCCTCACCTAAACCTGGAAAGGAACCAGGTCCTCAGAGGAACGTAACAAGGTAAAAAATACAGCATGCCAAAGAATAACATAAAGTATAAGTACGACGACGGGATAATCTAGCATAACCACCTAAGTGAGACACAGTTTAAAGTCAATGTTCGACGCGTGGGCTGTCCAAAATAAAACCGTAGCTCCAGATACGGAAACACACTAGACGTACCGCAGCTCCAAGCAAAGAGTCACACGGGTGATACAACTACTCTAGATACAGGATCACTATAGAAATAATACATATACATATATAAGCGCGTGCAGAGGAGCCCAAACGTCTAGTAACTGTCTTCCCCTTCCCAAGTGATCAACGATTGTGTGCTGAACCTGAACCTCTATCTAGCAGTCTCGTCATACTAAAGTAACTATTATCAAACGCGACCCTAAGGTCATCCCAGTCTCCGATCATGATGTCAGTATCAGGATACAAAAAATCTGGCACGATAATAGTGTATGGACGTATCCTAGGGTCATGATATACATAGGTACGTACATCAAGGTATTGTGAACATCTATCACTCGTTATCAGACGTTACCAACGAACGTCTGCACCCGGTTGTGATCTGGACGTGAAGTAACAATTCTAACCAAACATGCACACAATGCATATAATAAAACAATAAATATCTGGTAACTGAAATACAGGGTGGCAACGTACACTTGCCTGCGTCCGGCTGCTGATGATGGAGATCCGGTACAACGTCCAAGTCCACGGGTCCCGTAGTACATAGAGACGAGATACAAGATCAATAAATATACTATCACGAGGCTGAGATAAGATGTGACATACGTCTAATCATATGTTCAAACTCAGCTATAACTCACTTGTACACGACGCTAGAGGGTTGACTAAGGTGGACTGGGGTATGTTACATCTAATCAAATTAATCATCTGTACAATATCATCAAACTCAACCTCAATCATACTATATTTATTATGATATTCAGTTAATCAAACCCTGATCAAATTCTCAGTTTTATCTGGTCTTCATAGATATTATCATTACGTTTAATTATCGTCCTTGACTAAATTAATAATTAATCATCAAACCCTTAAACATATACAGTCTTTCCCATTTCTCAATAAAACTATTACGTAATTATGTTCATCATTTTCCATCAATCCTTAATGAATGTCTATTGGTTAGATATTACACACTACTACACAAACAATCACTTGCTCCTCAATATCCATCAGTATTTCATCATCTTCATATCATTTCATAATAATTTAAACTACTCGTCATCAATATATATACAATATGCAAATTAAAATGAACAACACCCTAAGATCTCATACTTAGCACTCAATAGACCTTAAACACATTATCATCATTCACAACCCTAGAGACCATGTAGCATATAACCATTAATGCACATTAACAAGCTATTAAACCCAAAAATTTCCCATGCATATTAAACTCCCAACTCAATATATAAAGATAAACTCTACTAATCTAAATGCAAAAACACAAGGTAACAACAAGGGAAGGGGGATGTTCACCTTGGCGGCGGTGTAGTGGTTGCTGGCCGGAGGAGGAAGCTCGACCGGGGTCAGGTGAAGATGGAAAAGGTGATGATGAAGATGAGGATGATGAAGAGTGGTGGTGCTGGTGGTGTGGAGGAGGTGGTCGTAGGGTGGTATTGCTGGTGGTGTGGGGTGGAGGTGCTGGTGGTGTGGAGTGGTGAAGGGTGGCCGGAGTAGGGGTGCAGCGGTGTGGGGGAGGTCGTGGGGTGGCCGTTTGACTGGGGGCAGCGAGGGTCGAGTGATAATGGCGGGTTGGCAGTAGTAGTAGTGGTGATGGACGAGGTGAGCGGTGGAGTGGTGTTGGTAATGGCAGGTGGCGAGGGGAGGTGGTCGTGGCATAGTTCATGCAGCCGGGTAGTAGTGGTGCTGGTGATTGCGGGTGACAGTCGGGGTAGGAGGAAGCTCGACAGGATGGAGATGCAGAGTCGGTGGTAGCAGTCGTGGAAGAAAGAAGCACGGCATGCTGGCGTAGGGGTGGCCAGAGGTTGAAAGCTCGGTTGTGGGTTTGGTTATGAAGGAGGAATGAAGAAGAGGTAAAGAAGAAGAAGAAGAAGAAGAAGAAGAAGGAAAAATGAGGAAGTTTCGGCTGCTACAAGGAAGAGGGAGGAGAGAGAGATGGGGTGGGGTTTTCTAGGTTTGGGGATTAGGGCCGGCATGGGGAAGAGTGAAGTGATGGAGATGTTTTATTGGGTGTTGTGTGAGGAATGTGTGGTGATAATGATTCCTAATTTTGAATGAATGGCTAGGATTTACTATGAAGGAAGTTGTGTTCACACAAAGGAGAGAGAGGGGTGAAGTTGGACCGGTCAAGGGGGAGAGGGGTGGCTTCTTCATTAGTTTGAACCAATGAGGGGATGACACCTAATACAACTTTTGTAAATTAGTCCCCTAAATTTGGGTATTTGCACAGACACGTGAAATAATAAAAAAATTGTGGGAGAAATGGTGTTTGGTTTTTTTAGGGTGGGGGGATATTGTGTATTTTGCATGGGATTAATTCATGGGGCATTGGGTTAAGTTGGGATTAAAAATGGGATTAGTCAAAGTTGGTATCCCAAATTAAATTAAGATATCATGTGCTCTTAAATTAAATGGGGGAACATGGGGTCTCAATTGGGAGTGACACAAAGGTCATAAATGGTGTAGGCTCGATGTCAGTCTTGGATCCTTTAATTGGTCCGGCTCAACGGTTGAGTTGGTGTCTCAAAATTGATCGCAACACCACAGGTGCGCAATACGGGATTAAATAATAGATTTTGGATACGGAAAGTTGTGCAATTAAATTAGTGCACAATGGATTATGATTTTGAGTGACGGAAAAGTCCAGCGCCTAAATTGGCGTGTCAAGTCTAGAATGCAACAAATTGTTAGAAATTATCGACTAATGTTGGGCTCTGAATATTGCAACAATGGTAGGGTGCACCACGGGTTTAATTAAAGAATCAGACATTTGCAACCTTAAATCTAAACCTCAAATACCTGATGTTAAACCAAAATTTTCTAACTCATAATCCGTCTATCTATAAAAATAAATGAGGGGGTTTACAAACAAAAGGGTCAAGGAAGGATATTTCAAGTGCGCGACCTAGTCCCTGTAGTGAGAAGACCAATGGTCATGACTCACAAGAAGGCAGAAAAATTCTAACCCTAGTAGGAAGGCCCCTTCGTGGTAGAGACAGTCTATTCCAGTAGTTCATATAGACTCGCCAAGCCCAATGGTAACTTGCTCATGAAGCCCATCAATGGCGAGTTCCTGACGAAGTAATATGCCTAATCAAGGCAACAACTCCAAAATAATAATAATATTAATAATAATTTTTATTTGTCACTTCTACCCCTAGCAGAAGGAGATGAGAGGACAATGTCTAAAGTTAGCAGCCTCATAAGCATGTTATCTCTATGTACTGTCCGTAGTAAGCGGACAAATCTGTTATCCGTACTTAGGAGTCCTAAGTATGCAATAGGTAACGGATCCTCAAAATTATTTTTTTGGAGACAAATAGTTCACGTTCATATTACCTCTGAACTATGAGTCATCCTCCCCACCAAAAGAAGACAGTCACGTCCATATTACCTCTGACTCGTCCCTTTTAGTGTTATCCCCCTAAAAAATTCATATAAAATAAGTAGTTCACGTCCATATCACCTCTAAACTACGATATGTCTAAGAAAGAAGTCACGTCCATATTACCTCTGATTTATTTTCCTTTTCTTTTCTCCATAAAACACTCTGTCATGATTGTTCTCAGCTATAAAAGGATGTGCTTGACTCTAGATTCTACACCAAAGTTTCTCCACCATCGAAGATTCTAAAATTTCCCATGCATATTAAACTCCCAACTCAATATATAAACATAAACTCTACTAATCTAAATGCAAAAACACAAGGTAACAACAAGGAAAGGGGGATGTTCACCTTGGCGGCGGTGTAGTGGTTGCTGGCCGGAGGAGGGAGCTCGACCGGGGTCAGGTGAAGATGGAAAAGGTGATGATGAAGATGAGGATGATGAAGAGTGGTGGTGCTGGTGGTGTGGAGGAGGTGGTCGTAGGGTGGTGTGGGGTGGAGGTGCTGGTGGTGTGGGGTGGTGAAGGGTGGCCGGAGTAGGGGTGCAGCGGCGTGGGGGAGGTCGTGGGGTGGCCGTTCGACTGGGGGCAGCGAGGGTCGAGTGATAATGGCGGTGTTGGCAGTAGTAGTAGTGGTGATGGACGATGTGAGCGGTAGAGTGGTGTTGGTAATGGCAGGTGGCGAGGGGAGGTGGTCGTGGCATGGTTCATGCAGCCGGGCAGTAGTGGTGCTGGTGATGGCGGGTGATAGTCGGGGTAGGAGGAAGCTCAGCAGGATGGAGATGCAGAGTCGGTGGTAGCAGTCGTGGAAGAAAGAAGCACGGCATGCTGGCTTAGGGGAGGTCAGAGGTTGAAAGCTCGGTTGTGGGTTTGGTTATGAAGGAGGAATGAAGAAGAGATGAAGAAGAAGAAGAAGAAGGAAAAAGGAGGAAGTTTCGGCTTCTACAAGGAAGAGGGAGGAGAGAGAGATGGGGTAGGGTTTTCTAGGTTTGGGGATTAGGGCCGGCATGGGGAAGAGTGAAGTGATGGAGATGTTTTATTGGGTGTTGTGTGAGGAATGTGTGGTGATAATGATTCCTAATTTTGAATGAATGGCTAGGATTTACTATGAAGGAAGTTGTGTTCACACAAAGGAGAGAGAGGGGTGAAGTTGGACCGGTCAAGGGGGAGAGGGGTGGCTTCTTCATTAGTTTGAACCAATGAGGGGATGACACCTAATACAACTTTTGCAAATTAGTCCCCTAAATTTGGGTATTTGCACAGACATATGAAATAATAAAAAATTTGTGGGAGAAATGGTGTTTGGTGTTTTTTAGGGTGGGGGGATATTGTGTGTTTTGCATGGGATTAATTCATGGGTCATTGGGTTAAGTTGGGATTAAAAATGGGATTAGTCAAAGTTGGTATCCCAAATTAAATTAAATTAAAATATCATGTGCTCTTAAATTAAATAGGGGCACATGGGGTCTCAATTGGGAGTGACACAAAGGTCATAAATGGTGTAGGCTCGGTGTCAGTCTTGGATACTTTAATTGGTCCGACTAAACGGTTGAGTTGGTGTCTCAAAATTGATCGCAACACCACAGGTGCGTGACACGGGATTAAATAATAGATTTTGGATACGGAAAGTTGTGCAATTAAATTAGAGCACAATGGATTATGATTTTGAGTGACGGAAAAGTCCAGCGCCTAAATTGGCGTGTCAAGTCTAGAATGCAACAACTTGTTAGAAATTATCGGCTAATGTTGGGCTCTGAATACTGTAACAATGGTAGGGTGCACCACGGGTTTAATTAAAGAATCAGACATCTGCAACCTTAAATCTAAACCTCAAATACCTGATGTTAAACTAAAATTTTCTAACTCATAATCCATCTATCTATAAAAATAAATGAGGGGCTTTACAAACAAAAGGGTCAAGGAAGGACATTTCAAGTGCGCGACCTAGTCCCTGTAGTGAGAAGACCAATGGTCATGACTCACAAGAAGGCAGGAAAATTCTAACCCTAGTGGGAAGGCCCCTTCGTGGTAGAGACGGTCTATTCCAGTAGTTCATATAGACTCGCCAAGCCCAACGGTGACTTGCTCATTGAGCCCATCAATGGCGAGTTTCTGACGAAGTAATATGCCTAATCAAGGCAACAACTCCAAAATAATAATAATATTAATAATAATTTTTATTTGTCACTTCTACCCCTAGTAGAAGGAGATGAGAGGACAATGTCTAAAGTTAGTAGCCTCATAAGCATGTTATCTCTATGTACTGTCCGTAGTAAGCGGACAAATCTGTTATCCGTACTTAGGAGTCCTAAGTATGCAATAGGTAACGGATCCTCAAAATTACTTTTTTGGAGACAAATAGTTCACGTCCATATTACCTCTAAACTATGAGTCATCCTCCCCACCAAAAGAAGACAGTCACGTCCATATTACCTCTGACTCGTCCCTTTTAGTGTTATCCCCCTAAAAATTTTATATAAAACAAGTAGTTCATGTCCATATCACCTCTAAACTACGATATGTCTAAGAAAGAAGTCACGTCCATATTACCTCTGATTCATTTTTCTTTTCTTTTCTCCATAAAACACTGTCATGATTGTTCTCAGCTATAAAAGGATGTGCTTGACTCTAGATTCTACACCAAAGTATCTCCACCATCGAAGATGATGTCTCTACCGGACCTCCTTAATAGAACCAATCTAACCCATCACGTCCATATTAACTTTGATAGGGCTTACCGTTATCGCTGTTATGATGTTATACTACGTCCATATTACCTCTAGTATAATACTCTCAAGATATCCACAGCAAAAAAAAAGTTCCAAACAGGAAAAAAGGAATTTTTTTATTAATATTCAAGATCTTTAGTACATATGGAAGTCTATTACATTCAAGAATTTTTATTAATATTTAAGGTCATGGGTACACGTGAAAAGAAGGAGACCCTCTCTGTGTTGTTTTTGTTACAACATGTGTGAAACTGACATCTTAACGCATTCTGGGTCATCACTTCAGCAAGACTCCTCAGTACAAATCACAGCATGGGAAAAGAATCCAAACTTATGGATAGCAAGGGAGCTTGCAACTCATAGATGAGCTGATGTACACCAAACTCTATCATGTGAAATGATGCGACTAGAAATCCCTGTTGGAATAACTAGCCCCGTCGTTGCCACTCAGATGGGCCGCCAGGACTCGACCCAAGATCCAGCCATCGCATCCTGGCCGCATACGGAGGGAAGCTACAATGAGCTAGGTTGGAAGATCATGGACAATCATCCGGGTAGTGTATTTGTTCGCCATGCACAACGTTTACTATGATATCCTTTCCAGCTCTATCATAACCATAGCAATTCGAGACAGTTCCTATACAAACGGGCATACCAAAGTTTGAATGATTGCAAAACTATACAAAAGAGCGCATCAGAGTCATGCGCCATTTAGTGGACCAGCTACTAAATGCGCCCAGGAAAGTTGTGCACAACCATCGAGTCCTGCAAAGCAGGCGCAATGCTGCCACTGTGCAAAGGCAATATTCTCCAGGAAGGGGCGAATATGTCTCCACAGTGTGGTCGCATATCAGTTCTCAACGCATGCTTCGGGTGCATGTCCGGAGATAGCCTCACCCATGCTACTAAGATAGAGCCCTCGTCGTCAATGCATCCCCAGGTCAAAGCTCTTCATCAATGATCATGCGCGTCAGGCTAAGCAGTGCAGATAGTGGCAAAGACAGTATCAATGCGCAGTGCCAAGAAAATTTCTAAAGTGACGAAAGAGGGAAGAAAGAAGAGTACAAGTCCTACTCCTCACCTTCGTCGATGATCAAAGCATTATCGACCATCAGAGGGAAAGGGTCGACGAAACGTTCGACTGACTTCCATGTGCCCAACTTCAACAGGGACATTGTGAGAGAGAGATACATTGTTCTCTTCCTCGATAGCCCTCTATTTATAGCAAGGAAGCCACTAATGGCTCACTAATTGCTAGGAACTGAAACCGCGGGATGAATCTAGTAGTTAATGGATAAATCTCGGCCGCGACTTGATTCGTCCAGAAGTCCTATGCACCAAGTAGCCAGTTATGTAACGCCCCGCTCCGCGCCGGCGTTATGTATCAAGGTGAGTGGGCAGAACTTCGTTCTCTGATTCTTGCACGCCTTAATAATAACCTGAGTTTTTGCTTGCAATGTTTTCTTAAGAGAATGATAGAACCTGCCTTGCATGTTAATGAACGAACTCACCTAGCTTGTCTGTGAAACAATGCCTGCTTAACGAGAATCCTGAATCGCCTGCTTAGAGTGCATGAATATGTTCACTATCGTCTATGCTTCGAGAGAACCATACTGTGCCTGAACGTGTTCAAGTGATAAGTCGGATTGCCCCGCAACAATGAGTATATTCTGATGGTTCGTCTCGTCTGCATACTAGAGTTTATTTAATAGTGTTCCATGCATTCGCACGCGGTCGGACAATGGCTTTTGATGGAGAGCTGAACAGCATGCGTTATAACCACCATGGGTCACAGCTGCCATTAGCTTCAGAGAATGAGTCATTGGTATGCTGTTCCACCAGCTGCCGATCCTGAGATACTCGGGGACCGCCCTGCATATAGCTAAGTCATTGTGTTGGCTTGGATAGTGACTGCCCCTAAGAATGTGCATCGTGTGTCTAGCTATGCATCAGACCCTCGAGTCGCACGAGACACGCTGCGCACACCCTGAAACATGAACGGTTTGCTTGCTTGCATATTCAATATGAAACTCTGTTTCCAAACATGTTTCTAAACAAGTAAATCGACTCTGCTAGAACTGCATAAAACGAACCTAGGTAAAACTAGTAAGATCACTAGTAATGTAATGTTTTATAACATGATTACTTAGTGCCTGTTTGAGCGAATGCTTGTTTCTGTTCAGTTGATTTATCTCACCAGTACTTGTATAAAGTGCTGACCCACCAACAGTTTACTTGTTCGCAGGTACTGGATCGTCCGAAGGAGCAATAGGCGTGCCACAGTCCCGAAGACCCGGAATCCTGGTTTCGATTGTTGCCCCGAGAATGATATCGTATAAGGGGGCATAATGTATGGAACGAACGTGTTCCTTTGCTAAAGGAAACCCAAGTTGCCTCGATTGTCCCGAACACTCAGTTGGCTAATGCATTGCATTGCAACAAGTCCCTTTCCGCTGCTTACTCGATTGATGCGATGATAGCCAACTATCAACTTAAACGATTGGCCTTGCACGGGCGCAACCCCAGGCCCGTGCGACATCACGTCCCCCGAAAGCTTGAACGGGCCATTCGCTTGGCTCCCTTCCTCCCTCGCACCCGCGGGACGGGCGCGGTGATTCGCATCCGGTGCGCCGAGGCACGGTGATACGTGTCCAGTTCGTTAATTCCCGGCCGCACGGGGCGGGGCAGGGCGGAGCGGCGGCCCGGGCGGGACCAGGGCGTGACAGAATGGTATCAGAGCGGAATCGATTCTCTGGCCCAAACCGTTGCTATGACTCTGAGATATTATCGATATGGTATTGCAAAGAGCGTTCCATACAATAAGTCCATAGATATTCTCAAAGTGCAAAATGTTTCCTGAACTTGAATTGCTTGATGGTTTCGATTGAGTACGGCGAGGGACGGCACTATCGCTACTCGGGATATCGAGAAGTTTATCCTTGAAGTTTCGAGGACAAAACTTTTTGTTGGTTGGTAAGTATGTAACGCCCCGCTCCGCACCGGCGTTATGTATCAAGCTGAGTGGGCAGAACTTCGTTCTCTGATTCTTGCACGCCTTAATAATAACCTGAGTTTTTGCTTGCAATATTTTCTTAAGAGAATGATAGAACCTGCCTTGCATGTTAATGAACGAACTCACCTAGCTTTTCTGTGAAACAATGCCTGCTTAACGAGAATCCTGAATCGCCTGCTTAGAGTGCATGAATATGTTCACTATCGTCTATGCTTCGAGAGAACCATACTGTGCCTGAACATGTTCAAGTGATAAGTCGGATTGCCCCGCAACAATGAGTGTATTCTGATGGTTCGTCTCGTCTGCATACTAGAGTTTATTTGATAGTGTTTCATGCATTCGCACGCGGTCGGACAATGGCTTTTGGTGGAGAGCTGAACTGCATGCGTTATAACCACCATGGGTCACAGCTGCCATTAGCTTCAGAGAATGAGTCATTGGTATGCTGTTCCACCAGCTGCCGATCCTGAGATACTCGGGGACCGCCCTGCATATAGCTAAGTCATTGTGTTGGCTTGGATAGTGACTGCCCCTAAGAATGTGCATCGTGTGTCTAGCTATGCATCAGACCCTCGAGTCGCACGAGACACGCTGCGCACACCCTGAAACATGAACGGTTTGCTTGCTTGCATATTCAATATGAAACTCTGTTTCCAAACATGTTTCTAAACAAGTAAATCGACTCTGCTAGAACTGCATAAAACGAACCTAGGTAAAACTAGTAAGATCACTAGTAATGTAATGTTTTATAACATGATTACTTAGTGCCTGTTTGAGCGAATGCTTGTTTCTATTCAGTTGATTTATCTCACCAGTACTTGTATAAAGTGCTGACCCACCAACAGTTTACTTGTTCGCAGGTACTGGATCGTCCGAGGGAGCAATAGGCGTGCCACAGTCCCGAAGACCCGGAATCCTGGTTTCGATTGTTGCCCCGAGAATGATATCGTATAAGGGGGCATAATGTATGGAACGAACGTGTTCCTTTGCTAAAGGAAACTCAAGTTGCCTCGATTGTCCCGAACACTCAGTTGGCTAATGCATTGCATTGCAACAAGTCCCTTTCCGCTGCTTACTCGATTGATGCGATGATAGCCAACTATCAACTTAAACGATTGGCCTTGCACGGGCGCAACCCCAGGCCCGTGCGACATCACGTCCCCCGAAAGCTCGAACGGGCCATTCGCTTGGCTCCCTTCCTTCCTCGCACCTGCGGGACGGGCGCGGTGATTCGCGTTTGGCGCGCCGAGGCACGGTGATACGTGTCCGGTTCGTTAATTCCCGGCCGCACGGGGCGGGGCAGGGCGGAGCTGCGGCCTGGGCGGGACCGGGGCGTGACAAGTTACGCATGGCTAAGTAACCTTCTCCATGCACCCAACAGTCAAATGCGCCAAATAACTTACTGAGCCGGGGGTTTCAAACGTGTGCCAAAGTGATTCCTATACTTACATCCTACATGCTTCTGTTCAAAGTATCCCAAACTTTAAAATTATAAATTTTAAGTTTGAAAACTTTGAAGGAGTTCTTATAGAAGCATAGAAAATCTATACCATGCGCCTCGGTGACTCAGCTCCATGCACCTCAATGACTCAGCTCCATGTTCCTCATGGGTCCAACTTTATGCACTTCAGTATCCTCGCTCTATGCACCAACCATCCAAGAAGTGTCGCATGTGCCCGCAGTGCCATGCACCGCTACGCATCTTAGTGTCTCATGTGCCCACAGTGCCATGCATCGCTTCGCAACTTAGTGTCTCGTGTGCTCGCAGTGCTATGTGTCACTACTATATTTTTGGAATAGGAGTATTTTATTATTTTAAATTATTCATATGTTGTGCATATTATTTATTTATATATATAGTAATTACTATTTATTTGTTTAGTTGATTATACTACCTAATAGACATGCCACTAGTAAACCTAACTAGACTTGACATGATAACTTAGACCAACTTATTAGACTAGTCATATTGGACCCTAATTAGCTAACCATTCTCATTAATTAAGGATTTAACTTAACCTTCATTAGTAAGAAAAGATTCTTCCACTAATCAATTTATACATGACAACCTAATAGGGGTTTCCTTGAATTTTTACATTGCTTGGTCAAGGGGGAAGGGGGCCGGCCCTAGTTTTAGGGAGGAAGATTCTCTCTCCTCTCATTTCTTATCTGAAATATTTCCTAATTGGTATTCTTCTCCAAATTGAATCTTTACTCCACCAAATTCCACCAAACCACTCTCAATCCCTTCCCTAATCATCATCTAAGGAGCACTAGGAGCTAGGATTTCTAGGATCATTGGAGGAGAAGAGTTTGGCTAGGAGATTGTGTCTAAATCGTGTCCTATTGAGTTTTTATTTGGAATCCTTCTTCCAAGAAGTAAAATTCTAAAATCTCTCTTCAATTAGGTTCTAATTGTTGTATTTAAGTATTATAAACCCATCCATGCATTAGGGCTACCCATATGAAAAAAACTAGGTTCATATGACCCATATTATGACTTTTACTTTGAGTTTTGTACTCAAATAAAGGGAAATCCGAGATTGGTGCACCAAGTGTGTGTCATTGAGTGAAATAGGTTTAATTAGACCTAATTTGATATTATGGGGCTAGCTACGTGTCCACAAGTAGATACGATTAGGGCATATCATGATACGTTGTGATACATCATGATATAGAGAGGTAATTTGGGGGTTTTGTATTTATTGGTATATTTTCTCTCTAATATTCATTGTAACTAATTACACTAGTTGTATATAGTCATATTTGATATATATATATATATATATATATATATATATATATATATATATATATATATATATATATATATATATATATATATATATGTCTTATTGGTTAAGTATTAGGGAATTTGACATGTGGGTTGATAGGATATCATGACACTATAGGGAGTATCTTGACTTGTGCACTCAAGATGTTTGATAAATTGACTTTTATTAGAGATGTGTCTATTTAGATGTTATAATCATTGTTAGTATATATATACTTATAGACATGTATGTGGGTATATTGGTGAATGCATATATGGGTGTATATATGTATTTATGTTGAGTACTTAGTGTTGTGACACTGTGTCACAGTGGAAGCTCGGATAGGTATAACTTTAGAGAGCAACAACAACAGTTGCAATAGCAGTATGTATAAGGTAGGGGGAAACCAATGTTGTTTCAGTGAGGGGTATCAGTCACTGTATGCAGACATCAGGGGGGTACACTCTAGAAAGGGTTAGTGGTCTGCTAGTAGCAAGACTTGAAGGCTAGGGGTGACATCAGTGTATCAGATATTGGGGGGGGGTCTTGCTGTGCAGTCCAGTACAGAGGTTAGGCTCAGTATTAAGTGTTAAGTTTGAGGGATTAATACTTGTGCAAGTTTGTGAGGAGTGTTAGAGGTGATGTATTTTATCTGAGTGTATATATCAGGTAGGTTGCTGTATCAACTAGAAATTTCAGATATGGCAAGTATCGATAAGAAGTAAGGAGCAAGTGAAAAGCCAAGGGGGTAAAACTCTAGACTTGGAATTGCATTTTGAGAGGATATGGATGCTGTTATAAGAGGGTGTTCACTACAATAGCAATATGAGGATTTTGGCAACACAATGTGACTACAGACATTAGTATAGGAGGCCTTGCCTGTGCAAACTCGATGTGAATGTTCCTGCTTGCTGCAGGTATGTTAGCAGAGAGTTAAAGTATGGAGGGAATGCTTAGGATTATGAGAATTGTGGAGAGAGGTAAGTTTTACAGTGTGTGGAGCTGTGTATCAGTCAGTATAAGTATAGATGTGTGTGTGTGTGTGTGTGTGTGTGTGTCTGACACTTGAGGAGATGTTAGGACTGAGTATTGTTTAGCATTGATAAGTATAAGGTATCAATGGGTATTAGGTAAATGGATTAGTCTGTTAGTTAGTTAGTTAGTTAGTTAGTTAGTTAGGTGTGTTAGCATGGGTATCTAAATACCAAGGTGATATCTAGTATATTAGAGTAATGATCAGACGTGATACTCAAGTATATTAGATGTGAGGATGAGTGAAGTGTTACACTAGATATCTAGTATGCATAATAGTTAGAATATCATGAATAGGACACTAAGGTAATGCTATAATAGTTAAAGTTAGGTATTAAGTTATATGTAAGATACTAACTAAAAATCTATATATGAGTTGTTATATACTAATAACATATAGTATGTAATAGTAACTAGTATTAGTTAAGTGTTAACTAAAATAACTAGGATACCTTAGTACTAAATAGTATATATAGGTAGTAACTAGTAATAGTCTAATTTTAACTATTATTAGCTAGATATTGACTAACATGGACTAGTATACTTTAGTGTGGGTCTAGAAACCTAGGTATGACTTAATATTGACAAGTTTGACTAGTTGACCTAGAGTTGACCTAGTTTGACTGGTATGGCCTATATGTGTCACTACCACATTTCCAGATAAGGGCATTTGTGTAATTTCACTATTTGGAATAATTATGTATTTAATTAATCTGCTGAGTTTTATAAACTATTTATATGTTGTTAATTTGTGTTGGTTAGGTCAAACACTAGAATCTTCCATTAGGACTAACCCTAGAGTGAAACCCAAATTCATGACCTAGCTTTAGTGAACCCCTAAGATTCCAATTTGAGTTTAGGATAAAACCCTAGAGGAGACTAAACCCTAGTTAACTAATTCTCCATGACTTAACATAAAGGATTAGCCTAACCCTTGCAGTAGAGAAACCCTAAAACCTAGTCTGATATAAAAAGGAGCCTCCCTCAAAACCATTCTTCATGTAGAAAGAAGAAACCCTAGCCTCCATCAAGAAAACCATTTCCCTACCTCCAGATTTCGGAATCTAACCCTAGGGATTCCATCTTTCTCCTCCAAAGCAAGAGAAACAAGGAGCTTGGGTCAAGAAGCCTTGGAGAAGAAGAACCTCCATTGAAGAAGCCATCTCCCTAGGTAAAACCCTATTTTTATTCAATTATATTCTGTTTTCTGTGGATTATTGACCATTAGGAAACCCCCTTTTGTGTAGATCTCGATTTCTAGGGATCCTCCTTAAAGCCCTAGGAGAAATTAGGGTTTAAGTGTCCCCAACGTTGGTTTCCCCCAATTTCGTGAACCCTAGCCCTAAGGGTTTACATGTAGGCAGATTTCCTCATTTAAATATATATTTGATCTTGATTTTTAGGGTTTTAATTTGGATTCATGAGTAACTAGGTGAAACTCGATTCCACATACTAGGTGTTTGTTGTTATGCCTAGAAGGATGTATATTTTTCTAGTTCTTAGGAACCTTGATTTGTATACTTACATATGGGTGTGTGTAGTTGTATACCTACGATTTAGTGCTACTGTGTATGAAGGTATTGGGGAAAATTTACTGTGCAGTCGGGGTGTAACTGTGTTGGTTCACTGTGTAGTCGGGTGGAGTTTAGTATAGGATATGTTATAATACTGTGTCCCTGTTATTGAGGATGAATCCCTGTGTGCCAGTATATGAAATCTGTGTGTGTGCAATGTGTATCAGTGCTAATACCTGTATGATTCAGTGTGCTGTGTCATTAATTTGAGTATGTATATGTGTGTGCAGTGAATTGGATTTCAGGGTTATGTATATCCTGGGTATCAGTATCATGTGTCTGTGTTAGATTGTGTATCCGATTCTGAGTGTATCAGTTAGACTAGTGTTTATCAGTGAGCTTAGCTAGCTGTGTGTGAATACCTACATTAATCCTGTGAGTTATCTATGCATGTTGTATCATTTCAGTTACTGTGTGTCTGTGCAAGTGATTCTGTATATACAACCTATATGAGTTTCAGTTTCTGTGTGTGTGTGCAGGGTTTGAATTCAGTGAGTGAGAGAGATGTATAGCCTGTGTGTTCTGTATAGGGGTGTCAACAGTTGAGTTGAGGGTAGCAGGAATCATAGGGAGACCTGAGTAGCTAACAGCAAGGTGGAGAGTTATATCTCAGAGGTCAGAGGGAGTGTCATAAGGTTATCTTAAGTGAATAAATTTATAAGCATTGAGTATGGAGATATGTCTCGATGTGTATAGACTTGTGTAGTAACCAGTGTTTGGTGAATTGGGATTGTGTGAGTAAGTAAATTCTGAGAGAAGGGAGAGAGAGTAGTGAACCCAAAACCTAGTGTCTAGTTGATACCTGTGTACTCAGTGTGTGTGTTTCTGTGTGCTGTGTGTGAACCAGTGCACTGAGAGTGTACAGAGTGTATTATAGTGTCTGTGTATATAGTGTGTTAGTGTAGCTGTGTGTAGCTGAGTTATCAGTGTGTTTACCTATGTGACTTTGTATCAGTGTCTAGATATACTGTGTGTGGTAGTTAGAAATCTTAGTGTATTAGTGTGCAGTTGTGCAAAAACAGAAACCTGTGTATGCCTATGTGAATCAGTGTAGTAGTTGTGACTGTGAGAACTAGTGTAGCCTGTGTGAAATATCAGTGAGTGAGTATCATTGTACCAAGTGTCGAGTCTTAAGAACTAACAGTATGTGTGTCCAGTCTAACTGTGTATGTGCCTAGCTGAGGGGTGAGGGAAACTTGTGTCTGTGTGTGTGGGTGTCAGTGTTGCTGTGCAGGTGTGAGAGCAGTATGTTTTAGCTAGTATACAGTGTGTACCCTAGAATTATCTAGGAGGGTGTACTGTATAATTATCTCAGAAATCAGTGTGTGCAGTGTTGTGTATCAGTCAATCTATGTGTCTGTGTGATAGATAGCTATGTATGAGTGTCTCAGTTAGTGTTTGTCTAGAGTATCAGTAAGTGATGGGTTAGTAGTATCAGTAGGATCTTTGGGTGTAGTGTATCAGGGTATTGTAGGTGAGTTGAGTTACTATGTATTGGCTTGGGATTTAGTATAGGTTTTGAGATATCAAGGTAAGGAGTTACTTGAGTATTGGTTAAGGAACTAAGTATATTATATACCTATGATACGTAATATGAGGTATTGTCTAAAATAGTCTAGTATTGGCTAGGTATTAACTATTATAGCCAGAATACCTTAGTACGACCTAGCAAAACCTGGTATAACCAAGTGTTGACCTAGTTAACCTCAGAATTGATCTAGAAACCTCGTATTTAATTAGTTAATCATGCTCATTCCTTTAATTCATTATTTGACATTGAATTTCCATAAATAGGTCATTGTGATCCCACTTTGGACATCGATCCTCACACCTTGCTCAGGATCACAGGCGAGTACATTCTCTGACAGTTTTCTTTGTTAATTATTTCTATAATTCAGTTGTATTACATACTTGATTCTGACACTATGGATACACGGGTTAGCACCCTAGATCCCCATCATGAGGAGTCATGATTGGAATCCATCGTGCTAGCTGGGGGATGGGGAACTATTAGTAGATTATGTGATCATATCCAAATATTTATATGCATCATAGCTCACCCCACTTCTCACGTCGGGTGCGGCCTGACTATTTACATGCATCATAGCTGTTATATATGATTAGCCTAACCACTACATGCATCATAGCTAACAATATGGTTAGCCTGACCTACAAGAATCATAGCTAATCATATATAACCAGCCTGATCTAGTCCCAAGCCGATCACATAATAAACTGATATTTCAAACACTTAGCTAGATGTCTATTTTATTCAGATCCACTTGTTCTAGCATTCACTGTTTATTGTTCATTGCTAGATGCTCTATTGCCTATATTCATTTTCTCCAGTACTTCACATTTTCAGCATATATTCTCATCTTGTATTTCTTACACTGTTTATAGTCTTTGTCAATTTAATGAAACTGCTGTTAGTGCTTGTGCTTCGCTCCAATCCTGACTAGATAACATTTTTCAGAGGACCTGGAGAACCTTTGCCCCACTCATTACGGCCCAGGTTCAGAGGGAGATTTTACTCCGGAAACCCCAAAAGAGTTGCCTATCCTAGAGAAGATCTTACCTGGCTGTACTTAGACTATTTTTCCTGTATTTATTATTTTAGACTAGGACCGAGTTGTATTTATTATTTTTTGTGACTTTGTGAGGTCATCTAGACTCAAGATTTAAGTTGGACTTATTATGGTTGGTTTTTAATAGAACTCTTTTCTATTCTCATCGTGCCATTATTTCTTATAGCTTGTGATTGAATATATCATAGAACTGTGGATTAATTATCTTTGTCCTCCGTACGGAGTTGAGACTATTGACAGGATATATATTATATATTGAGACCTAGACAGCGTTCTACCGCCGATGCTGCGGCGTAGGCTGGACGTACCCATGACTCATGCCCAAATTCCGTGTGCGGATCGTGACACATTTTTAGTGGTGGCCCATGCAGGTCCGAGTCCTAGATTCGTATTAGAGCAATATCGTAGTGGTGCTCGCTTAGAGTATTACTACGAGCCTGTTTTAGGAAATAGAAATTTGGCCGAGGATATGCTCAATCACAATTAGGAATTTCTGATTCTTATAATACTACTCTTAATGATTTTTTTCCTTTAGAAATTTACTGTCCTTCCTTGATGATATCGTATCTATTGCCTTAATTAAATTCTTCGATCTGTCTTCAGGATGCCGTCGAGAACCAGATCCTGGAGAACCGGAGCAGCAGAGTCAGAGAGGTCTGCCACCTCTCGCCTTGCCGGACAGACATCCGCAGTACCTCCTACATCTCCAGTACATGTGGGAGTGTCTGCAGCATTCGGGGGTCCTCCACCACCTGTTTAGAGGGTCCCCATAACTACGACGGCACCACCACCACCACCACCAGTTCAGCATCCAGGAGGTGTGCCCTCGAAGGAGCACAGATGTTCGCTTTGATTCAGGGCATGGTCGATGCCCAGAGGACGTCGGCAGAGGCCCAGAGGGTGCAGGCTGAGGCACACCAGGCCCAGACAGAGATTATGAGGGTGAACATGGAGAATGCTCATCAGGTGGCTCTCCAGGCTGTGGAGAGAGTCACTCAGCAGCAGTAGCGTCCTGATCAGCACCACCAGAGGTCGGGCACCATTGTGGATTTCAAGAGGATGATGCCTCGGGAGTTCAAGGGGACAGAAGGGATACTCTACGCCAATGATTGGCTAGAGGACATCGAGAGAAACTTGCGCTTGGCGCAGCTTCCGGAGGCTCTTCAGATCGAGGCCGCCGGCAGCCAGATGTTCGATATCGCCTTGACGTGGTTTCACACAGAGCCGAGACTCCTTGACAGGGGACTCACTTGGGAAGCTTTCAAGGAGCTCTTCAAGGAGAAGTTCTTTCCTGATATTGCCCTGGGAGCTTTGGAGAGTCAGTTCCATGACTTAGCCCAGGGGAGCTCGTCCGTTGATGAGTATGCCGCAGAGTTTTGCCGCCTGAGCCGCTTTGCGCCATCGATGATTAGAGATCCAGGGGACAGGGCCCAGAAGTTCAGAAAGGGGCTGGCAAGGGAGATCAAGTCTCGCAGGTCGGGACGTCGCACAGCTACCTACGAGGGCATTTTGATGGATGCCCAGATAGCCGAGGATGACTTGGGCCTCAGGCCCAAGAGGGGATACGATTGTTCCGGAGGAGCAAATAGTAGTGCGGCACCGGGCAAGCGTCCACACTATCAGCAGCAGCAGAGGCCCCTTCAGCAGCAGCATCAGGCACCAGTCCGAGGGCAGGTTCAGCATCAACAGCAGAGGCAGACTCAGCCCGCCATCCATTGTGCGTACTACGGGAAGATAGGCCATACTAGAGAGATCTGCAGGAAGAGATTGGGCTCATGTCTGTCCTGCGGATCGATGACACACCAGCTGAGGGATTGCCCTACCATTCGTCCAGGTCAGGTTGGAGCAGCCGCCCAGAGAGGACCAGACAGGGTACCTGCCGTACCAGGAGGCCAACAACAGAGGGCACCACTTCCACCGCAACATCAGAAGTTTGCCCAGCACCAGCAGCAGAGAGATGTACCCCAGGGGAGAGCGTACGCCATGGCAGTCGAGGAGATCGAGCCAGCAGGAGACTTGATCACAGGTTCGGTTCTTCTTGATTGTATTTCCGTATTTACCTTATTCGACTCTGGCGCTTCCCATAGTTTTGTGTCTGTATCTTATGCACTTCGACATTATTTAGACACAGAACCATTAGCTAGAACTTGCAAGATCATGACTGGTGGAGGTATTATCCTAGTCCGTGATCACTACAAGGACCGGAGGGTGTCAGTAGGAGGCCGAGAGTTGAGCGTGGGCTTACTCGTCATGCCACTTCTGGGGTATGATATTGTACTCGAAATAGACTGGTTGAGTAGGCATCATGCTACTATAGATTGTTATAGAGGCAGAGTATTATTTAGACCACCAGAAGAGCCGGAGTTTGAGGTTGTCAGAGGAGCAGCGGAACAGAGCAGGAGCATATTTTGCGAAGCCAGGGCGAAAGAAGAGGAGTTGCCACATCCTCTGATAGCGGAGTTCCTGGATGTATTTCCAGAGGAGTTGCCAGGCTTACCGCCAGACAGAGATGTTGAATTCTCTATAGACTTGGTTCCAGGAGCGGAGCCCATTTCACAACATGTCTATAGAGTCAACAACAGCTAGCTGGCAGAACTGAAGAAGCAAGTCGAGGAGCTACAGGACAAAGGCTTCATCAAATCCAGTTCATCACCATGGAGAGCTTCGGTATTGTTCGTACCGAAGAAGGACGGCACGGTACGCATGTGCATTGATTATAGAGCTTTGAACAACCTCACTATCAAGAACAAGTACCCGCTGCCGAGGATAGATGATCTTTTCGATCAGTTGAGCGGGGCGAGGGTATTTTCAAAGATAGATTTGAGGTCAGGCTATCACCAGGTGAAGGTGAATAGAGAAGACACGCCGAAGACAGCCTTTCGGACCAGATACGGCCAGTTTGAGTTCATGGTGATGCCATTTGGTTTAACCAATGTACCGGCAGTATTCATGAACCTGATGAACAAGGTGTTCCACCAGTACCTTGACAAGTTCGTAGTGGTGTCATCGACAATATTCTTGTGTATTCCAAGACCCCGGAGGAGCACGAAGAGCACCTGAGGTTGGTCTTAGAGACTCTCAGAAGGGAGAAGCTGTACGAGAAACTCTCTAAGTGTGAATTCTTCCTCGACAAGGTTGAATTTCTTGGGCATGTGGTATCGGGTGACGGAATCTCGGTTAACCCACAGAAGATCGAGGCAGTAAAGTCGTGGGCTACCCCCAGTTCGGTAGCTGAGATCAGGAGTTTTCTCGGGCTAGCAGGATACTACAGAAGGTTTGTACAAGACTTCTCCAGGATTGCAGCGCCAATGACCAGATTGACTAGGAAGGATGTGGATTTTGTCTGGACGGAGGAGTGCCAGGCCGCATTTGATGAGCTGAAGAAGAGGTTGACGACAGCTCCAGTTTTGACGTTGCCAGCAGGGACAGGTGGTTTCACCATCTACAGTGATGCTTCAGGTAAGGGTCTGAGATGTGTTCTTCAGCAGCACGGAAAGGTGATTGCCTATGCTTCCAGTCAGTTACGCCTTCATAAAGAGAACTACCCCACCCACGATTTGGAGTTGGCAGCAGTTATCTTCGCTCTAAAGCTGTGGAAACATTACCTGTACGGAGAGCATGTGGAGATCTTCACAGACCACAAGAGCTTGAAGTACGTATTCACACAGAAGGAGCTGAACATGAGGCAGAGGAGATGGTTGGAGTTGATGAAGGACTTTGACATCTCATTGCAGTACCACCCAGGGAAGGCCAACGTAGTCGTCGATGCCTTGAGCAGGTATCCGATGGCGATGTACTTACCGACAGATAGACATTTGTTAGCTGATTTGGAGAGCTTGGAGATTGAGGTATTATTTCCCGGTACTGAGATTCAGATGTGGGGATTACAGGTACAGTCAGAGCTGATGGACAGGATCAGAGCTGCGCAGTATAATGATGAGGCTCTGAGGAGGATCAGGGCACATGTTCGGGTAGGATTGTCGGACGACTTTACTATCGCAGAGGATGGTTCCTTACGGCACGGCACGAGGATGTGTGTGCCGAGCGGGGAGCTGCGCGAGAAGGTTTTGCAGGAGGCACACCGCTCTCAGTACTCGATGCATCCCGGTGCCAACAAGATGTATCGAGACTTGAGAGAGCACGTATGGTGGTATGGAATGAAGCGCGAGGTAGCACGCTTCGTATCCTGGTGCCTAGTGTGCCAGCAGGTAAAGGCAGACCGGCAGAGGCCAGGTGGTTTGCTTTAACCTTTACCGATCCCAGAGTGGAAGTGGGAGCACGTGACCATAGATTTTGTTTCAGGGCTTCCACGTTCTCCAGGAGGGAAGGACGCGATTTGGGTCATCGTGGATAGGTTGACCAAATCAGCCCATTTCTTACCTTTCAAGGTGGGCACGTTGACAGAGAGGCTAGCAGAGATGTACGTGCGACAGATCGTTAGACTTCATGGAGTTCCTGTGAGCATCGTCTCGGATCGGGATAGTTGTTTCACTTTCCACTTTTGGAGGAGTCTGCAGGCTAGCTTGGGCACTCAGCTCAAGTTCAGTACCGCATATCACCCCCAGACAGACGGGCAGTCTGAACGGACTATTCAGACTCTCGAGGATATGCTATGCACTTGTGTTCTAGATCTCGGAGGTTCTTGGGAGGATCATCTGCACCTGGTAGAGTTTGCTTACAACAACAGCTACCAGGCCAGCATCGAGATGTCACCATTTGAGGCTCTTTATGGACGGAGGTATCGTACACCGTTATCTTGGGACGACGTTGGAGAGAGAGCCTTGTTAGGACCAGAAATGGTTGTGGATGCAGCAGAAAAGGTGAAACTCATCAGAGACAGACTGCGAGTGGCGTAGGACAGACAGCGGCATTGGGCCGACAGCCACCGTAGACCCCTTGAGTTTCAGGTATAGATTATTATTTTTCTGGTTTGTGTTGTTTGTTTAGACTGCGTGTTGAGACTATTTTGTTTTAGGTTGGAGATCTAGTATTCCTACGGATTTCTCCGACGCGTGGCACGATTCGTTTTGGTCGAGGCGGGAAGCTTAGCCCACGCTACATCGGACCCTTTGGAATTCTTGCGAGGGTAGGTGCAGTGGCGTATAGACTGGACTTGCCGCCTACATTAGAGGGAGTGCATGATGTGTTCCACGTGTCGCAGCTGAGACGGTACGTGGCAGACCCTAGTCACGTACTTGACCACTCGAAGATTGAGGTTGGTCCGACGCTCAGCTACCCCGAGCAGCCCGTAGAGATCTTGGACCGCAGAGAGAAGGTGTTGCAAAACCAAACTATTCCTTTGGTTCGTGTTGCATGGAGACATCACTCTCCAGGGGAGTCGACTTGGGAGAGAGAGGACGAAATACGCGAGCAATAGCCGTATCTCTTCTAGACTTGAGGTATATTTCCTTTCCTGATTTCATTCTTGTTCCAGTTCAGTCAAATTTCGAGGACGAAATTTCTTTTAGGAGGGTAGACTTGTCACTACCACATTTCCAGATAAGGGCATTTGTGTAATTTCACTATTTAGAATAATTATGTATTTAATTAATCTGTTGAGTTTTATAAACTATTTATATGTTGTTAATTTGTGTTGGTTAGGTCAAACACTAGAATCTTCCATTAGGACTAACCCTAGAGTGAAACCCAAATTCATGACCTAGCTTTAGTGAAACCCTAAGATTCCAATTTGAGTTTAGGATAAAACCCTAGAGGAGACTAAATCCTAGTTAACTAATTCTCCATGACTTAATATAAAGGATTAGCTTAACCCTTGCAGTAGAGAAACCCTAAAACCTAGTCTGATATAAAAAGGAACCTCCCTCAAAACCATTCTTTATGTAGAAAGAAGAAACCCTAGCCTCCATCAAGAAAACTATTTCCCTACCTCCAGATTTTGGAATCTAACCCTAGGGATTCCATCTTTCTCCTCCAAAGCAAGGGAAACAAGGAGCTTGGGTCAAGAAGCCTTGGAGAAGAAGAACCTCCATTGAAGAAGCCATCTCCCTAGGTAAAACCCTATTTTTATTCAATTATATTCTGTTTTCTGTGGATTATTGACCATTAGGAAACCCTCTTTTGTGTAGATCTCGATTTCTAGGGATCCTCCTTAAAGCCCTAGGAGAAATTAGGGTTTAAGTGTCCCCAACGTTGGTTTCCCCCAATTTCGTGAACCCTAGCCCTAAGGGTTTACATGTAGGCAGATTTCCTCATTTACATATAGATTTGATCTTGATTTTTAGGGTTTTAATTTGGATTCATGAGTAACTAGGTGAAACTCGATTCCACATACTAGGTGTTTGTTGTTATGCCTAGAAGGATGTATATTTTTCTAGTTCTTAGGAACCTTGATTTGTATACTTACATATGGGTGTGTGTAGTTGTATACCTACGATTTAGTGCTACTGTGTATGAAGGTATTGGGGAAAATTCACTGTGCAGTCGGGGTGTAACTGTGTTGGTTCACTGTGTAGTCGGGTGGAGTTTAGTATAGGATCTGTTATAATGCTGTGTCCCTGTTATTGAGGATGAATCCCTGTGTGCCAGTATATGAAATCTGTGTGTGTGCAATGTGTATCAGTGCTAATACCTGTATGTTTCAGTGTGCTGTGTCATTAATTTGAGTATGTATATGTGTGTGCAGTGAATTGGATTTCAGGGTTATGTGTATCCTGGGTATCAGTATCATGTGCCTGTGTTATATTGTGTATCCGATTCTGAGTGTATCAGTTAGACTAGTGTTTATCAGTGAGCTTAGCTAGCTGTATGTGAATACCTACATTAATCCTGTGAGTTATCTATGCATGTTGTATCATTTCAATTTTTGTGTGTCTGTGCAAGTGATTCTGTGTATACAACCTATATGAGTTTCAGTTTCTGTGTGTGTGTGCAGGGTTTGAATTCAGTGAGTGAGAGAGATGTATAGCCTGTGTGTTCTATATAGGGGTGTCAACAGTTGAGTTGAGGGTAGCAGGAATCATAGGGAGACCTGAGTAGCTAACAGCAAGGTGGGGAGTTACATCTCAGAGGTCAGAGGGAGTGTCATAAGGTTATCTTAAGTGAATAAAATTATAAGCATTGAGTATGGAGATATGTCTCGATGTGTATGGACTTGTGTAGTAACCAGTGTTTGGTGAATTGGGGTTGTGTGAGTGAGTAAATTCTGAGAGAAGGGAGAGAGAGTAGTGAACCCAAAACCTAGTGTCTAGTTGATACCTGTGTACTCAGTGTGTGTGTTTCTGTGTGCTGTGTATGAACCAGTGCACTGAGAGTGTGCAGAGTGTATTATAGTATCTGTGTATATAGTGTGTTAGTGTAGCTGTGTGTAGCTGAGTTATCAGTGTATTTACCTATGTGACTTTGTATCAGTGTCTAGATATACTGTGTGTGGTAGTTAGAAATCTTAGTGTATTAGTGTGCATATGTGCAAAAACAGAAACCTGTGTATACCTATGTGAATAAGTGCAGTGGTTGTGACTGTGAGAACTAGTGTAGCCTGTGTGAAATGTCAGTGAGTGAGTATCATTGTACCAAATGTCGAGTCTTAAGAAATAACAGTATGTGTGTCCAGTCTAACTGTGTATGTGCCTAGCTGAGGGGTGAGGGAAACTTGTGTCTGTGTGTGTGGGTGTCAATGTTGCTGTGCAGGTGTGAGAGCAGTGTGTTTTAGCTAGTGTACAGTGTGTACCCTAGAAATATCTAGGAGGGTGTACTGTGTAATTATCTCAGAAATTAGTGTGTGCAGTGTTGTGTATCAGTCAATCTATGTGTCTGTGTGATAGATAGCTATGTGTGAGTGTCTCAGTCAGTGTTAGTCTAGAGTATCAGTAAGTGATGGGTTAGTAGTATCAGTAGGATCTCTGGGTGTAGTGTATCAGGGTATTGTAGGTGAGTTGAGTTACTATGTATTGGCTTGGGATTTAGTATAGGTTTTGAGATATCAAGGTAAGGAGTTACTTGAGTATTGGTTAAGGAACTAAGTATATTATATACCTATGATACGTAATATGAGGTATTGTCTAAAATAGTCTAGTATTGGCTAGGTATTAACTATTATAGCCAGAATACCTTAGTACAACCTAGCAAAACCTGGTATAACCAAGTGTTGACCTAGTTAACCTCAGAATTGATCTAGAAACCTCGTATTTAATTAGTTAATCATGCTCATTCCTTTAATTCATTATTTGACATTGAATTTCCATAAATAGGTCATTGTGATCCCACTTTGGACATCGATCCTCACACCTTGCTCAGGACCACAGGCGAGTACATTCTCTGACAGTTTTTATTGTTGATTATTTTTATAATTCAGTTGTATTACATACTTGATTCCGACACTATGGATCCACGGGTTAGCACCCTAGATCCCCATCATGAGGAGTCGTAATTGGAATCCATCGTGCTAGCTGGGGGATGGGGAACTATTAGTAGATTATGTGATCATATCCAAACATTTACATGCATCATAGCTCACCCCACTTCTCACGTCGGGTGTGGCCTGACCATTTACATGCATCATAGCTGTTATATATGATTAGCCTGACCACTACATGCATCATAGCTAACCATATGGTTAGCCTGACCTACAAGAATCATAGCTAATCATATATAACCAGCCTGATCTAGTCCCAAGCCGATCACATAATAAACTGATATTTCAATCACTTAGCTAGATGTCTATTTTATTTAGATCCACTTGTTCTAGCATTCACTGTTTATTGTTCATTGCTAGATGCTCTATTGCCTATATTCATTTTCTCCAGTACTTCACATTTTCAGCATATATTCTCATCTTGTATTTCTTACACTGTTTATAGTCTTTGTCAATTTAATGAAACTGCTGTTAGTGCTTGTGCTTCGCTCCAATCCTGACTGGATAACATTTTTCAGAGGACCTGGAGAACCTTTGCCCCACTCATTACGGCCCAGGTTCAGAGGGAGATTTCACTCCGGAAACCCCAGAAGAGTTGCCTATCCTAGAGGAGATCCTACCTGGCTGTACTTAGACTATTTTTCCTGTATTTATTGATTTAGACTAAGACCGAGTTGTATTTATTATTTTTATGACTTTGTGAGGTCATTTAGAATCAAGATTTGAGTTGGACTTATTGTGGTTGGTTTTTAATAGAACTCTTTTCTATTCTCATCGTGCCATTATTTCTTATAGCTTGTGATTGAGTATATCATAGAACTGTGGATTAATTATCTTTGTCCTCCGTACGGAGTTGAGACTATTGATAGGATATATATTATATGTTGAGACCTAGACAGCATTCTACCGCCGATGCTGCAGCGTAGGCTGGACGTATCCACGACTCATGCCCAAATTCTGGGTGCGGGTCATGACAATTTGGACATAAAATTTATATTTTGTTTAAGCACGTTTATCATTCCAATACACTAAATAACATTGATACTTCATATTAGGTCACTTTGACTCCAGTCCAGACACAGATTGGTATTGTTAGCTCAGGATCTTAGGCGAGTACATTCTCTGATAGTTTTTGTTATTTTGATAATTTTTATGACTCTAGTTCTGTAGTGTTATACTTAATTTCTGACATAGTGGATTCACGAGCTTGTATCATAGATGCCTGCCATGAGGAGTCATGATTGGATCCATCGTACTAGCCGGGGATAGGGAAGTATTAGTCGATTATGTAATCATATCCCACTTACTTGTGTATAGTTTACCCTCACCACAAGGGTGTAGCCTGATCTTATTACTTGTGTATACTTCCTCGTATATGATTATCCTGATCCCCTTACCCATACTTGTGCATAGTCAATCATACTTGATTGACCTGATCCCTTACCTATACTTGTTGTCATGACCTACACCCGATATAGGGGTACGAGAGCGTGGGTACGTCCACCCTACGCCGCAGCATCGACGGTAGAACGATGTCTAGGTCATGTAACTATCTAACCAATCTCACGTGAATATCCGACTCCATAAGGAGACATGGATATCACAACATAATGCTGAAAATACTCAATCACATAAGCTAAAGCACGATAATATGTTGAAGCAAGCAATGAAATGCAAGACAAGTCTAACGACAAGTAACCATACCTGAAATCAATAACATCCAACCCCAAGTGTGTCAAAAATAAGTCCACTATGACATAGTCTGGAAAAATATATCCAGTCAGGATTGGAACAAAATACATCTCTAACAGCAGTTCTACATATATTGACAAAATCTATAGTACAGTGTAAAGAAATACAAGATAGATAGAAATACTGGCAATAAAAAATAATGACGAGCATGGATGTACTAAAAATAGAAATACTGGAATAAATAGAATACTGGAGCATGTCATCATCAATGTACATCTAGCGATGAAATAGAAATACAAGTACACGCAAGAACAATAAACTGGTATATAAGTGTGTACAAGAATGGTAACTAGAACATGTGGGGATGCTAGATCAATACACTAAGATACATGTCAAGAATCATCTAGCTAAGTGTGTGAAATATCAGTATATCATGTGATCGGCTTGGGACTAAAGAAACTCATTACATTGGTTAGCGATCATCCCAGATGTCAGGCTAATTCATCCGGATAGCTACGATGCGAGTAATAGTCAGGCTAACCATATGTAACAGTGATGAAGCATGTAATGGTAAGGCTGCACCGACGTGAGGCATGGGTGAGCTATGATGCATGTAAAGTTGGGTATGATCACATAAGCTACAAATATTTCTCTATTTTTCCCCAGCTAGCACGATGGATTCTAAATCATGACTCCTCGTGACAGGTTTCAATGATGCCAACTCGTGTAAAGAATAGTGTCAGAGTCATGTACGCTATACAACAAGAGTTATAGAAATAATGAACATAAGGGGAAACTTTCAAAGAATGTACTCGCCCTGGGTCCTTAGCTGGTAACACCAATGTCCTGCTCCTGAAGTCTCGCAGGACGATCCAATAGTCCTATACACATATAATAAAATAATACAATATTTGTATCAGTTGCTACACTGACACCATACAAATACATTGAACTCAGGGGCTATGCCAGGTATGGCACTAGTCAACTAGGGTCAAGTGCGTCAAGTTGCACGTGCGTCGCGTCTGTGATTGCTGGGCAAGACAGACGATCAAAATGGTACAGGGCTTGCCAGTACGTCAGTGTACGCGTGGCAGACTACTAATAGTTTACAGGGTCATAGGTCCATGTAAATACGGGGTATCCGTAATTACACTTGGGTCGCCTAGTACCTATATATATATATATACATATTACCAATTTTATATTGAAAATATATTAAGTATATACAAAATATATATATATACATATACCAATATTACATATACTAGAATACGTATTTATATATATAAATCATATTAAATATATACATGTACATATACATATACATTATGTATATGTATATATATACATACACACTATTAAATACATAAGTGTACATATACGTATTAAACATTAATTAAATACATAATATACATAATTATATATACACTATACATATACATATATTAGTATATACATATATACGCACACATATACGTATATATATGCACACATATACACATATATATATATATACATATACATATATACAGACATACGCGTACACATACACCTACACACGCAAATACATATACGATGAAGGAGGGAGAGGGAGAGGATCCCACAGGGGGTTGGCTAGTCGGCTGGCTGGCCGGCCGGAGGGGGAGCTGGCCGACGGGGGAATGGGAGTTGAAGGAGCTCGACGGAGGAGGAGGTTGAACTGGCTGGTAGGGGAGAAGCATTGGGGTGCTGCTATAGAGGCAGCAGGCGGAGGGGATGCATCGAAGTCGGGTCTAGGGCTGTGATGCACCGCCGGGGTTGGCTGGAGCGGGGTATAGTAGCCGGAGTCAGCTCGTATGGTGGTGGTTGCTCGGGAGCTCGTCGGATGGGTGGTCAGGGAGTGTTGAGGCAGATGCGGTGGTGATGGTGGTGGTTGTATGATGATGATGGTGGTGGTGATAGGTGAAGATGGTGGTGGTTGTGGTTCTGGTGGCCGCTGGGTGGTGGTGCGAGGGGAGGAGCAGCAAGGAGCTGCGGGTGCCAAAGTTGGGAGAAAGGAAGAGCTCGGTTGGTGGTGGATCCGGTGGAGCTTTGGTCGGCTCCGGAAGATGGTGGAGGAGCTCGTGTAGAGGTTGTAGGTGGTGGAGGACTGATGATGGCGGTGGTGATAAGTCGTGGTGATTGTCCTCGGGATGAGCTAAGCTGCACCGGAATCAATGGCAGAACTGCGGGGTGGTTGGTGACAGCACAGCCGGGGTCGAGCGAGTTCTGGTGGAGGCTCGGCTATGCAGGAGGTCGGAGAAGGAGGAGTAGGAGCGGTGTCAGGGTGAGTGAGGCTGGGGTGGAGAGTCGGTGATGTGCGGCGGGTCGGCAGGAACTTGGGGAAGGGGATGCCCCGAGTGAACAGTGAAGTATCTCCCCCCCTTTTTAATTTGAAAATAAGGGGAAGAAGAAGAAGGAAGAAGAAGAAGAAGAAGAAGAGAAAGGGAGGAATGAAAATTTAGTTGGCTGTGTGTGTAGGGAGGGAGGAGGAGAGAGAGATAGTGAGGTTTTCAATGCTCCTTGAAATTAGGGCTGCATTGGGAAATGGGGAGAAGGAGACACTTTATAGGAGAAGTGATGGGAGATGTGTGGCGATGATGAGCCCCCATTTTGAATGGGTGGGCAGGATTCGATATGGAGAAAAAAATAAGGGGATTGCTTTCTTTATTTGGCTAAACCAATAGGATGGTGACACCTCTTTAAAATTTTGCAATTAAGCCCCCAACAATTAGAAAATAGCACAGGAGTGGGTCACTGGATTTAATTAATTAAAATTAGATATGATTGGGATTCTAAAATTAATTAGGAGCACGTGGGGCCAAAATTAGGTCGGGTCATCAATATCATTAATGAAGAAGACTCAGAACAGAATATTACCCTAATTTGGGTCACACGAAAAACTAGGCCAAGATTGCCTCCAATTTCGATTGGAACGCACAACGATACAAAAATTGGAATTTATTTAGAATTTAAATAAACGTCTGCGATGATTATTGTGTGGCTAAAATGAAGCACAAGAGAGCATAATTATGAGTTACAAAAAATAACAGAATGGAAGGCGGGCACGTCTAGGGCAAGGTTGTGAAATTTGTTGGAAGGCAAAAGCTAGGGTAATGCTCCAAATATCGAAGCAACAGCAATGTGCAACAATTAAATAAATTATGGTAATTAATTACGACCTCCAATAATTAAATCCTAAATAATGTAGTTTAAATTCATAACCCTACATTTCGGTCAGGTGTTCATCTAGTGGGCTTCTAGATCTAGTCTACCAGCTTAGACCTTAATGAACACTGTAAATATTTAAATATACATCTCATACAATTATTTAATTTAAATACACATATCGAGAAAACATTTAATATAAATATTAATAATTTATAAAAATTCAAAAATAATCCTGTTTTCAGAATGTGGTAGTGACAAGTCTACCCTCCTTAAAAGAATTTCGTCCTCGAAATTTAAAATCCTCATAGTAGTATTTTTTCATTATATTATTTTCCATCAACGGTTAAGTTCACTAGCCCACATAATCCTGAAATAATCCACCTTGTCATTTCATAATTTTCAAAAATTTCTGAAATTATTGTATTCCTGAAAAATTCTCGAAATAAAATCAGTCTCCATTTTCCTCATAATTTCCTCCAAATTTTTAAGTTAATTAAATACTCGAAATTTGATATCTATTCCTCAATTTTAATTTCAATCAATGCACATATAAAAATTGAATCTCGTCCCAAAAAGTCTGAATCCAAACACTAATCCATCGATGATCTTATTCTTCGGTTCCCTTTTTGCTCAAAATACTCAACAATGCGACACTTATGGATCATTCAAATGCAATGTCCACAATATAAAATTTTAAAAAATTCATAACGTGCGGTCAAATAAATATAATGACAATCTCCTAAATTTCCTCAAGTTTTTAATGATAGATATATCATAATCAATAATCATCAATCCTACCATATTAAATTTTTTTTTACCTCTCATTTAAATTAATAATTATCCTCGAATTTTAATGATAATTTAATCACATCTCAATCTTGATAAAATTGATGATTCATCAACTCTGCCATATTAAATCCTTAACTCTTTGTGCTTATCTTCCAAAATTTTTAGCATCTCGTTTCTCTTGTCAAGTCATAACCTCTTCATAAATCTACTATGGTCAAACCCTAATAATCATGGTCTAAGAAAATTCTACCTACAGTCATACAATCTAAGAAAATATGCACGATTATGTGTCTTTTGTCATGGTATTGCAGTCTCTGTCAGGGTGTACTACTAAGTACATTCTAACAAGAAAATCACGAATACAAGCCACGGTACTAGGGAATCAATCAATCAGAAGATGAAAAAAAAATGAGAAAAAGAAGGAACCTGCTAACATATTTCTTGCAGTATCTCCTATCTCTAACAAACACTTAACTCTGGCACATTCACTAACTAATTCCTATTCCTGTACACTGGTACCCATATCAACTAATCATTAATCCACAAGATCCATGAATACATCCATATTGCACACACCTGTCTATTAATACCAAAATCTGATACCAAGAACCTCTAATACAATCATAGGTCAAATGATGCATGTAAAGTTTGATACCTCTATTTCTTTAGGTACCTCTGTTCTACTATAAGTACACTCACTGCTAGCTCTCTTACCTACTACAATTGTTCATACTAGTCGTTCTTATTACTCAAGTGCACGCCAAGTGCAACACACCATGCTAAGTACTGTTCTTTCTAGTACAACTCTAGGTGGACATCCAAGTCTGTTTGCAGTACCATCTCAAAACATGCTCAAGTCAACAGATTCTTACGTTTGTACTTCATCCACTCATATACTAATATATATTTTCTTACCCACCGTAAAAATTTAATCCTCAAAATGAGATCATCAAAGTTTAACTTCTCGAACGATTTAAAATAAAAGACATATACTTCCTCAAAAGTCAAATACTCAATATCGAATAAAATTTTAATCACTTCTAAATCTTTATAGCTTGGCTATGTTTATTGAATCAAATTTGGAATCCTCAAAATTTAATAACATAGAACTCAACTCCTCAAAATCCTTAAAATTGAAATTCATTTCCACTCTTCAAATTTTAATCCACAAGCATATATATAAATACTCACAGTCTCTAATACTCAAGGTGCACTCAATACATCTATTGTCTACAACTCTCAACTGGGTACTAAAATTGTACTGCCCGAATTACTTGCACTATTACTCCCGATGATTAAGTTATCATCAAACGTATTTTCTTCCATGATTTTCAACTAGTATATCATCTAATTATCATCATGCAAAGTGCTTACTGTTATTATCATCATTCTCGACTAATCCTCGATATAGAATCATTAGTACCCTTGGTATGATATCACTAGCTTCATTATTGGATCATCTCATCAAACTTATTAGAACTCATGATTATTTGTACCTTCTATAACACTCATGTTTCTTTACTCCCATGGGCAAGTATATGATTCCTCATCTCGATTGTTGTATAGGTATTTCCCTTTAATCTTTTAAAGCCTGTTAAACTAATCCGTGATACGCTTTACCACTTTCATTACCAATTCCTATATTTCTTTACTCATGACACCTCATTATAACTCTTTATGCATATATTTCTTTACTTTTAACATTCCCGATATCAATTATCAAATTTGAACATCATCTTCTATTAATCCTTAACACAATTCCTGGATACTTAATTATTTACATAGATCATCCAATTACAAAATCATGATTATCCAGGACGGGTATGTTGGCTCTGATACTAACTCTTGGAACTATCACCGATACTCTATACTCTCCTTTACTCACAGTACTATAAATGACACTTATCCTAGAACCATTGTTACAAGGTACTATGCTATGGGTTAACTCTAGATTAAGGCCTACTGCTCATATGTTCAACTAGAAAACACTTACAACTCACAAGTAATACTCAGTCAATACTAATACAGACATAATTACAAGTCACTAATTATCATACTTAACAAGGAATCCTCAAAGAATAGAAGCTCAAAAAGGAACTGGGTTGAGGACTAAAGATATTCCTACTGCTAGCAACCAAAATTATGATGGAAATAAAGTCCTATAATAACAGAAATAGATAAGTGTTGAGATGATAGTTTAAGAACCAATTTAAGATACAACCTGATAATCATAAACGTCTGTCCGAAATTATGACACTCAGAATCTTTGCTACGCCAGTAAGTATAGGTGCAATAAACGACAGGTTCCGTAACTAAAGTATGCAACCCTATAATCATGTCATCTAGAATCTTCGCCACGCCAACCGGTATGGCTGCGAAAGACTCTAAGTTTCATAACTATAGTATGTACATCCAAGTCTGGTTCCTACGTTCTTGTCCCGGCAGCTAGTATGGCTGCAATAAGCTCTAGGTTCCATAACCAAAGTAGATGTTTTACCTTTCTCACTGTTCTCAGTAACATATATCATCAGATGATACCGTAAAGTTTAGTCCATAAAATTTATCTCGAAAAAATCAAAACTGAACAACGACACCAAGAGTTTAAATTCAACAACTGGTCAACAAGAATCAAACTCATCAATGACACCAAGATTTTAATTTAATAACTGCTCAACAAGAATCAAGTTCAGTAACAACAAGCGAGAGCGGACGAAAACAAGAAAAAAGATTCAAATTGGAAATTGTAATAAGATTCTCAAGGGGTCATCCCAGGAATCTCTCAAGAATTTTGTGATTGAGTATCCTCTCTCATCCTAGTATCCTATGTCCTATATTCTATAGCAGGCACGCAGTAGTACAACTATGACATCACACTACTATGACATCGCACAACTTGCGAAGTCTGACCTGCGTGGGCCACCACTAAAACGTGTCACGACCCGCACCCGATATAGGGGTACGAGAGCGTGCGTACGTCCAGCCTACGCCGCAGCATCGGCGGTAGAACGCTGTCTAGGTCATGTAACTATCTAACCAATCTCACGTGAATATCCGACTCCATAAGGAGACATGGATATCATAACATAATGCTGAAAATACTCAATCACATAAGCTAAAGCACGATAAGATATTGAAGCAAGCAATGAAATGTAAGACAAGTCTAACGATAAGTAACCATACTTGAAATCAATAACATCCAACCCCAAGTGTGTCGAAAACAAGTCCACTATGACATAGTCTGGAAAAATATATCCAGTCAGGATCGGAACGAAATACATCTCTAACAGCAGTTTCACATATATTGACAAAATCTATAGTACAGTGTAAAGAAAAACAAGATAGATAGGAATACTAGAAATAAGAAATACTGACGAGCATGGATGTACTGGAAATAGAAATACTGGAATAAATGGAATACTCGAGCATGTCATCATCAATGTACATCTAGCGATGAAATAGAAATACAAGTACACGCAAGAACAATGAACTGGTATATAAGTGTGTACAAGAATGGTAACTAGAACATGTGGGGATGCTAGATCAATACACTAAGATACATGTCAAGAATCATCTAGCTAAGTGTGTGAAACATCAGTATATCATGTGATCAGCTTGGGACTAAAGAAACTCATTACATTGGTTAGCGATCATCCCAGAGGTCAGGCTAATCCATCCGGAAAGCTATGATGCGATTAATAGTCAGGCTAACTATATATAACAGTGATGAAGCATGTAATGATAAGGCTGTACTGACGTGAGGCATGGGTGAGCTATGATGCATGTAAAGTTGGGTATGATCACATAAGCTACTAGAATTTCCCCATTTTTCCCCAGCTAGCACGATAGATTCCAAATCATGACTCCTCGTGACAGGTTTCAATGATGCCAACTCATGTAAAGAACAGTGTCAGAGTCATGTATACTATACAACAAGAGTTATAGAAATAATGAACATAAGGGGAAACTGTCAGAGAATGTACTCGTCTTGGGTCCTTAGCTGGTAACACCAATATCCTGCTCCTGAAGTCTCGCAGGACGATCCAATAGTCCTATACACATATAATAAAACAATACAACATTTCCATCAGTTGCTACACTGACACCACACAAATACATTGAACTCAGGGGCTATGCCAGGTATGGCACTAGTCAACTAGGGTCAAGTGCGTCAAGTTGCACGGGCGTCGTATCTGTGATTGCTGGGCAAGACAGACGATCAAAATGGTACGGGACTTGCCAGTACGTCAGTGTACGCGTGGCAGACAAATAACAGTTCACAGGGTCATAGGTCCATGTAAATACGAGGTATCCGTAATTACACTTGGGTCGCCTAGTACCTATATATATATATACATATTACCAATTTTATATTAAAAATATATTAAGTATATACAAAATATATATATATATACATATACCAATATTACATATACTAGAATACGTATTTATATATATAAATCATATTAAATATATACATGTACATATAGATATACATTATGTATATGTATACATATACATACACACTATTAAATACATAAGTGTACATATACGTATTAAACATTAATTAAATACATAATATACATAATTATATATACACTATACATATACATATATTAGTATATACATATATACGCACACATATACGTATATACGCATATATACGCACACATATACACATATATATATATATATATATACAGACATACGCGTACACATACACCTACACACGCAAATACATATACGATGAAGGAGGGAGAGGGAGAGGATCTCACAGGGGGTTGGCTGGTCGGCTGGCTGGCCGGCCGGAGGGGGAGCTGGCCGACGGGGGAATGGGAGTTGAAGGAGCTCGACGACGGAGGAGGCTGAACTGGCTGGTAGGGGAGAAGCAGTGGGGTGCTGCTGTGGAGGCAGCAGGTGGAGGGGATGCTCCGGAGTCGGGTTTGGGGCTGTGCTGCACCATCGGGGTCGGCTGGAGCGGGGTGCAGCAGCTCGGGAGCTCGTCAGATGGGTGGTCGGGGAGTGTTGAGGCAGATACGGTGGTGATGGTGGTAGTTGTATGATGATGATGGTGGGGGTGATAGGTGAAGATGGTGGTGGTTGTGGTTCTGGTGGCCGCCGGGTGGTGGTGCGAAGGGAGGAGCAGAAAGGAGCTGTGGGTGCCGGAGTTGGAAGAAAGGAGGAGCTCGGTTGGTGGTGGATCCGATGGAGCTTTGGTCGGCTCCGGAGGACGGTGGAGGAGCTCGTGTAGAGGTTGTAGGTGGTGGAGGAATGATGATGGCGGTGGTGATAAGCCGTTGTGGTTGTGCTCGGGATGAGCTGAGCTGGGCCGAAATTAATGGCAGAACTGCGGGGTGGTTGGTGACAGCACAGCCGGGGTCGAGCGAGTTCTGGTGGAGGCTCGGCTGTGCAGGAGATCGGAGAAGGAGGAGTAGGAGCGGTGTCGGGGTGATTGAGGCTGGGGTGGAGAGTCGGTGACGTACGACGGGTCGGCCGGAGCTCGGGGAAGGGGATGCCCCGAGTGAACAGTGAAGTATCTCCCCACCCTTTTTAATTTGAAAATAAGGGAAAGAAGAAGAAGGAAGAAGAAGAAGAAGAAGAGAATGGGGGAATAAAAATTTGATTGGTTGTGTGTGTAGGGAGGGAGGAGGAGAGAGAGAGTGAGGTTTTCAATGCTCCTTGAAATTAGGGCTGTAATGGGAAATGGGGAGAAGGAGACACTTTATAGGAGAAGTGATGGGAGATGTGTGGTGATGATGAGCCCCCATTTTGAAAGGGTGGCCAGGATTCGATATGGAGAAAAAAATGAGGGGGTTGCTTTCTTTATTTGGCTAAACCAATAGGATGGTGACACCTCGTTGAAATTTTGCAATTAAGCCCCCAACAATTAGAAAATTGCACAGGAGTGGGTCACTGGATTTAATTAATTAAAATTAGATACGATTGGCGTTCTAAAATTAATTAGGAGCACGTGGGGCCAAAATTAGGTCGGGTTATCAATATCATTAATGAAGAAGACTCAGAACAGAATATTACCCTAATTTGGGTCGCACGAAAAAATAGGCCAAGATTGCCTCCAATTTCGATTGGAACACACAACGATACAAAAATTGGAATTTATTTAGAATTTAAATAAACGTCCGCGATGATTATTGTGCGGCTAAAATGAAGCACAAGAGAGCATAATTATGAGTTACAAAAATGGCAGAATGGAAGGCGGGCACGTCTAAGGCAAGGTTGTAAAATTTGTTGGAAAGCAAAAGCTAGGTTAGTGCTCCAAATATCGAAGCAACAGCAATGTGCAACAATTAAATAAATTACGGTAATTAATTATGACCTCCAATAATTAAATCCTAAATAATGTAGTTTAAATTCATAACCCTACATTTCGGTCAGGTGTTCATCTAGTGGGCTTCTAGGTCCAGTCTACCAGCTCAGACCTTAATGAACACTGTAAATATTTAAATATACATCTCATACAATTATTTAATTTAAATACACATATCGAGAAAACATTTAATATAAATATTAATAATTTATAAAAAGTCAAAAATACCCCTATTTTTAGAATGTGGTAGTGACACTTGTGCATAGCCAATCATATATGGTAGAGCCTGATCTGTCCCAATTCGATCACAAAATAACTAATATTTCAAGGCACTTAGCTAGTATTTCTATTTCTCTATTCTAGTTTACAACTGTTGATATAGTCATTCCCTTATTTACTAACAGTTCATTATTGCCTGTGATATGATTATTTGTGTACCAGTTCCTTTTTGTTCTCGTATTATTTCTATCTTGTATTTCATTACTTATAGTTTTATAGTCCTTATCATCATAATTGGAACTGATGTTAGTTTATGTGCTTTGTTCCAACCCTGACTGGATAACATTTTTTAGAGGATTTCGAGGACTTTTGTCCATATATTATGGACCGGGAGTAGATGAGGGTCATATCCAGGAGCTTCAGGAGGATCCCGTTCCAATAGAGGATCCATTAGTAGTGACTTAGAGCCTAGCATTTATATTGTAATTGGATTGTTCTATTTAGAGATACTCTAAGTTGTACTATTTGAGGCTTATGTTGTATTTGAGTTAGCTAGACTCTTAGATTTATTGCTATTGTTTGAGATGTTACTTCTAGACTTTATGTTGGAATAACTTTTATATCATCTCATATCTTTATCATGTTGTACTTTTTTCTTATAGATTATTATAATTGATTATTGGTATGACATTATATTTATATTCATCTTGTCCTCCTTATGGATTTGAGTTCATTGACATGTTATATATTATTGTGAGATATGATAGATAGTATTGTGACATAGACAGCGTTCTACCGCCGATGCAGCGGCATAGACTGGACGTACTCGTGCCCTTATTTCGGATACGGGTTGCGATACCATGCACCACTATACATCTTAGTATTTCATGCGCCTGCAGTGCCATGATCCACTTTGTATCTTAGTATGCGCTTGCAGTGTCATGTGCCACTACCCCTTCAAGTGCTCTTCATGCGCCAAGTGGAAGTATTCCCAAAGTGCAGTCACAGCTATCCAAATAAGGGCATGATACGTGTCACGAGTATTATGGGCGATAGCAATCCCAGATCTCGGCTTGATACGTTGCAGTCTTAACATTGTATGCACCTGGAGTGCCATGCGCCAACATGCAGCCCGCATACATGTGCCTGTATAAAGCCTTCCTAAAGATATAAATAGTGGGTGTCTCCCATATTCAAGTAACAGTCGCATCTACACATAAAAGAACACACGTAGAGGCAGCGTCCAAACGTAAAAGAGGAGAAGAAGAAGACAGGAGTGCCGCTAGAAGCCTCGTCAATATCCTTGGTACCAGATCATCAACGGAGAAAATGAGTCACTGTAGTGCTCGATCTTCACTATCACACTGGCCCAGATCTTTCTTTTTGTACCTAGCTCCTCTTGTATAGGGATTCTCTTGTACTCTTTGTCAATTCATAATAAATAAGAGTTTTACACCCTCCACCCAAAACCTCTATTTTTACGATGTCGAAAACTACATCTGAATCTAACACTGCTCGTCTTCCCCTTACTAATCCTTGTGGAAAATACTGCAAGCTCAAGCCCAACTCACAAACCCTTCACACATCTAAATTGGGCTTCTACACACTAACTTATGAAGATGCATACACTAGGGTCCACTCCTATACACACATAATGAAGCTTACCAATGTACCCTCTAATTCTGATACACTGATCCTAGTTCTTATACATGTAAATCTGTAAATATATATCTATATATCTAACTTTAGTATGACACATTCACAGTTTACTCCAATACCAGGATTCTGCACACACACACTCATCTACACCCTAATTCTCACACGGGTATACCCGAGCACTCTTCTAACACACCCTTACTAATACTTACATCTAACCCCAAACACTGATGCACGCTGGTTGAAATCTTATATAATACACAAACATTTGAATTATATTCACTACCAATTCTACATAAATAATTCTAGGTTCTCCTACTTGTCACTGTTGCTGCTAACTTCCCATAGACCTGAATATAGTAGTCCCTCACTAATCTAGTTGCTGTGCACACTACACATTTGGGACTACACTTGGTTCAATCTCCAGATCATCTAATGCCCGAGCCTATTTTCCACACTCATTATAGTCAAGTATCATGGCTGAATTCCCAAATCCTCTTCTATTTTGTAGCTAATTGCTCCTACTTGCATGCACAGTAGGCTCCCAAGACTCTATTGCTTCCACACACTTGATGTTCCCTGGTCTGCCATACTTGTGTACTGAGTGCATAGCACCATGTGCTCTTCCCTCTCACTGAATTGGCATATCTGAGCCCTCTATAAGTGCATTAATTTACTCAACGCACTTTACACACACTAATCTATACAATATTTTACACACACTAATCTATACAATATCAGTCATATCCCCCCTTACACCATGTTGCCACTAATTGATAATTCATATCCACAATAAAATAACACACACTCACTTATACATATAGGCACAATCATAATATTCTCCATCTAAAAATCAAAAACACACACTTGACTCACAAAAAATACCATATACCAAGTCTCAACACATGCACAGTAATCTAAGATACCCATGATACTACCACCACATGTGAAACACACCCTCACTCAGGTAATCAATAAGCTTCCTTACCCCTTTCACTGCTAAACTTAAATTGTGAGATTGCACATACTAGCTGCACTTGAGCCCCATACTTACACTTAACACATACTAACATACACACCTGCACTCCTCTAATAACCCCCTTGCACCACTGTCACACCCGATCCCAGATTTGGTATTTCTTGAATTTTTAGAATTTAAATTTTCCTAATAATGCATTCATGTTATATTTTATATGTTGGTTCCTGTCATTTTATTAATATTATTTTATTTTTTGTTGTTGAAAGAGACTACCCGAGACACGCATATAGAATGGAAACTTGGTTCGGTTCATTTTGGGTGAACCTATGACTAAACCCTCTTTTCTCCTCTCTTAGTATATATATAGCTTTTCTCTCTCCTCTCTTTCTTCTTCTTCTTTATTTTATTTTCCTTATTTCTCCTCTCCCTCAAGCTCCCCCTAACCCTAACCCTAGGGAAAGTTACTGTGACTTGGACCGTGCAAGATAGAGGCTAGAAGCCACCCAAGGCAAGTACATCTTGCTCAATGGTAAAATTATGAATTTATGGACTTTTATATATGTTGTTGTTTTAAAAATATATTTGATGGAAAATGTTCTCCTTGAGTTACTGATCATGTTTAGTTTTTGGAGTTTTTGATTTTTATGTATATATTTTTGTAGATATGAGTTTCAAGTTTAGAGTTTTTATGTGTTCTATGAGTTTTCTTTGGTTTTGATCTACTAAAGATTAGTTTTTTTCAAAAACTAGTTGTTCCTTATGTAAGAGCATTCACTTTGTGCAATTTGGGTTTTGTTTCACTTAATTTAGAGTTTAAATGAAGTTTTTATAAATAAAAAAATCATTATTTTAGAGCTTTCGGCCATGGTTGAACTTGCTATTGGAGAAGACAAAGTCTTCATGAGGACGAGAGTGCCATGCGGCCCGAGAGGGTTATACGGCCTGTGAACTCTTACCACATACTAACAACATGTGCCCATCTTATTGGATGCATGACTGCTTATTTACACAAGTGTCCTAGAATACCTTGTGCTTTCATTCGCTGAATGAAAATTTTGCTAACTCCAAAAGAGAGTCCATGCAGCCAGTAGGTGCATGCAGCCATTCAGTCCATGCGACCAGAGAGTCCATACGGCCAGTGGGTTCATGCAGCAAGTGAGTCCATGCGGCTTGTGGGCACATGCGGCCAGGAATTCTTGTGTGCATTTTGTGTTCCTTTTTTTATTTAGTAATTTCCTTTTAGTGATTATTGTGGTGTGCTTCCTTATGTCGATACAAGTTTACATTACCAGACCAGTTTATGTACTATTTTATAATGCTCACGACACCGGGGAAATATCTGTGTATGAAAATATATTACATTTGGCATCGGACAATCGAGTGTGAGTATTGTCCAATGTATCGCGAGTTACGGATACGATAACTCATAAAAAGCTCATAACCGTGATCCGTCATTCTAGGAAAGTTCTCGAGTGTTCACGACTCGAGAAATTGAAATAATTTAGTAATGATTGAACAAGATAATATTTACCTAGATCATTGGGAGGGAAGAATATTGTGCTACCGGCTACCCCGATCTCCAAGGGCCCCATGCGGCATAGACCAACCCTGCTAGGGAAGGGCTCCATGACTAGCCAAGTTTACGCGTGCAGAGGCACTATAAGTTATTGTTATACATATCATTATATGCATTCTAGTATATGTTCCAGTTATGTTTTAGTTTCAGTTATGTTATAAGACCATTTACCAATAAGTTTATGTTTACAAAAATTAGTTTCACATATAAAATCTCTTTATGTTTACAAATCAGTTCCATTTTACAAAAACCTTTTGTTTATAAAACTAATCTCATTTACAAAAATTCACTTATATCTTCAAAAGCCAGTTTACGCTTATAATATGTTGTGTTATGCAATTAGTTATCTGCTTTAGTTCTTCATCCATCATTGTTTGTGATATGCATTATAAGTACTAGACAAGCGTACCATTGGCCATCCGGGTTAACTGCAGTACCGGTGGTAGCGATATTCTTCAAAGCATGCATTTGTTAGTAACTAGGTTTATGATAACCCTAGTTAGTTAATTATAATAGGTCATAGGCATGTTTGGTCATGCAATGTTTACTTTTATTATAGCTCACCCTTTTAATATTTTCTTCCAGCGCGTGGTTAGGGTGCTAAGTTCTGCTCAAGTGAAGGTCTGCAACCCCAGTCCTTATTTGGTTTAAGGGTTGTAGTTCCGATGAGTAGTTAATATGGTCTCTTGCTGCTCGTCGCCTTACTTTTATTATAGCTCACCCTTTTAATATTTTCTCCCGGCGCTTGGTTAGGGTGCTAAGTTCGGCTCGAGTGAAGGTCTGCAACCCCGGTCCTTGTTTGGTTTAAGGGTTGTTGTCCCGATCTAGAGTAGTTCCTATGATCTCTTGTCTCTCATCGCCTTACTTTTATTTCTGCATTTATTATCAGTTCTTCCAGTATTACTTTGAGATAATTACATTAGTACCGTACAAGTCTCGGTCAGCATTTATTTCTTATATGTCTCTTTTGCTTATGTTGTGATATGTTTGGTCTATCACCTCGAGCTCCTTTATGGTACTTGTTGTTTTGGGTTCTGACCACACTAGTTTTGTATGGCCAGATTACCCCGAGGAGACCCAGGATCCACCGTACTTCCAGCAAGATGGCTCGCACTCGTAGGACTGCGGTCGAAGCTCGCGAGTGGGTTTCTTTCCTCCACCCCTCATAGTGTTATTCCTTTTGTGGTATTTTAGTAAGAGGCAATGTTAGCCCCCTATTTTGAGATCACTTCTCTAACTACGGTCAACATGATGTATATATTAAACCATAGCTGGTTTATTGAATCATATTTTTTTATACTCTGCTAGTGCAGTATTTTGTATTCACTAGCTTCATGATCATATGTGACATATAATTTGGGATACCTCTTTACTTTCATGTATGATATACTCTTGTACTTGTGTTGTCGGATTAAGATAATAGGATTTTTTGGCCTTAGGACTGACGTCACAGTATGCTAGAGTTCACCCATCTGTCTTCTAGACAACCTTAACACATTGTAGCTTACTTCGGTATTCTGCAAGGTACGGTTGGCCATGTCAGTCCCCGTATTTATCTAGTATTCTGGGAGCGGGGCATGATAAGGTTTTATTGGTGGCCCATGCAGGTCTATTTTTAGACTTATGGGAGGACTCATCTTGTTAGAATCTTAATCCTCTACTTATCATCGATTGAACTCCACTTGTAACCTGTACTTCTCGCCCTCCTTGAACTTCAAGCTTGATTGATATGATTGTTTCATTCCCATCCCTGTTTGATAACAAACAAGAAGTACAATTAATCATATATGACGATGTCAAGTATAATTTTTAATCTGGGTAAATATTGCTATAGGAGTCTGATCTGCAGTCGATTACTTTGTCCCTTGGACCATACGATGATGAAGAAGTGCCGTAGAAGAGAAAAAGCAGCTTCGAAGGTTGCAAAAGAGAGTGGACGCTCGATGCTAAAGTCATCGATCACTACTCTTTGCCTGAGCTCTGGATTCTTCTCTCAAAGACTCTTCGACTCTTAGGCTTGGTTCTGACTCTCGATTTTCCGACCCTGTTCTTCCCTTGCTTAATTCTTCGACCTTGGACCTCTGTTGATAGAGGTCTCTATTTATAGGGTTTTAGTGACAGTGACCATCCAGTCGGCGTAAAAATCGGGTAGTGGAAAGTATAGCACCTTTTATGCGATGGTTACAATAACCGTTGCTTACGTATAAATGATCTCCTGAATAAGCATATGACGCGTGTCCTATTAAGAGACAATGCGTATAACTGCTGCAAAGATCAAGGCATAAAAGCCACGTAGATAGTTATCCCCCGCGTAGAAGAGGTTGGCATAGAAGCCAATAACTGTCACCCTGTCGTAGAAGCCAAATAGTCATCAAACTGGCGTAGAAGCCGAGTAGGCGTAGAAGCCGAGTAGGCATAGAAGCCGAATAGGCATAGGAGCCTGATGCTGCGTAGATAGGTAACTAGCATAGAAGATAGCTGATCCCCCTTCCTTGGCTGAGGCCTTGAGCAAATTCTGTACCAGATAGCCTTAATATGCACCAAATGCAAATGTAGCCTGAGCTGGCGTATTATGCAAAAGCGATGATGTGGTCGTTTAAGCCGAAATTATGGCTTTTGGAGATATAATCAAATCTCTTGCATTAAATGCAGAGATATGCCCCCATATTGCGCATTAAATACAGAGGCGTATCCCAAAGATCTGCCATCCTTCCGCATATTAAATGCAGAGGCGTATCTCGAAGATCTACCATCCTTCTGCGCATTAAATGCAAAGACGTGCCTCGAGCCCTGTACAAAGAGCAACTTTTGATGTGGCAACCTGTTTGTCTTCTGTGGAGCATAAACAGCTCACATCTACCTGTGTAAAACTAGGCAGCGTATTCCTTTGTATGCGTAAAAGTGATTTATGCCCAGAAAATATTACTAAACGACAGTCTGGGTCGCTGTGCCGCGCCATCATTATAGCCGTCGTCTGGGTAGTCGTGCAGTACTCTTTGTCAGGAGTCAGACGTCAAGTTCACTGCACGATTTGACAGGTTTATTTCAGGGAATATGAAGGGTTCCTCGTATACTTTAATGCTGCATTAAAGCGGATGAGTTTTACGCCATAAAGGCGATATAGCACCCCTTTTTACGCTGAAGCAGCCTGGACATACTGTATTACGCGGATAGTCCTTGAGCTTATATTTTACGCTGTACTTAGCGAAAAAGCTCTGTTGTACGCCGATGGCTCCGAAGTCATATTTTATGCTGCCCAGCACCAAAATGCTGCGTACAGCTATTCAGCGTATTTTTCATGCTTCTACAAGACCCCCTTCAAAGCTTTCAAATTCTTCATAATTTGAAACGCTTTGAATGAAGCATGAAACGATCAATACTGACTCATTCTTCAAGGCTAACTTTTGGGCAGATTATTGGGGATTTGTTGGGATTCGGTGTGTTCTCTTTTGCCTATACAAAGGCTGAGGAGTTAACCTGTTCTTCCCATATTTCCTTCACCACACAGAGATGATCGCCGGAGTTCGTCGGGTCGACTTGAGGAAGAAGAAGACCATGTTCTTCTAATATGTAAGGAGCCAAAAAAGAAGGCATCTTCGAACAAATGCTCTCTACAACGATGGATCATGGAAGGATATCATAGCTTCCTTTGCTCGGGATAATCATCAACTTTGTATGGCGGTTCATCCAGGAGAGAGAAAGGGTCAGATTCGACCACACAGCTTGCAAGCTATATTTTCTCATATCGTTCGTGGACGAGAGAAGACAAACTAGCCCTGTCTTCCAGTATTGAGTTGGGTCTAAAATCTCAACTCAAACTGTCATGGCGTGTGGAGGATGGGTTCTGCATAATTTAGGTAGGCCCAGTTTTGTATCCTCCCGCCATTTATCATTTTCTTGTTAATCAGTCGCAAAAATCGACTAACTGCTGAAGAAGACGGAAGAAGATCTCCACCAATGCGAGAACCTGGCAGAACAGATTCTGGGGACGATCTTTTGACGAAGATGGGGAAATCCTTTATAGACGGGATTTCCCTCATATGTAATCATAAAAAATGAAGAAAAAACCCTTTGTAGACTGGATTTCCCTCATATGTAATCATGACTTAATAAAATTGTTGTTTTCTGTGCATATGATTATCTTGCCATATATTTTGCTGTGATAAAGTCTGAATATGTATAGCTTCGACACGTCTGGTAACTTTTACGCCGACTCTGATAGAAAGAGTATTAGGTCTCGTCCTATTTTTACGCATAACTAAAGATGCACAGAAAGCCGCTTAGCATTTAAGTCGAGTATTCGAACTGTCCTGCTGTTAGGAATGGGGAGATGTATAGAATTCTGAACTGTCACTTCTGATAAGAAGAATTCTTGTTCAGACCATCATTTTCAAGAATGATTTCTCGAAAATCCCTTAGAATAGGACAAGAAATGGCTGTCAAAAACTGAGTCACCATCTTGAACTGTAGATGAAATATTCAGACTGGATTCTGGATGAACCTCCAATCGACCCAAGAAGAAAAGTCATTTTTAATGCTGAACTCTGTATGCTTCGGGCACTTGGGATATTTTGAGGCCAAGAAGGAGTATCTTCTGTGTGAACTCTTGCAATTGACCGCGAACTCTTGTAATTGACCGCCTTGAGAATTTGTTCAGATATACGCATATTCTGGCCTGCGTATTCTCATATATGCGAAAAGTCATAGATCTGCAATATAGATGAGCATAAAATCATAAGTTTGTAGCCTCTCGAGCATAAAAGCTGCTGAGCATGAGAGCATCCGGGCGTAGAAACTGTAGATTTGTAGCCTCTGAAAAGAAAGTCTTCAGAGCGTGAAGTTGTGGATTTGTTACCTCTGAGCGTAAAAGCCACCGAGCGTGAAATCATAGATTTATAGCTTCTGAGCGTGAAGTCATAGGTTTGTAGCCTCTCGAGCGTAAAAGCTACCGAGCATAAAAGCATCCGGGCATAAAACCATAGACTTATAGCCTGCGAGCGTAAAACCGTAGATCTGTAGCTGCCGAGCGTAGAAAGCTCCTTGGTGTAAAACTACGAATCTGCTTTGTACGAAAACTTTTTGAATTCGCTGACTGTCCGCCTTCCCTGACTAACAGGCTGATATAATCCCCAATCATAACCGAATATTAATTATCGAATTTGGTTAGGGATTCGAGGACTCCATCTGAACTCTATATATATCCCAAGGCTTTCAGAGAAAAACTTTTCATCTGTCTTTTTGCAAAAGAAAGCCTTCGACTGTTCGAGTTCCCTCCTTCGTTTCCTCTCCGAGCATCCTGAGTTTTCAGTAATGGCCCCGAAACCAATCTCTTCCTCTAAGGGAAAGAAGACTGACTCTTCTTCTCGCTCCTCTGCCCAAGCAAGAGCGACTTCTGTCGGGCAAGGTGAGCTTCATTCTGAATGAAGTGTTCCACCGACGAGCTGTGCACCAGGCCTTAAAGGTAAAGATTTTGGGACGACGAGAACAAAAAAAAATCCTTTGCACACGTTATACGTGAACGCGATAGGTCGTCTTCTGTGCTGATAGCCTCTTCGGGGAAGATGATGCACAAAGATGTTTCATCTTCTACGCCCATATTTCTAATGTGTCAGCGTAAAAACTCCATTTTTTTGCAGTCTGGCGTAAAAGCACAGACTGTCGAAACTTGGCGTATACTACAAAATTTGAGTGTTACGCTTCTGGATAAAAATTATGGCATAATAACTCAAACTTTGGCAGTCTGGCGTAAAACACAGACTGTCAAGTTTTTTGTGTGTACTGCCAGTCTTGAATTTTATGCCTTGGAATAAGATTCCAGCGTAAAAGATCAAGTTTTTATAGTCTTGACGTAAAGCACAGACTGTTGACTTTTGGCATATGCTGCAAGATTATAATGTCTAGTATAGAAACTGACGTATTTTTTTTGCATTTTGTAGTTAACTTGCATGCTTCTCCGCTGGCTGAGGTGATGGGTTCCGCTGCCGGGATGCTGCATTCCAACTATCTGGAGGATCTGTCCCACGTGACATTTCCCATCTCTGGACCCTAATATCCTGAAGGAAGGGAAATCCTGATATTGTCCCAAGGAGAGCGAATGATGTTGAGCATGATCAACGGAGAGCCCCTGACGTCTATAGACGGGGCACAATATATAAAACCGGCTTTTCTCTTCGGGGACATGATTGACAAGCAGTCCCAGACGAAGCCCAAGAAAGAACTCTGGGTTTTCCCTGCCGGGGGCTTGGTCATGTATCTGCCCAAGATGCTGAGGGACTACCCTATCTCGGCATTCTTCCATGCCACACATCCCAGGAGGATGTCGTAGAAACTGACTCCCGATCTTCACGGCCAGCCGGGGAAGATATTTCTTCAGAAAGGATCTGACCAGGGGTCATTTGTCAGCCGTCATTCCGGTCCAGTCATGCCGTTCAGGGGACTATTTCTGGGCGTTGTCCCGAGTGAAAAAATTGCACCATTCCAGCCAGTCCAAATACCGACTTTTTGTAACGATTTCATGGGGCACGGAGTAGTATACCCCAAGGTTAATCCTCGGACAAGTGGGTGGATCACCCCTACGAACCTTCGATGGGTTCGTTTAGCTGACTGGGCCCTAAAGCATTTTCAGACCGAGCTGGAGAGCATTGGTCTGTACGCAGCTGTGAGTGCCACCAGTGTTGGGTTACCTCTCAATCCCAGCCTGTTTCTAGCTTTGATGGAGCGATATATCTCGCTCACCGGGACTTTTGCCACTCCACTGGGGGAGTTAGGATTGGCCCTCCACGAGATGGCAGAGATTTCAAGACTGCCAATGGGGGATACTCCTTATGAAGAGTATGTTCCCACCAACTGGGAGCTGGGGAATTCAGACCCTCGGGTAGTGGCATTGTACCACGAGCTGATGTGCTACTACCTTGCTTGCACCACCTTTTATAATGAGCCTTCAGATCTGGCTCATACCAACAAATGGGCGTCCTACCTCTTCTTTTACCGGGCCAGGGCTGCTAAGCCGGAGAAAGTCTTGGATAGCAGGGATCAGCCTCTGAGCTGTCTGAGCGTGCTTAGTGCTCAGGTAGTCGACGATCTTATGGAAGACGCTGGGGCTCCCGATCAGATTCTCGATAAAGGGATAGGGAAATATCCTGCAGGCACTAAGGCCTACAGTTATTTGAGGCATTGCCGCAGGCCTCTGTCCAAGGAAGCTCAACTGGCTGGCTTCCTTTCTATTTGGCTGCACCGACGGGTGGTACCTGACATTGCATCTGCGGACCGTATTCACCGCAACACCTTATGGCCTGCAGTGCGTCTGCTGTTCGGGGCAAGACTGGATTTGCTTTCTGCCATGGTGTGCCGCATACAAGCTGGCCTGAGGGCCATTACTGATGGGCTGCTTGCCGATGAACTCGGCGTAATAGCTTTCCTAGGGTAGAATTACCATACCTGTATTTGATGGGATGGTTAATTCTCCATAACCCCAGGGTGGTGTCTCCCGGCTCTGGCAGCAGTTCGGGGGATAGTTTCTTGCTGAATTACAAGAATTCCTCCTGGAACGTGACCATAGTTTTAGACTGTCGACGGACACTGAATTTCAGTCACAGCTGGAAGATCTTCTGCACTGTCCCCTTTGTATATCTTAATCAACAGGGGCGCAGACTTTAGGATATAGGTGATGGGAAGATCGTTCTTTCTCCTGAGGTTTTTTATTGGTTGGTCTGCATTAGACCTTCCTATTTACTGTACAGAAGTGAAGACCAATGCTTCTTGGAACCCTACTTGCCTAGTCGGTTTGCCAGGCAGTTTGGGTATGACTAATTGCATGTGGGCAATGCCGTCACCAGCTTCAGGTCCAGGGGTGGACTTATCGATGGAGCGAGAGGGTGGCGATATTTCATCATGGGTTGCACTGAAGCAACTTTTACTGTGCCCACCATTTCACTCTCCACGGAGCTGCGCATCCTCAACTCGTATGCCCAGTTCTCTGTGGCAACCAACACCTTCCATCGCAATTTTGATATGCATGGAAGTTTTAGGATGCCCTCCTCCAAGTCTGTGGGAAGATACAAAATCCCCTCAGTTTCCTCCGATGAGGGTGAAGATTCCGTTAATCCAAATGAGCCTTTGTTGGCAGTACCGAGGGGTGAAATACCTTCGCCTGCCGGGCCTCTGGTCATCTCTGGTAAGCGAAGGGCTCCTGCTCTGAAGGAGACTTCCCCTCGCAAGAAAAAGAAGAAGACGGTTAGTTGTCCTCTCAGGATTCCCGGCCATGAGGCTCCTAGAAGTGAGCCTGCTGTTTCCCCTGTCGGGGACGATTCCTTGATTGGAGGTTCCTCGCCTTTTAGAGAGGGAACCTCTACAGTTTCGGCTGGCGGTGTCGGAGAATCTCTGCTTGAGGCTGTCGTCGCTGCTACCGCTTCAGGTAGTGGTACGAGATCGCCTTCGGGGCCGAGCCGAATAAGGATATCTTTATCCAGATCAGCATCGAGAGAAACCCCTACCATGTCTGTAGGTGCACCCAGCGAGATTCCACCTGATGAACCTCGATTGGATCTGGGTGAAGACTCGAAAGAATACCTGCCGATGTCAGTTAGCATACCCCCTTCTCCAGGTATGACAGCTTGCTTAGCATCATTAAGAAATGATTTAGCTGTACTGGCTGCGAATGCGATATATATACCATCGGCCATGGGTAAATGCCATCTTTACGCCTATTTTTTAGGAAAATTAACATCCTGTTGATATTAACTCTCTTTTTTCTTCTTTCCAGGGGAAGACATCTATGGGGAGGGCAGTGTTGACGCCCCTTTTGGCTCTGTTTCAGCTCCTGGCGATGATATGGAGGTGCCCGACTTCGAAGAGGAAGCATTTTCGGGTGCCGACTCGCCTGAAACAGCTCCGCTATCTCGAGAGGAGGATGAACCTGTCGTTACGACAATACCTCCTTTGAGTACACCGGCCATTTCGTCTGTTGTTGGCGCATCTTCTTTTCTCGCACCATCTGTTGAGGCGATGACTATGGCAACATCGTCTGTGGTCATTCCTGGAGGGGGATTCGCCAATATTGCAGCCACTCCCAGCGTCCATTCGGATCTAGCCATGCTGACTGAGCAGTATACCAGTCTCTTCTACACCACTATGAAAACATTGATATCAATGGTGTTGGAGAAGAATCTAGGCTTCGAGGCGCTGAGGAGGTCCTCTCAGTTTACGATAGTGCCAATCAGAGAATTCAACGATACTGGGATAGCTGACACATTGGAGCAGATAGTTAATGGTTTAGAGGAACCCATTAACGAATATTTGCAGCTATCTCGAGGCAGCTTTGAAGACCTGGTCCAGGCTGAATATGACTCCTTAACTGTGCAGCTTGCTGAACAGATGGAAGGCCTTAATAAATCCATCTAGACACATCAGCAGAAGATGGATAAAGAAAAAGCTGTCTTGGAGGAGGTCATTCCCCTTCAAACCAAGTGCCAGGCTGAGTATGAAGGGAATGTAGCGAGGGTCCACAGACTGGAAGCAAAACTCGTTCAGGCAAAGGAGTGGGCTTCTCAGTCATCGAAAGCTCTAGATGTGGTAAATGGCCGACTGGACATAGCTCAACAGAACTTGGTGCGTGCAGGAGCCGCCTGTGCTGGTTTTATTCTGGCTAGATTCTAACTGTCCCTCCTGAGCAATGATGAGGCACGATTGGAACGGGCCCGCGCTACCGTTTTAAGCTCCAGGACTGAGAAGATGGCCGCACTGGCGCAGCAGATTCGCGACCTAACCGCTCCCCCCAAATGATGTACCTTTTTGTTTGCTTCTCAATGTAATTTTGCTCTTTTTGGGAATAATAAAGAGGCTTTTATCTGACTTTGTGGACCCATTATTTTGGAATATAAATGACATGTTTGGGTGAAAGTGATATCAGAGGTAATATGGACGTGATATACTCTCGGTAAGCTTCAGCAGGACATATCTATTCAGAGGTTATATGGACATGATAGAATACGCTCCAACTAAAATTGTACACAAAACACTATCAGAGGTAATATGGACGTGATAGGTCTTGAAGTTCCAAATTAGTTAAACTATCTATTCAAAGGTTATATGGACATGATAGAATACGCTCCAACTAGTTTCGTTTTGGAAGTAGTTTTGTCAGAATAAGATCTTCACCATACTCCATTTGAGCAAATGAGGTTAAGCGTAGTACCTTTTCAGGAATTTGCCATTGATATGAGCCATTAACAAGTCTCCGTTAGGCTTGGCTAACCTGTAAGCGCCGTTTGAGAACGTCGTCTCGATCACTTAAGGGCATTCCCATTTGGGCTAGAATTTACCCTTACTCTTATTAGTAAGAATCATTGGCCTTCTCACAGCTAAAACTACCTCGCCAACTTTGAACACTCTTTCCTTTACTTTCTGATTAAAAGATCTGAAAATGCATGCCTGGTAGAACGCGATACGCTGTTGAGCTTAGAGGCATTTCTCGTCTAATCCTTCTAACTCTTGAAGCCTTAACAGTTCATTCTTTTCTTGAGTCAGCTCATTAGCCACTGCTATCCTGAGTGACAAAATTTGGACTTCGATGGGAAGAACTGCTTCACTCCCGTAAACCAATAAGAATGGGGTACAACCGGTCGGTGCCCGTACCGTTGTGCGGTATGCCCAAAGACATTCTCTTAGCTTCTCATTCCAATCCCTCTTGTTCGAAGAGACAAACTTTTTCAAGAGTTTGATAATGGTTTTATTGAAGGCAGCAGGATTATATGCCGTAGAGGACATATTTTGTATCCAATTTTTAACGCAAAATCGATGAAATGCTTGGCTGATAAAATGGGGCCCGTTGTCATAAATTATCCTTCGGGGTATCCCAAAGCGATAAATGACATGATGCTTAATGAAGTTGATCATATTAGATGTCTTTACCTCAGCAAGAGGGATCGCCTCTGCCCATTTGGAGAAATAATCTGTAATGGCCAGTATGAACCGGTGACCTCTGGAAGAAGACGGGTGAATAGGACCAATGATATCCATACCCCATGCTTCGAAAGGCCAGGAAGCAACCGTAGGATGTAGATGTTCAGAAGGTTGATGTATAAAGTCTGCATGAAACTGACAGGCTCTGCATTGTCTTGCATACTTTATTGCATCTGTGATCATAGTAGGCCAGTAATAGCCCATTCTTCTGATACGATCCTGTAGCTTAGGACCGGGTTGATGTGCTTCGCATACGCCGTCGTGAGCTTCACGGATAACCCGCTGTGCCTCGTGATCGGAGAGACATCTCAATAGCAGTCCGTCGTAGGTCCAGCGATATAGAGACTATGAAGACGCATCAAAATAGAAGCGTAATGATCGTCTTTTGACCGATACTGCATCTTTAGGGTCCTCCGGCAAGATTCCGTATGCCACGAAATCTATAAAGGGACTTTTCCAGTCTCTCTTGGGAGGATCTGTGTTTACAGCGCAGCTGCTCTCTATGTAAAAGTTATTTTTCACACAAAATAAATCTCCGTTAAGAAGGATCACCGAATTCTGCCTTCTTATAGAAATAGCTAAATCTGCAGCTAGACTGGCTAGGGCATCATCTTCCAGATTCTGAGATCGGGGCATATGTTCTAGGAAGAATCCTTTGAATGTCATGGCTATCTCTACCGTTGCTCGGTGATAGGGGATGAGGTCTGGATTTCGGACTTCATATATTCCTCTGACTTGATTGACGATTAGCAGAGAATCACCGAAAGCTTTCAGAGATTCGAAGCCCAATTCTTTAGCGACTTAGAGCCCGATTAGTAGAGTATTATACTCTGCCACATTATTAGAACATGGCTCGCTAAGAGAATATGCTCGGTAGATGACGAGTTTATCAGGTATAACCAGGACAATTCCTACTCCTGAAACCATGTTTCCCCTGGGACCAGTCCTGGAGGCACCATTGAAGAATAGTTGCCATGCATCACTTTTTATTGCGGAATTACATTCTGCAACTTCGTCGGGAATGTCCTCGTATAGTTTGGACGTCTCCGGGATCGGATGAGCAGCTAGGAAATCAGCTAACGCTTGGCCTTTGATGGACTTCTGAGGGACGTACACCATGTCATATGGTGTTAGTAACATCGCCCAAGTCGCGAGTCGGGAATTAAGAACACTTGGCTTGTTCATCAATACCCGAAGCGGATTTATCCTGGAGATGATGTGGATGGTTTGGCCTGTGACATAGTATCGCATTTTCTGGATAGCGAACATCAGAGCCAAGCATTCTTTTTCCACTGGATTGTACCGGTGTTCGGCTCCGAACATCATCCTGCTTAGGTAGTAGATAGCCTGTTCATGACCCATATCGTTCTTCTGTGCGAGAAGAGCTCCCAAAGAATGATCTATCGCTCGAACATACAGCAAAAATGGTCTTCCTATGACGGGAGGCACCAGAACTGGCGGACTGGTGAGGTAGCATTTGATATCATTAAACGCTTGCTGACAGGCTTCGTTCTATACGAAGGATACACCTTTCTTCATGAGACAAGAAAAAGGTTGACATCTCCCAGAGAGATTAGATATGAATCTCCGGATATAAGCCAGACGACCTTGAAATCCCCTGAGTTCCCTCAGATTACAGGGCGGTCACATTTCTAATATGGCCTTGACTTTATCAGGGTCCACTTGAATGCCTTTGGCGGTAATGACAAATCCCAGGAATTTGCCACTAGATATACCCAGAAAGGACTATGTATGATTTATTTTGAGTTGATGTTGGCGCATCAACTCAAATACTGTCTTCAAGTCTTGGATGTGATTATCCTTGAGGCCGCTTTTGACAGCTACATCGTCTATGTAACATTCCACTATTTTACATAAATGCTCATGGAATATGTTACTCATAGCCCGTTGGTACGTAGTCTCGGCATTCTTCAATCCGAATGGCATGATCGCATAGCAATATACCCCCAATGGTGTCCGAAAGGTAGTATGCTTCTCGTCTTCAGGATGCATCTTGATTTGATTGTATCCTAAAAATCCGTCCATGAAAGACATACGTTCAAAACCGCATGTATTGTCAATCATGACGTCTGTAATGGGAAGAGGAAACTCATCCTTAGGGCAGGCTGCATTCAGATCTTGGTAATCGATGCAAACACGCACTTTCCTATTTTTCTTTATGACCGGGACAACATTGGCGACCCAGTCAGGATGTTGTTCTTCCCGGATAAAACCGTAGGCTATCAACTCCTTGATTTCAGCTTCAATGGCGTCCATCATATCTGGGCAGAACCGACATTGGTGCTACTTTACCGGCTTCAAATTGGGTAATATATTGAGTTTATGAGTAGCCACCTTTGGATCAAGACCTGACATATCCTCATAATTCTACGCAAAGACGTCGATATATTCTTTTATTAGCTAGATAATTTCTTCCCTTGCTTCTTCAGAAAGATTATTACTGATAAATATCGACTTTGGCGAAAGTTTATCCCCAACATCGATTCAGATAACTTCATCTTCAGTGGGAGGTTCTCTCAGCTCGAACCGGAGTTCCCATTGTGTATCCATTTGTTGAGCCCAAGAGTCATTCTCAAACGGTTCAGATTCTTGCTCGTCTGCTTCGAAGGAATCTGTCACTACCGTATTCACTGATAATATTCGTTTGAGAGTATCAGATGAGTCGGATGGTGATGAGCCATTCTGAAAAGAGAAAAAGATATCCTCGTTTGACTCAGAAGTTGCAAGGGAGGTGGTATACCCTAACCCGAAATGAGTTCGTTGACAGTAGGGATCACCGTACAGCGGCATTCGTCTACCTTTTCCGTAGTTGATGCCCGGTTCCAGCTTCAAGTCATAACCCATACTTTGCATGATCTTCAAAGCTTGCAGGCTGTATCTGTGAACCTGCATTTTACCAACATCGTCGTCAAAAGAATCTTCTTGTACAGTCAGTTCGTTGCGCTTGCGGCCGAAGACTATTGAACGGTGACTGCTGCAAGTAGGCGGGACAATGAAGATAGAATCCTCATGTGGTCCATATATCGTGGTGACATTGGATGATGATGCTACTTCCCATATATATAGATGAAAGGAATCTATAGCTTCCAAGAATTTTTGTGCTATAGGTTCTATATCGTCATGGGGAGAGGATTCCTGATTCAAAATTTGAGCGTCAATATACTAGAAAAGAGGATCTTTATTATCATCCGAAACCACATTCTCGGTTGTATTTACATCAATCGGCTGCTTGCTGCGCCGAAGGTTGATGACCAAGGGTGGAGATTTCTGGTTCAAAGTGATCACTAGAGGATCACCTCCTCTTCCTGACCAGGTTTTGTTCAGGTGGATTGCCATAGGCTCCATGGCTTTTGGACGAGTGGTTTGCCCTTTCACCTTGATTGACAGAGGTTGCTTGGCAGAGGGTTCTTCTGGCTCCCGATGGGATTCCTTCTCTGCTTTGACTGACACCTCCTCTATGTAGTCTTGATTGTACAACATGGCGTCAGAGTAGTAGGATTCTACTCCTTTAAACGGGTTCAGGTCAGCAAACTCTGTTTGTACTATTTCTTAGGCATCTACATATTTAAAGCATTGATGTAGAGTCGAAGGAACGATGTTGTGGTCGTGGATCCAAGGTCTACCCAGCAGAATGTTGTAGGACACCTCTGAATCAATGACATAACATGTAGCCACTGATCTGAGGTCACCAATTTGGATCCTCAGACGAATTTTCCCCAACGGCTTACTTTTCCTGGCGTTGAAACCCACGATTGTAGTGGTGGTGTAAGCCAATTCGCTGGTAGGAATCCTCAGCGGTCTGAGCAGACTATGAGGAATGATGCTGATTGATGATCCCGGATCTATGTGAATCCTGTCGACCTCCATGGAACCGACGTACCCGGTGTAATAGAGGGGTCTATCATGCCTGTTATGCTTTAACAACATGTCATCTTGAGTGAAAGTGATATTCTGGACCACCTCCATCACATTGTGGCATTGAGGACATGCCATGGGTTCTTCGTTAGGGGACTTGAGCTGGGTCAAGTATGCATCCGCCTGCATTAATGCTTCACTCAGGACTTGACGAGTGTCTTGAGAGAGCCTGAGTAGTTCGAAGATGGACAGCCTGGCTGGTGTATTGGCCAATTGGGCCAGGATATCGAAGTTGTATGGCTTCTCTAATCCTTTGTTTTGAATGTTTTTCAAAGATTTATTGAAGCGCACTTCTTTTTGCTTTCCTTTGTCCGCCGAAGTTGGTCTCAAAGGACCGGCCTCTGGTATAGCGGGTTCCGGTTCTGAAGGCTTGGCAGCTGAAGCGTCTGTCGATGCATCTTCCTAACTCGCTCTATAGTCCTTGAGGTAAGCTTTCCCTGAATGGGTTCCAGTAGCCAAGACCTTGTCTTCTGATGCCGAGTGCATCGTAACCATGTGACATGGTTTACGCTTCGAGTCCTTCTTAGACTTAGCCTTAGCAGCTTGAGTTTCTTTCTCGATTTTCGATACCAGATCTGGATGAACCCATATGATCTTGCCTCGCTGGGTAGTTAGGGATACTAGGTCATGATTTTGACCTTTAGCTGGAGGGAGATTAACGATGTTCATCGTTGTCTAGAAAATAGGTGTAACACCGTCCGGGACTTCTTGGGGAGGCAGATTGCCAAATTGCAGAGAGATCATGTTGGTTGTGACCATTTTCTCGTTGTTGTACAGAGTGATGGCCTTAGCATCGATCAGCTCCTGGATCTTCCTCTTCAGTACATAACACGCTTTTGTAGGGTGGTGTATGTATCTATGGAAGATGCAGTACTTGAGGTTATTAGTACTGCCGACTTCGTTAGGCCACTTCTCCTCAGGAAGGGTAATCTTGCTGCTTTTGACGAGACACTCGAATATGCTCAGAATATTGTCGTTGTCGAAAGAGTATACTTAAATGGGCCTGGAAGTCCCAGGTTTCGTCTGCGTGGTTGCCGCAGTCTTTTGCCTGGACGTATTGATCGCCAGAGCTTCTTTTCCTTTGGAACCACGAGGATGGTCGCTGTTGGAGGATGACCTCTTGTCTTTTTTAGAAGCAGAGATCATGATGCCATTATCACGCGCCTTCTGACTGTTGTCCTCAGCGGCTACCGCTGAGACGATGAACGAGGGCCAATCATGGAACTGATATGGTCCTGTGAACACCGAGATCATGGGAAGAAGGTTCTTCCTGCAAATGTCCACCAATGCCGAGTCTGGAACTCCGGGAGGCATTTGCAAAGTGGCTTGACGAAAACGTTCGATGAAAGTGCGAACGTCCTCTTTTTCCTTCTGCTTCACTTCGATGAGAGAGGACATAGACATGTCCATCCCTCCCTCGTAGAATCGTATGAAGAATAGAGCTTTGAAGTCTTCAAAGGAAGTAATGCAGTTGTCCGCCAGGCTACGGAACCATTGATAAGCCACTCCCGAGAGACAGCCCTTGAACACCCGATTGAGGAGGGCGTCATTCCCTTGTAATAACATCGTCATCATACTGAAGTAGTTCATGTACTAACTCAGTGATATTTTTTCCTCGAACAAAGCCATAGTCTGTGGTTTGTATTTAGGAGGGAAAGGGGCCTCTTCCCAGATGGCCTGGTAAGGCTGGTTGATTCCTAATTTCTTGAGCTGATCTTTGTGCTTCAAGGCATCAAATTGGGCTTTCAACTCCCGTACTGCCTGCATCGGATTTTCAGCCGGTAGCGGGACCACGGAGTGGTGAGGAATCGGTTGTATCGCGACTCCAACTGGAGGTAATACATTCTCCGAGTGAGGAAGCGGAAGAACTGCTGACTCCTGATCTAGAGCAGGCTCTTGGATCGCGTTGGATAGTGGTAAGTCCACCCCTACACGTATTTGAGTTGGAGGGACTGATGCTTGAGCCATAGCAGCTGTGTGTTGAGTCAGCATCATCTGGTGCATGTTCTCCATCATGGATTGCATCTCTTTCAGAGATGTCTCTAGTACAGTAATGCGTTGCTCAGCACTCCCCGACGGGGAAGCTTTCTCCCGTTCATCTCCAATGGCATAAACTTCCATCTCCCTGGGTGTCATTGAAGGATTAGTATAGGTCTCTGTAGAAGTTGACTCTATACTTTCAGCATCTGATTTGGGAGACTTGCGACCCCCAGCGTCGAAATCAGAAGAGTACGAAGCCGGTTGTCGTGACCTCGAACGGATATTTTGGAACACCCCAGCTTCAGTGTTCCTAAGGAGATTGTTGAATCTCCTTCGGCTCGGAGTTCTAGAGGGATGACGTCTTGAGTTCGATCTTCCTCTAGGTATGTGTGAAGCCATGTTTACTGATGCATGTGTGGGCTCTTCTTTCTGGAAAGACGGAGAGTAGCTCAATCGGTCAAAAACTGACCGTTTTGCTTCAGAACAGCAATAATTAACTACAATCCTATGACTATTACAATAGTGCTCCCTAGGAGGCTTAATGGACATGCTGGAAGATCCCTTATCTTTGTGTTTCTGGATCAGATACTCAAGCAGGTCAGGAGGGTTTACAGAAGAAGAAGAAGAAGATGGCTTGTTCCTTCTGTTCACATCAGTGGGCATGCAGATGTTGGGAACCATAGTTCTCCCTGTGCCACCCGTATACAACAGGTTGGCCATCTGTGTAGCGGATAATCCCCGAGGAGTTTGTCTTTCCGCAAACTGAGCTTGCTTTACGCTGAGGGGCCTCACCTGGCATAAATTGGAGCTCTATTCAGGCTGGCATAAAGCCGGGGAGGTCCTCAGTCGGCCATCAGCTTCTCGCATAATCCGGAGGGCGGGCAGATTCTTCCCTTGCTGGCATAAAGGCCGAGAAGTTGAGCAGTCCGCCACTTGCTTTCCCTTGCGTAGATTGCAGGGATCATCTATTTTTTTGCGGAGGGCAGATGCATTTTTACACACGGAGCACCTTTAGAATTTCTGATTTGGCGTTGGATTTTACGCGCAGAGCGCGGAGTAGACTTCTGGACTAGCACTGAGGCATGGTCCGAAGTTTTGTCTGCCACGTCATGGACGGCAGACAGAGTTTTACGCGCAGAGCGCGAAGTAGACTTCTGGACTAGCACTGAGGCATTGTCCGAAGTTTTGTCTGCCACGTCACAGATGGGAGACAGAGTTTTATGCGCAGAGCGTGGAGTAGACTTCTGGACTAGCGCTGAGCCATTATCCAAAGTTTTGTCTGCCACGTCACAGACGGAAGACAGAGTTTTACGCGTAGAGCGCAAAGGTTGTGCAGCTACAGCCTGGCTGTTCGGAGAGATCGGAGAGTCGACAGGAATGGTAAGGGATGTCCTCAGTATCCAGACCTTACGCAGCTTCCTGTTGTCTTGAACAGAGAGAGAGTGAGAGCTACCCCCTGCTCGAAGCATATCTTCGTAGGCACACTGGTCGAACTGGATGACCAGGGTCTTCTTCGCGGATCCCACGAATACCGCATCGTGTTGAGCAATATCTTTCTCGTCAAAAGAGAAAGACGTCCCCAGCAGAGTCGCCATCTTGTGTTTGATAATAAACGAAAGAAATAGGACAAGGTTTATACGAAACCCGCTCTTTGGTTCACAAACAAGAAGTACAATTAATCCTATACGAGGATGTCAAGTATAATTTTTAATCTAGGTAAATATTGCTATAGGAGTCTGATCTGTAGTCGATCACTTTGTCCCTTGGACCACACGATGATGAAGAAGTGCCGTAGAAGACAGAAAGCAGCTTCGAAGGTTGCAAAAGAGAGTGGACGCTCGATGCCAAAGTCATCGATCACTACTCTTTGCCTGAGCTCTGGATTCTTCTCTCAAAGACTCTTCGACTCTTAGCCTTGGTTTTGACTCTCGGTTTTTTGACCTTGTTCTTCCCCTACTTAATTCTTCGACCTTGGACCTCTGTTGATAGAGGTCTCTATTTATAGGATTTTAGTGATAGTGACCATCCAGTCGATGTAAAAGCTGGATAGTGGAAAGTATAGCACCTTTTACGCGATGGTTACAATAACCGTTTCTTACGTATAAATGATCTCCTGAATGAGCGTGTGACGCGTGTCCCATTAAGAGACAATGCGTATAACTACTGCGAAGATCATGACATAAAAGCCACGTAGGTAGTTATCCCCAGCGTAGAAGAGGTTGGCATAGAAGCCAATAACTGTCACCCTAGCGTAGAAGCCAAATAGTCATCAAACTAGCGTAGAAGCCGAGTAGGCATAGAAGCCGAGTAGGCATAGAAGCTGAATAGGCGTAGGAGCCTGATGCTGCGTAGATAGGTAGCTAGCGTAGAAGATAGCTGATCCCCCTTCCTTGATTAAGGCCTTAAGCGAATTCGGTACCAAATAGCCTTAATATGCACCAAATACAAATGTAGCCTGAGCTGGCGTATTGTGTAAAAGCGATGATGTGGACGTTTTAGCCGAAATTATGGCTTTTGGTGATATAATCAAATCTCTTGCATTAAATGCAAAGATCTGCCCCCATCTTGCGTAATAAATGCAGAGGCGTGTCCCGAAGATCTGCCATCCTTCCGCACATTAAATGCAGAGGCGTGTCTCGAATATCTGCCATCCTTCTGCGCATTAAATGCAGAGACGTGCCTCGAGCCCTGTACAAAGAGCAACTTTTGATGTGGCATCCTGTTTATCTTCTGTGGAGCGTAAACAACTCACATCTTCCTGTGTAAAACTAGGCAGCGTATTCCCTTGTATGCGTAAAAGCGATTTACGCCAAGGAAATGTCACTAAACGACAGTCTGGGTCGTTGTGCCGCGCCATCATTATAGCCGTCATCTGGGTAGTCGTGTAGTACTCTTTGTCAGGAGTCAGACGTCAGGTTCACTGCAAGATTTGACAGGTTTATTTCGGGGAATACGAAGCATTTCTCGTACACTTCAATGCTGCATTAAAGCGGATGAGTTTTACCCCATAAAGGCGATATAGCACCCCTTTTTATGCTGAAGCAGCCTGGACATACTGTATTACGCGGATAGTCCTTGAGCTTATATTTTACGCTGTACTTAGCAAAAAAGCTCTGTTGTATGCCGATGGCTCCGAAGTCATATTTTATGCTGCCTAGCACCAAAATGCTGCGTATAGCTATTCAGGGTATTTTTTATGCTTCTACAGTCCCTTGTTAAGATTCTTGTGTCCTTATCCTTTAGGGACACTCAGCCTGTTCCTCCTTCTGAAGTCTCTGTTATACCCATATCGGATCCAGTAACAGGCCAGAATTGGACCCTGCCACAGAGTTAGGTACCAGTACCATCCCGTCACCCGTTTGCAACTCAAATTTTTTCTGTCCAGTTAGTTCCTTCAGCAGAGCCAGCCTTAACAATTTTCTCAGTTCTACCTGTACAGCCGGCATAGTTTGACCCGAGTGTCCTTCTCGCGATAATAAAAGACATGATGGAGTCCCAGCAGAAGCACAACCGTACTATCCAACAGAGTCTTCAGACATTTTTAGAACTCAACAAGCATAGTTTGCAAGGACATGAGTATAGATTCAAGGAGACCACATTAACAACTGAGGGTCTTAAGAGGAGTCGTGTACCTACGTCAGGCTTTTTATTTCAGTATCCCATGCCAGTATCAGCTTACAGTTATTCGTATCATTACTCGGAGGCTCCAGTCGTATGTTTCTTCTGTGGGAAGGCAGGACACACCAATGTGACATATCGGAGGGCTAATCATCTATGTCTTCTATGTGGTGCACCTAATTATATGATTGCTTCCTGACCACGACTATCACCTGGACGACAAGCAGTACCCGGTCCTCGATACTAGAATATCATCCACAATAGCACCCGACAGAACCAGAATGATGTACCTATTGTGGGAAGATGGAGCATTTTAGACCAGATTATTGGGAGGCAAATGGGCGATGTTCTCATTGTTCAGCTATAGGTCATAAAGTTAGAAATTGCCCAAAATTGTTACCTTAAGAACGACCAGCTATGCCCGGCATGCCATCTCAGAAATATTAGTTACCTCGATTATCAAAACCTGTAGTGGTAGACCAAGATGATAGAATACTAATATTACAGCCGTTGGCGCAACAACCTTTACTATCTTGAGCTTAGAGGGTCAGGCAGTGGAGAGCAGAGTTGTACGCATATTTTCAGGGGAAGTTTCAATATCCCATCTAGTATGAGGGTAGTACCTCAAGAGTTGCAGGTAGCATCTTCATGATTTTATCTCAGATGTGTTATTTTTTGTCACCCCCATATTTCAGATAAGGGGTAATTTCGTCTTTTCATAATTAATGTGTAAATGATTGCATGATATTTAATTAATTTCTGTGATTTTATTTGATTATTGCACTTTATCGTTGCTTCGATAATTAGAGCACTACACTAGCCATTGTCTTCCAATAGATTTCACACCCTTGTCCTAGACATGCCAGACTGTTATTTTGATCCTTGTGTGACTCATAACCATGTCTTGTTATACTTCATTTTAGTCGCACAATATTCGTCGCAAACGACTATTGTTTAATTCTATATAAATCAAACCTTGTATCCTTGTGAATTCTAATCGAAATTAGAGACACAATCTCGACCCATTTTGAGCAACCCAAATTAGGGTAATATTCTATTCTGAGTCTACTTTATTCATGACACTTGTTGTCACTACCACGTTCCGAAAACAGGGGTATTTTCGACTTTTTACAATATTTAATATTATGGTATTTATAATTAATTAATTGCCTGATAGTATATTTGATTTAAATGATTATGTGTGATGTGTAATTAAATATAGTATTAGATACAGTGTTAATTTATTTTGAGCTAGCAGACTTGACCTAGAAGCCCGGTAGATGAACACCTGTCCAAATTATGGAATTTTGTATTTAATTGTTTTATCTAGAATTTAATTCTTGGAGTTTGTAATTAATTATCGTATTTTATTTCATTATTGCGCATTGCCTTTACTTCGATATTTGGAGCACTACCCTGACTTTTGTCTTCCAACAAATTTCACAATCTTGCCCTAGACATGCCCGCCTTCAATTCTGCTATATTTTTTGCTCATAATTATGCTCTCTGTGCATTTTTCTAGCCGCACAAAAATCGTCGCGGACGTTATTTAAAAAAATCCCTATTTTGCATCGTGGTGCGTTCCAATCGAAAATTGGAGGCCATCTTGACCTATTTTTCGTGCGGCCCAATTTAGGGTAATATTCTGTTCTGAGTCTTCTTCAATATTGGTATTGATGACCTGACCTGATTTTGGTCCCATGTACTCCTAATTAATTTTAGAACACAACTTGCATTTAATTCTAATTAATTTGAGGATACTATTTTAACCGATTCTGAAATCCTAAATTAATTCCAGCGCCCTGCTATTTGAGCCCATACCGATCATACAGCGCCCCCTGACCCTACAAAACACCGGACACCGAATCGCCCGTCAAATTTTCGTCATTTTATGTGTTTGTGCAATTTCCCGAATTTAAGGGGCTAAGTTGCAATTATTCAATTGTAGGTGCCAACACCTAATTATTTTAACCAATGAGGGAGCCTATTAATTTTTAATTAAAAACCCTCACCCCTACATGAATTAATTTCCTTCATGAACCATCATAGCCACTCAATTAAAGTGGGTACATCACCACCCTACATCCACATCTCACCCTCCCTATTTAATGTCCTGTCAAGCCCTAATCCCCAAAAAAAAATTTCAACCTAGGAATCCCCCCAAGCCTCAACCGTAGCCTCCTCCTTTTTCTCTACATTTTCATTCATTCTTCTTCTCCTTCTTCCTTTCTCTTCTTCTTTTCTTCTTCTTCTTCTTCCTTCTCCTTCTTCTTTGATTCTTATTTTTGAATTCAAATAGTAGACAAAGGGGGGGAACACTGTGCATTTCCCCCCTACTGCTACTTCGGCTGCTACTGTTGCACTCCGGCCCGGCGAGATCCCCTCCCGCCTGCTGTTGCACTCCGGCCCGGCGAGATCTCCTCCCACCACCTGCCGACTACACCAAACTCTCCTCCGGCCGGCGGCCAACCCCATTCCCGCTGCTCGTGCTCCTCCTTCCATCTCCATCTTCTCCTCCCATCATCTTCTACCATCATCACCCATTCCATCAGCCACTCCCCACCAAGCCAAGCCCGATCCTCCGGCAGCCATCAGTCCGGCGGCCGACCCGCTGTGAGCCCGACTCTCTCCGTTCCCGGCGGCCAACTTCCCACCCGGCCATTGCTCCGGTCAGCCAAGTCCCGATCCGGCGGAGCCGACTACTCCTCCTCCTTGTTCTTCCACCCGCTGTGCTCCGGCGGTCCATAGCTGTTCCTCCGACGGCCTGCTCACCTCTTCCGGCCGCTGCTGTTCTCCCTCGACTCGGTAGGCGGCAGTCCTCCCACTGTGCGCTGCCCCCGGCCAAGGCCCCGACCCGCTGCTCTTCCATCTCCATCTCCTCCACCATTAGAGCCACCACATACCACCACCACCCTACGGCTCACCCTGAGGTCGACGGTCAACAACTTCCACCGGTAGTCATCCCTCCTGGGCTACGTCTGCAGGAGGAAGCTCCCCTGGCTGCTTCCGTTTCCACGGCTAGGAAGGCTCCGGCAGCAACCGGAGTTTCAGCCACCACCTCCGACGTGGCTATCTCCCATCTCCAACCTTCTCAGGTCAACTTCCCAGCTCTTCCGACTTTGGCCAACTCTCCGGCGGGAACAGGGACAGTTTCTCCCACGAATTCTTTTGCTGACATGGTGAGATTGAGCAGAACCAACCCGGTGAGTTCCTCTCCTTTCCCTCTTCCCTCCTTCTTCATATGTATACGTATTAATATGTATTTTAGTGTGTATGTTTATGAGTATAAATGCGTATTTATATAAGTATGTGTATACGTATAAGTGTGTGTAGATGTGTAAATACGTATACATGTTAGTGTATACATATGTATGAACACATATTTTGTGTATGGCATACGTGTATAGGTGTTCGTGCATTGTATAGGTATATGTATATCTAATATAACTGGTATACATAAATACGTATATATAGTATATTTAATCTATTGGTATGTATATATATATATATATATATTGGTTTATTTTTATATAATATGTAATTAATAAAAAGTATAATTTGTGTATTAATATTTACATTAGTGAATGGTATACATATGTACTTAATATATTTTCAAATATGTATAATTAGTATAAATGTATATATATATATATATATATATCTTGTACATACAATTAATGTATTGTATATGTATTTAATGTGATGTACTAGTATGAGTATATATTTTAATAATAACCTTGACAATATATATATATATATATATATTTTTAAAATGTATTTTAGCATATGTATGAGTATACATATAATGTTCAACTAGTATAAATCAAATAGGTATTTTTAAAAGGCATATATATATTGTAAATACATTTGATTGGTATATGTGTAATTTCACAACCTCAAACCAGTATATATGTATGTATATATGTATACAGATTATATGATAGTATATATGGTAAATATATTAGCATATATTAATTGTATTTTTGGAATTTAGTACATATAGTAAATTCTATTTTTGGGTTATATTCATATGCATATATACCTTGTGTAAAGTAAGTCCTAGTGGATTTATACAATTAAATATACAGTATTATTTTTATACAAGTATTAGCTTTATTTAAGCCTATAAATACATATCTAGTTTCATACCAAATGAATAATATGTATATGTGTAAATTTATAAAGGTATCTTTTAATTATAATTTAATAGTATTAATGTGTGTGATATATATATAGATATATATATTGGTCTATCTACTAGATGACCCTAGTTGACTAGTGCCATACCTGGCAAAGTCCCTGAGTTCATGTATTTGTGATGTGTTAGTGTAGCACCTGATGCAAATGTTGTATTTGATATATTTTAGGACTGTTGGTTCCTCCAGACGATACTCTGGGACAGGACATTGGTTTTACCAGCTAAGGACCCAAGGCGAGTACATTCTCTGATTAGTTTCTAATTTATGATATCTCCTATGTTCACTGTATCTAGTGTAAATATCCATGATCTTGACACGATGGTTACACGGATTGGTATACACGGATCTCGTCATGAGATGTTATTCCTTATTCATGGTGTAACTTGTACAAGACTTGTTTCCTTGATATCTTGTGCATGTACAGACACTGATTCCCGGGGAGATTTGCTACCTTCCTAGGGAATCCCGTGCCATAGCGTACCATGATTGGATCTACTATACCAGTCGGGGGGTTTGGGGAGTACTTTAGTGTAGATATGTGATCATACCCAACTTTATATGCACCATAGCTCACCCCACATCTCACGTCGGGTGCGGCCTGACCATTTACATGCCTCCTCACTGTTACATCGGTTAGCCCTACTAACCCATGTAATGAGTTTACATGCCTCCTCACTGTTACATCGGTTAGCCCTACTAACCCATGTAATGAGTTTACTAGTCCCAAGCCGATCACATGTTAAAGCTAGTACTCACACACTTAGTCATAGGTTTCTTGCTCATTGACATATTGTTTTCCTTCCTGCACTTACTTACAGTATTTCCAGTATATTTCTTTTCTTGTACATTCTCGTACCTATACATGCATCTGGTATGTTTCCATCTAGAACTGCTACATAGTTTATGTCATTTATATAGAACTGCTATTTAGAGATGTACTTTGCTCCTTCCTGACTGGAAATATTTTTCCAGACTGTGACCTTAGTAGACTGGCTCGGGCATACTTGGGGATTGGAAGTAATGATTGCAGGTATGATTATTGTGTCATTAGACTTGTGTTGTATTCTTTTATTTCTTCATTTCCTATCGTGCTGTAGTTGTGATTGAGTATTTCTAGATTTATTTTATGTTATCCACGTCTCCTTATGGAGTTGGATACTAGCGTGAGATTGTTTAGATAGTACTTGACCTAGACAGCGTTCTACCGCCGATGCTGCGGCGTAGGCTGGACGTACCCACGCTCTCGTGCCCCTAAACCGGGTGCGGGTCGTGACACGTTTTAGTGGTGGCCCATGCAGGTCAGACTTCGCAAGTTGTGCGATGTTGTGGTAGTGCGACGTCATAGTTGTACTACTACGTGCCTGCTATTGAATATAGGACATAGGATGCTAGGATGAGAGAGGATACTCAATCACAAATTCTTGAAAGATTTCCTGGGATGACCCCATGAGAATCTTATTTTCAATTTAAATCTTTCCTTGTTTCCGTCCGCTCTCGCTTGTTGTTACTGAACTTGATTCTTGTTGAGCAGTTATTAAATTAAATTCTTGGTATCATTGTTGGGTTGATTTCAAATTGAGATGAATTTTTCCGGACTAGAATTTATGGTATCATCTGATGACATATATTGATGAGGACAGTGAGAAAGGTAAAACGTCTACTTTGGTTATGGAACCTAGAGTTTATCGCAGCCATATTAGCTGTCGTGACGAGAACGTAGGAACCTAACTTGGATGTACATACTTTAGTTATGAGATTTAGAGTTTCTCGCAGCCATACCGGTTGGCGTGGCGAGGATTCTAGATGACATGATTATAGGGTTGCATACCTTAGTTACGGAACCTGTCGTTATCGCATCTATGCTTACTGGCGTGGCGAGGATTCTGAGTGTCATGATTTCGGATAGACGTGTATGATTATCAGGTTGTATCTTAAATTGGTTCTTGAAATATCATCTCAAGACTTGTCTATTTCTGTTATTCCAGGACTTTGTTCCACCGCTTCTTTCTTTACTAGCGGTAAAGATACCTTCTGTCCTCAATTCAGTCTTTGAGCTCCTATTCCTTGAGGATTTCTTGTTAAGTATGATAATTAGTGGCTTGTAATTTTGTCTATATTTTGTATTAGTGTTGACTGTGTTGTTAGTGAGTTGTAAGTGTTTCTTAGTTGGACATGTGAGCAGTAGGCTTTAATCCAGAGTTAGCCCTTAGCATAGTACCTTGTACCAATAGTTCTAGGATAAGTGTCATTATAGTACTATAAGTAGAAGGAGAGTATAGAGTATCAGTGATATTTCAAGAGTTAGTATTAGAGCCCATTTACCCGTCCTAGATAATCATGATTATGTAATTGAGTGATCTATGTAAACAAGTAAGTATCGAGGAAATTGTATTGAAGATTAATGGAGCATAACGTCCAATCTGATGATTGATATCGGGCGTGTTGAAGGTAAAGAAATTTATATGCATAAGGAGTTAATGAGGTGTCATGAGTAGAGAAATATCGGAATAGGTAATGAAGATGGTGAAGCGTATCACGGATTAGTTTAATAGGCTTTAAAGGATTAAAGGAAATACCTATATGTCACGACCCGCACCCAGAATTTGGGCATGAGTCGTGGGTACGTCCAGCCTACGCCGCAGCATCGGCGGTAGAACGCTGTCTAGGTCACAAATATAGTATCCTGTCAATAGTCTCAACTCCGTACGGAGGACAATGATAAATAAATCACATTTCTATAATATACTCAATCACAACTATAAACATAATGGTACGATGAGAATTGAAAAGAGTTCTATTTAAAACCAACCACAATAAGTCTAACTCAAATCCTGGTCCAAATGACCTCACAAAGTCACAATTAAAAATAAATACATCTCAGTCTCAGTCTCAGTCTAAAATAGTAAATGTAGAAAAGTAATCTAAACATGGGCAGGCATGTTCTCCTCTAAGATAGGCACCTCCTCTGGGATTTCTGGGGTGAAATCCTCCTCTATTCCTGGACCGTAATGAGTAGGGCAAAAGTCCTCCAGGTCCTCTGAAAAATGTTGGTTATCCAGTCAGGATTGGAGCGAAGCACAAGCACTAACAGCAGTTTCATTAATTGACAAAATCTATAAACAGTGTAAAAGATACAAGATGGAAATAAAAGCTGAACATGTGAAGTACTGGAGAAATAAAATAGACAAAAGAGCATCTAGCAATGAGCAATAAATAGTAAATGCTAGAACAGGTAAATCTGAATAAAGATAAAACATCTAACTAAGTGTTTGAAATATCAGTTTATTATGTGATCGGCTTGGGACTAGATCAGGCTGGTTATATATGATTAGCTATGATTCTTGAAGGTCAGGCTAACCATATGGTTAGCTATGATGCATGATAATGGTCAGGCTAATCATATATAACAGCTATGAGGCATGATGATGGTCAGGCCGCACCCGACGTGAGATGTGGGGTGAGCTATGATGCATGGTAAGGGTGGATATGATCACATAATCTACTAATAGTTCCCCATCCCCCCAGCTAGCACGATGGATTCCAATCACGACTCCTCATGATGGGGATCTAGGGTGCTAACCCGTGTATCCATAGTGTCGGAATCAAGTATGTAATACACTACAATTTATAGAAGTAATCAACCATGAAAACTGTCAGAGAATGTACTCGCCTGTGGTCCTGAGCAAAATGTGAGGATCGAGGTCCAAAATGGAATCACAAAGACCTATAAATAAGATAATACTGTTAAAATGATGTTTGGAATATTGAAAGAGATTAGCTAACTTGAAATGAGGGTGTTAGGCCATTTCTAGGTCTACACTAGGTTTACTGAGTCAACTCTAGGTTTTTGGTCAAAACTGGTTAATTACTAGGCTTATACTAACTAATACTTAGTTAATAAGGCAACACTAGGTGCAACTAATATGTATAACTCATATATACATATTGGTATCAAGTATACAACTTAATTTGAATCTTACTTAACTATAAACTAATACTTAACTTAACTGATGCTAACTACTAACTCAAACACATACTGCCACTCAATACCACATAGGTTCACTCACACAGACATTTAGATACACTGGCACCTAGATACACATAACTAAAACTCATATGCACAGGGCCCTAACACACCTATACTGAACTGAACTACCCTTCACACACTCACAAATGCACAGGCACTCATCTCACACACAGGTTTAACACACTGATACAAGGCTCTAACACTCCAATGCACATACTGTATTCTCACACCCACATTACTAAGACACACAGCAGACAACCCTACACACTAGATGTACACTGCACATATAGGATTCTACCTCACCAACTCATACACACATATCCTCACCTAATCTAATACACCTAAACACAGGCACTTCACCAACACAGCCTACACATAACACACATATGAATATCTGCACAGTTACACCTCAAGTTATCATCTATACACAGGTATTTTCCTAATTGAGACATAGGTTTTGGTTCACTGTTCTCTTTCCCCCCTCTCTCAGATTTTACTCCCTCACACAACATAACCCAGTAATACACTGCACCCAGTATTAACACACAGTTATTGGTACACAGTGTACAAGGATAAGGTAGCCACAGTTCAGTTTGGACTGATACTGTGTACTCCCTCACTGCTGAAACATTGAAATGCTGATACACAGACCTTTCAATTCATGATACACATAACAACACTGCATTCCCATACACAGGCAACTGCTATTGATATATATACTACCCAGGTAGACACAGGTTTGATTCTCAAAAACAGGGACACATACACACAGGATAGATCTGACTGATACACATAGGTATCTGACACAGTATTCTGTACACACACAGAAATTAATCTAAAACTGACACTGATGTATATTAACACACCTACAAATCCTATTGATATATATAACCCTCACTAATACCAACTGCTCCTACAACCCAAATTCAAAACCCCAAAACTCACAGCACACACACAGAATACTATCCCCCTCAAACCCGAGTACACAAGGAACCCAGACACAGTATTCTGCTCGAGTTATCCCCCACACATATATATATATGCACAGCCACTTAACTGGACAGGAATACACACAGCTACACAACTGAATCTGCACACAGAAAAAATAACAGTTCTGAACTCAATACATCACCCCCCCCCCTCATCTCAGATACTCAACTGCCCGACTGCACCCTGTTCTTCCCCAAACCTAATGTACAGATGAAAGCCCCCCTCTACAACACACAATACATATCTATACATATAGATTCATACATCAATACACAGAATTTAGAATACCTAGATAAGTAAACCCAAAAATCGAATTTATATCTACATGAAATGGGGAAAAATCTGTCTACAAACCAAATCTAGGGTTAGGGTTCTTAATAATTGGGGAAAACCCCATGTGGGTCACCAAAACCTAACCCAAAGCCCTAGAATCGAATTACACAGCAAAGGGGGTTCCCTAATGGCCATTATCATCTTGTACACAGAATTAAATGAAGAAAATTAGGGTTCTCACCTGCAGGGAAGGTTTCTTCAACGAGGCTCTTCTTCTCTTGCTTTGAAGGAGGAGAAAATGGAAGCCCTAGGTTGAATCTCGAAAATGGGGTGGAGGATTGGTTTTCTCTGGTGGAGGCTAGGGTTTTCCTCTTCTACATGAAGAATGAGAGGGTTCCTCTTATATATTAAGGCCCAGTTAGGGTTTCTAGTGTATAGCCTAGGTTTAACCCCTAGATTAGGTCATGTAGAACCTAATTAACTAAGGTTTAGCCAGTCTAGGGTTTTGAGGGTTCACCCTAATTTTTAAATTCTAGGGTTTTGCTAGAATAGGGTTTTCTAACTAGGGTTTACCCATTAGGGTTGTCCTAATGGATTTCTAGGGTTAGACCTAAAACTAAATATTATTAACAATATATAATAGTTATAAAACTCAGCAATTAATTTAATACATAATTATTTAAAATAGTTAAATTACAGGAATACCCTTATATGAAAAAGTGGTAGTGACAAGTCTACCCTCCTAAAAGAAATTTCGTCCTCGAAATTGGACTGAACTACAACAAGGATGAAACCAGAAAAGGAAATATACCTCAAGTCTGGAAGAGATACGGGTATTGCTCGCGCATTTCGTCTTCTCTCTCCCAGGTCGACTCCCCTGGAGAGTGATGTCTCCATGCAACACGAACCAAAGGGATGGTTTGGTTCCGCAACACCTTCTCTCTGCGGTCCAAGATCTCTACGGGCTGCTCAGGGTAGCTGAGCGTCGGACCAACCTCAATCTCCGAGTGATCAAGTACGTGACTAGGGTCGGCCACGTACCGTCTCAGCTGCGACACATGGAACACATTATGCACTCCCTCCAATGCAGGCGGCAAATCCAGTCTATATGCCACTGTACCTACCCTCGCCAGAATACCGAAGGGTCCGATGTAGCGTGGGCTAAGCTTCCCGCCTCTGCCAAAACGAATCGTTCCACGCGTCGAAGAAATCCGTAGGAATACTAGATCGCCAACCTAAAACAAAACAGTCTCAACACGCAGTCTAAACAAACAAACAAACACAACCAGAAAACAACAATCTATACCTGAAACTCAAGGGGTCTACGGTGGCTGTCGGCCCAATGCCGCTGTCTGTCCTGCGCCACTCGCAGTCTGTCTCTGATGAGTTTCACCTTTTCCGCTGCATCCACGACCATTTCTGGTCCTAGCAAGGCTCTCTCTCCAACGTCGTCCCACGATAGCGGTGTACGACACCTCCGTCCATAAAGAGCCTCAAACGGTGACATCTCGATGCTGGCCTGGTAGCTGTTGTTGTAGGCGAACTCTACCAGGTGCAGATGATCCTCCCAAGAACCTCCGAGATCTAGAACGCAAGTGCGTAGCATATCCTCGAGAGTCTGAATAGTCCTCTCAGACTGCCCGTCTGTCTGGGGGTGATATGCGGTACTGAACTTGAGCTGAGTGCCCAAGCTAGCCTGCAGACTCCTCCAGAAGTGGGAAGTGAAACGACTATCCCGATCTGAGACGATGCTCACAGGAACTCCATGAAGCCTAACAATCTGTCGCACGTACATCTCTGCTAGCTTCTCTGTCGACGTGCCCACCTTGAAAGGTAAGAAATGGGCTGATTTGGTCAACCTGTCCACGATGACCCAAATCGCGTCCTTCCCTCCTGGAGAACGTGGAAGCCCTGAAACGAAATCCATGGTCACGTGCTCCCATTTCCATTCTGGAATCGGTAAAGGTTGAAGCAAACCTCCTGGCCTCTGCCGGTCTGCCTTTACCTGCTGGCACACTAGACACCGAGATACGAAGCGTGCTACCTCGCGCTTCATTCCATACCACCATACGTGCTCTCTCAAGTCTCGATACATCTTGTTGGCACCGGGATGCATCGAGTACTGAGAGCGGTGTGCCTCCTGCAAAACCTCCTCACGCAGCTCCCCGCTAGGCACACATATCCTCGTGCCGTGCCGTAGAGAACCGTCATCTGCGATAGTGAAGTCATCCGACAATCCCATCTGAACCTGTGCTCTGATACTCCTCAGAGTCTCATCATCGTACTGCGCAGCTCTGATCCTGTCCATCAGTTCGGACTGTATCTGCAGTCCCCACATCTGAATCTCGGCACCGGGAACTAACACTTCAATCTCCAAGCTCTCCAAATCAGCCAACAAATGCCTGTCTGTCGTCAAGTACATAGCCATCGGATACCTGCTCAAGGCATCGGCGACTACGTTGGCCTTCCCTGGATGGTACTGCAATGAGATGTCAAAGTCCTTCATCAACTCTAACCACCTCCTCTGCCTCATGTTCAGCTCCTTCTGTGTGAATACGTACTTCAAGCTCTTGTGGTCTGTGAAGATTTCCACACGCTCTCCGTACAGGTAATGTTTCCACAGCTTTAGAGCGAAGATAACTGCCGCCAACTCTAAGTCGTGGGTGGGATAATTCTTTTCATGAGGGCGTAACTGCCTGGAAGCATAGGCAATTACCTTCCCGTGCTGTTGAAGAACACATCCCAGACCCTTCCCTGAAGCATCACTGTAGATGGTGAAACCACCTGTCTCTGATGGCAATGTCAAAATTGGAGCTGTCGTCAACCTCTTCTTCAGCTCATCAAATGCAGCCTGGCACTCCTCTGTCCACACAAATTCCACATCCTTCCTAGTCAGTCTGGTCATTGGCGCTGCAATCTTGGAGAAGTCTTGTACAAACCTCCTGTAGTATCCTGCTAGCCCGAGAAAACTCCTGATCTCAGCTACCGAACTGGGGGTAGCCCACGACTCTACTGCCTCGATCTTCTGTGGGTTCACCGAGATTCCGTCACCCGATACCACATGCCCAAGAAATTCGACCTTGTCAAGGAAGAATTCACACTTAGAGAGTTTCCCGTACAGCTTCTCCCTCCTGAGAGTTTCTAAGACCAATCTCAGGTGCTCTTCGTGCTCCTCCGGTGTCTTGGAATACACAAGAATATCGTCGATGAACACCACCACGAACTTGTCAAGGTACTGGTGGAACACCTTGTTCATCAAGTTCATGAATACTGCCGGTGCATTGGTTAAACCAAATGGCATCACCATGAACTCAAACTGGCCGTATCTGGTCCGAAAAGCTGTCTTCGGCGTGTCTTCTTTCTTCACCTTCACCTGATGATAGCCTGACCTCAAATCAATCTTCGAAAACACCCTCGCCCCGCTCAACTGGTCAAAAAGATCATCTATCCTCGGCAGCGGGTACTTGTTCTTGATGGTGATATTATTCAAGGCTCTATAATCAATACACATGCGCACCGTGCCGTCCTTCTTCGGTACGAACAATACCGGAGCTCCCCATGGTGATGAACTGGATTTGATGAAGCCTTTGTCCTGCAGCTCCTCAACTTGCTTCTTTAGTTCTGCTAGCTCGCTGTTGTTGACTCTATAGACATGTTGTGAGATGGGCTCCGCTCCTGGAACCAAGTCTATAGAGAATTCAATATCCCTGTCTGGCGGCAAGCCTGGCAACTCTTCTGGAAATACGTCCAGGAACTCCGCTATCAGAGGATGTGGCAACTCCTCTTCTTCCGTCCTGGCTCCGCAAAATGTGCTCCTGCTCTGTTCCGCTGCTTCTCTGACGACCTCAAATTCCGGCTCTCCTGGTGGTCTAAACAATACTCTGCCTCTATAACAATCTATAGTAGCATGATGCCTACTCAACCAGTCCATTCCGAGTACAATATCGTACCCCGGAAGTGGCATGACAAGTAAGCTCACGCTCAACTCTCGGCCTCCTACTGACACTCTTCGGTCCTTGCAGTGATCACGGACTAGTATAATACCTCCACCAGTCATGATCTTGCAAGTCCTAGCTAGTGGTTCTGTGTCTAAATGATGTCGAAGTGCATATGATACAGACACAAAACTATGGGAAGCGCCAGAATCAAATAAGGTAAATGCGGGAATACAATCGAGAAGAACCGAACCTGTGATCAAATCTCCTGCTGGCTCAATTTCCTCGACTGCCATGGCGTATGCTCGCCCCTGGGGTGCACCTCTCTGCTGCTGATGCTGGGCAAACCTCTGATTCTGTGGTGGAAGCGGTCCCCTCTGCTGTTGGCCTCCTGGTACGGTAGGTACCCTGCCTGGTCCCCTCTGGGCGGCTGCTCCACCCTGACCTGGACGAATGGTAGGGCAATCCTTCAGCTGGTGTGTCGTCGATCCGCAGTACAAACATGAACCCAACCTCTTTCTGCAGTTCTCTCTGGTATGTCCCATCTTCCCGCAATACGCACACTGGAGAGCGGGCTGAAACTGTCTCTGCTGCTGTTGTTGAACCTGCCCTCGGGCTGGTGCCTGGTGCTGCTGGTGCTGCTGCTGGAAGTGTGGACGCTTGCCTGGTCCCGCACTGCTGTTTGCCCCTCCGGTAACATCGCGTCCCCTCTTGGGCCTGAGGTCCAAGTCGTCCTCGGCTACCTGGGCATCCATCAATATGTTCTCGAAAGTAGCAGTGCGACGTCCCGACGTGCGAGACTTGATCTCCCTTGTCAGCCCCTTTCTGAACTTCCGGGCCCTGTCCCCCGGATCTCTAATCATCGACGGCGCGAAGCGGCTCAGACGGCTAAACTCCGCGGCATACTCATCCACGGACGAGCTCCCTTGGACTAAGTCATGGAACTGACTTTCCAAGGCTCCAAGGGCAACGTCAGGAAAGAATTTCTCCTTGAAGAGCTCCCTGAAATCCTCCCAAGTGAGTCCCCTGCGCATGAGTCTCGGCTCCGTGCGAAACCACGTCAAGGCAATGTCAAACATTTGGCTGCCAGCGGCCTCGATCTTGAGCGCCTCTGGAAGTTGCGCCAAACGCAAGTTCCTCTCGATGTCCTCTAGCCAATCATCGGCGTAGAGTATCCCTTCTGTCCCCTTGAACTCCCGAGGCATCATCCTCTTGAAGTCCACAATGGTGCCCGGCCTCGGTTGTTGCTGACCAGGTTGTTGCTGCTGCTGAGCGACTCTCTCCACAGCCTGGAGAGCCACTTGGTGAGCATTCTCCATGTTCACCCTCATCATCTCTGTCTGGGCCTGATGTGCCTCAGCCTGCACTCTCTGGGCCTCTGCCGACGTCCTCTGAGCGTCGACCATGCCCTGTATCAAGGCGAACATCTGTGCCCCATCGACGGGCACACCTCCTGGATGCTGAGCTGGTGGTGGTGGAGGTGGTGGTGCCGTCGTAGCTGTGGGGACCCTCTGAACTGGTGGTGGAGGACCCCCGAATGCTGCAGACACTCCCACCTGTCCTGGAGATGTAGGAGGTGCTGCTGATGTCTGTCCGGCAGCGCGAGAGGTGGCAGACCTCTCTGAATCTGCTGCTCCGAGTCTCTGGGACCTTCTTGGCGGCATCCTGGAGACAGATCGAAAGATTCAATTAAGGCAATAGATATGATATCAAGGAAGGACAGAAAAATTTCTAAAGGAATTAATCATTAAGAATAGTATCATAAGAATCAGAATTCCCTAATTGTGATTGAGCATATCCTTGGCCTAATTCCTATTACTACAATATCGCTCTAATGTGAATCTAAGACTACTGACTACAGACTAGACCTGCATGGGCCACCACTAAAAACGTGTCACGACCCGCACCCGGAATTTGGGCATGAGTCGTGGGTACGTCCAGCCTACGCCGCAGCATCGGCGGTAGAACGCTGTCTAGGTCACAAATATAGTATCCTGTCAATAGTCTCAACTCCGTACGGAGGACAATGATAAATAAATCACATTTCTATAATATACTCAATCACAACTATAAACATAATGGTACGATGAGAATTGAAAAGAGTTCTATTTAAAACCAACCACAATAAGTCTAACTCAAATCCTGGTCCAAATGACCTCACAAAGTCACAATTAAAAATAAATACATCTCAGTCTCAGTCTCAGTCTAAAATAGTAAATGTAGAAAAGTAATCTAAACATGGGCAAGCATGTTCTCCTCTAAGATAGGCACCTCCTCTGGGATTTCTGGGGTGAAATCCTCCTCTATTCCTGGACCGTAATGAGTAGGGCAAAAGTCCTCCAGGTCCTCTGAAAAATGTTGGTTATCCAGTCAGGATTGGAGCGAAGCACAAGCACTAACAGCAGTTTCATTAATTGACAAAATCTATAAACAGTGTAAAAGATACAAGATGGAAATAAAAGCTGAACATGTGAAGTACTGGAGAAATGAAATAGACAAAAGAGCATCTAGCAATGAGCAATAAATAGTAAATGCTAGAACAGGTAAATCTGAATAAAGATAAAACATCTAACTAAGTGTTTGAAATATCAGTTTATTATGTGATCGGCTTGGGACTAGATCAGGCTGGTTATATATGATTAGCTATGATTCTTGAAGGTCAGGCTAACCATATGGTTAGCTATGATGCATGATAATGGTCAGGCTAATCATATATAACAGCTATGAGGCATGATGATGGTCAGGCCGCACCCGACGTGAGATGTGGGGTGAGCTATGATGCATGGTAAGGGTGGATATGATCACATAATCTACTAATAGTTCCCCATCCCCCCAGCTAGCACGATGGATTCCAATCACGACTCCTCATGATGGGGATCTAGGGTGCTAACCCGTGTATCCATAGTGTCGGAATCAAGTATGTAATACACTACAATTTATAGAAGTAATCAACCATGAAAACTGTCAGAGAATGTACTCGCCTGTGGTCCTGAGCAAAATGTGAGGATCGAGGTCCAAAATGGAATCACAAAGACCTATAAATAAGATAATACTGTTAAAATGATGTTTGGAATATTGAAAGAGATTAGCTAACTTGAAATGAGGGTGTTAGGCCATTTCTAGGTCTACACTAGGTTTACTGAGTCAACTCTAGGTTTTTGGTCAAAACTGGTTAATTACTAGGCTTATACTAACTAATACTTAGTTAATAAGGCAACACTAGGTGCAACTAATATGTATAACTCATATATACATATTGGTATCAAGTATACAACTTAATTTGAATCTTACTTAACTATAAACTAATACTTAACTTAACTGATGCTAACTACTAACTCAAACACATACTGCCACTCAATACCACATAGGTTCACTCACACAGACATTTAGATACACTGGCACCTAGATACACATAACTAAAACTCATATGCACAGGGCCCTAACACACCTATACTGAACTGAACTACCCTTCACACACTCACAAATGCACAGGCACTCATCTCACACACAGGTTTAACACACTGATACAAGGCTCTAACACTCCAATGCACATACTGTATTCTCACACCCACATTACTAAGACACACAGCAGACAACCCTACACACTAGATGTACACTGCACATATAGGATTCTACCTCACCAACTCATACACACATATCCTCACCTAATCTAATACACCTAAACACAGGCACTTCACCAACACAGCCTACACATAACACACATATGAATATCTGCACAGTTATACCTCAAGTTATCATCTATACACAGGTATTTTCCTAATTGAGACATAGGTTTTGGTTCACTGTTCTCTTTCCCCCCTCTCTCAGATTTTACTCCCTCACACAACATAACCCAGTAATACACTGCACCCAGTATTAACACACAGTTATTGGTACACAGTGTACAAGGATAAGGTAGCCACAGTTCAGTTTGGACTGATACTGTGTACTCCCTCACTGCTGAAACATTGAAATGCTGATACACAGACCTTTCAATTCATGATACACATAACAACACTGCATTCCCATACACAGGCAACTGCTATTGATATATATACTACCCAGGTAGACACAGGTTTGATTCTCAAAAACAGGGACACATACACACAGGATAGATCTGACTGATACACATAGGTATCTGACACAGTATTCTGTACACACACAGAAATTAATCTAAAACTGACACTGATGTATATTAACACACCTACAAATCCTATTGATATATATAACCCTCACTAATACCAACTGCTCCTACAACCCAAATTCAAAACCCCAAAACTCACAGCACACACACAGAATACTATCCCCCTCAAACCCGAGTACACAAGGAACCCAGACACAGTATTCTGCTCGAGTTATCCCCCACACATATATATATATGCACAGCCACTTAACTGGACAGGAATACACACAGCTACACAACTGAATCTGCACACAGAAAAAATAACAGTTCTGAACTCAATACATCACCCCCCCCCCCTCATCTCAGATACTCAACTGCCCGACTGCACCCTGTTCTTCCCCAAACCTAATGTACAGATGAAAGCCCCCCTCTACAACACACAATACATATCTATACATATAGATTCATACATCAATACACAGAATTTAGAATACCTAGATAAGTAAACCCAAAAATCGAATTTATATCTACATGAAATGGGGAAAAATCTGTCTACAAACCAAATCTAGGGTTAGGGTTCTTAATAATTGGGGAAAACCCCATGTGGGTCACCAAAACCTAACCCAAAGCCCTAGAATCGAATTACACAGCAAAGGGGGTTCCCTAATGGCCATTATCATCTTGTACACAGAATTAAATGAAGAAAATTAGGGTTCTCACCTGCAGGGAAGGTTTCTTCAACGAGGCTCTTCTTCTCTTGCTTTGAAGGAGGAGAAAATGGAAGCCCTAGGTTGAATCTCGAAAATGGGGTGGAGGATTGGTTTTCTCTGGTGGAGGCTAGGGTTTTCCTCTTCTACATGAAGAATGAGAGGGTTCCTCTTATATATTAAGGCCCAGTTAGGGTTTCTAGTGTATAGCCTAGGTTTAACCCCTAGATTAGGTCATGTAGAACCTAATTAACTAAGGTTTAGCCAGTCTAGGGTTTTGAGGGTTCACCCTAATTTTTAAATTCTAGGGTTTTGCTAGAATAGGGTTTTCTAACTAGGGTTTACCCATTAGGGTTGTCCTAATGGATTTCTAGGGTTAGACCTAAAACTAAATATTATTAACAATATATAATAGTTATAAAACTCAGCAATTAATTTAATACATAATTATTTAAAATAGTTAAATTACAGGAATACCCTTATATGAAAAAGTGGTAGTGACACTATACAACCATCGAGATGAGGAACCATGTACATGCCCATGAGAGTAAAGAAACATGAGTGTTACAGTAGATACATGTAATCATGAGATATAATGAGCTTGATGAATGATCCATTAATGAAGCTAGTGATATAATACCAAGAGTGCTAATGATTCTATATCGAGGATTAGTCAAGGATGACGTTAATAACAGTAAGCACTCTGTGTGTTGATAATTAGATGATATACCAATTGACATAAATTGAAATCATGAAAGAAAACACAGTTGATGATGACTTTGATCATTAGAGGTAATAGTATAAGTGATTCAGGCAGTACAATTTTAGTACACCATTATAGACACTAGAGGCATTGAGTGCACCTTGAGTATCAGAGACCGTGAGCACTGATATGTACCTTTGTGGAGTTATAAATTAAAAGGTGGAAATAAAATTTTTGAGGAATTGAGATTTCGTCATTAAATTTTGAGGATTCAAATATGAATTCAATAAACATGGTTAAGGCTACCAAGATTTTTGGAGGGATTAAATTTTATTTCGATGTTGAGTATCTAATTTTGAGGAGGCATATACATTTTATTTTAAGTTGATCGGGAAGTTAAACCTTGACGATTATTTTGAGGATTAATTTTGGTAGGTTAGAGATATGAATATTAATATATGAGTAGTTGATATGGGTACCAGTGTACATGAATAGGAATTAGTAGTGAATGTGCTAGAGTTAAGTGTTTGTTAGAAATAGTAGATACTGCAAGTAATATGTTAGCAGGGTCTTTTCCTAAGGTTCCCGTCTCTTGATTGATTGATTTCCCTAAGTACTGTAGTTCGTATTCATGATTTCCTTGTTAGGATATAACTAGTAGTACACCTTAGCAGAGACTGAAATACCATGACAAGACACATGACCTATATTTTCTTAAATTGCATGGCTGTAGGTAGAGTTTTCTTAAACCATGATCATTGGGTTTTGACCATAGCAAAGATCTATGACAAGGTTATGACCGACAAAAGAGACAAGAGGATTAAATTTGTGGATGAGCATTAAATTAAATAAAGAATTTAGGGGTTGTTATAACAAAGTTGATGGATCATTGATTTTATGGAAATCAAGGTATGATTGAAATTCGAGGACAAACATTAACTTAAAGGGAGAATTTAGAAATTCACAGAGCAAAAAAAAAAAAAAAAAAAAAAAAAAAAAAAAAATTGAGGATTTATTTATTTTAAGGAGGTCTTGATATAATTGAATTGATTATTAAAAATTTGAGAGATTATCATTTTATCTAATTGATTGCAAGATAGAAATTTTATATAGTATGAATGTTGCATTGAAGATACTAGAAGCGTCGCATTATTAAGTATTTTGAGGAAAAAGAAAACTGGAGAATCAGATCATTGATGGATTATTGTTGGAATTTAGACTCTTTGGGACGAGAATTGATACATTGATTGAAATTTAATTTGAGGAACATATATCAAATTCTGAGTATTTAATTTTTAATTTAAATTCGTGGGAATTGTGAGGAAAAGGAAACTGATTTTATTTTCGAGGATAGTGCAAGGATACAGTAATTTCAGAATTTTTGAAAATTGCGAAACGACAAGGTGGATAATTTCAGGATTTTGTGGGTTGTTGAATTTCACTATTTATGGGAAATACTAATGTGTATGAGTAAACCCTACTAGGAGGATTTTAAATTTCGAGGACGAAATTCTTTTAAGGTGGGTAGACTTGTCACTACCACGTTCCGAAAACAGGGGTATTTTCGACTTTTTACAATATTTAATATTATGGTATTTATAATTAATTAATTGCCTGATAGTATATTTGATTTAAATGATTATGTGTGATGTGTAATTAAATATAGTATTAGATACAGTGTTAATTTGTTTTGAGCTAGCAGACTTGACCTAGAAGCCCGGTAGATGAACACCTGTCCAAATTATGGAATTTTGTATTTAATTGTTTTATCTAGAATTTAATTCTTGGAGTTTATAATTAATTATCGTATTTTATTTCATTATTGCGCATTGCCTTTACTTCGATATTTGGAGCACTACCCTGACTTTTGTCTTCCAACAAATTTCACAATCTTGCCCTAGACATGCCCGCCTTCAATTCTGCTATATTTTTTGCTCATAATTATGCTCTCTGTGCATTTTTCTAGCCGCACAAAAATCGTCGCGGACGTTATTTAAAAAAATCCCTATTTTGCATCGTGGTGCGTTCCAATCGAAAATTGGAGGCCATCTTGACCTATTTTTCGTGCGGCCCAATTTAGGGTAATATTCTGTTCTGAGTCTTCTTCAATATTGGTATTGATGACCTGACCTGATTTTGGTCCCATGTACTCCTAATTAATTTTAGAACACAACTTGCATTTAATTCTAATTAATTTGAGGATACTTTTTTAACCGATTCTGAAATCCTAAATTAATTCCAGCGCCCTGCTATTTGAGCCCATACCGATCATACAGCGCCCCCTGACCCTACAAAACACCGGACACCGAATCGCCCGTCAAATTTTCGTCATTTTATGTGTTTGTGCAATTTCCCGAATTTAAGGGGCTAAGTTGCAATTATTCAATTGTAGGTGCCAACACCTAATTATTTTAACCAATGAGGGAGCCTATTAATTTTTAATTAAAAACCCTCACCCCTACATGAATTAATTTCCTTCATGAACCATCATAGCCACTCAATTAAAGTGGGTACATCACCACCCTACATCCACATCTCACCCTCCCTATTTAATGTCCTGTCAAGCCCTAATCCCCAAAAAAAATTTCAACCTAGGAATCCCCCCAAGCCTCAACCGTAGCCTCCTCCTTTTTCTCTACATTTTCATTCATTCTTCTTCTCCTTCTTCCTTTCTCTTCTTCTTTTCTTCTTCTTCTTCTTCCTTCTCCTTCTTCTTTGATTCTTATTTTTGAATTCAAATAGTAGACAAAGGGGGGGAACACTGTGCATTTCCCCCCTACTGCTACTTCGGCTGCTACTGTTGCACTCCGGCCCGGCGAGATCCCCTCCCGCCTGCTGTTGCACTCCGGCCAGGCGAGATCTCCTCCCACCACCTGCCGACTACACCAAACTCTCCTCCGGCCGGCGGCCAACCCCATTCCCGCTGCTCGTGCTCCTCCTTCCATCTCCATCTTCTCCTCCCATCATCTTCTACCATCATCACCCATTCCATCAGCCACTCCCCACCAAGCCAAGCCCGATCCTCCGGCAGCCATCAGTCCGGCGGCCGACCCGCTGTGAGCCCGACTCTCTCCGTTCCCGGCGGCCAACTTCCCACCCGGCCATTGCTCCGGTCAGCCAAGTCCCGATCCGGCGGAGCCGACTACTCCTCCTCCTTGTTCTTCCACCCGCTGTGCTCCGGCGGTCCATAGCTGTTCCTCCGACGGCCTGCTCACCTCTTCCGGCCGCTGCTGTTCTCCCTCGACTCGGTAGGCGGCAGTCCTCCCACTGTGCGCTGCCCCCGGCCAAGGCCCCGACCCGCTGCTCTTCCATCTCCATCTCCTCCACCATTAGAGCCACCACATACCACCACCACCCTACGGCTCACCCTGAGGTCGACGGTCAACAACTTCCACCGGTAGTCATCCCTCCTGGGCTACGTCTGCAGGAGGAAGCTCCCCTGGCTGCTTCCGTTTCCACGGCTAGGAAGGCTCCGGCAGCAACCGGAGTTTCAGCCACCACCTCCGACGTGGCTATCTCCCATCTCCAACCTTCTCAGGTCAACTTCCCAGCTCTTCCGACTTTGGCCAACTCTCCGGCGGGAACAGGGACAGTTTCTCCCACGAATTCTTTTGCTGACATGGTGAGATTGAGCAGAACCAACCCGGTGAGTTCCTCTCCTTTCCCTCTTCCCTCCTTCTTCATATGTATACGTATTAATATGTATTTTAGTGTGTATGTTTATGAGTATAAATGCGTATTTATATAAGTATGTGTATACGTATAAGTGTGTGTAGATGTGTAAATACGTATACATGTTAGTGTATACATATGTATGAACACATATTTTGTGTATGGCATACGTGTATAGGTGTTCGTGCATTGTATAGGTATATGTATATCTAATATAACTGGTATACATAAATACGTATATATAGTATATTTAATCTATTGGTATATATATATATATATATATTGGTTTATTTTTATATAATATGTAATTAATAAAAAGTATAATTTGTGTATTAATATTTACATTAGTGAATGGTATACATATGTACTTAATATATTTTCAAATATGTATAATTAGTATAAATGTATATATATATATATATATATATATATCTTGTACATACAATTAATGTATTGTATATGTATTTAATGTGATGTACTAGTATGAGTATATATTTTAATAATAACCTTGACAATATATATATATATATATATATTTTTAAAATGTATTTTAGCATATGTATGAGTATACATATAATGTTCAACTAGTATAAATCAAATAGGTATTTTTAAAAGGCATATATATATTGTAAATACATTTGATTGGTATATGTGTAATTTCACAACCTCAAACCAGTATATATGTATGTATATATGTATACAGATTATATGATAGTATATATGGTAAATATATTAGCATATATTAATTGTATTTTTGGAATTTAGTACATATAGTAAATTCTATTTTTGGGTTATATTCATATGCATATATACCTTGTGTAAAGTAAGTCCTAGTGGATTTATACAATTAAATATACAGTATTATTTTTATACAAGTATTAGCTTTATTTAAGCCTATAAATACATATCTAGTTTCATACCAAATGAATAATATGTATATGTGTAAATTTATAAAGGTATCTTTTAATTATAATTTAATAGTATTAATGTGTGTGATATATATATAGATATATATATTGGTCTATCTACTAGATGACCCTAGTTGACTAGTGCCATACCTGGCAAAGTCCCTGAGTTCATGTATTTGTGATGTGTTAGTGTAGCACCTGATGCAAATGTTGTATTTGATATATTTTAGGACTGTTGGTTCCTCCAGACGATACTCTGGGACAGGACATTGGTTTTACCAGCTAAGGACCCAAGGCGAGTACATTCTCTGATTAGTTTCTAATTTATGATATCTCCTATGTTCACTGTATCTAGTGTAAATATCCATGATCTTGACACGATGGTTACACGGATTGGTATACACGGATCTCGTCATGAGATGTTATTCCTTATTCATGGTGTAACTTGTACAAGACTTGTTTCCTTGATATCTTGTGCATGTACAGACACTGATTCCCGGGGAGATTTGCTACCTTCCTAGGGAATCCCGTGCCATAGCGTACCATGATTGGATCTACTATACCAGTCGGGGGGTTTGGGGAGTACTTTAGTGTAGATATGTGATCATACCCAACTTTATATGCACCATAGCTCACCCCACATCTCACGTCGGGTGCGGCCTGACCATTTACATGCCTCCTCACTGTTACATCGGTTAGCCCTACTAACCCATGTAATGAGTTTACATGCCTCCTCACTGTTACATCGGTTAGCCCTACTAACCCATGTAATGAGTTTACTAGTCCCAAGCCGATCACATGTTAAAGCTAGTACTCACACACTTAGTCATAGGTTTCTTGCTCATTGACATATTGTTTTCCTTCCTGCACTTACTTACAGTATTTCCAGTATATTTCTTTTCTTGTACATTCTCGTACCTATACATGCATCTGGTATGTTTCCATCTAGAACTGCTACATAGTTTATGTCATTTATATAGAACTGCTATTTAGAGATGTACTTTGCTCCTTCCTGACTGGAAATATTTTTCCAGACTGTGACCTTAGTAGACTGGCTCTGGCATACTTGGGGATTGGAAGTAATGATTGCAGGTATGATTATTGTGTCATTAGACTTGTGTTGTATTCTTTTATTTCTTTATTTCCTATCGTGCTGTAGTTGTGATTGAGTATTTCTAGATTTATTTTATGTTATCCACGTCTCCTTATGGAGTTGGATACTAGCGTGAGATTGTTTAGATAGTACTTGACCTAGACAGCGTTCTACCGCCGATGCTGCGGCGTAGGCTGGACGTACCCACGCTCTCGTGCCCCTAAACCGGGTGCGGGTCGTGACACTTGTGTCCCACTTAATTTCAGTCCCTTGTACTTCTAATTAATTTTAAAACACCTATTGTATTTAGTTTATTAAATTAAATCATAAACCTCACCTTGTGCAATTTTCTAATTGTTGGGCACTTTTGTGCAAAAGTGCATTAAGGTATCCACCCCGTTGGACACGACACATAAATAACTCATTTCTCCTTCCTATATATTTTTTATAATTTTTGGGAGTGTGCAATGCAACATCAACCTCCTTAAAACAATGGCCCTCTAAACCCGGGAACCAATGAATCATAGCCATTCATTTAAATTTATTTGAATCATAGCCTTGAAAACCTACATGAGAAGGCCCTTTTTCCGAGGAGTTTGACCAAAGTCAAACTCAACCCCCCCTTTATGTATAAATATTCCTTTTCTTTGTTTTTTCCTTTTTTCTAAACCAAACCAACCCACAGATGCCCTATTCATCATCTTCTTCTTCTTCCTGTTCACCTTCTTCCCGCCACCCTCCATCGAAGCCCAGTCACGCCGGACTTCGTCGACCAACGCCGCCTCCACTCGCTTAACCCCGGCCATCTCCTTGCCGACCGCTGAACCGTTGCACCTGTACCCCAACGCCTCGACCAAGCATCCCCTCGACCGCCACCGCTCGCCCATCCCCGCCTGCACCGCTGCTGAAGCCCGACCATCCCACTGCTCTCGATAGAGCCGACGACGACCCGCTGCTGAACTCGCCGTAACGACGTTCTCTTTCACGTACACCCACACCTGACCCCGTCGGACTCACCATAATCAAACCCGCCGCGAAGCCGCCGTCGACGATCGCTGAACCCGAGCGGCTGCCACTCGTCAGAATATGCTGTTCCGACTGCCCTCAATCGAACTCCCCACGATAACCTCGACGCACGACTCGTCCCACATACCCAGGTTTGAGTCCCCTATCACGTACATGTACACGTACACGCATATGTGCATTCCTCATTTGTATGCATACGTATATTTTAGCTATGATACGTATGTTGTGTAGTTAGTATATGTTGGTTTATGGATAAAATTGGTATGTACATATTGGCATACATATTAGCACCTGTTTAAATGTATATTGGTATATATATACATATATATATAGTATAAATTCTAAATTAGTATATATATACATATGTATATGTATTGTATGTATATCTCCCTAGTATATGTTTAATATGTATAGAAAGTATAAATTATATTTAAAGTATATATATACATATATCTATTATATTATAACAAATGAATATTAATGTATAGGCTAGTTGATAATATGTATTATATGTCTGGGTACTAGATGACCCGAGTGTAACCACGGATACCCCGTAGTTACCTTGACCTATGACCATAACATATTAGCAGACTGCCATATGTATACTGACATACTGGCAAGACCGTATCATTGACTATCTGTTATGCACAGCAACTACAGACGTGACACCCCTAGCGTAGTCTCTGAGATCATTGTGTTTTGACTGTGTGTGTTAGTATAATGTCTGATAAAATATTGTATTATATGATATGTTTATAGGACTGTTGGATCATTCAGACTATACTTTAGAACCAGGACATTGGTATTGCCAGCTAAGGACCACAGGCAAGTACATTCTCTGACAGTTTCTATTATGTTGATTATCTCTATAATTCTAGTTGTATAGCGTACATGATTCTGACACTGTTGTTTACATGAGTTGGCATTATCGAGACCTGTCACGAGGAGTCATGATTTGGAATCCATCGTGCTAGCTGGAGAAACGAGGAAATATTAGTAGCTTATGTGATCATTCCTAACTCTACATGCATCATAGCTCACCCATACCTCATGTCGATGCAGCCTGACCATTACATGCCTAATAGCCTATTATGTATGATTAGCCTAACTATTGCTCGCATTATAGCTATCCGGATGGTTAGCCTGACCATACATGAATCATAGCTAATCAAATGTAATAAGCCTGATCAGTCCCAAGCCGATCATTTGATATGCTATTGTTTCACACACTTAGCTAGATGTTCTTGATATGTATCTCTAGTTTATGGATCTAGTATTCCCTATGTTCTAGTTATTGCTCTAACATTTACTTATATTCTAATTCATTGTTCTAGTATGCACTTGTATTTCTATTCATTGCTAGATGTACATTGATGACGATATGCTCCAGTATTCCTTTATTCCAGTACTTCATTATTCCAGTATTTCTTATTGCCAGTATTCATATCTATCTTGTATTTTTTTACACTGTGTTATAGATTTTGTCAACATATGTGGAACTGCTTTTAGTGTTTGTACTTTGTTCCAATCCTGACTGGATATTTTTTCCAAAGGATCTTGAAGATTTCTGTCCCACACACTATGGACCGGGTATAGATGCAAACTACACACCAGAGATTTTAGTGGAGACTATTCCTTTAGATGAGACATTACCTGCAGCTATCTAGACAGTATTTATCTTATGCACTGAGACTTATTTGAGGTTTATTGAGTTTATGTTTAGACTTATTCTTAGTTTATGTTGAGACTGGTGGAGACTTTATGTTGGACAGCTAGACTGTGGTTTATCTATATTTTGAGACATGGTGTTGACTATGTCATTCTTCTTATCTTTTATCATGCCTTTATACTCTTATAGTTGTTGTGATTGAGTTTACATTATGAGATATTATGAGATGTATATTGTCCTCCTTATGGAGATTGATATCATTAACAGGTTGTGAGATATATTAGTATTATTTGTGAGCTAGACAGCATTCTATCGCCGATGCTGCGGCGTAGACTGGACGTACCCACGTACTCGTGCCCCTATTCTGGGTGCGGGTCGTGACACTTTTTTAGTGGTGGCCCATGCAGGTCGAGTTTCGCAAGTTATGCGATATCGTGGTCATGCGACAACATAGTTGTACTACTGCGAGCCTGCGATAGGATATAGGAAATAGGATTTAGGATGAGAGTATGCTCAATCATACTAGGAAAATTCTGATCTTTATCATGCTATACTGAATGATTGTTCCTTTAGAATTTTGCTGCCCTTCCTTGCTGATATCGTATCTATCACCTTAATTTATTCTTTTTGGTATATCTTTAGGATGCCGCCGCAAACTAGATCTCTGAGAGCGTGAGCATCAACTTCAGAGGGGCCTGCCATCTCTAGACCTGACGAACAGACATCTGAAGTTCCTCTTACATCTCCTGTTCATGTGGGAGTATCTGCAGCTAACGGGATTCCTACTCCACCAGTTCAGAGGATTTCCCCAGCCATGACAGACAACCTTCCACCACCACCGACACCGATTCCCGGAGGAGTGCCCACTGACGGGGCACAGATGTTTATACTGATCCAGGGCATGCTAGAGGCCCAAAGAGTAATAGCATAAGCTCAGCATGTTCAAGCCTAAGCCCAGAGAGTACAAGCAGAGGCACACCAAGCCCAAACATAGCTGATGAGAGAGAGCATGGAGAACGCTCATTAGGTGGCTCTCCATGCCGTGGAGAGAGTAGCACGACAACAGCAACATCCTAGCCAGCAGCACCAGAGGCCAGGTACCATAGTGGACTTTAAGAGAATGATGCCTCGAGAGTTCAAAGGCACTAAAGGAATACTCTATGCTAACGATTGGTTAGAGAACATAGAGAGGAACTTGCACTTAGCACAGATTCCGGAGATTCTTCAGATCGAGGTTACTAGTAGTCAGATGTTTGATATCGCGCTGACGTGGTATCGTACAGAGCCGAGACTCGCTGATGAAGGACTTACTTGGGATGACTTCAAAGAACTCTTCAAGGAGAAGTTCTTTCCTGACGTGGCTTTGGGAGCATTGGAAAGTCAGTTCCATGACTTAGTCCAAGGAAGCATGTCAGTCGACGAATACGCCGTAGAGTTTTGCCGATTGAGTCAATTCGCACCATCGATGATTCGAGATCCAGGAGACAGAGCACAAAAATTCAGGAAGGGATTGAATAGAGAGATCAAATCTCGTACTTCGGGATGACGCACCGCTACATTCGAGGGTAATCTGATGGATGCCCAGATTGTTGAAGATGACTTGGACCTCAGGCCCAAGAGAGGACGCGACACTTGTGGAGAGACAGGCAGTAACACAGGACCGGCCAAGTACCCACACTTTCAACAACAATAGAGGCCATACCAGCAGCAGCATCAACAGCACCAGGCACCAGTTCATCGACACATCTAGCAGGAGCAACCACAGAGACAGAATCAACCCGTTGCCCAGTGTGCGTATTACGAAAAGATGGGACATACTAGAGACATCTGCAGGAAGAGATTGGGTACTTGCTTGTCCTGTGGATCATCAGCACACCAGCGTAGGGACTGCCCATCTATTCAGGCTCGTCAGGGTGGAGCAGCCGCTCAAAGAGGACCAGCCAGAGTACCTACTATACCAGGAGGCCAGCAGAGGGGACCTCCACTTCCACTACAGCCGCAGAGGTTTGCTTAGCACTAGTAGAAGCAGAGAGGAGCACCACAGGGACGAGCTTATGCCATGACGACTAAGGAGGCCGAGCCAGCTGGAGATGTGGTTTCAGGTTTAGTTTCTCTCAATTCTATTCCAGCACTTGTATTATTTGATTCTGGCGCTTCCTATAGTTTCGTATTTGTATCTTATGTCCTTAAGCATCAATTAGAAATGGAACTATTAGATAGGACTTGCAAGATCACGACTGGAGGAGGCATTATCCTAGTCCGTGATTATTGCAAGGATCGGAGAGTGTCATTAGAAGGTCGAGAGTTGAGCGTGAGTTTACTCGTCATGCCACTTTCGGGATACGATATTGTACTCGTAATGGACTGGTTGAGTAAACACCAAGCTTCTATAGATTTTCACGGAGGTAGAGTAGTATTTCGACCACCAGGAGAGCCAGAGTTCGAGATCGCCAGAGGAGCAGAGAAACGGAGCAGAGACACTTTTGCGGAGCCAGGATAGAAGAAGAGGAGTTACCACATCCACTAATAGCGGAGTTCCTGGATGTATTTCCAAAGGAGTTGCCAGGTTTGCCGCTAGACAGAGATGTTGAATTCTCTATAGACTTGATACCAGAAGCGGAGCCTATTTTGCAACATGTCTATAGAGTCAACAACAATGAGTTCGTAGAACTGAAGAAGCAAGTTGAGGAGCTGCAGGACAAAGGTTTTATTAGATCCATTTCATCGCCATAGGGAGCACCGGTATTATTCGTACCAAAGAAGGATGGCACGGTACGCATGTGTATCGATTATAGAGCTCTGAACAACCTCACTATCAAGAACAAATACCTGCTGCCGAGGATAGATGATATTTTCGATCAGTTGAGCAGAGCAAAGGTGTTTCCAAAGGTAGACTTGAGGTCAGGCTATCACCAGGTGAAGGTGAAGAGAGAAGACATACCAAAGACAGCCTTTCGGACCAGATATGACCAGTTTGAATTAACATTAATGCCGTTTGGTTTAACCAATGCACCAGCAGTATTCATGAACTTAATGAACAAGGTATTCCACCAGTACCTTGACAAGTTCGTAGTGGTGTTTATTGATGACATTCTAATATATTTGAAGACCCCAGAAGAGAATGAAGAGTGCCTGAGGATGGTCTTAGAGACTCTCAGGTGAGAGAAGTTGTACGGAAAGCTTTCAAAGTGTAATTTCTTCCTTGACAAGGTTGAATTTCTTGGACATATGGTGACGGGTAACAGAATTTCAGTTAACCCAAGGAAGAAAGAAGCAGTGGAGTCTTGGGCTACCCCCAGTTCGGTAGCTGAGATCAGGAGTTTTCTCGGACTAGCAGGATACTACAGGAGGTTCGTACAAGACTTCTCCAAGATTGCAGAGCCAATGACTAGGCTGACCAAGAAGGATGTGGATTTTATCTGGACAGAAGAATATCAAGCCGCATTTGATAAGCTGAAGAAGAGATTGACGATAGCGCTAGTTTTGACATTGCCATCAGGGACAGGTGGATTCATTATCTACAGTGATGCCTCAGGAAAAGGTTTGAGATACGTTCTTCAACAGCATAGAAAAGTAATTGCCTATGCTTCAAGACAATTATGCCCTCATGAAAAGAACTACCCCACTCACGATTTGGAGTTAGCAGCAATTATCTTCGCTCTAAAGTTGTAGAAACACTATCTGTACGAAGAGCGTGTGGAGATCTTCACAGACCACAAGAGCTTGAAGTACGTATTTACACATAAAGAGTTGAACATGAGGCAGAGAAGGTGGTTAGAGTTGATGAAAGACTTCGATATCTCATTACAGTACCATCCAGGAAAGGCCAACGTAGTCACCGATGCCTTGAGCAGGTATCCGATGGCTATGTACTTGACTACATATAGACATTTATTGGCTAATCTTGAGAGCTTGGGAATTGAAGTACTAGTTCCAGGTGTTGAGATTCAGATGTGGGGATTGCAGATACAATCAGAGCTGATGGATAGAATTAGAACTGCACAATATGATGATGAGACTCTAAGGAATATCAGGGCATAAGTTCGGACATGATTGATAGATGAGTTCACTATTGCGGATGATGGATCTTTACGGCATGGCACGAGGATATGTGTGCCGAATGGAGAACTGCGTGAAGAGGTTTTGCAGAAGGCACACCGCTCTCAGTACTCGATGCATCCCGGTGCCAACAAGATGTATCGAGATTTGAGGAAGCACGTATGGTGGTATGGTATGAAGAACGAGGTAGCACGCTTTGTATTCCGATGTCTAGTGTGCCAGCAGGCAAAAGCAGATCGACAAAGGCCAAGAGGATTGCTTTAACCTTTACCCATTCAAGAATAGAAGTGGGAGCACGTGACTATGGATTTTGTTTCAGGACTTCCACGTTCTCTAGGAGGAAAGGATACGATTTGGGTCATCGTAGATAGGTTGACCAAATCAGCCCACTTCTTACCATTCAAAGTGGGTACATCGACAGAGAAGTTAGCAGAGATGTACGTACAGCAGATTGTCAGATTACATAGAGTTTCTGTGAGTATCATCTCAGATCGGGATAGTCATTTCACTTTCTATTTCTGGAGGAGTCTGCAGGCTAGCTTGGACACTCAGCTCAAGTTCAGTACCGCATATCACCCCCAGACAGACGGGCAGTCTGAAAGGACTATTCAGACTCTTGAAGATATGCTACGCACTTGCATTTTAGATCTCGAAGGTTCTTGGGAGGATCATCTACACCTAGTAGAGTTTGCTTACAACAACAGTTACCAGGCCAGCATTGAGGTATCACCATTTGAGGCTTTATATGGACGAAGGTGTCGTACACCTTTTTCTTGGGATGATGTTGGAGATAGAGCTATGTTAGGACTAGAAATGGTCGTGGATACAGCAGAAAAGGTAAAACTTATCAGAGACAGACTGCGAGTGGTGCAGGACAGACAGTGACATTGGGCCGATAACCACCATAGACCCCTAGAGTTTCAGGTATAGGTTTTGTTTTATTGGTTTGTGATTGTTTTGTTTTAGATTGCATGTTAAGACTGTTTGTTCTAGGTTGGCGATTTGGTGTTCCTATAAATTTCTCCGACACAGGGCACGATTCGTTTTGGTAGAGGCAGAAAGCTTAGTCCATGTTACATCGGGCCCTTCAGTATTCTTATTAGGGTCGGTGTGGTGGCCTATAGACTGGACTTACCGCCTGCTCTAAAAGGAGTGCAAGACGTGTTCCATGTGTCATAGCTGAGAAGGTACCTGGCAGATCCTAGTCACGTACTAGATTACTCGAAGATTGAAGTTGGACCGACGCTCAGCTATCCTGAACAACCCGTTAAGATCTTGGATCATAGAGAGAAGGTATTGCGGAACCAGACTATTTCTTTGGTTCGTGTTGCATGGAGACATCACTCTCCAGGAGAGTCAACCTGGGAGAGAAAGGACGAAATACGGGAGCAGTATCTGTATCTCTTCGAGACTTGAGGTATAATTCATTGTTTGATTGTTTGTTCTTGTGCTAGTTTATTTTTAATTTAGAGGACAAAATTCTTTTAAGGAGGGTAGACTTGCCACCCCCACATTTCAGAATAGGGGTATTTTCGTCTTTTCATAATTAATGTGTAAATGATTGCATGACATTTAATTAATTGCTGTAATTTTATTTGATTATTGTACTTTACCGTTGCTTCGATAATTAGAGCACTAATAAGCCATTATCTTCCAACAGATTTCACACTCTTGTCCTAGACATGCCAGACTGTTATTTTGATCCTTGTGTGACTCATAACCATGTCTTGTTGTGCTTTATTTTAGTCGCACAACATTCGTCGCAAATGACTATTGTTTAATTCTATATAAATTAAATCTTGTATCCTTGTGAGTTCCAATCGAAATTGGAGACACAATCTCGACCCATTTTGAGCAACCCAAATTAGGGTAATATTCTATTCTGAGTCTACTTCATTCATGACACTTGTGTCCCACTTAATTTTAGTCCCTCGTACTTCTAATTAATTTTAGAACACCCATTGCATTTAGTTAATTAAAATAATCATAAACCTCACCTTGTGCAATTTTTCAATCGTTGGACACTTTTGTGCAAAAGTTCATTAAGGTATCCACCACGTTGGACACGATACGTAAATAACTCATTTCTCCTTCATATATATTTTTCTATAATTTTCGGGAGTGTGCAATGCAACATCAACCTCCTTAAAACCATGGCCCTCCAAACCCTGGAACTAATGAATCTTAGCCATTCATTTAAATTTATTTAAATCATAGCCTTGAAAACCTACATGAGAAGGCCCTTTTTTCCAAGGAGTTTGACCAAAGTCAAACTTTTTAGGTCAAACTCAACCCCCCTTTATGTATAAATATTTATTTTCTTTATTTTTTCCTTTTTTCTAAACCAAACCAACCCACAGCCGACCTATTCATCATCTTCTTCTTCCTGTTCACCTTCTTCCCGCCACCCTCCACCGAAACCCAGTCATGCCGGACTCTGCCGACCAACGCCGCCTCCACTCGCTTAACCCCGATATCTCCTTCCTGACCGCTGAACCGCTGCACCTGCACCCCAACGCCTCAACCAAGCATCCCCTCGACCGCCTCCGCTCTCCCATCCTCGCCTGCACCGCTGCTGAAGCCCGACCATCCCGCTACTCTCGACAGAGCCGACGATGACCCGCTGCTAAACTCGCCACAATGACGTTCTCTTCCACGTACACCCACACCTGACCCCGCCGGACTCGCCAGGATCAAACCCGTCGTGAAGCCGTTGTCGACGATCGCTGAACCCAAGCCGCTGCCACTCGCCAGAATATGCTGTTTCGACTGCCCTCAACCGAACACCCCACGACGACCTCGACGTACGACTCGTCCCACATACCCAGGTTTGAGTCCCCTCTCACGTACATGTACACGTACACGCATACGTGCATTCCTCGTTTTTATGCATGCGTATATGTTAGCTATGATATGTGTATTGTGTAGTTAGTATATGTTGGTTTATGGATATAATTGGTATATACATATTGGCATACATATTAGCACCTGTTTAAATGTATATTGGTATATATATACATATATATATAGTATAAATTCTAAATTAGTATATATATATATACATATGTATATGTATTATAATATATCTCCCTAGTATATGTTTAATATGTATACAAAGTATAAATTCTATTTAAAGTATATATATACATATATCTATTATATTATAACTAATGAATATTAATGTATAGGCTAGTTGATAATATGTATTATATGTCTGGGTACTAGATGACCCGAGTGTAACCACGTATACCCCGTAGTTACCTTGACCTATGACCATAATATATTAGTAGACTGCCATATATACACTGATGTACTGGCAAGACCGTATCATTGACTGTCTGTTATGCACAGCAACTATAGACGTGACACCCCTAGCGTAGTCTCTGAGATTATTGTGTTTTGACTATATGTGTTAGTATAATATCTGATAAAATATTGTATTATATGATATGTCTATAGGACTGTTGGATCATTCTGACGATACTTTGGAACCAGGATATTGGTATTGCCAGCTAAGGACCACAGGCGAGTACATTCTCTGACAGTTTCTATTATGTTGATTATCTCTATAATTCTAGTTGTATAGCATACATGATTCTGACACTGTTGTTTACACGAGTTAGCATTATCGAGACCTGTCACGAGGAGTCATGATTTGGAATCCATCGTGCTAGCTGGAGAAACGGGGAAATATTAGTAGCTTATGTGATCATTCACAACTCTATATGCATCATAGCTTACCCACACCTCACATTGGTGCAGCCTGACCATTATATGCCTCATAGTCTGTTATGTATGATTAGCCTGACTATTGCTTGCATCATAGCTATCCGGATGGTTAGCCTGACCTTACATGAATGATAGCTAATCATATGTAATAAGCCTGATCAGTCCCAAGCCGATCACATGATATGCTAATATTTTACATACTTAGCTAGATGTTCTTGATATGTATCTCTAGTTTATGGATCTAGTATTCCCTATGTTCTAGTTATTGCTCTAGCATTTACTTATATTCCAGTTCATTATTCTAGCATGCACTTGTATTTTTATTCATTGCTAGATGTACATTGATGATAATATGCTCCAGTATTCCTTTATTTTAGTACTTTATTATTCTAATATTTCTTATTGCCAGTATTCATATCTATCTTGTATTTCTTTACACTGTGTTATAGATTTTGTCAATATATGTGGAACTACTGTTAGTGTTTGTACTTCGTTCCAATCCTGACTGGATATTTTTTCCAGAGGATCTTGAGGATTTCTGTCCCACACACTATGGACCGATTATAGATGCAGACTACACACCAGAGATTTTAGAGGAGACTATTCCTTTAGATGAGACATTACCTGCAGCTATCTAGACAGTATTTATCTTATGCACGGAGACTTATTTGAGGTTTATTGAGTTTATGTTTAAACTTATTCTTAGTTTATGTTGAGACTGGTGGAGACTTTATGTTGGACAGCTAGACTGTGGTTTATCTATATTTTGAGACATGGTGTTGACTATGTCATTCTTCTTATCTTTTATCATGCCTTTATACTCTTATAGTTGTTATGATTGAGTTTACATTATGAGATATTGTGAGATATATATTGTCCTCCTTATGGAGATTGATATCATTGACAGGTTGTGAGATATATTAGTATTATTTGTGATCTAGACAGCGTTCTATCGCTGATGTTGCTGCGTAAGCTGGACATACCCACGTACTCGTGCCCCTATTCTGGGTGCGGGTCATGACATTTTTAGCCAGCCAGGAGTTGGTATTATATCTTGGGTTCTTGTCGATGGCCTTGTATTCCACCATGTCTGGAGTGCAACGGTTAGCTCAACTTATTCGTCTAGTGGAGGCGAGTTTCTCATCCAACTCATCTTTCTATGCACCTCGTGATACGTAATGTCTATCATGTGTCATGACTATTAAGGTATGTTCTGGATTAGAGTCATGTCCTTGGTATAGTCCTTGGTACCGACTTACTTCTTGGCTTGGCTCTTATCTATTTTATGAGTCAGCATAGGCAAGCGAGGACATATTCTAATTTGATTGACTCAGGAGTTTATGTATCCATATGCCTCTATTTTCCTGTGTGTTACTTTTGTGCAATTATTTATTATTTACTTCTGCAGCTATCTTTTCTATTTCAGTTATTTGCTTAGTATAATCATTTGAATTGTGATTTAATTTCTTGAGCTTTTTTTTGTGTTCCTATCATGACTCACACCCGAAATAAGGGCACGAGTAGTGAGCAATGCCCAGCCTACATCATAGTATCGATGGTAGAATACTGTCTGGGTTAACTCTACTATCTCTATATCTCATACAATACATATATAGTACATGTCAATGTTATCTCATCTCAAACGGAGGAACAATATGGTATATGATAATGACATACTATACTCAATCATAATGCAAACTAAGGAAGATAAAGCACAAGATGGAATAACAAAGGAAAGAGTCATAATACATCCATAAGTCTGAAATAATATATATATATGCCAATTGTAGTGCCCCGCTCTGCATAGGCACTATGTACAAGTGATATCGCTTTGCTTGCTCGAGTGGAAGTTATCTCAGAGAGTTCTCGACCGAACCACAAGATAATTAATCTAAATGAGTGGGCAGAACGACATTCTCTGATTTTTGCATGCCTTAATAATGAATCTGAGTTTTTGAATGTTTGTTCTAAGCAGATAGTTTCATAAGAAGAGTGATAGAACCGGACTCTGTATGCTTAATAAGAGAACTCGTATAGCTTATCATTGAAACGAACCTACTTGCTTAACTAGAGAACTTGTATGCTTGTCTGAAAAGAGATAGAACCTTGCCATGCTAAGTCAAGAAGTATAAGAACTTTTTTCCTAAGAGTTAGAATATGGTGCACAATACATGATACGTATTGCACGATAGAACACTGTCCCGATCATATGCTTATTATTTGAATATTCAAAACTATTTCAAAGCTATATTTTTGAAAAGATGTAAACTGACTATAATCCTGAGCTACATGAAATAAACTTAGGTAAAAGTAGCAAGATCACTAGTAATATAATATTTTGCCACATGCTTACTTAGTGTGGATTTCAGGGAGTGTTGCTTCTGTTCAGTTGATTTTATGCTCACCAGTACTTTCTCCAAAGTGTTGACCTACCAACAGTTTGCTTGTTCTCAGGTGCTAGATCGTCCGTGGAAGCGATAGCCGTGCCTCATCCCTAAGACCCATAAATCTAGAGTTGATGCCTTGAGTCGTATCAAGTTTGAGCTACATTTGTATAGAGGGACATAATGTATGGAACGATGTCATTATATTTGATAGAAGAGAGTACTTGAGCGATTTGTAACCTTGGTCAAGCGTCGCTTGTAACACTCTTGAATATCAAAAAAGATGCTTATTTCCTTATGCCATTGTATTCTTTACTTTTCTACAATATGTGCCGCTGCTTCCGTTTTGAATAGCTTACTTGTCCTTGTTCAAAGCTTTGGCCTTGTACAAGGGCACTTTAGGCTTGCACGGCATTGCACCCAAGCAAGGATGATCGATTCTGTAGGGACCAAGCGAGGATGATCGGCCCCTGCGGGACTGGGGTATGATATAATGGTATCAGAGCGACTCGATTCTTTGCCCATTATATTGCCTCCGACTCTGAGATATGCCAGATATTATGTGCTACAATGAATGTTTTATACAATAAGTCTATAGATATTCTCAAAGACATGCGCAAAAGTTTTCTGGATTTGATTTGTTGCTTGAGAGTTATGCTTTCGTGCTTGTGATTTGCTTATGTTTTTGATTGAGGATGGTGAGGGATGAGGACTATCGCTTCTCTGGATTTTTGTGAGTTTATCCTTGAGTTTAAAGGACAAAACACTTTTTGGTGGGTAAGTATGTAGTGCCCCACTCTGCGTAGACACTATGTATAAGTGATATCTCTTTGCTTGCTCGAGCGGAAGTCTTCTTGGAGAGTTCTCGACCGAACCACAAGATGATTAATCTAAGTGAGTAGGCAGAACGACATTCTCTGATTCTTGCACGCCTTAATATTGAATCTAAGTTTTTGAATATTTGTTCTAAGAAGATAGTTTTATAAGAAGAATGATAGAACCTGACTCTGCATGCTTAATAAGAGAACTCGTATAGCTTGTCATTGAAACGAACCTGCTTGCTTAACTCGAGAACTTGTATGCGTGTCTGAAAAGAGATAGAACCTTGACATGCTAAGTCAAGAAGTATAAAAAATGTTACATGCTTAGTTAAACTGACTCTGCTATCGAACGAACCCTTGCCATGCTAAAATAATTAATAAAAGAATCGCTTGATCAAGTCCCTTTGTAATATGCTAAGAAAGAGATAGATATTGCATGCTAGTTATAAATCGAAATTATGCTTGCTATTTTATGTTTCGCTTGTCTTTTTTGCTATATCGAACTGCTATAAGTCATTGATTCGGATAAGCATAGACTAATAGTGCACCCTGAGGTACGGTCCTTGTGATCTAGTGGGGTGTGCTATTAGATATGTGAAAGATGTGCTTTGTTTGACAAGATGTGTTTTGCTCGACCATATATGTTTTGCTTGATCATTTGTTTTGCTTACATTATAGATGCTTCATGTCATTGCATTGGTCTCGGACAACTTATGCACAAGGTCTTGTCTCTCGAACGGTTCCTGGGGCACTGGGAATCGCTCGGTCCTGAAGAGATTTTCGTTTTGCCCTGAGGATATGGCCCGCTGGGAGTCTAGTGGGGCGATGTGTCTATTAGTGTTGTGCAGAACCCATGATGTCACAGCTACTAGTACTCGTGTGTGTTGGTGAAGAGCTGAACCTTGAGTCACAGCTGCCGATACATGTGCATGCTAGTGAAGAGTTGAACCTTGGGCAACCGCTGTTAATCATGGGGTTACCCATGGACCATCATATAGTTAGGACGTATGCTAGGCTAGCCTTCTTGCATACCTAACAGTTTAATGCATAGACGGACAGGGAAAGAGAACCTTATACATATATGTTTATGTAAATTGTTGAAAACTTGTATGTCTGCTGCAGGCATAACCGTTCGTCCATGGATAATGATCACTGAATAAGTGATCACTTGTATTTCCTTATGTCCCTTATCAATTATGCTAAATATGATACATCTATTATACATTGAATATGTTGCTGCCCCTATTGTATCAAATTGAATAGTCCACTTGAACTTGTCTTGATTTGAGATGAACAGTCTACTAGAGAACTTTTATTCCTAAGAGTTAGAATATGGTGCACGATACATGCTGCGCACTGCACAATAGAACACTATCTCGATTATATGCTTATTGTTTGAATATGCAAAACTATTTCAAAGCTATGTTTCTTAAAAGATGTAAACTGACTATAATCCTGAGCTGCATGAAATAAACTTAGGTAAGAGTAGCAAGATCACTAGTAATGTAATATTTTGTCACATGCTTACTTAGTGTAGGTTTCAGGGAGTGTTGCTTATGTTTAGTTGATTTTATACTCACCAGTACTTTCTCCAAAGTGCTGACCCACCAACAGTTTGCTTGTTCTCAGGTGCTAGATCGTCCGAGGAAGCGATAGTCGTGCCTTATCCCCAGGACCCAGAAATCTGGAATCGATGCCTTGAGCCGTATCGAGTTTGAGCTGATTTTGTATAGAGGGACATAACATATGGAACGGTATCATTGTATTTGAGAGAATATAGTGCTTGAGTGATTTGTAACCTCGGCCAAGCATCGCTTGTAACACTCTTGAATATCAATAAAGATGCTTGTTTCCTGTCACAACTCGCACCAGATGTAAGGGTACAAGTCGAGAACAACGCCCAGCCTATGCCGCAGAATCGGTGGTAAAACGCTGTCTGGATAATCTATCTAGCAATATAATAAACCACCAACAATAATAATATACTCAATCACAGATCTAAGATGGAATAAGCATGAATAAGATAAATAATAGAATAGTCACATACAACTCATGAGTCTAAAATAATACATCAATGAGTCTGAAAGAATACTAACAAATAAGCTAGAGACAAATCCAGTACAAGAAATACTAAGAAGGTAATAATCCTGAATCATCTGTCTCAGTCGGGATAAGTCCTTCCTGAGCCAGGGTCTCTGACTCTATGCCCACAACATCCTGAGGTCCATAATGTGTAGGGTACCAGTCCTCAGTGTCATCTGGAAAAAAAATCCAATCAGGAAAGGAGCAGAGTACATCTCTAACAGCAGTTCTAATCAATGATAAAAACTATGTAACAGTAAATAGATGTGAATATACAAGATGCACAATAGATACGAGAGATATATAATAAGGAAATACTGGAATAAATACAATAATGAACAATATGTCAATGAACAAGAATACTAATGACTAAGTGTATGAGTACTAGCTTTAACATGTGATCGGCTTGGGAACATGATACAAGATTTATGGCCTAGCTAATTATACGTGCGGTGTATGATTAATACTATTCAATTCAAGACTTGATACAAGGAGGGTATGATCATATATCTACACTAAAATACTCTCCACCCTCGACTGGTATAATAGATCCAACCATGGTACGCTATGGCACCAGATTTCCCAAGAAGATAGCTAGTCTTCCCGAGAATCTGTATCTGTACATGTACAAGATAATCAATAAAATAAGGCTTGCACAAGATACACCATATACTAAGGGATAACATCTCATGACGAGATCCGGATATACCAAGCCGTGTAACCATCGTGTCAAGAGAACAAGGATATCTTCACTAGATACAATGAACATAGAGGATATCATAAATGAGAAACTATCAGAGAATGTACTCGTCTGAAGTCCAAAGAATAGTCTCACAGATGTCTGATACGGTGCCTCGAAGACCTAGATATGGAATATAATATCAATACAAGATTTTGAAAAGAAAATAAGATAAACTAGTCAACTTCTAGGTCAACAAGTCAATTCTAAGTCAAAAGTCAAACTTTGGTCAACTCTAAGTCAACTATGGTCAAACTATAGTCAAACTATGGCCAACTACCTATTTCAAGATTGTACAAATCTAACACAAAGATATTGGATTCAAATACTAAAGTCTAGGTCACAAAACCCATATCTTAAATACTAGGATACCGTATCTCTGGATACGTAAATTAATAGGTAAAATATTACATATATAAGTCAAACAATTAATAATAATATAAAATCCTAATTACAAACATTAAATAGATACCTTGGTTTTGAACCAACTAGGTATCACAAAATTATCTCATAATCTTGATACCTAAACCCAATACCTTGCGTATCCCCAACTACCTTGGTACTTACCATGGTATCACAAGGTAATTCCCCAAAACTTGTGTATACTAACTACTCGTAATTATATACATGCTATACTAATTATTATATATATAGTATAATATAAAAACTATTAGCAATTAGGAATATATTTATATATATATTAAATACAATATATATATATATTAAATACCATATATATATATATAATTATCTAATAATAAGAAAAATCTACCAAAATGTCGCTGAAAACCCTGCCGGCTGTCGCTGAAGACTGCTGTTGAAGTTGATACTCAGTTGTTTCAGTGACAGATTCCTGCTGCTGTCACCAAAGTCGTCACTAAAGCCCCTGATACGGTTGCTGATACTGCTGCTGTTTCTGTGACAAATTCCTGCAAATGTTGCTAACTGCTGTCGTTGTTTCTCTTGCTGCTGCTACTGTGCATTGATGCTGGTGCGACACTCCCTGCCATCGCTAAAGCGGCTGCTGCTGTTGTTAGTGCTGCTACTGTTGTGTTCAGCGACACACGTTGTTGTCGCTATACCTATGCACTCTAAACTCTAATATATATATATATATATATATATATATATATATATATATATATATATATATATATATATATATATATATATATATATATTATCTACATAGCAATATACACCAATATACATAGTAACATATTTGTAACAACATACACACGTATATGTACATATAAATATATATACAATATAACATACATTATATAATTATAATATAACCACAATAAATATCTATTTACATATACATATCTATACATGTTGCCATATATAATTATATATACATATATAAGAATAGCTACATATAATATATACCCATATAATATATACATAGATACATAGACACAATATTACATAAATATATATACACAACATTATATATATATATATATATATATATATATATATATATATATACAATTACACTCTCCAAGAATACAACAAAATAGATCTACATATAATTTGCACAAACACATGGAGAGTATCACACCGTATCCCACTAGATCTAGGATACGCATGTGACACAAGTCCACCACACATCCAAACATACCCCGAAGGACACGTACAAGTCATATATATTATTTATGAACAATACGAAGAGTCAAATACAAATCTACGTGTCCGTGTCAAAATATGACATGTACAAAGTCCCGTGTCAGAGAAAAACCGCCCAAATCAACACGTATCACCAAATTAATGGAATACGACCTACACGTACCCAATTGTGGATACGACACTATCCCCAAACACACAAGCACATGCCAAATTGATCTATAGGACTAATTGACACACACAATAAATGTACCATAACTTTCACAATAGGCCTCCTATGAACACAAAACCAAATTCTATGGGTACCCTATGCATATGGGTTGATTTATCATGGTTAAATCTCATATTTAGAACCTAAACTAAGGGGAAAACTAAATTTTACCTATGGGAGATGGATTCCTAATGCAACCTCCAAATATGATGAAATTGGCCTCTAACTTGTAGATCCTTGCTCCTCTTTGTAGATCCTTGCTTCCTCCTTCTAGATCCCTGCTCCACTAGCCTCCAATGGTGATTTGGGGAGGAATTGGGATAAAATTTGGTAGGAAAATAAAGTGGGAATGAAGGAATTTGGTTGAGGGAAATTCTAGATCTAGTTTCTAAATGAAAAGAGGAGAGAGAATAATTTTCCCCCTCTCTATATAGGCCGCCCCCCCCCCCTTTCCCCTTCCTCAAGCTACTATGAATTATCCAATATACCCCTTGGGGCCTTTCATGAAGAAATAATTAAGGAGGGAAGCTTCTAGTATAATGGTTTAATTAATTTAATCCATCTCCTAATCAATGGGCTTTCGAAATGGGCTAAATTCTATCAATTAATTCATGTTGGTCAATGAGTCTAAACTAAACTAGTTAGGTCCACTAACACAAGTCCATAATAAATAACTAACATCTAACAATAATTAAATTATACAACAAATAATTATTTATAATGCACAATATTTAATTAAATATAAAATTACTAAAATACCCTTTCCTAGAAAATGTGGTAGTGACAAGTCTACCCTCCTTAAAATAATTTCGTCCTCGAAATTCAAAGACGAAAACTACCCCAAAAAATACAGAACATAACAAAAGAACAGAACTAAAGAACATAAGTAACTATGAAAGAACATACCATAACTAGGAAGAACATACCTCAAAGCACAAACAAATATGGATAGCGCTCTCGCATTTCATCCTCTCCCTCCCAAGTAGACTCTCCCGGAGAGTGATGCCTCCATGCGACGCGCACCAAAGGAATAGTCTAGTTCCTCAACACCTTCTCTCTCCGATCTAGAATCTCAACTGGCTGCTCTGGATAGCTAAGAGTAGGGCCCACCTCTATCTCCGAGTGATCCAATACATGACTAGGATCTGCTACGTACCGTCTCAACTACGACACATGAAACACGTTGTGCACTCCTTCTATTGCAAGTGGCAAGTCTAGTTTATAAGCAACTGTACCGATCCTCTCTAGAATAGTGAAAGGTCCGATGAATTACGGACTAAGCTTCCCGTCTCCGCCGAAGCGAATCGTGCCTCGTGTCGGAGAAATCCTCAAAAACACCAAACCACCCACCTAGAACAAAATACCACCTTAAGAAATTAATCTATAACAAAAACCAATAACAAGCATAAAACAAAAATCTAACTATACCTCGAACTCCAAAGGTCTCCGGTGGCTATCGGCCCAATGCCGCTGTCTGTCCTGCACCACACGAAGTCTGTCTCTGATCAAATGAACCTTCTCTGCTACATCTACAACCATCTCTGGCCCAAGCAAAACTCTCTCTCCAATATTGTCCCTAGACAAGGGAGTACGACACCTCCGACCATACAGAGCTTCAAAAGGTGATATCTCGATATTAGCCTGGTAGCTGTTGTTATAAGAAAACTCTACCAAATGGAGATGGTCCTCCCAAGAAACCCCAAAATCTAGTACACAAGTGCGCAAAATATCCTCGAGAGTCTAAATAGTCCTCTCTGACTGCCCATCTGTCTGGGGATGATATGCATTACTGAACTTGAGCTGAGTGCCCAAACTCTCCTGTAAACTCCTCCAGAAATAAGAAGTGAAAGGAATATCCTGATCTGAGACTATGCTGACAGAAACTTTATATATCCTAACGATCTTCCTCACATACATCTCTGCCAGCTTCTTCGTAGACAAACCCACCTTGAAAGATAAAAAGTGGGCCAACTTGGTCAACCTATCAACGATGACCCAAATTGCGTCTTTTTTTCCTGGAGATCATAGAAGTCCGAACACAAAATACATAGTAATGTGCTCCCACTTCCACTCTGGAATGGGTAATGGCTGAAATAAACCTCTTGGCCTCTGCCTCCCGACTTTCACCTGCTGGCACACTAAGCATCTGGATACAAACTGTGTCACTTCCCTCTTTATGCCATACCACCACACACTCTCTCGCATATCACGATACATCTTATTAGCACCTGGATGCATGGAATATTGAGAGCGATGCGCTTCCTACAATACCTCCTCACGCAGCTCCCTACTAGGTATACACAATCTAACTCCATGCCTTAAAGATCAATCCCCTGCAATAGTGAAATCATTCTCCAATTCTGCTCTCACCTGAGCTATGATACTCCTCAGAGATACATACTCATACTGTGTTGCCTTGTTCTTGTCCATCAAATCTGAATGTATTTGTAATCCCCACATCTGTATAGCACAACCACAAACTATCACCTCAATGCCCAAGCTCTCCAAGTCCTTCAGCAAATATTGATCCTGCGTCAAGAACATAGCTACCGGATACATGCTCAAAGCATCGGCAACTACATTAGCTTTCCCAGGATAATACTGCAAAGATATATCAAAATCCTTCATCAGTTCCAACCACCGACGCTACCTCATATTCAACTCCTTCTGCGTGAAAATGTACATCAAGCTCTTGTGGTCTGTGAAGATCTCCACACGCTCTCCTTACAAATAATGTTTCCACAACTTCAGGGTGAAGTTGACTGCTGCCAACTCCGAATTATGGGTAGGATAGTTCTTTTCATGAGAACTCAATTGCCTGGATGCATAGGCAATCACTTTCCCATTCTGCTAAAAAACACAACCTAAACCTTTTCCCGATGCATCACTATAAATAGTGAAACTTCCAGACCTTGATGGCAATATCAAAATAGGAGCAGACGTCAACCTCTTCTTCAACTCCTCAAAAGCAACCTGGCAATCCTTCGTCCAAACAAACTCTACATCCTTCCTGATGAGTCTGGTCATCGGCTCAGCAATCCTCGAAAAATCTTGTACAAACTTCCTGTAGTAGCCTGCCAATCCCAAGAAACTCCTGATCTCTGCTACCGAACTCGGGATCTTCCAATTTACCACTGCTGCGATCTTCTTCGGATCCACTGAAATACCATCACCAGTCACAACATGCCCCAAGAATTCTACCTTGTCCAGAAAAAACTCACACTTGGACAACTTCCCATACAGCTTCTCCTTCCTTAGCACATCCAACACAATCCTCAAATGCTCCTCGTACTCCTCCGGTGTCTTCAAGTATATGAGTATGTCGTCGATGAACTCCACCACGAACTTGTCAAGGTACTGGTGGAATACCTAGTTGATCAAGTTCATAAATACCGTCGGTGCATTAGTCAACCCAAACGACATCACCATAAACTCGTACTAACCATACTGAGTTCTAAAATAAGTCTTCGGTATGTCCACCGGCTTCACCTTCACCTGATGGTAGCTTGATCTCAAATCTATCTTAGAAAACACCTTCGCACCACTCAACTGATCGAACAGATCATCAATCCGTGGCAAAGGGTACTTATTCTTGATAGTGAGATTATTCAATACCCAGTAATCAATGCACATGCGTACCGATCCATCCTTCTTTGGTACAAACAATACCGGAGCTCCCCACGGTAAAAAACTCGATCTGATAAACCCCTTATCCTATAATTCGTCCACCTGCTTCTTCAGCTCGACCAGCTCGCTGTTGATTACTCTATAGACTTGTTGCAAAATTGGTTCTGCATCGGGTACTAAGTCTATAGAGAATTTAACAACTCGATCTGGCAACAACCCTGGCAATTCCTCAGGAAACACATCCAAGAACTCTGCTATCAACGGATGCGGCAACTCCTGGTCTTCCATCATAGCTCTACAAATAATGCCTTCTTCCTACTCTGCAGCTCCTCTAGCAAACTCGAACTCTGGCTCTCCTGGCGGACCAAATAAAACTCTTCTTCCTCTACAATCTATGCTAGCACGGTTGCCTACTCAACCAATCCATCCCGAGTATAATGTCATAGCTCAAAAGTGGCATTACAAGTATACATACACTCAACTTTTGGCCTCCTAGAGTAACTCTTCGATCCTTGCAAATATCATTAACCAGGATAATGCCTCCCCTGGTCATGATCTTGCAAGTCCTAAGCAAAGACTCAGCTACCAAACCATGCTTCAGAGCAAAAGAAATAGATACAAAACTATGGGAAGCACCACTATCAAACAAAGCTAAAGCTATAATAGAATCAATATGGCACATGATACAAGACACTCAAGGAAAGGATAGATTAAGAGATCAAGTATCAATATCAAAGGAGAATAGTTGAATCAAAAGAATTTTCCTAGGTGTGATTGAGTATCTCAGCCTATATCCTATATCCTATCGCAGGCTCACAGTAGTACAACTAAATCGTCATACTACCACGATATCGCATAACTTGCGAAGCTTGACCTGCATGGGCCACCACCAAAAATATGTCACGACCCGCACCCGGTGTTAGGTACAAGTCAGAAATAACGCCCAGCTTACGCTGCAGAATCGGCAGTAGAATATTGTCTGGGTAATCTATCTAGTAATATAATAAACTACCAAAAATAATAATATACTCAATCACAGATCTAAGATAGAATGAGCACGAATAATTTAAAGAATAGAATAGTCACATACAACTCATGAGTCTGAAATAATACATCAATGAGTCTGAAAGAATACTAACAAATAAGCTGGAGACAATTCCAGTACAAGAAATACTAAGAAGGTACTAATCCCGGGTCATCTGTCTCAGTCGGGATAAGTCCTTCCTGAGCTAGGGTCTCTGACTCTAAGCCTACAATATCTTGAGGTCCATAATGTGTAGGGTACCAGTCCTTAGTGTCAGCTGGAAAAAACATATCCAGTCAGGAAAGGAGCAGAGTACATCTCTAACAGCAGTTCTAATCAATAATAAAAACTATATAACAGTAAATAGATATGAATATACAAGATGCACAATAGATACGAGAGATATACAATAAAGAAATACTGGAATGAATACAATAATGAACAATATGTCAATGAACAAGAATACTAATGACTAAGTATGTGAGTACTAGCTTTAACATGTGATCGGCTTGGAAACCTGATACAAGATTTATGGCCTGGCTAATCATACGTGCGGTGTATGATTAACAATATTCAATTCAAGACTTGATACAAGGAGGGTATGATCACATATCTACACAAAAATACTCCCCACCCTCGACTGTTATAATAGATCCAACCATGGTATACTATGGCACCAGATTTCCCAAGAAGATAGCTAGTCTTTCCGAGAATCTGTGTCTGTACATGTACAAGATAATCAATGAAACAAGACTTGCACAAGATATACCATATACTAAGGAATAACATCTCATGACGAGATCCGGATATACCAATCTGTGTAACCATCGTGTCAAGAGAACAAGGATATCTACACTAGATATAATGAACATAGAGGATATCATAAATGAGAAACTATCAAAGAATGTACTCACTTGAAGTCTAAAGAATAGTCTCATAAATGTTTGATACGGTACCTCGAAGACCTAGATATGGAATACAATATCAATACAAGGTTTTAAAAAGAAAATAAGTTAAACTAGTCAACTTCTAGGTTAATAAGTCAATTCTAAGCCAAAAGTCAAACTATGGTCAACTACCTATTTCTAGGTTGCACAAATCTAACACAAAGATATTGGGTTCAAATACTAAAGTCTAGGTCACTAAACCCATATCTTAAATACTAGGATACCGTATCTCCGGATACGTAAATCAATAGTTAAAACATTACATATATAAGTCAAACAATTAATAATAATATAAAATCCTAATTACAAACATTAAATAGATACCTTGGTTTTGAACCAACTAGGTATCACAACATTAACTCATAATCTTGATACCCAAACCCAATACCTTGGGTATCCCCAATTACCTTGGTACTTACCTTAGTATCACAAGGTAATACCCCAAAACTTGTGTATACTAACTACCCGTAATTATATACATGCTATACTATTTATTATATATATAGTATACTATAAATACTATTAGCAATTAGGAATATATTTTAAATACCATATATATATATATATATATATATATATATATATATATATAATTATCTAATAATAAGAAAAATCTGCCAAACTATCGCTAAAAACCCAGCCTGCTGTCGCTGAAGACTGTTGTTGATGCTGATACTCTATTTTTTTAGTAACAGATTCCTGCTGCTGTCGCCAAAGCCTAAAGCCCCTCATACGGCTGCTGATACTGTTGTTGTTTCAGTGGCAGATTCCTGCAAATGTTGCTAACTGTTGTCGTTAATTCTCTCGCTGCTGCTACTGTGCGTTGCTGCTGCTGCGACGCTTCTTATCGTCGCTGTAGAAGCATGAAACATGCTGGGGAATTATTCACGTATTTTTTCAGTCAAAACCCCCAACATACATGAAGTCACTTTCTGCGTAAAACATGGCTTCAGAGCTGCCCACGTAAAGTTCAGAGCTGTCCGCGTAAAGCAGAGCTTCAGGGCTGTTTGGCGTAAAATATGGCTTCAGAGCTGCCCGCATAAAGTTCAGAGTTGTCCGCGTAAAGCTGAGCTTCAGAGCTGTCTGCGTAAAGCAGAAACTTCAAGGTTGTTTGGCATAAAAGGTTGTTATACCTTCCTGCGTAAAGAACGGCTGTGATGATGATTTTTTACAGAGACCCAGAAATGAGTTTTTACGCTCAAGATAAGACAAAATCAGACTCCACGTCAAAAGCTGCTTCTCATACAGAGCTCGAGGTATATCTCTGCATTTAATGCACGAGATAGAGGCATATCTCTGCATTTAATCCACGAGATTTGGTTCTAATCTTTAGATTTTGTCATGACGGAGAAAGCTAAAACTGTGACAAATACGCTCACATCACCATCCTTGCATTTTACGCCAACCAGGCTATTTTCAACTATAGGAGTACGCCGTATGCTATCTCCTCGAAATACGCCAACTCGGCCATATTTGCAAAGGTATGTGATAAGGCTATTTAGCCCAGAATACGCTCAAGACCTCATTCGTGATGGATAATAGACTGGGAAAGCTAAAACTGTGACTAATACGCTCACATCACCATCCTTGTATTTTATGCCAACCGGACTATTTTCAACTATAGGAGTACGCTATATGCTATCTCCTCGAAATACGCCAACTCGGCTATATTTGCAAAGGTACGTGATAAGGCTACTTAGCCCAGAATACGCTCAAAATCTCAGTCGTGATGGATAATTGGCTATTTTACGTTGGTTATCTATTATTCATGAATTATCAAGTTTTACGCAAAGTTTGGCCTTTTACGCCAACAAGACAGCTATTTAACTTTTACGCCAACAAGACAGTTATTTGGCTTTTACGCCAACCATCTTTACGTAAGGTGTAGTTACCTACGTGGCTTGCATGCCATGATCTTCGAGAAGCAGTTATACGCGTTACCTTATAAAGGGATATGTGTCACATGCAGATTCTAAAGATTATTCGAACGTATGTAGCAGTTATTATAACGGCGACATAAAGGAGGCAGTCTTCTTCACAGTTTGGCTTTTATGCCAACAAGACAGTTATTTGGCTTTTACGCCAACCATCTTTATGCAGGAGCAGCTTCCTACGTAGCTTGTATGCCGTCATCTTCGAGAAGCAGTTATACGCGTTACCTTATAAAGGGATACGTGTCACACGCAGATTCAGAAGATTATTTGAACATGGGTAGCAGTTATTATAACCGCCGCGTAAAAGATGCAACTTTCTTCACAGTTTGGCTTCTACGCCAACTGGACAGTTATTTGACTGATCTCCATAAATATAGACCCCTGGTCACAGGGTATAGGGGGATTAAAAATCAGACGATCAGACAATCAGAAGATCAGAGGATTGATTAAAGAATCGATCAAGATCGGACAACCGCACAGGGCACAATCAGAGATCAGAGAGAAGAGAGAACACAGACAGAGGGTGTTGGTTGATAACTTTGGCCACGAGAATTCAATCCCACTTGCAACCTTTGAAGCTTCTTCTTCTTCTACAGCACTTCTTCATCATCGTGTAGTCCAAGGGACAAAGTGATCGACCGCATATCAGACTCCTATAGCAATACTTCCCCAGAATTATTCTATTGTACTTAACATCCACGTATAGGATTAATTGTACTCGTTTTCTTGTTTGTAAGCAAAAAAAGAAAGGTTTTGTATAAACCTCTTCTTCCTTCATTTTTGTTTTATTCAAACAAAATGGCGACTTTGTTGGGGACGACTTTCTCCTATGACGAGAAAGCAATTGCTCAACACGATGTTGTATCCATCGGATCGATGAAGAAGACTTTGGTCGTCCAGTTTGACCAATCTGCTTATGAAGACATGCTTCGTGCAGGGGGTAGCTCTCATTCCCCCTTGTCCAGAACAACAGGAAGCTGCATAAAGTGTGGATGCCTAAGACGTCCTCTACCCTTACTACAAGCTCTCATTCTCCGATCAACAAGGTTGTGACAACACAGCCTACATGCCCTGTGCGTAAACCTTCGTCTCCCGTCTGTGACGTGGCAAATAAGACTTCTGGCAATGCCTCAGTGCCAATCCAGAAGTCTTAAACACGCCTTGTGCGTAAAACTTTGTCTCCCGTCTGTGACGTGGTAGACAAGACTTCTGGCAATGTCTCAGTGCCAATCAAGAAGTCTCAGATGCGCCCTGTGCATAAAAATTTGTCTCCAGTTTATAATGTGGCAGACAAGACTTCTGGCAATGCCTCAGTGCCAATCCAGAAGTTTCAAATGCGCCCTGCGCGTAAACCTTTGTCTCCCGTCTGTGACGTGGCAGCCCAAATTTCCGATAAGGCCTCAGTGCCAATTCAAAAATTTCAAACGCGCCCTGCACGTAAAAATATATCTCCTGTCTATGATGAGGCAGATGGACCCATTGATCACGTCAAGGGAAATAAGCGGCGAATCTTTCAACCTCTAAGCTTTTATGCCCACAAGAAAAGAAAGTTCCCACTTTACAGATTATGCGAACTTTCCCTATTTTACGCGAACCTGTGCAAAACTCTAAATTGTGCCAGAAGAGGTTTGTCCGCATAAAGAAGACTCGTTTTACGGGAAGATATGCTCCTCAAACAGATGATGGATCATATGCCACTCATATGGTGAACTGCTGTATTCCTATGGCAGAGAAAGGGTTATGATTCCTAATCTACACCTTCCTACTGATGTAAAAAGGCAGAATAAGCCTTCTTCTTCTTCTTGTAATCTCCCTGATTTGCGTGATTTCTTGATCCAGAAATGCAAAGATAGGGGATCTCCTAATACGTCTATCACACCTCCTAGAGAATATTGTTGTAATAGTAATAAGGTTGTAATTAATCGTTACTGTTCTAAAGCAAAACGGTCAGTTTTCGACTGATTGAACTATTCTTTGTCATTACAGGAAGAAGAACCATACGACGACATGTCTGGGGGTAGTCTCCCTCGACAAAACAGAGCAACATCCAAAGCTGGGGGTAGAAATCCCTCTGAGTCCGAAGATGATGCAACTATGACCATCTTCCCTGAGGACTGTACAACTCAGGTATCGGAAGCCCGAAAACCAAAGGGGACTTTCTCCTTCAATGAGGATAACATTATTGAAATCTTTAATATATTGATGAAGGAAAACAAACTTCGGCTACCTAACATCAGATACCCTGAAAAGGCTGGCAAGGTCGATGACACATAATATTGTCTCTTTCATCGGTACATTCATCACCCCACGAAGGCATGCTATGTACTGAAAAGAAAAATCTGAGAGTTGATCGACGTCAAAGTCATCACTTTGCATTTATAACGAGAGGACGGTCACTACAAATTGATCTCACTCCAACGTGGCAATTTGCCCCCTCAAAAAGTACCGGATAATGAGTTCCTAAAATCTTTCCAGATGAGCAACATTCAGGTCTATCCTCACTCAGCAAATCACTCCCCAGTGAATTTTTTGAACATGGGTTCACGTCCAAACTGTTTTTCCCCCAGCTGAGTTTGCCATGTCCAAGTGACCTCAGAGCAAACCTCCCAGGTTGTTGCTATTGATCAGTTCACGTCCATATTACCTCTGAACTATGTCTTTCCACTTTCTCCCGCAGAGTAAATCTATCACCACAAAAATGGTCATTCCCATATTACCTCTGCCCTATTTTTCTTTATCCCCACTGAGTCATATCTTACCACGTCCACCTTACCTCTGAGCAAGATATTTTCAGAACTTTTCCATGTCCACATTACCTCTGAGTAAAGTTCTTCTTTTCGACTTCTTACTATCACGTTCGCATAACCCCTGATAGTGCTAGTCGTTTCAGCTTATTATCTATACCTAAGGGACGCCATGGGTAATAAGTCCACAACCCAGATGTATAAATCAACTCTTGGTTCTTCATTCCCAAGTGCCTATGTGCAATATTTTCTCGATCGTCGAAGATCGAGAATCGTATTCTATCATGTTCATATGACCTCTGTATAGATATATTCAGCAATTTGGTATCCCCAGCAAGTGCCTATGTGCAATATTTTTTCCTTCGTTATAAATTCTTGTAAAGAGCCATCATCCGTATCCAAGAGTCCCGGGTACGCAATGGATGATGGATCCTCAAAATTCCCCCAGCGGAGCGATCCTTAGGTCTACTCGCACACTCCCGCAGTAACCATTCAAACCAATCTCGTTAGACGCTAGCCATGTTCATATTACCTCTGAACGATCATCCCATCAATCTCCCCAGTAGAATAATTCTTTGGTCTATTTTCATTTTAGGATAGACCACACTCAACAAATCACTCCTCAATGAATTTTTCGGACATTAGTTCACGTCCATATTACCTCTGAACTACTGTTATAATATTTCTCTCAGGCTGAGTTTGTCATGTCCATATTACCTTTGAGCAAACCTTTCGAGTTTTGGCTATCGATTTTTATGTCCATATTACCTCTGATATCGATTGTCATCTCAACTTAGCACCTGTACTTAACTCTAAGTACGCCAGTGGTGTTAGTTCCACGAAAACTACCACGTCCATATTACCTCTAGCAGGGCTTGTCTTAAACTTATTACTTGCACTCTCGTGCACAAGAATTAATAGGTCCACTAAAAATACTCCGGTGGGATGCCCGCAATGAAAACGAATTGTTTAAATCTAAATTACCTCTGAACTATCCTCATTTACCCCAGCAGAGAAAAAAGTCAGTTCATGTTTATATTACCTCTGGACTATGTCTCTCCACTATCCCCACAGAGTCATATTTTATCGCGTCTATATTACCTCTGGCAGGACTTGTCTCAAACCTATTACTTGCACTAACATGCGCAAAAAATAGTGGGTCCACAAAAACTGTCACGTCTGTATTACCTCTGGCAGGACTTGTCTCAAACCTATTACTTGCACTAACATGCGCAAAAAGTAGTAGGTCCATAAAAAACTGTCACGTCTATATTACCTCTGTCAGGATTTGTCTCAAACCTAGTACTTGCACTAACATGCGCAAAAAGTAGTGGGTCCACAAAAACTATCACGTCCATATTACCTCTGATGGGGTTTGTTTCGAATCTAATACTCACACCCCAAAGCGTGCAACAAGGTAATAGGTATATCAAAAATCCCCCAGTAGGATATCCTCAGGACCGTACATAACCTCTCGGTATGGCCATTGATCAGCTCACGTCTATGTCATCTCTGAGCTATCATCCCCACATACGCCAACCTGACGAACTTAGCAGAAAGAGGCGGACAGTGAATAGGTGCCGATTGCATGCTTCTTATTCAAAGTATTCCAGACATAGCCAAGTCCAAAAAGTTTGAAGGGGGTCTTGTAGAAGCATGAAATATGCTGTGGAATTGTTCGCGTATTTTTACAGTCAAAACCCCCAACATACATGAAGTCACTTTCAGCCTAAAACATGGCTTCAGAGCTGCCCGCGTAAAGTTCAGAGCTGTGCGCATAAAGCAGAGCTTCAGGGTTGTTTAGCGTAAATTATGGCTTCAGAGCTGCCCGCGTAAGGTTCAGAGCTGTCCGCGTGAAGCTGAGCTTCAGAGTTGTCTGCATAAAGAAGAAACATCAAGGCTGTTTGGCGTAAAAGGTTGTTATACCTTCCTGCGTAAAGAACGGCTGTGATGATAATTTTGCACAGAGACCCAGAAATGAGTTTCTATGCTCAAGATAAGACAAAATCAGACGCCACGTCAAAAGCTGATTCTCATACAGAGCTCGAGGCATATCTCTGCATTTAATGCACAAGATAGAGGCATATCTCTGCATTTAATCCACGAGATTTGGTTCTATTTTTTAGATTTTGGCATGACGGGGAAAGCTAAAACTGTGATTAATACGCTCACATCACCATCCTTGCATTTTACGCCTACCAGGCTATTTTCAACTATAGGAGTACGCCGTATGCTATCTCCTCAAAATATGCCAACTTGCAAAGGTATGTGATTAGGCTATTTAGCCCAGAATACGCTCAAGACCTCAGTCGTGATGGATAATTGACTGGAAAAGCTAAAACTGTGACTAATACGCTCAAATCACCATCCTTGCATTTTATGCCAACCAGGCCATTTTTAACTATAGGAGTACGCCGTATGCTATCTCCTCGAAATACGCCAACTCGGCTATATTTACAAAGGTACGTGATAAGGCTACTTAGCCCAGAATACGCTCAAAATCTCAGTCGTGATGAATAATTGGCTATTTTACGCTGGTTATCTATTATTCATGAATCATCAAGTTTTACGCAGAGTTTGGCCTTTTACGCCAACAAGACAGCTATTTGGCTTTTACGCCAACAAGACAGTTATTTGGCTTTTACGCCAATCATCTTTACGCAAGGTGTAGTTACCAACGTGGCTTGCATGCCATGATCTTCGAGAAGCAGTTATACGCGTTATCTTATAAAGGGATACGTGTCACACGTAGATTCAGAAGATTATTCGAACGTGGGTAGCAGTTATTATAATCGCCGCGTAAAGGAGGCAGTCTTCTTCACAGTTTGGCTTTTACGCCAACAAGACAGTTATTTGGCTTTTACGCCAACCATCTTTACGCAGGGGCAGCTTCCTACGTGGCTTGCATGTCGTGATCTTCCAGAAGCAGTTATACGCGTTACCTTATAAAGGGATATGTGTCACACACAGATTCAGAAGATTATTTGAACGTGGGTAGCAGTTATTATAACCGCCGCGTAAAAGATGCAACTTTCTTCACAATTTGGCTTCTACGCCAACTGGACAGTTATTTGACTGATCTCAATAAATAGAGACCCCTGGTCACAGGTTATAGGGGGATCAAAAATCAGACGATCAGACAATCAGAAGATTAGAGGATTGAATCGATCAAGATCGGACAACCGCACAGGGCACAATCAAAGATCAGAAGAAGAGAGAACACAGACAGAGGGTGTTGGTTGACAACTTTGGCAACGAGAATTCAATCCCACTTGCAACCTTTGAAGCTTCTTCTTCTTCTACAGCACTTCTTCATCATCGTGTGGTCCAAGGGACAAAGTGATCGATCGCAGATCAGACTCCTATAGCAATACTTCCCTAGATTTATTCTATTATACTTAACATCCTCGTATAGGATTAATTGTACTCTTTTTCTTGCTTGTAAGTAAAAAAAGAAAGGTTTCATATAAACCTCTTATTCCTTCATTTTTGTTTATTCAAACAGTCGCTAAAGCGGTTGCTGCTATTGTTAGAGCTGCTACTGTTGTGTTTAGCGTCACACGCTGTTGTCGCTATACCTCTGCACTCTAAACTCTAACATATATATATATATATATATATATATATATATATATATATATATATATATATATATATATATATATATATATATATATACACAACATATTATATATATACTAAATATATATACATATAATTACAACTAACACATACACATACCCACACACACACACACACACACACACACACATATATATATATATATATATATATATATATATATATATATATATATGTACACATTATCTACATAGCAATATACACCGATATATATAGTAACATATTTGTAACAACATACATACGTATATGTACATATAAATATATACACAATATAACATACATTATATAATTATAATATAACCACAATAAATATCTATCTACATATACATATCTATACATGCTACCATATATAATTATATATACATAAATAAGAATAGCTACATACAATATATACCCATATAATATATACATAGATACATAGAAACAATATTACATAAATTTATATACACCACATATATATATATATATATATATATATACAATTACACTCTCCAAGAACACAAGAAAATAGATCTACATATAATTTGCACAAATACATGGACAGTATCACACCGTGTCCCACTGGATCTAGGATACGCCTGTGACACGAGTCCACCATATATCCAAACGTACCCCGAAGGACACGAACAAGTCATATATATTATTTATGAATAATACGAAGAGTCAAATATAAATTTATGTGTCCGTGTCAAAATATGACATGTACAAAGTCCCATGTCGGAGGAAAATCCCTAAATCAATACGTATCACCAAATTGATAGGATACGACCTACACGTACCCAATTATGGACACGACACTAGCCCCAAACACACAAGCACATGCCAAATTGATCTATAGGACCAACTGACACACACAAGAAATATTAATCTCGGAATTCTCCTAAAATTGACACAAAAAGTACCATAACTTTCACAATAGGCCTCATATGAACACAAAACCAAATCATATGGATAGCCTATGCATATGGGTTGATTTCTCATTATTAAATCTCATATTTAGAACCTAAATTAAGCGAAAAAACTAAATTGTACCTATTGGAAATAGATTCCCAATGCAACCTCCAAATATGATGAAATTGGCCTCCAACTTATAGATCCTTGCTCCTCTTTGTATATCCTTGCTTCCTCCTTCTAGATTCTTGCTCCACTAGCCTCCAATGGTGATTTGGGAAGGAATTAGGATAAAATTTGGTAGAGAAATAAAGTAGGAATGAAGGAATTTGGTTGAGGAAAATTCTAGATCTAGTTTCCAAATAAAAAGAGGAGAGAGAATAATTTTCCCCCCTCTCTATATAGGCCGGTCCCTCCTTTCCCCTTCCTCAAGCTACTATGAATTGTCTAATATACCCCTTGGGGCCTCTCATGAAGAAATAATTAAGGAGAAAACTTCTAGTCTAATGGTTTAATTAATTTAATCAGTCTCCTAATCAATGGGCTTTCTAAATGGGCTAAATTCTATCAATTAATTCATGTTGGTCCATGAGTCTAAACTAAACTAGTTAGGTCCGCTAACACAAGTCAAAAATAAATAACTAACATCTAACAATAATTAAATAATACAACAAATAATTATTTATCATGCATAATATTTAATTAAATACAAAATTACTAAAATACCCTTTCCTAGAAAATATACTAGTGATATTTCCTTATGCCATTGTGTTCTTTACTTTTCTGCAATATGTGTCGCTGCTTCCATTTTGAATAGCTTATTTGCCCTTGTTCAAAGCTTTGGCCTTGTGCAAGCGCACTTTAGGCTTGCACGGCATCGCGCCCAAGCGAGGACGATCGGTTTCGTAGGGACCAAGCAAGGATGATCGGCCCCTGCGGGACCGGGGCGTGACACCAATAACCTCAATAAAGTCTCAAGTCTAAACAATAAGTCTAAGCCTCCTTAGCCTCTAGTACTAGGTCCTCCTGCTCTAAAGGAGTATCCTCTAATGGTACGCCGTCCTGTGGCCTGTAGTAGGTGGGACACTGGTCCATAAGCCAATCATCTGAAAAATATATCAAGTCAGGATTGGAGCGAAGTACATACCTCTGAAAGCAGTTTCAAATACATAATCGAGCATATATAACAGATAATAGAAAAGAATACAGGATAACTAGCCATAAGAAATAGGGCGAACTAGAGTGAACAGGTAATGTACTGGAATGAAGAACATGCAATATGAATAACTGTAATTTAAATAGAAATAGATACAACTAGCTAATGTGCCATAGAGTATAAGTTCATTATGTGATCGGATTGGGTTGAACATGAATATAATATGGTAACTCGATTACACGTGTGATATATAATCGACATGTACACGAATACAATTGGGCTTGATCATATAACCAACTGCTACTTTCCCATCTCCAACCAATACCAATGGATCCAATCATGACACATTAGGAATACGAATATGGGCACACTGAACATGAGCATTGTATGAACATTAAGTACACGATAATCAATACCCGATACACACGATAAAATATATGTGAAGGAGTACCCACTGAACACGGTAAGGGATAAAATCTCCTGATAAGATCCATATAGTACCATTTCGTGTAACCACTATGTCGTAATCAAGTATACAGTTCTAGAATATGCGATATATACGCTATCATGAAATAAAAACTAATAGAGAGATGTACTCGCCTCTGGTCCTTAGCAAGGGTGTCTCTCGATGTCCAAGCTGGTATCACACAATCCTATTTAGGAAAATATCATGTTAAATAGTGTAGTGAAGGTTAAATAAGTTAAATAATGCACTAACATGCTTTCTAGGCCATTTCTAGGTCTTACTAGTCCAATTAGGTCAAAGTAGGTTTTACACAAGTCTTTAGGTCCAATACTAGTTGAGTAGTCTATATTGGTCACTAATTAGCTAGTATTAGCTAATAACACTAATATATATATATATATATATATATATTAACTTACCTGTATATCTTACTAATTAATTATTACATAACTGATGCCACAATATCATACTCTAAGTGGGTAACTGACACCCTGCTATATTAGCTAACTAATACTTATAACTTAGTACACTTGACATACCCAACTGCCACCCTTAACTCTTCACTTGGCCTCACTGCATCAGATATGCCATTGCTTCACCTATTCACAGTTTCCTTCCTCCCCTCCTTCTTGTATTGCTGCAACTTGAATACCACAGGTGAACATAGCATCAACTGACATTATCCCCAACATATTACCTAAATACGATCTTCTTAACTTGAGCACTGATGCTTCTATCACTCTCACATATACCTTGCATCACTCATGTACTCGACCCCAAGGCTGAACTGATACCTACTATTTTACTTTACTTGATGCATAAGAACTCAAATATATACCTTTAAACATATGTATCTTACTACCCTTGTTGTATACCTGACTGTTACTCACTCTCACCTCTGTAATTGGCCACTTTCCTTCCTTGTTGTCCACTCATACAATAGCTCCTACCTCCTACTACCTGCAGGCACATAGCTATTGCTGCTGCATGTCATAGCTTCTGCACTGCCCCAAATCTATACTATAGCTACTACACAATGCAATTGCCACTGCTAATGCCAAGTTGCTGGAATAAAATTGCTAACTGTTGCATAAGAGCAGCTATTTCACTCCCAAAATCTTCACAGGTTGTCCATCAATAGCACATCAGTATACTGGAACACCTACATACATTGCCACACTCTTAACACATCAACTCTTGGTTCCCAGCTTCACACACACCATATCCATTCAAGGTTGGTAACGAATGAACCCCCTCTCAGTCAAATACACATGAACATAGTTCACTCTCACACTATATCACTACTGTCACAATATATGGCTGTGCACTAACACGATCCTTCCTCTAACTCTACACGCATAAATATTACACAACCCTCTGCTACTGATACTTGGGCAATAGCTCTGTACAATGCACAATTTTGTACTGCCTCCACTTCATGTATTACCCGACCCCCAAGCTTAAAGTGATGTTGTTATCAAGGCTTTATTGTTGCTTTATTGCATCAATGCAAATGATGCATACCCGAGCCCCTCTCTTTTAGCTCACTTCTATTGCTAATAGCCTCTAGCATCCTATCCTTCACAAGTTCATCTGAACTGCTGCTGCATTCCCAAGTTCTAACATCCCAACCTAGTCCCTAAGCCTACTGCTTACTGCCTATACATCAAAATGCTTGGCACAAGTCTGGACACCCTCATAATTTGTTGTTGCTACTGTTCCTTAACCCGATACCCCATCATGTTTAATACAACTACTGATACAGTTGCAACTGCTGTTGCAGTGGCTTCTTGTCACTGCTACTAAGTCTAATGCAACTTAATGTTGCGTCTACTGCTTGCTTATCTACCCCTTTTAGGTATTACCTCATGTTATAATCAGATCAGTGCACATTGTATGCACCGATTCCTTACTGCTACTACACTTGTTGTCTAACTCCCACAACTGAACTGATACACACAGTTATCAGTCACACACCATCTCCTCACTTCACCACACTCTCACAACACTTAATACGCTCACTCACACATAACTATATATACATACATATACTCACACTCATAGATATCACAATTAGTAATGAATATATATACATATACATATATAAATATAGGTACATGAATGAATACCTACACTAATACAAGCTAATAGGCATTACACCACACACTTATGGTGCACAAGTGTGATACGTTATGATACGTCCAAAATACTCACCCCAAACTTAACCAAACCTAACTCAAAGCCTAAAAATATAACACAAATGATGATTAAATTCTAAACAAACTGTTACCAAGCTATTCTAAGTGCAATAGCAAAATATGGCATGTGTACCACCCGTGTCGAAGGGAAAACCCCCAAAAATATCATGTATCATAAAGTATTATGATACGGCCTATACGTACCTATTTATGGATATGTACCTAGTTTCATAACCTTGATCTAAGTCTAATTAGATCTAATTGGTCTCATCACACACACTTGATGTGTCGATCTCGTAACTCTTCCAACATGCACACCAAATACCACATAGAACTCACAATATATAGCCAAATAGCCTAAAAATTGTTCCTATAGGTAGCCCTATGCCATGGGATCATTCCTAATAGTGAAATGCATGAATAAGAAGCTATAATGAAAGGGAAATTCAAGAATTACCAATTGGAATATGGATTTCCAATAAAAATATAATTGGACATGATCCGGACACGATCTCACCACCAAAGCTCCTCCTCCTTGTGCTCCTTGCTTCTCCAAGCTCCAAATACTTCTTGAGGAAAGAAATGATAGAGAATGGAAGTGGATTGTGAAGGAAATCAATGGAGAAAAATATGAGAAAATTGGGGATCTAGAAATTGGGAGCAAAATAAAAGGAATAAAATGAGGGAGGAGAGAGAGAGAGGCTTTGTATGGCCGGCCCATCTACCCCCTTCTCCAAGTTACATGCTAAGGTCCCAATCACCCATCCTTCTTGTATTATGAGGAATAATTAAGGGTGGGTATTTTTGGAAGTCTCTAACTAATTATAATTAAGTTAATTTTCCTTAACTAATTAATGAGAAGGTCTAATGGGCTTGGGTCCAAGTTAGGCTCACTAGTTGTCATGACAAGTCTAATTGTTGGAGTAGCCTCTAAAAAAATAATTAATACAAGTCAAATTTAGTCTATAATACAATCATTCAATAATTTCTATACCATACCAATATAAGTATTTATTCCTAAAATTTATTTACCCATGCCAATTTACCAAACTATTCCTAGTTGAAAAAGTGAGGGTGACAGTTCCAGCTCGACAAGCCTTGGTAAAATTTCGAGGATGGAATTTTTCAAAGGAGGGTAGAGAAGTCACACCCGATCCCAGATTTGGTATTTCTTGAATTTCTAGAATTTAATTTTTCCTGATAATGCATTCCTGCTGTATTTCATATGTTGGTTCTTGTCATATTATATTTTTTTTTTTGTTGAGAGAGACTACCCGAGACCAGTAGAATACCCATTGGCATTGCCATAGACCCGGTTTAGGACCTGCATGCAGAATGGACACTTGGTTCGGTTCATTTTGGGTGAACCCATGACTAAACCCTCTTTTCTCCTCTCTTAGTATATATATGGCTTTTCTCTCCTCTTTTTCTTCTTCTTTATTTTATTTTTCTCCTTCATCCTTTCCCTTAAGCTCCCCTAACCCTAACCCTAAGGAAAGTTACTGTGACTTGGACCGTGAGAGGTAGAGGCTAGGAGCCACAATAGGCAAGTATATCTTGCTCAATGGTGGAGATATGAATTTATGAATTTTTATATATGTCATTGTTTTAAAAATATATTGATAGAAAATTTCTCCTTTAGTTGCTGATAATGCTTAGTTCATGGAGTTTTGGATTTTGAAGTATAGATTTTTGTAGATCTGAGTTTCAAATTTAGGGTTTTTATGTGTTCTATGAGTATTCCTTGGTTTTGATCTACTAAAACTTGATTTTTTTTTGAAAACTACTTGTTCCTTAAGATCATTTTATTTCGTGCAATTTGACTTTTGTTTCACTTAATTTGGAGTTAAAATAAAGTTTTTATGAAGAATTTTTTTTTGATTTTTTGGAGCTTTCGGCCATGGCTGAACTTGCTGTTGGAGAAGACGAAGTCTTCACGAGGCTAGCGAGCTATGTGGCTGAGAGTGCCATGCGTTCCGGGAGGGTTATGCGGCCTGAACTCTTGCCGCATACTAACAGCATGTGTCCATCTTGTTGGATGCATGACTGCTTATTTACACAAATATTCTTGAACACCTTGTGCTTTCACTCGCTGAACGAATAAATTTTTTGCTAAGTCCAAAGGAGAGTCCATGCGGCCAGTGGGTGCATGCGGCCAATGAGTCCATGCGGCCAGTGAGTCCATTGGGCCAGTGAGTCCATGCTGCCAGAGAGTCCATGCGGCCAGTGTGTTCAAGCGGTAAGTGAGTCCATGCGGCCAGGAATTCTTGTGTGCATTTTTTGTTCCTTTTTTTTGTTTTATTTAGTAATTTTATTTTAGTGATTATTGTGGTGTGCTTCCTTATGTTGATACAAGTTTACGTTACCAGACCAGTTTATGTACTATTTCACAATTCTTACGACACCGTAGAAATATCTGTGTATAAAAATCTCTTGCATTTGGCATCTGACAATCGAGTGTGAGTATTGTCCAATGTATCTCAAGTCGTGGATACGATAACTCATGAAAAGCTTGTACCCGTGATCCGTCATTCTAGGGAAGTTCTCGAGTGTCCACGACTCGAGAACTTAAAATAATTTAGTACTGATTGAACAAGATAATATTTACCTAGATCATTAGAATGAAAGAATATTGTGCTACCGGCTACCCCGATCCCCAAGGGCCCCATGCGGCATGGACCAACCCTACTAGGCAAGGGCTCCATGACTTACCATGTTTATGTGTGCTGAAGCACTACAAGTTGTTATTATGCATTTTAGTATATGCATTCCAGTATATGTTCCAGTTATTTTTTAGTTTCAGTTATGTTACAAGACCATTTACCGATAAGTTTATGTTAAAAAAAATCAGTTTCACTTACAAAATCTCTTTATCTTTACAAAATCAGTTCCATTTTACAAAAACCTTTTGTTTATAAAACTAATATCATTTACAAAAATTATTATATATCTTCAAAAGCCAGTTTGTGCTTATATTATGTTGTGTTATGCTATCAGTTATCTGCTTTAGTTCTTCATCCATTATTGTTTGTGATGTGCATTATAAGTACTAGACAAGCGTACCATTGGCTATCCGGGTTAACTGTAGTGTCGGTGGTAGCGATATTCTTCAAAGCATGCATTTTTTAGTAACTAGGTTTGTGATAATCCTAGTTAGTTAATTATAATAAGCCGTAGGCATGTTTGGCCATGCAATATTTACTTTCAGTATAGCTCGCCCTTTTAATGCTTTCTCCCGGCACGTGGTTAGGGTGCTAAGTTATGCTCGAGTGAAGGTCTGCAACCCCGTTCCTTATTTGGTTTAAGGGTTGTGATCCCGATCCAGAGTAGTTCATATGATTTATTGTCGCTCATCGCCTTACTTTCATTATAGCTCGCCCTTTTAATATTTTCTCCCAGAGCGTGGTTAGGGTGATAAGTTCAGCTCGAGTGAAGGTCTTCAACCCCGATCCTTGTTTGGTTTAAGGGTTGTGGTCTCGATCCAGAGTAGTTCCTATGCTCTCTTGCCGCTCATCGCCTTACTTTTATTTATGTACTTATTATCATTTCTTCTAGTATTATTTTGAGATAAGTACATTAGTACCGTACAAGTCTCAATTATTATTTATTTCTTATATGTCTCTTTTTCTTATGTTGTGATATGTTTGGTCTATCACCTCGAGCTCCCTTGTGGTACTTGTTGCTTGGGGTTCTGACCCCACTGGTTTTGTATGGCCAGATTACCCCGAGGAGACCCAGGATCCACCATACTTCCAGCAAGATGGCTCACACTCGTAGGACTGCGGCCGAAGCTCGCGAGTGGGTTTTCTTCCTCCACCCTTCGTAGTATTATTCCTTTTGTGGTATTTTAGCAAGAGGCAGTGTTAGACCCATATTTTGTGATAACTTCTCTGACTATGGTCAACATGATGTATATATTAGACCATGGCTGGTATATTGAATCATGTTTTTTATACTCTGTTAGTGCAGCATTTTGTATTCACTAGCTTCATGATCATATGTGACATATAATTTGGGATGCCTCTTTACTTTTATGTATGATATACTCTTGTACTTCTATTGTTAGATTAAGATAATAGGATTTATTGGCCTTAGGACTGACGTCATAGCATGTTAAAGTTCACCTATCTATCTTCTAGACAACCTTAACACATTGCGGCTTACTTTGGTATTCTGCAAGGTGCGGTTGACCATGTCAGTCCCCGTATTTACCCAATCTTTTGGGAGTGGGGCATGACAACCACTGATGTATCACCACCTACACACTATAATATCACACTCCAAAGCACCCGCAAGACACCAACAAAGTAACCATTGTACACCACCACTGCACATACACTTCTTACACCCAGGCAACACCTTAATACCTGATACTATATGTATCCCAAGCTTTGTACTATGATACACCACCCCATATAATCATTCCCTTCACCTCTATACACTCACACTAATATCAAACACAACCTTAAGCACATTTCACACTAGTACTCCTATTTCAACACCTCACACTACACAAGGCAAATTATCAAACACCTAGAGCTCGACACTCATGATACACACTCTAAATACCAAGTTATACCCCCAAAGAACATGGAACACACATAATAGAACCTCAAACATATTTAATATATAGTATATAGTATGAATAATAATCAAAAAAGCTATTCTAATGCAACAAGGAGAAATTGACATGCTAGAACCCAAAATGCATTAAAAAAAACCCTTCCTACGACACCATATCACGACGTAACATGATACGCACTCCCGTATCCAATTATGGATACGTACACCCTTATAAATTATGCACCACACTCTAAAATCACTAAATAAATATTTTATCAAACACCTAATGGTCCAAACTCGGATTTCCCCTAATTTGGCCATTAAAGTCAATGTAATTATTACAATATAGCATATTAGGACAAAGTTCTTCCTCCTATGGGAAGTCCTTAAATATAGAAGGGTTCCTAAGGGTTTAATACCATAAATTAAGAATGAAATTGAAAGAAAATAGGGATTATACCTATTTGAAGTTAAATCCTAATTAAACTCCTTCGGGTGGACACGAAATGGACACAAGGTCCTAGAATCTCTTCTCTAAGTAGTTCTCCTTGAAATACAAGCTCCTAGGCCTCCTTGATGATGAATATGAGTAGGAAATAAGATTTGAGAATAGGTGAATTAGGGTTTGCTTCCAATTTAGGGATAAACTAATTAGAGAGACAAATGGAGGCTATTAATGAATAAAGAGACTTATATATCCTCCTAATAGGGTTAGGATTATGTTTTAGGAATAGATAATAAGACTTAAAATTCCATCTCCATGTTATGAATGGAATCTAATTAACTAAAGGAATGAATCTCTACAACTAAGAGGAATATTCTCTTCATGACAACTAAACGTAATTAATTCTAATTACTAAAGTCATGACTAACAATAATTTGTACTAACTAACACTTGCATATTCTAATTGGCTAGCCACCTCTATGGTGGAAAGTGGTAGTTACAGCTTGGTCGTCGATTATCAACGAGCAGATCGACAGAGAAACTTGGTCAGTAAATCTCGATCTATCTTTTCTCATTGAGTTTGTTGATTCGTCGGGATCTGATCTCGAAGATCATTGATAGGATACGTAGCTCTCCGGCTGTTCATAATCGAGCATGGAATTATTTGAGTATCAGTGAGTTACTTTGAACATGTTCTTCTTCTTTCGATCTACAAGTTTTGTTAAGTAAAGTTCTTAACTAAACTCTGGTATTCCTGGGTTTAATTCTTCTTCAATTTCAAATTATCAAAGAAATGCAAGTTCAAATGGATAACTCTATTTTTTGGTGCACTGAAGGTGTTCGATTGTTGTTCTAGTGGACTTCTCTGATTCAAACTAAACTGACAAATTCGTGGATCAGTAAGTTCTCCACAAATCTACCAATTTTGAGTTCGATTCTGAGCCATCCAGATTAGTTATTCTCTTCTTGATTTGTTTTTCCTGATGTATCTCTAACTCCCAATTCAAGTTCTGACAATATACTTGATGTCGACCTTCTCAATGATCACTAAAGATCCCCCAGGTTAGTTTCTAGAACTCGGGATCTCTATTTAGTTTTGAGTATAGGCAAGGGAACTATTAGGGATTCGATTCTGGTTTGGGCTTTAAGTAATTAGTATTGAATGAGCCTAGTTAATCAGAGAAAACTAAAAGATGAGACTTACATCTTTGTAATTGAGTTATGGCAAAAATAATTTAGCTTTTGATTAAAAGTTTAGGTTCAGGCTCAAACCTGACATAGTAATCTCTTGGGGTCTGCTTTGACAGATCGCCCAAATTAGTAGATATTTAATTGTTGATTAGGACTAGGATAAATCAATCTGAGTTACCTTTATGGTTGAGTTTGAGTAAAACCATGTCTTAAGTAACTTGACTTTAGTAAGGAATCCAGTAGATGGACTTGGCCAAACCACCCAACTTAGGGTAATCCAAGTTACAATAGCTGGAAGTAGTGAATTTAATATTAAGTTGGGTGGTTATAACTTATTTAGTAAAATGACAAGTAATTAGGCTAGTAGGATTAGAAGGCTAGATCAAAATTAAAGGAATCTAATATATGGTATCTTGTCTTTTAGGAGCATTTTGTCATCTCGTCCATTCCAAGGCACAAGGCAAGTACATGTTATCTTACTTTTCTATGCAATAGTTTATGTATGTTTATTATTCTTTTGCACATATTCATGTGTCATGTCGTGTTGGGAGGGGGAACACTAGAAGGGCATATGATTTTTCTAGCCATGGACAAATACGTAAATGATAGCATAGTCACTAGACGTGCCTGATGTCCATTTACGTGTGTGCATGACTGATAGTATATCATTTGTTATATACCAGATTCCCGATTTAGCCCCTGCATGCTTGATAGTATTCCATGTACACGTTCCACACGTAGCTATATTATGTAGACAGTTATTCTGGTTTCATGTTTACTTGTCATTTTTATCTATATTTTATTATATCATTTTCTTTCATTATATTGTACAACACTGTGAGATATTTATGTTAATTTGCTCCTTCTTGACTGGATAACCGTGGCAGATGATGATGACATAGAGTGTCCCACTTTCTATGGTCCCCAGGATGAGACCATAGGTGATGCTAGTTTGGAGATTATCCTGAACATAGGGGACCCTGTTTCAGAGACTTAGATTGTTGCTTAGTTTTATTTCCATAGATTACTTTGTATTGTTATTGTATCGTGTTGTGATAATTGTTGTCTTTACATTCACCGGGTTTGTTCCCGTACATCCTTTGTAAAAGACATGTAATCAAAGTAATAGTGGATTGTGGTGATCGTTCATGGAGAAAATGTGAATAGAAAGTTGTGATGAATAATTGTATATTAGACTCAAATAAAATTGAGGTATAGACAGCTGACTACCTCTGTCAACGATAGCGTAGGCTGGACATGCCCAACCCGTACCAGATTATTCGGGAATAGGGTGTGACATTAGTAATCTTTACTTGATTTCTTGACACGTACGTTACACAGAATGGTACTACATATATTCCTAGTCAGATGATGTTGCCTTTCATATTATTGTTTTACCGTGATCATCGTGCTCGTATTTAGTCCGTGCATTATGATTTACGTGTTGTGACGTGTCGTGATTCGGATCCATTTGTACTAGTCGGGGGTGGAGAAATATTAGTTAGATATGTGATTATACCCTATAGTTCGTGTGGTAGTATAGACCGTGGCTACTAGCTGATCATACACTTCATGTATGATTAAGCTAGCTTCCTTGTTGTATAGACCGTGCATCTCCCAAGTCGATCACATAGCATAACTAGTATTTCAAAACACATAGTACTAAAGTGATTTCGTATTCTATTTCTTATATATGCCTTCTTATTTCCTATTCCATAACCATTCAGTATATACCATGGTATGATCTCTATCTATTTCTTTATCATGTATTATATTACTACATTCAAATTTCACAGTCTCTACCATTTACCTGGAACTTCTTTCATTGAATGTATTTTTCTCCAATCTTGACTGAATGTTGATATATTAGGCGATGACATTGAGGACTGATGTCCTACTTATTACGGGACACATGAGGGTTTAGCTGAGACTGGTCCTGCCCTTCAGGAGGATCAGACTGAGGTTCTGGATGTCACCACCTAGGATAGTTAGACTAGATTTGCTATTATCATATTTGTCTCTAATATTTTACTCTTGGCATGTATATATTTATTTGGTTTAGACATGTGTCTTTTAGACTTGTGACTCTATGACATTCTGGGACTTTATCTGTTATTTTCATTATCTACCTTAGTGTTGTGATTGAGTATACATTTTTTGTTCATCTATTTTTTATACACTTTTGTGAAATTGTTGGATGTTTAGTTAGACAGCTCTCTATTGCCGACTCTTCAAAGCAGGCTGGGCGAGCCCATTGTCACTACCATATTTCTATATAGGGAAAATTTTGTCGTTACACTTTATTTTTATTTAGTGGTTATATTTTATATATTATATTATTTATTTATTAGTTAGTGGACTAGACTATTTATTTGGCTTGACTCTAGTGGACCCAATATGACTAGTCATGACACATTGAGCCCAATATTTGGACTTGACCCAATTAACACAATTAAACCATTCCCTTAAATAGAATATTAGAATTAGTTTTCATTAGAATTATAAATTTTCTAATATAGCCCTCTTAATTAATATCTCAAAACTAGCTAGTGGGGGCAATGTTGACACTGTGAATTGCTTGGAGGAGGAGCAAGAGGGGGCCGGCCACTTAAGGGGTCTCTCTCTCTCTCTCTCTCTCTCTCTCTCTCTCTCTCTCTCCACTTCATTAATTCACTCAATTCTAGATCCCCAATTGTGTTCTTCCCCAATTCATTCATCCCTCTACCAATTTCATTCTTAATCACACTCATTTTCTTCCATTTTTATCATCTAAGGAGCTTAGAGCTTGGGTTGCAAGGAGCACTTGGAGAAGAAGGAGTATGCTAGGAGCTTGTATCCTAATTATACCCATTCGAGCTTTTCATTGGGAATCCATCTCCCAATAAGTATAATTTTGAATTTCTCTTTAATCTAGACTCTAATTCATGTATTTGACCATTAGGAACCCTTCCATGACTTAGAACTACCCATAGGAACAAGAACTAGGTTCAATTAACCCTTATTGTGACTTCTAAATTGTGATTTGTTCCTATTTTGGAAGAATTTTGAGATTGGTACACCAAGTGTTTGTCATTAGGTCAATTAGATATAATTAGAACTAGATTGAGTGTGTGAGACTAGCTACGTGTTAGCAGCAGGGTACATGCTGCAGTGATTAACTGAGGGTAGTTTAGCAAGTGTTGGTGTTTTTGATGTTGGACCAAGGTATGGGTATCAGAGTGTAACTGATGGTAAAGGGAGTATAGAGTTGGGAATTTGCAAGGGACTGCACTTAGGAACATTATCAGTCAGTGTAGTGCTTTAATTCAATTGTAGGTGTGGTGACTTCAATATTGCATCAATGAGTGGTAGATCACATGTAATATCCATGTTTGTGCGATAAAGTGATGCAATATTAGGTGTTCTTCAGGATGTGTGGGCACTGTGTATGTGCACTGGTGACAAGGGGAGCTCGATTACCTGGTGATGTAGGGGAGGGTAAGTGAATCAGACATAGGGGAAATAGGTACTGACACAATGCAATCACTACAAGAAAAATGGTTTTCTTGACGGTTTTTTTGTGAAGTAAGGTTTTTATTGACGGTTTTGGATCCATCATCTTGGCCACATTCAAGAAAAGTCCTATATTTTCTTGACGATTTCTGGTTTTCTTATCTTGACGGTTTTAAACCGTCAAGTAATAAATATTTCTTGATGGATTTTAGCCATCAAAAAAATATAACAAAAAACCGTCAAGATAGATAACAACTTTTCTTGACTGTGGCCTAGAAGACGGGTAATAACGGTCAAGAAAACTATTTCTTGACAGAGAAAAACCGTCAAGAAAAATCTTTTTTGATGTTTAAAAATTGTCATGAAATATGTTTTGTAACAAATTTCATATACTTGTTGACGTTTTATAACCGTCAAGAGAAGTTATTTTTTGTATAAAAAAATTTTGTTTATGATTATATATTATATATCGAACACACATAATATCAATATAATCCAGAAAATCACAAATATCAAAGAAGTATAATACACAATTTTTATATTAATAAATATACGTTCGTACACCATAAACATCCAACCATATCCAAATAACCAAAGTATATATACAAGTAAACCAAAATACATGACACATTACCTAACTATATAACAAAATATCTGATTCAATGCCCGAGGGACCTTCAACTTCTGCTTTAGAATCCTGCTCTGCCTCTGTGAGTATATTTCACTTTGTACCTGTAGAAAAAAAAAGATGTGATCCTAACATAAGGTGATAGACATATAACTATACATATAGAAGTAAACTACATTCTGAGAAAAATAGTCAATGGCAATGCAAGTGTCCTTAATACATGCATGTGAAACAGAAATATGTGTTATCAATTTGACATGTCCAGAATGATAACATAGGATTCTCAAGAAGATTAAACTAACATAGCTTCAGGAGACAAATGCAACAAATATATACACTATACTACCAATTTGCTTCATGATTGCCAAATCATGGTTAAAATATCATGAACAAATATAGAACAAATAACTCATCTTTATCATGAAATATGTCTTAATACAGGTTTTTGGATATACACAGAATATTATGCAGAAACTAGAGATACTACTGCAATTTGTAGCATTTGTAACAACATTTGCAGTTTGTGCAATCTGGAAGAAGAACAGCAGCAGCTGCAACTATGCATTTAGCTGCATATGCCGAACTGCTGAGTGCAAAAATATGGGAAATATTGTCAGTATCAGCTATACTTGAGTGTCTAGATATGAGTATCAGTTAGCATGTATCACATTATCCAATAAAGGTAGTAGAAGCAACAACATTATTAAATAAAGCAACAAATAAAAAGTAATGTATCATATCCCCAATTATCAAATGAAGAAAGCATAACGATCCAAAATGAACATGTTAAATAGGCTATAGGTAGCAGTATATAGGGGATAAAATCCAAATGTAGGAATCGCCTCTTTAGGTAGCAAAAAATTGAAAAACATGGCTCAAGCATTCACCACCACAATAATACAGAAATAGATTTTTTGCTATGCCTCCAGCTCTCAAATAAAGGTAGCAATAACAACATTATCCTATAAATACACAGATGAAACTCAATGTATCATACCTCCAATTCTCAAATAAAGGCATCATAACCCATCCAAAATAAAATAGACTTTAGGTAGCAATACATAAGGAATCACCTCTTTAGGTAGCAAAAAAAAAATTTACCTCAAGTATGCACAAACAACAACAGAGAAATGGCCTATTTGACATGTTAGGACCTGCCCTCCTAGTTTTATCCCATTAAGTCATGCACATAATTTTTGAGTAACTGACTGATCTTCATACTATAATATGCAAATTAGCTCATTAGTAAAATAAATAGAGATATGACATATCTTAAGTGTCATGCTGGACTGATGGAAATATGTCATCTCTTAAATGGAGATATACCATATCATAGTAAAATAAATGGATGTGTCATAGTAAAATCAGACAAGTGGTGAATCATATAACACCATAGAGTAATAACACATGCAAGATGTCTGGGATTTGACAATAGGTTTTACTAACTTGACTAATGGTTATGAAGGTCCAAAAATATTCTATGGAGATATGCCATATCTTAAGTAAATTGCTACTGCTTTAGGCTCAAAGTTACAAGATTATAGAAAGAAAATCAAATCCCATGACCCGAGTTCCTGTGTTAGGCTCAAAGTATTTTTGTGTCCAAATTAAAGTGAGTTTTGGGTCCTTGTGTCCTAAATAGGATACCTAATATTGTGTTATGATACATCGTGATACGCATGGCTAGATATTGATATTCATTTTTTTTCTATATAAGTGTCTAATTAGATATACTCTATACTATTAAATGTCAATATATTATGTAAATAGTATTATTATATATTTATTATGTATTTAGGTATCTCATTATGTTATTTCTTCATATTAGATACATATATATTCATAGTTTTGTTGTGGTGTATCATGGATACCATGAATATCATGAGTGTCGGTTATAGGTAGGTGTTGGTTGTGTTTGGGTATTACCTAGAGTATATAGGTAGTGACTTAAATAGATATGTGCATTAGTGTATCCTAGAGTATATAGGCAAGTGTCAAGTACCCATGAGTATTTCTATGTGTCATATGGTATGTGTAATGTGCACCATGCAGTGCAGTGCAAATCTGTACAGCATGTTGTAGCAGCAGCAGATGCAGCTCAGAAACAAGCAGCATATGTCCTCATGTGCAGCATATGAAATAGTGCAGTATGCAGAACAGTGATTATATAGGCAGTGCAGTTCTATGTGTACATGAATGTATGATACTAAAATTCAGAATCCAGTATATGTGTACAATAGTATAGGTATAAGTGTCAAAGAAGTAAGTGACCTGTGTTTGAGTGTGAGTGCACATATATGCATGTGTGTGTATTGAGTGTATAGGTTGGTATCTTGAACACCAATTTGTATTGGTTGTGTACATGTATGTGGATATTGTGTGTACCATAGGATACCAAGAGTATCATGAACATGAGAGTATTTTGGGTGTACCATGAGGATGTGTTGGTGAGATACGTAGATCTTTTCATTTATTTTCTTGAGAGTATGCATCCTTATAGAGCAACACTAGCCAATTCTTTCTAAAAAAAACAACAGGTATGTTATTGTAGAAGTTATCACCAATAGATATCAAAAAATTATCCACTATGCTAATTACTAACCAGAAAGGCGAGTTGGGACTAGTTGAATGTGTCATTCCTTTCCCCAATATTCTACTGCCAACAGGACCAATGATGCATCAGAATTTATCAGATGCGGGTATCTACTCTCTAGAGCTATACTAAGCAGAAGAATGGACCGGTTTGTCTTATGGCTATCAGCAGTAGATTTTCCAAAACCATATTTCTTTCCATTATTTTCGAGAATAAAAGCATATGCTTTATACGAAAAATATAGAAGCATATATATATAACAAGAAGGGGAAGGTGGAAAAACTTTACAGTTTTGTGTATGCAACTAAAAAGGTGAACAAACTCTGAAATCGAATCCATGCACCATAAGAGTCCACTTAATAATTGCTCCTTGTCATGAATATGGCTGTTTTGATGAATTATTAATAAATAGTTTATTGACTAAATATGGTAGTTAAATTATTACAATCTGCTAGCTAACATCATCAACCTAAGCTCACAGTTCATAAAGCTGTAGAAGCATATTAGGAACCAAATAAGAAGAGTAATAATGATACTAAGATGTCACGACCCGCACCCGATATAGGGGTACGAGAGCGTGGGTACGTCCAGCCTACGCAGCAGCATCGGCGGTAGAACGCTGTCTAGGTCATGAAACTATCTAATCAATCTCACTTGAATACCCAACTCCATAAGGAGACGTGGATATCATAAAATAATGCTAGATACTCAATCACATAAACTAAGCACGATGAGATATCAAGGCAAGCAAAGGAATACAGGACAAGTTTATCGATAAAATAGTCATACCTGCAGTCAGCAACATCCAATTCCCAAGTGTGTCAGAAACAATTCCACTAAAGTCACAGTCTGGAAAATATTTTCCAGTCAGGAAGGAGCAAAGTACATTTCTAAATAGTAGTTCTGTATTAATGATATAAACTATGTAGCAGTATATAGATGAAAATATACAAGATGCATGTATATGTACAAGAAATGTACAATAAAAGAAATACTGGAAATACTGTAAGTAAATGCAGGAAAGAAACAATATGTCAATGAGCAAGAATCCTATAACTAAGTGTGTGAGTACTAGCTTTAACATGTGATCGGCTTGGGACTAGTAAACTTATTACATTGGTTAGAGATCATCCTTGAGGTCAGGCTAATCCGTAGGAATAGCTGTGATGCGAGTAATAGTCAGGCTAACCATATGTAACAGTGATGAGACATGTAATGGTAAGGCTGCACCGACGTGAGGCGTGGGTGAGCTATGATGTATGTAAAGTTGGGTATGATCACATATCTACACTAAAATACTCCCCACCCCCGACTGGTATAGTAGATCCAATCATGGTACGCTATGGCACGGGATTCCCTAGGGAGGTAACAAATCTCCTCGGGAATCAGTGTCTGTACATGCACAAGGTAACAAGGAAAACAAGTCTTGTACAAGCTACACCATGAATAAGGAATAATATCTCATAACGAGATCCGTATATACCAATCCGTGTAACCATCGTGTCAAGAGCATGGATATTTATACTAGATACAGTGAACATAGGGGATATCATAAATAAGAAACTAATCAAAGAATGTACTCGCCTTGGGTCCTTAGCTGGTAAAACCAATGTCATGTCCCAGAGTATCGTCTAGAGGATCTAACAGTCCTATAACATATAATAAACAATACAACGTTTGCATCAGATGCTATACTAAACACACAATCAAATACCTAACTCAGGGGCTATGTCTGGCATGATACTGGTCAACTAGGGTCGTCTAGCAGATAGATATATAACACACATTATACTTATTTTTAACTATATTAGTACTTACAATATATACATGCACCAATTTATATACATATCTAATTTATACTAGTTGAACAATATATATGTATACTCATACATATGCTAAAAATACATTTTAAATATATATATATATATATATCTATTGTCAATGTTATTATTTAAATATATACTAATACTAATACATCACATTAAATACATATACAATATATATATACCATTTAATTTCATGTATAATATATATATTAGTTAAACAATATATGTGTACCATATATATAAATTTAAAATATACTAGGTGTATATACAAATAAATATATACATATACCAATTTTTATATATTGAAAAATATATTAAGTATACCAATAATACATATAGTAGAATACGTATTTATATATATAAAAATCATATTTAACATACATATACTGAAAATACATATATACCAATCAATATATTGAAAATATATTAAGTGTATACAATATATATATATATATTTTTGTATACATATACCAATTTTACTAAATACGTACTAAATACGTATACATCAATTATATTAAACATATACATATACACTATTAAATATACATTATAAGAAAATACCAATATACATACATATATATATATATTAATTAAATACACTATCTATACACATGTACGTATTTAGATATACATATACACTATTACATATTATATGTTAACTAGAGGAGGGAAGAAGAGGAGATGCTCACAGTTGTGATGGTGCCGGAGTCGGGTGATGCACGGTGGGGAGTCGGCTGAACGGTTTGGGAACTCGGCCGGAGCTCAGGAGCTACGAGGAGGAGGGAGAAGAAGAGTGGGAGGAGTAGCAGGAATAGGAGGAGCTCGGGAGGAGTTGGAGGCTTGCCGGGCCGGAGAGATGTTCAGCGGGGAGCTCGCCTTGTCGAGGGTGCAGGGAGAGCCGAGGAGGAAGTAATATGAACTCGGCGGGAGGATCTAGGAGGACCGGGGTCGGCTTCGGCGTGGAGGGCTGTCGGTGAGAGCCGGATGCAGTCCGGCAATGGGGTCGATGGGGGAGGTCGGCTCGAACCGCCGGAGTGCAGTGGCCGAGTCAGGAGATGCTCGGGCTGAAGGTCGACTGATGTAGGAGGTCGGAGATGATGAGCTGGCGGCGGCCGTAGGTGACATTGGAAAAGAAGGAGGAAGAACTGGAGATTGAGAAGAGGGAGAAGATGAGGAAGAAGAAGAATGTGAGGTCGAGGAGTTGCAGCGAGGGGATGCCGGGGAAGGAGTCGGGTTCACTGGTGGGGTGAGGTATAGGCAGGAAGGAGTTCGGCTGAACTTTGGTCGGCCGGAGAAGAACAGTGGGCCGCCAGTGAAAGAGGCCGGAGTCGGCTGAGGTGTGGCTCAGTTCTCCTTGGAGTATGGGTTGAGGTGGAGTATGGTGAAGGTGTCGTATTTGTAAAGAAATTTCATGGAGAGGGTGGTTTTGTGTGGAAGGAGGTGATGTGACCCCCCTAGAAATTAGGGCCGGCCAAAAAATTAGGATGGGGTTTCCTTGGGAAAGGGGTTGAGGGAAAATGCAAAGGGGTTGAGTGGTGGGGATGGCTCCATTTAAAATGGAAGGCCTAGATTCAACATGAGTAAAAATGCAACAAAAAGGAGGAGAGAGGTTGGGTAGGCTAGTCAAAGCTAGGGGGGTTGATTTTCTTCATTAGGGTTAAACCAATAGGATGGTGAGACATCATTGAAATTTTGCAATTAAGTCCCCAATAAATGGAAAATTACACATAAATGAGTTCCTAATTTAATTAATTAAAATTAGATACACTTGGCGTTCTAAAATTAATTAGGAATACATGGGGCCAAAATCAGGTCGGGTCACCAATATCATTAATGAAGAAGGCTCAGAACAGAATATTACCCTAATTTGGGCCGCACGAAAAATAGGTCAAGATTGCCTCCAATTTCGATTGGAATGCACAACGATACAGAAATTAAATTTATTTAGGAATTAAATAAACGTCCGTGATGAATATTGTGCGGCTAAAATGAAGCTCAAGAGATCATAATTATGAGTTACAAAAATGGCAGAATGGAAGGCGGGCACGTCTAGGGCAATGTTGTAAAATTTGTTGGAATGCAAAAGCCAGGTAGCGCCCCAAATATCGAAGAAACGACAATACGCAATAATTAAATAAATTACGGTAATTAAATACGACATTGAATAATAAATTCTAAATAAAATAATTAACCACATAATCCCATAATTCGGACAGGTGTTATCTACTGGGCTTCTAGGTCAAGTCTACCAGCTCAAACATAAATGAACACTGTATATAATAATAATATTTAATTACACATCTCACATAATTATTTAAATTAAATACACCTATCGAGAAATCATCTAATATAAATACCATAATATTAATAATACATAAAAAGTCGAAAATACCCCTGTTTTCAGAATGTGGTAGTGACATAAGATATTTAAAATAAACAAAAGCAATTCCAAACAATTAATGGCATGATCACAATATTTAAACTGAGAAAAAAGTCAATCTTTCATTAATAAACCTGAGTTAGAGCTATCCCCTTGAGAATCAGACTTAATAATACTAGGCTTGTAGGATACCCATGTCTGCAAGAAAGGTTGCACAAATGTCCATTATAAAACTATAAAGAATATGGAGTTTACATGTATCATCATAAGTAGTAAAATTACAAACGAGTCAGAATCGATCCCAATAACTAATATTTATAAGTCTAGAACTTACTGACAATGATGTTGACATACTTAGAATAATGTTATAAAACAAATTCCCTAATATTAATAGTACTTGAAAGCATTAATTTTGGTCGAACAAATTTTTTTTATTATACGTACTCCAAATAAAGATCAGAAGTCTATAAATTAGTTATAGTTAAATAAAGGATCAGAAATCTGATATAATTGAACAAATTTATATCTAGAAAGTTAAACAGATTAAAAGGATATTGATAGCACACAGGGCCTTATGTTATAGAGTGCATCATTATTGAATAGTAAGTAAAAGAATGAACATTTTATATTATACTTATGATTAAATAACTCAGAATAAAATAAAAAGACCCCAGATATATAGTATATAACCAACAATTATTTAATTTTTGAGTATAAAGTATGTCCAAGTTATGAAAAGCTACAAATAGATCATGATTCATCTAACAGATCATGAAACTAGAAATGTAGGAAAAATTGTTACTACTTCTATTATGTAGCTAAAGTATAACCACAGCGTAAAACCACAGCCAGGAAGGTATACTTTATTATGTAGCTAAAGTATCATCAAACTTTGTTGCTAAAGTATAACCACCATTAGTGCCCATGTCTAACAAAACTATTGTGAACAAAATGCCTGATATGAAATACCACCGAACTTGAAGATTCCCAAAAAAATATTTTTGATAATTTATTGAATACAGAGAATAAGGATACAGGAAATAAGATATACCATACCGGTTGTCCAAAAATTTAACCATTTTTTCTCCATTCTGCCAGAATATCAAGTTTCTTCAACCTATAAAATTTAAAATCATAAGCTCCAAATGTATTACTATGTACAAATAGAGCATTTATCCTCAGATTTAAATATAAACTTTATAAACAATTATAGTTATCTAGCTCGTTTACTTATTCAAGACCAATTGGAAGCAACAATATAGAATAGAAATAGATCAAATGATTAAAAACACTCATATGGAAACTTAAGTATATTAAAGTAGATAAGTGATAATAGATTGCAATACACACATATAGTATATATGAGTGAGCGCATTTAGCCTCAGATTTGAATATAATCTAAATAAATAATTCCACCTAATTATGGTATATACTTCTTTAAGACTTCGACCACATATTAGAAACACCAAATAGAATGTAATTATAGAAAAACTAAAGTTATTCAAATATTAAAATAGGAAAGCAAAATTATATGAATTTACCATAAGTTAAACTAGATGAGATGGTCCCAATGTTGTACTACATAGACAAGAGTTCGGGAGGCCAATATCCTTGTGTAAGATGATATTTACATGCTAGGACATCACACTTGATTCACATATATTGGATGTTTAAGGAACATATTTGCCAATGTTTAAATTTTGTTGGATTCAAAGTTCAAACAAGACCAAACATTTGATACAAATGTAACTTGATAAAGTCAGGTTTGTACCAGAAATTTCAGACATCAGATCTACTATAGAAAAAATAACTAAAGAAGTAAAAAAAAAGAAAAAACCTAGGTCGGACATGCGTCGCTGCTAGATCCACCATATGCAACTGCTGTAAAAGTGGAGCCAAAGTAATCATAGCTACATGTAAGTTTTTAAAATTGATCTATAGACAAGAGATAAAAAGTGAGAACAAATGATAAACTCTTATCTCATATGTGATATAAATGAATTTTGAGCCTAACCATGAATAGAGAATGGTATATTCACAATATCATCTATTGAGATATTGAAGCAGACAAACACCAAGCATGTCTCGTTGTATCGGTTGCACTTATGCATCGTGTAGCATAACAGCTGTAGGAAGAGAACCATGAAATGTAAACAATCAATACACTGAAAAATATGAATATATAGGTCATCTTTATCTTTTTGAATCAAGGGTTAGGTGAGAAATTACCACAAACACATGCCGTGCCACTCGCTCATTCTTGCCATCCTGAGCACGACCGTGCCCATGTCCCTTAGATAACCACAAACCAAATTTTATTCCTGATAAATCAAATGGAGCACAAGATGAGGCTTCAATCATCGTACCTTCCTTTACCCCAATCGCAAGAAGGAGGCTCCCCTACATCAGATGTCGTAGTGGCGACCGCCAAGCCTTCCTGTTAAATCAAATAGAGACAATAATAAGGCTAGGAAAACAACGACGGTTGAAACTGGTGGCCTCCTCCTCGCCGCCAGAGGCATCACGGTCGTTGTCGTTGTCGTTGTGGGTGTCGATAAAGACGAGGGACTTATTTCTAGTTTGCAGTGGGAGTGGGGGTAGGAGTTGATCTAAGGTTTCAGAGAGTAGGGGCGGGATAGGGTTTCTAGGGTTTGGGGAGGTGGGATAGGATAGCTATTATTTGGGAAGGATTTGGAATTCGTTCAAACATCCAGGAGAAAGACAGAAAGAGATAGGAAAATGAGAAGCAATTAAATGGACAACGGTGCCGCTCTGATCCACTACCACAAGGAGAAGGAAGAGATGCTTGGTGTTATTGGGGCTCAAGGTCCGCTAGAGAGGAGAGGGGAGGGACCGAGCCTTCACCGCAAGGAGAGGGGAGGGATGCTCGGGGCTATTGGGGCTCGGGGTCCGCCAGAGAGGAGAGTCGAGGGTGTAGAGTAGGACCAGTAGCGACCGGAAGAAGTCAGATATATTGGATCCAAAGCTTGAGCGGTGGATCCAAGGCAGAAGGTGTTGGATCCGAAGCTTGAGCGGTGGGGCTTAATTATCAGGCGTGGAAGCAATGCCGGCCAGAATACGAGATGCGTGTGGGATAGCTCTGCGTGAGCTCCCTCGGGATGGTGTGGTAGGAGGAGTCTATAGTGTTCCGGAGAAGGAATGAGCTCCCAGTAATGGATTAGGGCTGGGGGGATAAAAAATAGAGAGGGAGGAGAGAGAAATAAAAAATATGGGATGACAAAATCTCTTAGAGGGTTTTCTCTTAAAGGGATCGGTGTGGGAACAGTTTATGTGGTTTCACGCAACCATCAACGTAGCTGATACAGTAAAAAAAAAATTAAAATTTGTAAAAATGGCAGCTGAAATATGTGCGATAATTTTTTTGCACAGATATTCCTTGACGGTTGTCAACAAACCTTTAATAAATGTAATAGATTTTCTTGACTGTTCCATTAAAACCGCCAAGTATTCTGGTCAAATTTTCTAAAATAACACAAAAGGGGTATTTTCTTGATGCATGTCTAAAACCGTCAATATAACGGCTTTACTTGACGGTTTTGCGCATACGTCAATAAATCGACCATCAAGAAAAGCTATTTTTCTTGTAGTGAATGGCTTAGAGATTGATACAGTGTATCAGCATGAAGGGGAGAGTACTGGATGCAGAGGTATATGTGTGGATGTGTTATGCATATGTTAGTATGTGTGAGTGAGATATATAGGAGTATATATGGGTTAAGTCCAGGTATCAGTCATTACCCAAGTATTAGAGAGATGGGAAATGGTATGGGAAGATGGACTAGTAGCAACAGTTATGGTTCGTATTGGGTAGGTATTGATGAGAGGTTAGTTAGTAAAGGTTAGTTATAGTTATATACTAAGGTAATTAATAGTTATTAGTTAAGGTATTACTTATATACTAAGGTAATGACCTAGTATAGATAGATACTGAACCTAGAATCTAGGCATAACCTAGTATTAACTATTTTGCCCTTGTAAACAACCTAGAAGCTAGAATTAGGCCTAAAACTAAGGTAACACCTAGTTAAGACCTAGTTTAGATAGTGTGACCTAGAAATGACGTAGAAATTATACCTTAGTGCATTTTCATTTATTTATTATTCATTATACCCAATTGACATGGAATTTCATATATAGGTTATGTGACACCAGCTCGGATACCGAGTGATACCTTTTGCTCAGGACCACAAGCGAGTACATCTCAATGTTAGTTTTTATTTTATGATAGTGTATATATCACATGTTCTAGAACTGTATATTTGATTCTAACACATTGTTACACGGACTGGTACTATGTGGATCGTATCAGGAGATGTTATTGCTTATCGTATACTACGGGTACTCCTTACACATGTACTTTATCGTGTGCATCGGGTATTCCTTGTGCTCATGTTCATCCGTGTTCTTCGTGTACTTATATTATTCGTGTACGTAATGTGACATGATCAGATCCATGAGTATTGGTTGGGGCGGGGGGTAGGAGTTGGTTATGTGATTAAGCCTATAGTATATTCATATTTTTGTCGATTATACACCTCACGTATAATTGAGTTACCTTAGTGTATCCGTGTTCAACCCAAGCCGATCATATAACAAACTTGTGCTCTAAATCACATAGATAGTATTCTAGTTTCTCTTATTTATAGTTCACACTATATTGACTGCATTTATCTTTCTAGTTACTTATCGTGATTATCTATTTATCTCAGTTATATTTTTATTTTCTAGTTACTTGTACATCTTATATTTTTTTATTATTTGTCAAATATTCTCTATCATGTATTTGGAACTGCTTTCAAACTTTTGTACTTCTCTACAATCATGACTGGATATATTTTTCAGATGATTGGTTAGAGAAGATGTGTCCCACCTATTATGGGCCACAGGATGGCGAGCCAGTTGAGATAGCCCTCGTAGAGCCAGTTGAGCTAGAGCTAGCTGTTGAGAAGACTTAGCTAGTTTCTTTATTATATTGGATATATCTCAGTTTAGACATTTTGGCATGTATTATATTTGAGACTATTGTGCTTGTCTATTAAACTTGGTTATGAGTTGTATTTATGACTTATGATATCTATTTCTTTTATTCCATATCGTGCCATACTCTTCCCCTAGTTTTATTATGATTGAGTATTGATTATCATATTGTCTTCCATTTAGAGTTGAGATATCTTGACATGTACTTATATATATTATGTGAGATATTTAGAGAGTATTGTTGACCTAGACAGCATTCTACCGTCGATGTTGTGGCGTAGGTTGGATGTACCCTCATACTCGTACCCTCATTCCTGGTGTGGATCATGATACGTTTTTATGGTAGCCCATGCAGGTCAAGGTAGTAGTGCTCAGACTTAGAGTATTACTACAAGCTTGCTATAGGATATAGGACTTAGGATATAGGATAAGAGGATACTCAATCACAACTAGAAATTTTTTTAATCTATTGATTTTGCTATCCTTATCAATCTTAATATTTGCTTTATTTGAATATAATTATCCTTCTTTGATGATATCATATCTTATGCCTTATTGATTCCTTTATTTTGATCTGTCTTCAGAATGCTGCCGAAGACCAGATCACAGCGCTCTGGCAGGGTTTCAGCGAGGTCGGTTACTTTACCACCTCCGAGGAGAGTAGCAGCTACTACTCTACCTTTATCAGCTTAGAGGGTTGCCTCACCAGTTCAGGTAGGGACTTCAGCAACTTTCAAAGGTGCTCCACCTCTATTTCAGGTGATTATCTAAACCGTTTCAGAGGAGCTTCCACCACCCCAGCATAGTCGATGTCACGCAGATGTTTGCACTTTTTTGGGAGATGAGGGAGGCTAGAGGGACCAGGTGGAGACACAACACCGTCAGTCGGACGTGATGAGGCAGGGGATAGAGAACACTCATAAGTTAGCACTTGTAACCGTGGAGAGAGTTACGCTAGTTCAGCCGCAGGTTGTTCCACCCCATCCCGCCCCGCAGCAGCCGAGGCCAGGCACTATTGTTGATTTTAAGAGCATGTTGCTCAAGGACTTCAAGGGCACAGAAGGGAACTTATATGCGGACGACTAGATAGAGGATATCGAAAGGATCATGCCGATGGAACAGATCCCAAAAGGTTTACAGATAGAGACGGCTGGTAGCCAAATGTTCGACATAGCCCTGACATGGTTTTGTACGGATCCGAGGATTGTGGCACCTGGTTTAACTTTGGAAGATTTCAAAGAGCTTTTTAAAGAAAATTTCTTTCGAGATATGGCTCTGAGTACCCTAGAGAGCCAGTTTCAAGACCTCGTCCAGGGGAGCATGACGGTGGACGAGTACGACGCCGAGTTTTTTCGGTTAGGCAAATTTTTGGAGGGGCAGAATCCCCAAGGGAGCACCAGGAATTTCAGAAGGTTTTGATCTGGGAGGTCAAATCGCTCAGTAGGAGTCACCATACTACGATATTCGAGATAATTCTGGCGGATGCCCAGAGGACAGAGGATGACTTGGAGCTCAGGTCCAAGAGGATGAGTGATGCATCAGGGGGAGCTAATAGGAGTATGGGTTCATCTAAGCAACCCCACTTCCAACATGAGAGACCATTTCAGCCATAGAGACAGTAGTTTCCCTCTCCTATCAGAGCACCAATGCAGTAGGCACATCAGATGCAGAGGCCAGCCCGGTCGGCTCATACTTTGTCCTTTTTGTAAGAAGCCAGGACACGATAGGATGTTTGCAGAATGAGGCTGGGCAGATATTTGTTTTGTAGCACGATAGATCACTAGTTGAAAGAGTGTCGTCTGGTTCCATCTAGTCCAGCTCAGGACAGAGCCTAGGTTCAGAGAGCACCAGCGAGGCCACTTATGGGTCAGCAGAAAGGACCACCATTGCAGACACAGCAGCAGAGATTTGTACAACACCAGCAGCAGCAGCGAGGTGCACAGCAGGGGCGAGCATTCTCCATGACGGTCGAGGAGACCGAGCCCGTGGGAGATGTGATATCAGGTTCAGTCCTTCTTGATTCTTTTCCAGCTCATGTTTTATTTGATTCTGATGATTCTTATAGTTTTGTATTATTATCTTTTTCTCTTAAGCATCGTTTAGAGGCTGAACCTTTGGCTAGGACTTGCAAGATCATGACTGGGAATGGCATTATCCTGGTCAGTGATATTTCAAGGATCAAATAGTTACATTAGGAGATCGAGGGTTGAGATTGTACTTACTCGTAATGCCACTTTTGAACTATAATATAGTACAAGGAATGGATTGGTTCAGTAGGCACTATGCTAGTATAGATTGTTGATAGCAGAGTTTATGGATATTTTCCCCAAGGAATTGTCGGGGTTGCCACCAGACTGAGATGTTAAGTTCTCTATAGACTTGGTGTCAGACGCATAGCCGATATCTCGGCACGTCTTTTGGGTCAATAATAGCGAACTGGCAGAATTAAAGATGCAGGTGGATGAGTTAGAGATAAAGGCTTTATCAGATCTAGTTCATCTCGATGGGGTGCTACGGTATTATTTGTACCGAAGAATGATGGGTCGGTACGCATGTGTATCAACTACAGGACTCTGAACAACTTCACTATCACGAACAAATACCCGTTGTTGAGGATAGATAATCTATTCGATCAGTTGAGCGGAGCAAAGGTATTTTCGAAGATAGACTTAAGGTTAGGCTACTACAAGTTAAAAGTGAAGATATTCCGAAGATAACTTTTCGGACTCGGTATGGCCAGTTTGAGTTCTTAGTAATTTTGTTTGGGTTGACCAATGCCCCGATGGTATTCATGAATCTGATGAACAAGGTGTTCCACTAGTATCTCGATAAGTTTATAGTGGTATTTATTGATAATATTTTAGTGTATTCTAAGATCTCAAAGGAGCATAAGGAGCACCTGAGGATAGTTCTGGAGACTCTCAGAAAGGAGAAGCTTTATAAAAAGCTTTTGAAGTGTGAGTTCTTCCTGGACAAGGTTGAATTCCTTAGATATGTGGTGACAGGGGATGGGATCTCTGTTGACCCGAAGAAGATCGTGACAGTGGAGTCGTGGGCTACTTTGAGTTCAGTGGCAGAGATCAGAAGTTTTCTGGGGTTAGCAGGTTATTACCTGAGGTTTGTATAGGACTTCTCTAAGATTGCAGAGCCAATGACTAGGCTGACCAGGAATGATGTGGATTTTGTTTGGACAGAGGAGTATCAGGCCACTTTTGATGAGCTAAAGAAGAGATTGACAACAGCTCCATTATTGACGTTATCATTAGGATCAGGTGGAGTCACTATTTATAGTGATGCTTCAAGAAAGGGTTTGGATTATGTCCTACAGCAAAATAGAAAGATTCTTCCCTATGCTTCCAGGCAATTATGTCCTGATGAGAAGAACTACCATATTGTCACGCCCCGAACCAGAATACTGGAGAGCGGAGGAGAACAAAGACAACTACGTACACCAGAGTTCTAATACTCTGAGATACGGTCACGGTTGTCTAGATATGTGAGGGATTACTCTATAATCCAATAGTCATTCTTGGCTCAAGAGTCCTAAGTGTCTCAATATCAAGCAAGAAATAAGTTACAAAATGTATGATCACCAAACATATAATAGTACGGCATCCTAAACTATATATACACAGATGATCATGAAACTAGTTACAAAATAAAGAACTAGCAAGATTACAATATTATATGATCAGCTCTAGCTATAGTCTAGAAAATGGTTTACATGTAGGCCTGCAGGCTAGAATGTCAAGTTCTAAAATATGAGCTAAAGACATTCTTGGTGGCTAAAAGCCTCAAAAGTATAAGTACAAGATCAAGTGGGTGATGAAGAAGAAATCCACTCATATCCTCGGGTGCTCCTTGTGTTCACCATCTTGAGATAGGAAATTCGGAAGATCCTGCGGTCCTGCTCCAAAATTTGGACATACAAAACTAGTGGGGTCAGACCCCACAATAGCAAGTACCACAAGGGAGCCAACTTAGAAACTAAATTCAACGTGCAGACAAATCAATAATAAATAGCACAAGGAACAATTAAATAAGTGCGCAGGTAAAATAACAGTTAAACAGTTCTGTAGTATTTAAACAAGGATATCTGAAATCAGTACTCAAGTTACAGTTTCTGGATCAGTTGTTAAACAAGTCAGGACAGGACAATACTAGACTGGAAATCAAGAAATTACGATAAATCATGTCCTACGGATTGCTATCATTAGCTAACTAGGGTTATCACAGTCCTAGTTACTAACAAATACAGTTTAAGATTCCATACAGCCACATGTCCTATAGACTATCCGGGTTATCTAGGCGTAAGGATACATAGAATAGATTATATCTAGTATAGTAATTTACAGGTAAATGCAATACTCAATGACGTACTAGAAGTGTGTCCCTCACGACGGAGAGCTCCAAATCTATCAGGCGTTACTGGGATACCGGGATTGCATGTATCCAGAAGATCTCTCTAGATGCTTCTAATATATTATTCTAGTTGTTATCCTAGGTAAGTTATTCAAAATTCCTGAACGTAGTGCTCAAGAATTTACCTTAGACATGATGCAGGACAGGATATGACAGTAGCTTAACAAGTACATTCAGGACAGGAGCAAGCAAATCAACTACAAGAATTTATCTTATCAATTCAAGCATTACAGTTCAGGAAATTCTAGTATGTCAGGAGTGTGCTACATTAAGCCACTATCAGGAGTATCAGTACAGGTCAAGTTAACTCGATTCGATTAGCTATTATCAAAAATATTATGGCAAGGCTGGTATCAGGACTTTAAGATTAATAGTGTCAATACAATCTATGTTCAATTATAGCATGTCAAGAGTTTGCTTCATTGATCCACTATCAAGAGTATCGGTATAGGTCAGGTGTTTGGAGTTCAGATTAACAGTGTCAATATAATCCATGTTCAGAAAATTCTAGGTTATGGCAGGTTGTCATAATTTGTGCTATAAGCAATTTACAGAAAGCTTGCATTAATAAGAATTAAACAAAATAGGCTAAACAATAAAAACAGTTAAACCATAAGAGATCAAATCATAAGAAGCTAAGTTATTACAAGTATTGTAGGCATATGGGATAAGTTGGTCACATACAAAAGTTGGCCGCATGCAAGAGCTGGCCGCATGCAAGAGATGGCGCATGGAAGATGCAAAGTCCAGTCCTCAGGACAAGGTGAGTGATAGGCTATAAATGCAAGGTCAAGGAAGTGACTGATGTGACTCACAGTGTTAGAGAAGTGACCGATATGATTGGCCAAGAAAGGGAGTCAGAGACAAGAGACAAAGTTATGGAAAATTGTGCCAAGGTCGGTTCAATCATGAGCTTAATCAAGGAAGAGAAGCATGAGACTTTGGCCGTATAGATACCTTTATGCGCCCAGTGAGTCAACACAAATATTTTCTGCCACTTAGCTTTTTTAAGCACTTTGTTTCAAAAACTCAAGTGTAGATTCAGTCATGCATCCAATAATTTACGCACATGCTGAATGGATATGGGGCAAAGAGTTTTGTGTCGCATGGCCTCTCTGTCATATAGGTGATGGGCGCATGAAGTCTCATTGTCCCAAAAACTGCAAGTCTGCCATGGAAAAGCTCCAAATCTAGAAAACTTGTATTCTCCATAAAATTCTCATATCAAGTCTGAATCCAGCAAAGTAAAGTTCAAAATCGCACGAAATAAAGTGCTCATCAACATAGAACTATTAGTTTAGAAAATATCAAGTTTTAAGAGATCAAATCCGAGTAAACTCATGGAAGATACAAATTAAAAACTTAGATCTACTCTAACCAAGGCATCAAAATCGAAAATAACCGAAAGTAAACGTGTAGAGAACTCATAGGGAATAATATAGAGCAAATAAAATGCAAGAAAACTAAATAAATACAATATAGCAAAGTTTTTCCTTATTTGTAAGATGTACTTGCCTAAATCCACTACTAAGCTACTACTACTACCAAAGGTAATAGGGGGGTCGGCCTCGGGCTGCTCTCGGCTAGGGAGAGGAGAGGGAAAAGGAAGAAGAAAATGAAAAAAGAGAAAGAAAGAAAGAAGAATGAGGAGGAGAGAGAAAGAAAAGGCTATATATATCAAAGGGTGACTAGCACTAGTCATAATTCTAGAAATTACATGAAAGCAGCTAGAAAAATTCATAAATTACATATAAAGCAATATACAACTATAACATACATAAACCAGATAAAATATAATTATACTAAAATAATGAGATGGGTCTCATAACTCTCACTTCCTTAGAAAAATCTCTTCCTCAAAATTTCAACAAGGCACCGGGTTTATCAAGGTATCTCTAGAGATCATCCAGGTAATAAAATAAGCAAGACCATACTAATATCAATCACATGTTATAAACTACCTATAACAAGACAAGCATACACCAGACAAGATCAGGGTACGAGATATACGAACAAATATATTTCACGATTCAAACAAATACGGGTATCTAGCTTTGATATCATCATCGCGCTCCCAAGTCGACTTGTCCGGTGAGTGATGCCCCCAAGCAACTTAGACTAAACGAATGGCCCGGTTCTTGATAATCTTCTCTCTCCATTCGAAAATAGATACAGGTCTTTCCTAATACGAAAGCTCGGTACCAACAACCAATTTCGAATGATCTAGTACCTGGCTTGCATCTGGTATATACCGTCTTAATTGGGATACATGAAAAATAGTATGTATCACACTAAGCGACGGTAGAAGAGCAAGACACATCTCCAACTCGCTCGAGAATATCGAATGAACCTATATACCGTAGACTAAGCTTTCCCCGTACACCAAATCTGATGACTCCTCGGATAAGAAAAATCTAAAGGAATACATGGTCGCCGAAAGATAACTCAAGAAGTCGCCGATGCGAATCGACCCAATGACGTTGGCGATCTTGGGCTACTTTGATATACTTTCGGACTTGCTTGACTACTTCAATTGTCTGAGCTATCATTTCAGGACCAAACAATTTTCTCTCACTAATATCATCCCAAGCTACTGGGGATTTGCACTTTCGGCCATATAGTGCCTCGAATGGTGCTATCTGGATACTTGCTTGGAAACTGTTGTTGTAGGAGAATTCGACCAAGTGCAAAGGATCCTCCCACGAACCACCAAAGTCAAGGATACATGAACGAAGCATATCTTCTAGAATCTGGATGGTACATTCTGACTGACCATCTGTCTGTGGGTGGTAGGTTGTATAGAACTTTAGACGGGTAGCTAAGATTTCCTGAAGACTTTGCCAAAAATGATAAGTGAATCTGGAATCTTTATCTGAGACTATACTAATTGGCAAACTATGTAGTCTGATAATCTGTTTCATGTATATCTCAACTAACTATTCTGTGGACTGACCAATTCTAAAAGGAAAAAAGTATGCAACTTTCGTGAGACGATCCACTATTACCTATATAGAATCTTTGCCAGCTGGGGATCTAAGAAGTCCTGATACGAAATCCATGGTGATATGCTCCCACTTCCACTCCAAATTTGATAAAGGTTGAAGAAGTCGTGCGGGCCTCTTACGCTCAGCTTTAACTTGTTGACAGACCAAACATCAACAGACGAACCGAGCTATTTCTTTTTTTATTTTGTTCTACCAAAAATGCTAAAAAATGCATTTGTATATTTTTTTCCTCCGGGATGCACTGAATACTGTGATCTATGGGCTTTTGCCATAATCTCGCGACGAAGGTCTCTACTTGGTACACAAAGTCGATTCTCAAAATAAGAGTTTCGTCACTGCGAATGCTTAGTTCTGGTCTACGTCCTGTCTCACACTCTGCTCTGAGATGCTGAAGCTTGACATCTGTTGGTTGTGCTACCATGATTATTTGTACTAAAATGGACTGAACTTGCAGACCATCCATCAATGTTGTGTTGTCAGGCAATACTACTTTTATACACATCTCCTGAAGATCTTATAACATTCTTTATTGCGTTGTCAAGAAATAGGCTCCTACTCTCCTGCTTAAGGCATCTGCTACGATATTGGCCTTCCTAGGGTAATACTTAAGGTCAAGGTCATACTTCGTCATCAACTCTAGCCATCTTCTCTGCCTCATATTAAGATCCTTCTGAGTAAAGACATACTTCTAACTCTTGTGATTAGTATAAATCTCTACTCGGTATTCATAGAGGTAATGTCTCCAAATTTTGAGTGGAAAGACAACTACTGCTAACTCCAAGGCGTACGTCAGATAATTCTTCTCATGGTCTTGAAGCTGCCAAGATGCATAAGTTATAATCTTGACATGCTGCATAAGAACACATTCCAATCCTCTGCCTAACGCATCATAATATACGATAAAATCATATGTTCCATCTGGAAGCATCAAAATAGGTGTCATGATCAACTTCTGATTGAGCTTCTCTAAAGAGATTTGACATTCATCTATCCAATCATAGCCCACATATTTTCGTGTTAGCTGCATTAAGGGTGCAGAAATTCTAGCAAATTCTAATATAAATCACCGATAATATCCTGCTAATCCCAGAAAACTATGAACTTTGACAACTGTTCGGGGAACTGGCCACGTCTCAACAGCTTCTATCTTCTTGGTATCCATTTTAACTCCTCCTTTAGCAATAATATGCCCTAAGTATGAACTATAATCAAGCCAGAAATCATACTTGTTGAACTTGGCAAATAACTTATGCTCTCTGAGAGTGAAGAACTATGCGAAGATTTTGCTCATGCTCTATTTTACTTCGATTGTACACGAAGATGTCGTCAATGAACACTATCATAAACTTGTCTAAGTATGGCATAAAATATGATTCATGACGTCCATAAACACTGCTGGCACATTGGTTGTTCCAAAGGGCATTACTAGAAACTCTCAATGTCTATATCTCGATCTGAAGGATGTCTTGGGTATATCCTGCTCTCTGACTCTGATCGGTGATAACCCGACCGCAAGTCAATTTTGGAAAACACTGCTGCTCCCCTAAGATGATCGAACAAGTCATCGATCCTTGGCAAAGGATACTTGTTCTTAATGGTTACCGTATTAAGGGTACGATAATCAATACATAATCATGACATTCCATCCTTCTTCTTTACAAGTAGTATTGGGGCTCCCCAAGCTAATCCACTAGCACGAATAAATTCCTTGGCTCTCAATTCTTCTATCATCTGGTACAAGACTTCTAACTCTGAAGACGCCATCATGTAGACTCTTTTTAATACTGGTATTGTTCCTGGAAGTAGATCTATGGTAAAAACAACCTCTCTCCCTGGTGGCATGCTTGAAAGTTCTTATGGGGATACATCTGGGAATTCATTAACAACTCTGGGGAATTATACTTCCTCTGTCACTATCATTCTCATGATCGCTGATGAAAACTCTATCTCGCCTCTAGAAAATGAGAATTCCTTCTCACCAGGGATATGAAAGATAACCTTACCATTATGGAAATCTATCATTGTGTACTGGGCACTCAATAAATCTATGCCTAAGACAACGTCATAATCTCCCATAAGAAATTGTATCAATCTAGCAGAAAAATCTCGCCTGAATACTATGACTCGACATGAGACATAAACTCTATCGACTCCTATGATATCGTTACCAGTAAATATATTAAATTTTACTAATAATGATTAGGTTTCTAATCCAACTTGTGTCACAAATCATGCAGACATAAAAGAATGTGATGCACCAGAATCAAACAATACTGAAGCTGAATGAGAGTTGACGAGAATAGTACCTGCCACCACTTCACCTGAAGCTAACTGCTCTACCATAGTGGCTGATCTCAGCTAGGGAGAGGAGAGGGAAGAGGAAGAAGAAAATAAAGAAAGAGAAAGAAATAAAGAAGAATAAAGAGGAGAGATAAAGGGAAGGCTATATATATCAAAGGGTGACTTGCACTATTTATAATTCTAGAAATTACATGAAAGCAGCTAGAAAAATCTATAAATTATATGAAAAGTAATATACAACTATAACACCCATGTACGAGATAAAATACAATAATACTAAAATAGTGAGATGGGTCTCACACATACCCACGATTTGGAGTTGGTAGCGGTCATCTTTGCTCTAAAGATGTGGAAATACTATATGTACGGAGAGCGTGTGGAGATCTTTATAGACCACAAGAGTGTGAAGTATGTGTTTACAAAGAAAGAGCTAAACATGAGACAGCGGTGGTAATTGGAGTTGATGAAGGACTTCGACATATCTTTGAAGTACTATCCAGGAAAGACCAACATAGTCGCTGATGTCTTGAGCATATACCCAGTGGCAATATACTTGACGACAGACAAACACTTATTGGCTGACCTTGAGAGCTTGGGTATTGAGGTGCTACTTTCTGGTATCGAGGCACAAATATGGGGATTACAGATACAGTCTGAGCTGATAGACATGATCAGAGCTACGTAGTACGATGATGAGTCTCTGAGGAGCATCAAACACATGTTCGGATGGGATTATCGGAGGATTCCATAATTGCTGATGATGGATCACTATGGTACGGTGCCAGATTGTGTGTGCCGAGAGGGACATTGTGCAATGAAGTTCTTTAGGAGGCACATCGATCTTAGTACTATATGTATCCAGGTGCCAATAAGATATATAAAGATCTGAGGAAGCATGTATGGTGGTATGGTATGAAGCGAGAGGTAGCACGCTTCGTATCCAGATGTTTAGTGTGCCAACAAGTAAAGGAAGAGAGGTAGAGGACAGATGGTTTACTTCAGCTTGTACCCATTCCAGAGTGGAAGTGGGATCATGTTACCACGATTTTTTATTTTGGGGCTTCCACGTTCTCCAGGAGGAAAAGACGCAATTTAGGTCATCGTAGACGAGTTGACCAAATTGGCCCACTTTTTGCCATTCAAAGTGGATATGTCTACGGAGAAGCTAGCGGAGATATATATACGATAGATTATCAGATTGCATGGAGTTCTTGTGAGCATCATCTCAGATCAGGATAGTCGATTTACATCCAACTTTTGGAGGAATTTTGTCACCCTCACTTTTTCAACTAGGGGTAGTTTGGTAATTTGGCATAGGTAAATAATTTTAGAAATAAATAAATTAATATTATTGTGTTATAGTAATTATTTTATGATTGTATTAATTATTTAATTATTAGTAAGTTATAGATTAATTGTGACTTGTAGTAATTATTTTTGTTAGGAGGCTAGTCCAATAGTTAGACTTGTCACTTGTAAGCCAATTAGCGTTGTCATGATAACTAGTGAGCCTAACTTGGACCCAAGCCCATTAGACCATTCTCACAAATTAATTAAGAAGAATTAGCTTAATTAGAATTAATTAGAAACTACCCAAATTGCCCTCCCTAATTATTTCTCCATAATAGATCATGGAGGGGTACATGGGATATTTACAAGTAACTTAAAAAAGGGGGAAGGGGGCCGGCCACTACTAAAGGGGGCTCTCCTCTCTCTCTTCTCTCATTTGCATTCATTCTAGATCTAGAAATTATATCCCCAATTTCCCAGCATTCCCTCCATTGAATTCTCACTCAATTTACCTCCATTTTTCTCTCATTCTCATTCCACAAGAAGCATGGATCTTGGAGAAGCAAGGAGCACAAGGAAAATGAGCTTGGATGGAGAGATCGTATCCAGATCATGTTTGTAGAAACAATTCATTGGAAAACCATCTCCTAATTGGTAATTTTTGAATTTCTTTTTTATTCTAGCTACCAAATCATGCATTTGACCATTATGAATGACCCCATGGCATAGGGATACCTATAGGAACAAGTTTTAGGCTAATTAGTTATGAATTGTGAATTCTATGTGGTGATTTATGTGCATGTTGGCAAAATTACGAGATTAAAACATCAATTGTGTGTCATGAGATCAATTAGATCTAATTAGACTTAGATCAGGGTTGTGAGACTATATACGTGTCCACAAATGGATACAATTAGGCCGTATCATGATACGGTGTGATACCGTGTGATACGGAGCTTAAATTGGGTGTTTTGTACAATTACACTTCGATTCTAATTTTAACAAGTTACTTTAGTTATATTATGATGTATTATATATATTTCAATAATTATTGTAGAGAAATTGGATTAGTGGCTTCACACTTGGGTGTGTATCATGAATTACTCAATTACGTACTCTAGGTGTTTGTTTTAATGCCGCTAATATATGGTATATATATAGGTATATGATATTGAGTGTTTATATATATATATATATATATATATATGGTGCATATTCAGTTAGTGTACATGTGAGGTGATGGTGTGGATTAAGTGAATCAACTGACTGTGAACTGAAACTCTAGAGCATTTGTGTACAGATGCCAGTGTTAGTGAAGTAAAAATCATATATGATGCATGTGTCATGTGTATACCTGTGTCTGTATTAGCGGTGATTAAGTGGGGGGAAATAGGCATGTGGGTTCAGTCGAGCATATGTGGGAGGAGTTGTGACTGTAGGGTGTGCTATGTATAAATGTACAACAATCGGGAGAGGGCAATGACTGAAGGCAGTATGCCAGTATTTGAAGTGATATGTAGAGAGGGATAGTGTATCGGGTAGTGTCCAGACTTGTGCACATTGGTGCAGGTCCAGTAAGTACTTGAGACTGTTTAGTGTATCAGTAGATAGATAGGTATGTTTCAAGACATTAATGAAGAATAACAACTACATTAGCTGCATATGGGTGTTAGGAAAAATCTGGTACACTAGGTGGGTGAGATTGAAGGTTCAGTTGGGGCTTCGGGTACAAGGCATATGGGGTGTTTGAGTCATGCATGTGCAATGAAGGGTGAGTGAGATTAAGGATAGTATCAGCAGTCACTGCCTATGGCAGTGGACTGGAGAAAATAGCATTAGCTACGTAATAGGGCGACCTTGGAGGTAGCAAGAGAAACTGATGCCTTAGCAGCAGCAACCTCGAGTTGTTTCAAAACAATAGGCAAGAGGGAGGCACAGATCTGTGCAGATATGATTTAGTATCATGGTAGTAGCAGGAACTTATATGGGAGAACTTGGAAGTTCAGTGGTGCAACTGAACTAGAAGATGAGTGGTGTGTTGAATTCAGACTTGAGTTGTAGTAAGTGTGTGAGGGAGGCTTGAGAAGCCTATTCCAGGTCTGTGTGGTAGACACAATACTGAGCAATATTTCCATTCCCTGCATCCAAATGCAGTATCAGCAGCAAGGAGAAGACTCAGTGTGTGGTTTCCATGTGAGGTATAATTGAGGGTGCACAGGTGGTTTTAAGTATAGATACAGGGAATGCATCCAGTGTGAGTATGTAGGACAGACATGAGTGTTGAGACCGATACATGTATTGGAGTGTATCAATGAGCAAGTATAGACAGGTAAGTGAGGTAGTGTAGTGATAATGTAACAGTTAGGTATTCCAGTTAGTATAGTTGGTAGTAGGTGTATTATTACAGTTAATTAAATTAGGTAGTATCAGTTAGGTTGTCAGTTAGTATTAAGTATTATAGACTATAGTAGATCAGTTAGTCAGTGGTTGTCAGTCTATTTTTGGTATCAGAGAGTTATTAATTAGTTAGTTATTGTTATAGGTAAGTTAATACCTAGGTTGTAACTTAGTTAGCTTGTATTAATTAATTAGTGGCCTTATAGACCAAATATCTTAGTATGAACCTAGTTTAACCCAGATTTTACCTAGAATCATACATTAGTGCATTTTTAAACTATTTATCTTTTATTACACCTTTTAACTTGATATTTCCTAAATAGGATTGTGTGACACCAGCTTGGGCATCGAGATACACCATTTGTGCAGGACCAAAGGCAAGTACAACTCTCTATTATTTTTTAATTCATCATGGTGTATATATCATATGTTCTAGAACTGTATACTTAATTCCGACACAGTAGTTACACTGACTACTACTATATGGATCATGTCAGAAGATGTTATCCATTACCGTGTTCAACGGGTACTCCTTCACATATATTTCATCATGTGTATCGGGTATTGATTATCGTATACTTCATGTTCACACATTGCTCGTGTTCAGTGTGCTTATATTCATATTTATAACATATGCTTGTATTCGTATTTGTAACGTATCGTGATTGGATCCATGAGTATTGGTTGGAGATGGGGGAGTAGGAGTTGGTTATCTGATCAAGCCCAAGTATATTCGTATACATGTCGTATCATGACCCGCACCCGGTGTAGGGGTGCAAGTCGAGAACAACGCCCAGCCTACGCCGTAGAATCGGTGATAGAACGCTGTTTGGGTAATCTATCTAACAATATAATAAGCCACCAACAATATCAATATACTCAGTCACAGATCTAAGATAAAAATATGCACGAATAAGATTAAATAATAGAATAGTCATAATACAACTCATGAGTCAAATAATAACATCAATGAGTCAGAGAAAAACTAAACAATAAGCTGGAGACAAATCCATTACAAGAGTCTATCTATGAAAGTATGAGTCTCGGGTCGTCTGTCTCAGTCGGGATGAGTCTCTCCTGAGCCAGGGTCTTTGGCTCTAAGCCCACAACATCATGAGGCCCGTAATGAGTAGAGTGCCACTCCTCAGTATCATCTGGGAAAATGAGAAGAGTACATCTCTAACAGCAGTTCTAATCAATGATATAAACTAACAGTAAATAGATGTGAATATACAAGATGCAATATATAGATACAAGAGATATACAATAAAAAAAATACTGGAAATAAATACAAGAATGAACAATATGGCAATGAACAAGAATACTAATGACTAAGTGAGTGAGTACCAGCTTTAATATATGATCGGCTTAGAAACTTGATACAAGATTAATGGCCTGGCTAATCATATATGCTGTGTATGATTAACATTATTCAATGAACAAGACTTTATACAAGGAGGGTATGATCACATATCTACACTACATACTCTCCACCCCCGACTGGTATAGTGGATCCAACCATGGTACGCTATGGCACAGGATTCTTTAGAAAGGTAGCAAATCTTTTCGAGAATCAGTGTATGTACAAATACAAGAAGAACAAGGAAACAAGGCTTGCATAAGATACACCATATATACCAAGGAATAATATCTCATGATGAGATCCGGATATACTAATCTATGTAACCATCGTGTCAAAAAATCAATGATATTTATACTAGATATAAGGAACATTGAGGATATCATAAATAAGAAACTATCAGAAAATATACTCGCCTAAAATCTGGTGCACAGTATCACATATGTCCGGTACGATGCCTCGAAGAGCTAAATATGGAATATAACATCAATATAAGGTTTCAAAAAGAAAATAAGTTAAATTAGTCAACATCTAGGTTAAAGGGTTTTTCTAAGTCAAAACAGTCAAACTAGGTCAACTCTAAGTCAAACTGGTCAAACTAGCTATTTCTAGGTTGCATGAGCCTATCTCTAGGATATTGGGTTCATATACTATGAAACTAGGCCACACTTAGTTAATCTAAGATACTAAGATACCGTATCGCAAGATACGCATACAAGAGATATGGAAATAGCATATATGCATATTCAATCAACATTAAAAATACTAATCCTAATTATAAATGCTACATGGATACATTGGCTTTGAACCAACTTGGCATAGCACCACTAAATATCCATCTTGATACTCAAAACCAATACCTTGAGTATCGACCAATACCTTGACATTTACCTTGGTATCTCAAGGTAATGTCACTTCTAGTATATATTAGCTACCCAATCTAATGACTAAAATATATGTATATGAATACCAAATTACTAACTAATCACTAACTACTAATACAACTAAACATATATGCATATATATATGTATATCAATCTAATACAATTATCAACTATTATGCATTATCTAATACAACTAATATACTATACTAACTATAATACCCATTGATACATATATACATGCATAAGCATACCTATATATAGATAACTTAGAGATACATAAATGTATATGTATAAATAGATACTAATTAAACTAGATACTAGTAACTTGATAACTAATTAACTTGCTAACCAACTATCTACTAATAAAACTAACTAAACTAACTATTTAACCAAAATAACTAAAGAACTAACTAACTTACCAAATAACCAACTATCTTACTAGCTGTCCTCCCTCCCCCCCCCCTCTTGCTGATACACTGCTGAAAGTTTGATGTTCTTCTGCAGGATGATGCCTGGCTAGCTGTGCAAACTGAACTTCAGTTGTGCACTGATGCATGCTGAAAGTTTCTGTGCACTGGTGCCTCGCTGCTGCAGCACACACGCTGCCTTGCTGCAGCAGCTGCCTGTTGTTGCTGCTCGCAGTTGCTTCTTCCCTTTGTTGTAGTGGCTTGCAAGCTGAACTGCTACCTCTTGTTTGGTGTGCAGTGGCCTGCTTCACTTGGTTGCTGTTGGCTTGCTTCCTGCTGTGATTTCAGTTACTGCCCCCTTCTTTTTGTTGCAACTGTTACCTCACTGTATGGGTACACAGCTGAACCCGACCCTCTTCAACACACACACACACACACACACACATACACATACACACACACACACATATATATATATATATATATATATATATATATATATATATATATATATATATATATATATATAATAGTGTATGTATGTATGTATGTATATAGATATATATATTCTAGTGTGTGTGTATATATATATATATATATATATATATATATATATATATATATATATATATATATATATATATATATATATATATATACATACATACATACTCTCTCTCTCTATATATATATATATATATATATATATATATCCTATGAACAATACAAAGATATATATAACTTAGTATATATATATATTATGATAATTAATATATTAGTTGCTATGAACAATGAAAAGTAAATCTAGAAATGCAATATAACAACACGTATAGTGCATCGCACCCGTATCACACTAGATCTATGATATGCTTGCGATACGAGTCCACCACACAACCAAACGTACCTCGAAGGACACGAGCAATTCTAAAATACTAGTTATGAATAATATAATGAATCAATTACACATTTACGTGTCCGTGTCAAAATATGACATTCTCAAAGTCCCGTGTCGGAGAGAAAACTCCCAAATCAACACGTATCACCAAATTATTGGGATACGGCCTACATGTATCCAATTATGGATATGACACTAGCCACAAACAATCAAACACATGTCAATTTATTTTAATTGACTAATTGACAACCATAACATGTGTCAATCTCAGAATTCCTCCAAAATTGACATAAAACACACCATAACTTTCTCAATAGGCCTCACATGAACCTAATTCCAATTTCTATTGGTAGCCTATGCATGTGGGGTGGTTTCTCATGGTTAAATCTCAAGTTTAGAACCTAATTAAAGGGGAGAAACTGAATTGTACATATTAGATGTTGGTTTTTTATTGCAACCTCCAAATTTGATAAAATTGGCCTTCAACTTGTAGATCCTTACTCCTCTTTGTAGATCCTTATTTTCTCCTTATAGATCCTTGCTCTACTAGCCTCCAATGGTGATTTGGGAAGGAAATGGAAAAAAATTTGGTAGAAAAATGATAAGAAATGAAGGAATTTGGTTGAGGGAAATTCTAGATCTATATTTGAAATGAAAAGAGGAGAGAGAAATCCCTCCCTCTTTTAATAGGCCAGACACTTGACCCACTCCCCAAGTTTTTATGTAATGTCCAATATACCCCTTAGGGCCTCTCATGAAGAAATAATTAAGGAGGGAAGGTTCTAGTCTAATGGTTTAATTAAATTAATCATCCTCCTAATGAATGGGCTTCTAATTGGGCTCAAATCTAACTAATTGAAATTGTTGGTCCATGGATCTAATCTAAACTAGTTAGGTCCACTAACACAAGTCTAAAACAATAAACTAATATTTAACAATAATTAAATAATAAAGTAAATAATTATACAATATGGACAATATTTAAATAATTATAAAATTACAAAAATACCCTCTCCTAGAAAATATGGTAGTGATATATCGATTACATATCACACGTGTAATTGAGTTACCATATTGTATTCATGTTCAACCCAAACCGATCGTATAATAAACTTGTACTCTATGGCACATTTGTTAGTTTTATCTATTTTTATTTAAAATGCAGTTATTCAAATTGCATGTTCTTCATTCCAGTACATTACATGTTCACTCTAGTTCATTCCAATTCTTATTGCTAGTTATCCTGTATCCTTTTTTATTATCTATTGTATATGCTCGATTATGAATTTGGAACTGCTTTCAGAGGTATGTACTTCGCTCCAATCCTGACTGGATATATTTTTCAGATGATTGGCTTATGGACCAGTGTCCCACCTACTATCGGCCGCAGGGCGGTGTACCATTAGAGTATACTCCATTAGAGTAGGAGGACCTAGTACTAGATGCTGAGGAGGCTTAGACATATTATTTAGACTTTTATTAAACTTTTATTGAGACTTTTGTCATGTATATATTATTGTGAACTTGAGATTGTATTGAGATTCATATTTCATCTTCTTATTCCACATCGTGCTTTATCTTCCTTAGTTTTACATTGTGATTGAGTATCGTTTATCATTATCATATACCATATTATTCCTCCGTTTGGAGTTCAGATGACATTGACAGGTACCATATATATATATATATATATATATATATATATATATATATATATATATATATATATATATTGTATGAGATATTTAGATAGTATGGTTGACCCAGAAAGCGTTATACCGCTGACGTTGTAGCATAGGATGGGCGTTGTTCACTACTCGTACCCTTATTTCGGGTGTGGGTCGTGACACGTTTGCAAGCTAGCTTGGGCACCCAGCTCAAGCTTAGTACCGCATATCACCCCCAGATAGACGAACAATCAAAAAGGACTATTTAGACTCTCGAGGACATGATTCATACTTGTTTTATGGATTTTAGAGGCTCTTGGGAGGATCATCTTCACCTGGTAAAGTTTTCTTACAAAAATAATTAGCAGGCCCGCATTGAGATGTCACCATTTGAGGCTTTATATGGATAGAGGTATCATACTCATTTATCTTGGGATAATATTGGTAAGAGAGCCTTGTTGGGACCATAGATGATTGTGGATGAAGTTGAGAAGGTGAAGTTTAGTAGAGATAGACTTCGGGTGGCGCAGAATAGACAGCGGCATTGGGCCGACAGCCACTGGAGACCTTTGGAGTTTGAGGTATAGGTTTTGTTTGTGTTTTTTGTGATTTATTTTGTTTTAGATTGATCCTTAAGACTGTATTTTGTTCTAGGTTGGCGATCTGGTGTTCTTGCAGATTTCTCCAACACGAGGCACGATTCGCTTTGGTGGAGCGGAAAGATTAATCTACGGTACATCAGACCCTTTGGAGTTCTTGCAAAGGTCGGTACAGTGGCTTACAGACTAGACTTGTCGAATGTACTAGAAGGAGTGCATGATGTGTTCAATGTGTCACTGCTGAGATGGTATATAGCAGATCCTAACCATGTATTGGATCACTCAAAGATCGAGGTAAGTCTGACTCTCAGTTATCCAAAGCAACCAGTGGAGATTCTAGATTATAAAGAGATGATACTGCGGAACCAGATGATTCCCATGGAACACGTCGCATGAAGGCATCACTCTTTGGGAGAGCCTACTTGGAAAAGGGAAGCTGAGATGTGCGAGTGGTACCCTTATCTGTTTGAGCCATGAGGTGATTTTTTTTTCTTGCTGTGATTGCTTGTTGTAGTGCTAGTTCTTTTCTTAAATTTTGAGGACAAAATTTTTCTAAGGAGGGTATACTTGTCACTACCACATTTCTAGATAGGGATAATTTTCTTTTTATACTTTATTTTTATTTAGTGGTTATATTTTATATATTGTGATATTTATTTATTACTTAGTAGACTAGCCTATTTATTTAGACTGACTCTTGTCACGACCCACACCCGGAATAAGGGCACGAGTAGTGAGCAACGCCCAGCCTACGCAATAGCATTGGCGGTAGAATACTGTCTGGATCAACTATACTATCTAAATATCTCATACAATATATATATGGTACCTGTCAATGTCATCTCAATTCCTAACGGAGGAACAATATGGTATATGATAATGGCAAACAATTCTCAATTATAATGTCAAACTAAGAAAGATAAAGCACAATATGGAAAGGAAGATGAAAAGAGTCACAATACATCCACAAGTCCGAAATAATATATATACATGCCAAAAATCTCAATAAAAGTCTAATACAAGTCTAGATAATAAGTTTAAGCCTTATCAGCATCTGGTACTAGGTCCTCTTGCTCTAAAGGAGTATCCTCTAATGGTATGTCATCCTGCGGCCCATAGTATATGGGACACTGATCCACAAGCCAATCATCTAAAAAATATATCTAGTCGGGATTGGAGCGAAGTACATACCTCTGAAAGTAGTTCCAAATACATAATCGAGCATATATAACAAATAATAGAAGAGGATATAGGATAACTAGCCATAAGAAATAGAATAAACTAGAGTGAACATGTAATGTACTGGAATGAAGAACATGCAATATGAATAACTATAATTTAAAAGGAAATAGATAAAGCTAACTAATGTGCCATAGAGTACAAGTTTATTATATGATCGGTTTGGGCTGAATACGAATACAATATGGTAATTCGATTACACGTGCGATATCTAATCGACATGTACATGAATACACTTGGCTTGATCACATAACCAACTCCTACTCCCCCACCCTAACCAATACTAATGGATCCAATTATGACACGTTACGAACACGAATATGGGCACATTAAACATGAGCAATGTACGAATATAAAGTACACGATAATTAATACCCGATACACACGATGAAATACATGTGAACGAGTACCCGTTAAACACGGTAAGGGATAACATCTTCTGACATGATCCATATAATACTAGTCCGTGTAACCACTGTGTTAGAATCAAGTATACAGTTCTAGAATATGCGATATATACACCATCATGAATTAAAAACTAAAAAAGAGATATACTCGCCTATGGTCCTGAGCAAAGTTGTCTCTCGATGCCCAAGCTAGTGTCACACAATCATATTTAAGAAATATCAAGTTAAATGGTGTAACGAATGAAAATGAGTTAAAGAATGCACTAATATAATTTTTTAGGTCATATCCAAGTCACACTAGTCAGACTTGGTCAAACTAGGTGTTACCTAAGTTTTAGGTCCATACCTATTTTCTAGAGTGATTAGAAGCCAAATCTAGTAGATACTTGGTCTTGGTTAGGTTTCTAAGTCATTACCTAAGTGTTATCTCAAGGTAGTACTAATAGCTAGTATCAACGCTAATACTAATCAATACTATATTATAACCCCAACTTACACTAACTGCTAACAATACACTAAGTAATTAACTAACACTAAAGCCACTAACACCAACATCCACCATCTTAGCTCACTAAACACACAATGTGTATATACACTGATACACATATTACTTTGGTATCACACACAACTTCATACTCTCTTGATACCATTTGGTATCACACCTAAATCTACTCACATACTACCCTTACACTCCCACACATACACTCACTATCCAAGATATTTCCTATTAATACACTGGATACACACTTACACAGGTTCACACTTTCCTCCACATTGGTATATGTTACCAATCTAACACACAGGAATCTCACTCTTCTTCTCATACACACACTCTCTGATACCTGCCCCAACCTTCCCTTCATTCAATACTATACATACTCTAGCCCTTTGAATTTTAACTCAACATTGCTCCCAACTCCTGATGTGTAAAGTGGATAATTACATAATTGAAAACCCCCAAATCTTATGCATCTGAACTCAAGACTGCTACAGTGGCTCGGTTGCCTACTGTACATAATTGGAGTAAGGACTACACTATACACAAGTGTATTGGTATACCAGTATTATTAGGGAAGCATCACACCAAAGCCTAACTCTATATCTTACTGCAACCTTCCCCAAAGCCAGCGTACCCAATTACCAACAATATCATGTATTGCTCAACCCAAAATAGCCTGACCTGCTCCTCAACAAAAACTGCTACCCCCCTAAACACATATGCAATATCTATACACCCCCACACTCGAGCTCTCCCCCTGAACCAGTAGCTGCAACAGTACCCCTTCATTGCAGTGTTAACTCAGTGACACTGCACTGCAACCATACTACAGACTAAAATCCTCATCACCTGCTACTATATATCTAAATTAGTGCACAGCAAAGTGTGCACTGCTACTATTACTCTAACATGTGCAGTCAACCCCCTCCTCGATCACATAATATAGCAAGACACTCACATCAGTCTTAACACCAACACTAGCACAGTTAAGAATTGATACTCCCATATTCATGTATCAGGTCTATGAACCACTGCTATGTATCTAATTTTCTAATCACTGACCCAGTGCATAATCACATATAATCCTCATTGATACACAAAATGCTCAGTCCAGATACCATAGTTCAATCCTCCTACTTGAACCCAGTCTCATATACAACACACATACTAAAATACATCCCATATATGTAGGTATATATACATATATAGGCACAAAACACCATATACTTATGTATCTATTTATACTAATTTGTAGAAGAACTTGGCTTTTGGATAATTGAGATAACTTGCCACTATGACATCCCATATACATCACAATATAATTAAGATAACTTGCCACTATGATAATTGAGAAGTAATTTCACAAAATACCCAAAATGAGTCCCGTATCACACCATATTGCAGAATACCGTGATACTATCTATATGTATCCATTTGTGGACACATACCTAGTCCCACAACCCTAATATAAGTTTAATTAGACTATACTGGTCTCATGACACATACTAGATGTGTCAATCTCGTAATTCCCCCAAAATTACTATAAAAATCTATGTATAGACCACAATACTCAACCAAAATAACTAGAATTTGTTCCTAATGGTATCCATATGCCATGTGGTGGTTCCTAGAGGTCTTTTGCATGATTTAGAAGCTACAAAGAAGAGGAATTCAGAAATTACCAATTGGGAGATGGTTTCTTAATGAATTGTTCCCACAAACATGATCCAGACACGATCTCTCCATCCAAGCTCCTTCTCCTTGTGCTCATTGCTTCTCCAATCTCTAAATCTCCTTGAGTAATGGGAAGGAGAGGGAATGGAAGTGAATTGAAAGGGAATTTGATGGAGAAAAAGATGGGGAAATTAGGAATCTAATTTTTAGATATAAATGAATACAAATGAGAGGAGAGAGAGAGGAGATCCCCCCTCTAGTAGTGGCCGGCCCCCTTCCCCCTTTACCAAGTCACATATAATATCCTATGTACCCCTTCATGATGTCTTATGAAAAAATAATTAGGGAGGGCTATTTGGGTAGTTTCTAACTAATTATAATTAAACTAATTCTCCCTAATTAATTAGTGAGAATGGTCTAATGAGCTTGGGTCCAAGTTAGGCTCACTAGTTATCATGACAAGTCTAATTGGGCTTATAAGTGACAAGTCTAACTATTGGACTAGCCTCCTAACTAAAATAAATAATACAAGTCACAAATAATTTATAGCTCAATAATAATTAAATTAATACAATCATCACACTAATATTAATACTTATTCCTAAAATTATTTATCCATACCAAATTACCAACCTACCCTTAGTTGAAAAAGTGAGGGTGACAATCCTACTCACCTTAGAAAATTTTTGTCCTCAAAATTTAAGGAAGAAACTATCTATAAAAATCAATCACAACAAGCAAGAAAGAATTTTACCGCACGGCTCAAACAGATAAGGATATCGCTCGCGCATCTCGGTCTAACGCTCCTAGGTACTCTCTCCTGGCGAGTGATGCCTCCACACGATGCATACCAAAGGAATCATTTGGTTTTGCAGCACCTTCTTCCTACGATCCAGAATCTCCACGGGCTGCTCTGGGTTATTGAGAGTCGGACCAACCTCGATCTCCGAGTGATCTAGTACATGGCTAGGATCATCCACGTACTGTCTTAGCTGTGACATGTGGAACACGTTGTGCACTCTTTCTATTAAAAGCAGCAAGTCTTGTTGGTAAGCCACTACATCGACCCTCGCAAGTACTCTGAAGGATCCGATGTACCATGGACTAAGCTTCCCGCCTCCACCAAAGGGAATCGTGTCCCGTGTCAGAAAAATCCTCAAGAATACTAGATCTCCAACCTAGCATGAAATACAGCCTTAGCACTCTAACTAAAATAAGCAATCACAAGAAATACAAAACAAAATATATACCTCAAACTCCAATGGTCTCCGGTGGCTATCGGCCTAATGCGGCTGTCTGTCCTGCGCCACCCGAAGCCTATCTCTAATAAGCTTCATCTTCTCAACTGCATCGACAACCATCTCTGGTCCTATAGAAGCATGAAAAATATGCTGGCAAAAGCTACGCGGCGTATTGATACAGAGCAGCGCAAACAAAGACCTTCAGTGCCATCAGGCGTAAGAGCTCAAGGGTGCAGCGCGTCCAAAACCGCTTTGGCGTAGACGGGACTCCCCCCCATCGCCTCCAGGGCATAAAAACTCAGCCGCTTTCAAAGTAGCGTTAAAATAGCGTACGAGGAACGCTTCGTCTTCTCCGAAATGAACCTGTCAAGTCACGCAGTGAACCTGGCCTCTGACTCCTGACAAAAAGTGCTGCACGGCGACCCAGACGACGGCTGGAAACAGGCACAGACCCCTCGGGACGCACACCACAGTATGATAGCGGATCCCTGCATTTAATGCAGAGGATTGGGTTAAGATACCACCGAACCGTCATTTACTGACGTCCCCTCAGCATAAACCGCTCTTTTTCGCACAGAGGGATACGCTGCATTGTTTTACACAGGCAGGCATAAGCCGGTTTACGCTCCGGAGTAGACAAACCGGCTGCCACGTCAAAAGCTGCACATCGTACGGGGCTCGAGGCATGTCTCTACGTCTAATTGCATGGAGCGGTGACAGGTTCAGTCAAGGCACGTCTCGGCAACGGATGCACAGAAGGGCTGCAGACCTTCGAAATACGTCTTCGCATTTAATGCACAGGATGATGGCAGATCTCTATAGAAGATTTGATTACATCTTTGAAAGCCGTGATTCCGGCTAAGACGTCCCCGTCAGCACTCGGGCACGGTACGCAGCGGCTTCTACGCCCATTCAAGACCTGTGCCCCTTCGGCTCTCAACGCCTCTCCGGCTTCAACGCCTGTCCGGCTCCTACGCCTATCCAGCTTCAACGCCTCTCCGGCTCCTACGCCTATCCGGCTTCAACGCCTCTCCGGCTCCTACGCCTATCCGGCTTCAACGCCTCTCCGGCTTCTATGCCTATCCGGCTTCCACGCCTATCCGGCTTCTACGCCTATCCGGCTTCTATGCCTATCTGGCCTCTGTGCCAGGGTGACAGTCATTTGGCTTCTATGCCAACCATTTCTACACACGGGATACCTACCTGCGTGGCTCTTACGCCGTGATCTTCGTAGCAATAGTACGCGTTGTGTTCCCTTAGTTGGACCCGCGTCATACGCTCATTCAAAAGATCATCCATACGCAGGCATTAGTTACTTTAACCGTTGTATAAAAGGGTGTTGTACTTCCCACTCCTCGGTTTTTACACCGACGGAGTGGTCACTGTCACCAAAACTCTATAAATAGAGACCCCTATCAATGGGGAAAAGAAGAAAAAAAAGAATTATCATCCAGGAGAGAATTAGAGTCCAAGGAGAGAGAGAGAGAGGGAGAGAGCCCGGAGAGCAGGCAAAGAGCAGGAATCGACGACCTTGGCCTCGTGCGTCCAACCTCTTCTGCAACCTTCGAAGCTGCTACCTGTCTTCCACGGCACTTCTTTAACATCGTGTGGTCCAAGGGCTAAAGTGATCGACCGCAGATCAGACACCTATAGCAATTTATACCCAGATTAAATAAATTGTACTCCCACATCCTCGTATAGGATTACATTATACAAGTTTGTTTGTAAACAGAAGGGCGCAGATTTTGCATAAACCCCGTCATTGAAATACAATTTCATTCCTTTCGCTTAATACCACAAACAAGATGGCGACTCTGCTGGGGACATCTTTCTCTTCTGACGAGGAAGTAATTGCTCAACACGATACGGTATCCGTGGGAACCGTAAAGAAGACGCTGGTCGTTCATTTCGACCAGTCAGCCTACGAAGACATGCTTCGAGCCGGGGGTAGCTCTCGCCCTCTCTCCATCCAGGACAACAGGAAGCTGCACAATGTGTGGATGCCCAAGACATCCTCTACTATTCCTGTAGACTCTCCGATCTCTCCGGACTCTCCGATCTCTCTGATCTCTACGGCCAACGAGGTTGTAGCGACGCTCCCTCCGTGTCCCGCACGTAAAATTCAGTCTCCCGCTACGCGCGGTACAGATAAAACTTCGGGCGAAGCCTTAGGGCTAACCCCGAAGAATCCACTGCGCTTTACGTGTAGGAAACAGTCTCCCGCTACGCGCGGTAAAGACAAAACTTCGGGCGAAGCCTCAGCGCTAACCCAGAAGCCTTCACTGCGCTTTACGCGTAGAAATCTGTCTCCCGCTCCACGCGGTACAGACAGAACTTCTGATGGTGCCTCGGCGCCAAGACGGAAGAATAGATCTCGCTCCACGTGCAAGACATCATCTGACCTCTACGACAAACCAGATGAGCGCTGTGATCTCCGCGAAGGAAAGCAAGCGGCAGGCTACTTAACCTCTCGGCCTTCACGCCAGCGAAGGAACAGAATGCCTACCCTCTGGATCACGCGAGAAACCAATGGCCGACTAAGGGCCTCTCCGGCAACTCCTCCTGACCTACGCAAATATCTAGTCCAGAAGCGTAAAGAGAGGGGACCTTCCAACATGTCTATTACGCCTCCTAGCGAGCATCATTGTAATAGCCACAAGGTTGTGATTAATTGCTGCTGTCCTAAAATAAAATGATCGGTCTTCGACCGATTGGGTTACTCTCTGTCTTTCCAAGGAGAGGAACCCGCGCATGCGCCTGTAAACATGGCCTCACACCTGCGTAGAGGAGGGTCGAGTTCAAGACGTCATCCCTCCAAGCCCCCGAGCCGAAGGAGGTTCAGTGACACTGAAGCCGGAGTATTCCAGAACACTCGCGCAAAGTCACGACAGCCAGCTCCATCCTCTTTCGATTCCGACGCTGGGGGTCGCCAAGAATCAGAAGCAGAAAGTGTAGAGTCAACTTCTACAGCGACCTATACTAATCCTTCAATGACGCCCAGGGAGATGGGAGCTTACGCCGTTGAAGATGAACGCGAGGAAGCTTCACCGTCAGGAGACGCGGAACAACGCCTCACTACGCTGGAAACATCTCTGCAACAGATACAATCCATGATGGAAAACATGCACCAGATGATGCTAACTCAGCACGCAGCTACCATGGCTCAAGCGTCGGTCCCGCCAACTCAGATACGTGTGGGGGTGGACTTACCACCATCCCACCCGAGCCAAGAGCCCGCGCTGGATCAAGAGTCAGAAGTTCCTCCGCTTCCTCACTCAGAGAGTGCCTTACCTCCCGCTGGGGTTACGATACAACCAACTCCGCACCACTCCATGGCCCCGCTTCCGACTGAAAATCCGATGCAGGCAGTTCGGGAGTTGAAGGCCCAGTTTGACGCCTTGAAACACAAGGATCAGCTCAAGAAACTGGGAATCAACCAGCCCTACCCAGCTATCTGGGAGGAAGTCCCTTTCCCGCCAAGGTACAAACCTCAGACCATGGCCCTGTTCGAGGGAAAAACATCACCAAGCCAGTACATGAATTATTTCAGCATGATGACGGTGTTGCTACAAGGGAACGATGCCCTCCTTACTCGAGTGTTCAAAGGTTGCCTCTCAGGAGTAGCCTATCAGTGGTACCGCAGCTTGGCGGATAACTGTATCACTTCCTTCGAAGACTTCAGAACTTTATTCTTCACACGGTTCTACGAGGGAGGAATGGACATGTCTATGTCCTCTCTCATCGAAGTCAAGCAAAAGAAAAAGGAAGACGTTCGCATCTTCATCGAACGTTTTCGTCAGGCCACCTTACAAATGCCTCCAGGAGTTTCCGACTCTGCATTGGTGGACATTTGCAGGAAGAACCTCCTTCCCGTGGTCTCGGTGTTCACAGGACCATATCAGTTCCGTGATTGGCCCTCGTTCATCATCTCGGCAGTAGCAGCCGAAGACAATAGTCGCAAGGCGCACGATAATGGCATCATGATCTCCGCCTCCGACAGAGGCAAGAGGCCATCTCCTAGCAGCGACCACCCTCGTGGTCCCAAAGGGAAAGAAGCCCTGGCAATTAATACGACCAGACCAAAGATTGCGGCAACTGCGCAAGCGAAACCCGGGACTTCCAGACCCGTTGAAGTCTACTCCTTCGACGACGACGACGTCCCGAGCATATTCGAGTGTCTCGTCAAGAGTGGCAAGATCACCCTTCCAGAGCTGAGGCGGCCCCAGGAAGTTGGCAATACTAACGACCCCAAATACTGTGTCTTCCACCGATACGTACACCACCCAACAAAGGCGTGTTACGTACTGAAAAAAAAGATCCAGGGGTTAATCGATGCTAAAGCGATCACCCTGCACAACACCGAGAAGACGGTCACGGCCAATATGATCTCTCTCCAGTTTGGCAGTCTGCCTCCCCGAACGATCCTGGATGGTGTCACGCCTATTTTTCGAGCAACAATGAACATCATCAATCTCTGTCACGCCCCAGTCCCAAAATGACGAGGGACTGAGCACGTGAGCAATGGCCAGCAGCACGCACCGATGGACAACCCAATTTAATGGATCCATCAGGGCATGCTTAAGCTGTAGTCTAGCAATACTAAGAACAAGTCTCAGGTATTTCTAATCTCATCCACAGAAAGTCACAGATTAAAAGCCAGAAATTATGCAATGGAAATAAATACTGAAATCTCAAATAAGCTATCTCGGGAACAAATCCAAGAATTAGTCTGTTACATTTAAGAAAAGACAGGAATTTAAAATGCTGGAAATGGAAATACTGTATAACTGAAGCCGGTGCTCAAGAGAAGTCTTCGGCCACTATCTCGTCCCCTGTTCCTTGTTCTGCTCCAAGGAGTGCTCCAGTACCGTACACCTCGGGGTAGTTTTCTTCAGCTGTACCTGGGGACATAGTCCATTCCAGGTCCTCAGGGGACATAACAAGGTACAGAAAATACAAGACAAAACATATGCAGTGCAGCAATAAAATAAACAGCAGGGTAAATATGTAAACCAGCTAGTGATATGCAAGTGAGAGTTTTAGTCATACTCAGGCTGAGACTACTACAGGATCAGTGTCTAAGAAACCATAGCAGTATTTTCTAGAAGAGCCAGAACTTGTGCCAAAGCTCTGTATCAGAGACTAGGACACCTCCAGATAACATTATTTACATTATAATCAGCCTTGATATGGTAATACTCTCCCCACCCCATGTAATCTAACGTCACAGTTCCAGAATATATCAGGTACAAGTCACGCAAGTTTGAACTAATGCAATGAGTCAGGCTAGAATCTAAGCATGTAAACTATAATGACATGAATATGTAACCTATACGGAATCACCAGGTATATCTCAGGCAATTCCGTCACATGAATAGTGTCAGGTGTCCTGGGTTGAGCAGTTAAACAAGTTACATAAGAAACTACCAGAAAATCAAGTAAAATACTATAATCAGAAATGTCTAAGAATTGGCAGGCTTTACTTGCCTACTGATGTATAACCAAGTCCAGGAAATATGTAGCAAGCTGCAAGTTTCGGCGAGGTACACTTGCCTGTGGTTCCGGCTATGTTTGCGGTTCTGACTTCGGTTGGATTTGCAGGCGGTACTCCGGTTGCTGAAACAAACATCACCATCAGATCCCAAAAATATCAATCAGCTAGAAACGCCTGTCCTTGGGTCCAATTTGGAGACAAGGGTAGAAACGGCAGTTTTGGGCCAAAACGGGGTCCACCGGTGGGCCCGCTTTGCACCGAAAAACGCGTCAGGGTCAAAGGTCTCCAAATTCACCAAACTTAGTGTCAACAGGTTAGAAACGCTGATACGAACCCAACGGAACTTTCAGATTTGAATTCCGATGAGCCGATCACAAAATCGCCCGTCGAGCGGGGCCTGTGGGGCCCACGACACGCGATTTCGTCAACGTTCTCAGAATCGAACCAAACTTGACCCATAGGACCAGCGTATTGCTACGAGTCCGATGGCACAAGTTTCGTCTCGATCCGACGTGTGTACACAAAGTTAGGTCGAATTGCAGAAAAGTCGGATACGGGGCGATGTCCGCGGATACTCGTTGATTCCGGTGTGCACGCACACCCGAATCAGCTTCTGCGAAATCCCACACGTCCGTATCGACGAGGCGCTTGTGTCTGTGAAGACCGCGCGCGACCAAGTCATCCCGTTTGGTGGGGCGTACTCGGTTCTGGGGTGAAACAGGGTCTGGTTTTTTTCCTGTTTTTGGATCGCGGTGTACGATCACCACAGGACGCGATGCACCGAACGGTTTGTCCGAACACCGAGAGGGTCATACAGGCTTCGCAACGCAATTTGCGAAATCAAAAACGGAGCTACGAACAAAAAGATACACGCACCTGAAGGGGACCCGAAAACCAGCGTCGATTCGTGTCCGACACGTGTCCGACTCGTGTCGGACACAGGGAAGGATTCTAGGGTTAGGGTTAGGGTTTACTGTGCCGGGCCTTGGGGACCCCGGCGAGGGCGGCGGAGACGGCGGCTGGGGGGGGCTGGCTGCGGCGGTCTTGGGGGCACTCGGCGGAGGCGGCGCGGTGGCGCAGGGTCGGTGGCGGAGGCTCGCTGTGCGGTGGCCGGCTGACGCTGCGGCCGCTGTTGCTGGGTGCGGTGGACGCCGGTGGAGGGACGAGGAGGACGGGGGAGAGGCGTGGCGGCGGAGGCGACGGTGGTGGACGGCGGCACGGAGCGGAGGGGTGCGGTGGTGGCGAGGCCGGGGCTACGGTGGAGGGACTCGGGGTCGGGGAGGGTTAAATAGGGAGGAGAGAGGGGAGCTGGAGGCCGAGAAGGGCGGGCGTGGGGGTGGTCGTGGTGTCGTACGGGGGCGGTTGGCCGGCCGGAGCGGGCGGCGGGAAGTGCGACGGAGCGGCCGGGACGCGCGGGGGGGCTGGGGAATCGTGGGTGAGCGGGTGAGCGGGCTAGCGGGTTTCGGGTCGGGTCTGGCGGATCCGACCCGACCCGCTAGGGCTGGGCTCGGGTTGGGCTGGGTCTGTTGGGCCGGGCTGGGCCGGCCCAACGGGCTGGGAAAAAGAAAAAGAAAAAGAAAATAATAATAATAAAATCAATAATTAAATAATAAATAATTAATTAAATAAGTAAATACTTTTTAGGTATTTAAAAAATAGGTCCGGGGCCCAATAAATTCCAGAAAAATTGCCCTAAGTCCAGTTTTTCATTTTACATCCAAAAATATTATTTTCATAATATTTTAATATTGTTTATCATCATTTAAAAATCATTTAATAAATAAAACCCTGTTTTTAAATTACAGAAAAATCCCAAAAATTCCAGAAAATTGTAAAAATTCCAAGTTTTAAAATTTTAAAAAAAAATCAGGGGGTTTACAATCTACCCCCCTTAAGAGGATTGCGTCCTCGCAATCAAAGAATAACCGGTCAACAGAGATGACGCGGTCGCAACATCGTTTGAAAATACATCACAAGATACTTAGGGAAGTACCGTTTCCCTAAAAATGAAAGTTCTGCACTTTCCAGAGAAAATCTAGTTAAAGCAAGAATATTACAACTTTTATGAAAACCAGGTTGTTATTAACAAGTTGCAAATTACTAGGTTGGGGCTGAGGTCACGAACCAAATAGGCACGAGCTACGACAAGACTGGAAACAGAAAACTATAAATCACTTACTCGCATCGGCTTCCTGCACAGTCATCGCGTAAGCCTGCTCTCCTGGAAGAGTCTGGAGAACTCCTCCCAAGTGACTCGTTCTGGTCCGAGTCGCGTCTCCTCGGATAGCCACCAGTGATGGACATTGTCCGTCAATTGCATTCTGACGGCTGTCATCCAGCGTTCCCGTGGAAGCTCGGCTGCTTCAAGTTGATGCCGTATGTTGATGAGCCACTCGTGAACTTCTGTGGGCTCTTCTTTTCCAGAAAAAGTGTGGGGCTTCAGTTGACGGAAGTCAGTGATTGAGCCTGTAGTTGGCCGTCGAGCTGGTAGGTTGGCCTGCCCCAGTGCAGTTACGATGCTGTCCCTTAAGAAGTTAGCTTCGCGACGCTGAGCCTCGTGTTGGACTTGTTGCTGTGCTTGCATCATCGCGTAGATCATTTGGAATATTTTCTGCCCGTCGATCGGCTGTCCTGGTGGGAACACGAGAATTGGTGGGACGAACTGCGGCGGAGGTGGAATATCGTCGCGCCGGAATCGGGAGGTAGGTTGACCTGCCTGCTGGCTCTGTTGAGTTGTGGGGATTCCTCCGACTGGTGTCACGTCATCGTCGTAGGTGACACCTGTAGCTTATGGCGTTCCGACGGGAGTCTCGATTCATTCTTGTGGGTCCATTTTTCTGTATCCAAAATATCCAATAAGAGGCGCATAGGAAACAAGGCAAGATGCAAGTTTAAGTTAGTTCGAATACGATACAGATATCAAAAATGATTCAAGCAAGTGGATGAGATCCTAAAAACTTATCCTATCTTATTGCAGGCCTGTTCGGTCCCTAAGTTGAAACCGAACAATTTAGTCGTAGACCTGCATGGGCCACCATAAAAACCATGTCACGCCCCAGTCCCAAAATGACGAGGGACTGAGCACGTGAGCAATGGCCAGCAGCATGCACCGATGGACAACCCAATTTAATGGATCCATCAGGGCATGCTTAAGCTGTAGTCTAGCAATACTAAGTACAAGTCTCAGGTATTTCTAATCTCATCCACAGAAAGTCACAGATTAAAAGCCAGAAATTATGCAATGGAAATAAATACTGAAATCTCAAATAAGCTATCTCGGGAACAAATCCGAGAATTAGTCTGTTACATTTAAGAAAAGAAAGGAATTTAAAATGCTGGAAATGGAAATACTGTATAACTGAAGCCGGTGCTCAAGAGAAGTCTTCGGCCACTATCTCGTCCCCTGTTCCTTGTTCTGCTCCAAGGAGTGCTCCAGTACCGTACACCTCGGGGTAGTTTTCTTCAGCTGTACCTGGGGACATAGTCCATTCCAGGTCCTCAGGGGACATAACAAGGTACAGAAAATACAAGCCAAAACATATGCAGTGCAGCAATAAAATAAACAGCAGGGTAAATATGTAAACCAGCTAGTGATATGCAAGTGGGAGTTTTAGTCATACTCAGGCTGAGACTACTACAGGATCTGTGTCTAAGAAACCATAGCAGTATTTTCTAGAAGAGCCAGAACTTGTGCCAAAGCTCTGTATCAGAGACTAGGATACCTCCAGATAATATTATTTATATTATAATCAGCCTTGATATGGTAATACTCTCCCCACCCCATGTAATCTCACGTCACAGTTCCAGAATATATCAGGTACAAGTCACGCAAGTTTGAACTAATGCAATGAGTCAGGCTAGAATCTAAGCATGTAAACTGTAATGACATGAATATGTAACCTATACGGAATCACCAGGTATATCTCAGGCAATTCCGTCACATGAATAGTGTCAGGTGTCCTGGGTTGAGCAGTTAAACAAGTTACATAAGAAACTACCAGAAAATCAAGTAAAATACTATAATCAAAAATGTCTAAGAATTGGCAGGCTTTACTTGCCCACTGATGTATAACCAAGTCCAGGAAATATGTAGCAAGCTGCAAGTTTCGGCGAGGTACACTTGCCTGTGGTTCCGGCTATGTTTGCGGTTCTCACTTCGGTTGGATTTGCAGGCGGTACTCCGGTTGCTGAAACAAATATCACCATCAGATCCAGAAAATATCAATCAGCTAGAAACGCCTGTCCTTGGGTCCAATTTGGAGACAAGGGTAGAAACGGCAGTTTTGGGCCAAAACGGGGTCCACCGGTGGGCCCGCCCGCTTTGCACCGAAAAATGTGTCAGGGTCAAAGGTCTCCAAATTCACCAAACTTAGTGTCAACAGGTCAGAAATGCTGATACGAACCCAACGGAACTTTCAGATTTGAATTCCGATGAGCCGATCACAAAATCGTCCATCGAGCGGGGCCCGTGGGGCCCACGACACGCGATTTCGTCAACGTTCTCAGAATCGAACCAAACTTGACCCACAGGACCAGCGTATTGCTACGAGTCCGATGGCACAAGTTTCGTCTCGATCCGACGTGTGTACACAAAGTTAGGTCGAATTGCAGAAAAGTCGGATACGGGGCGATGTCCGCGGATACTCGTTGATTCCGGTGTGCACGCACACCCGAATCAGCTTCTGCGAAATCCCACACGTCCGTATCGACGAGGCGCTCGTGTCTGTGAAGACCGCGCGAGACCAAGTCATCCCGTTTGGCGGGGCATACTCGGTTCCGGGGTGAAACAGGGTCTGGTTTTTTCCTGTTTTTGGATCGCGGTGTACGATCACCACAGGACGCGATGCCCCGAACGGTTTATCCGGACACCGAGAGGGTCATACAGGCTTCGCAACGCAATTTGCGGAATCAAAAACGGAGCTACGAACAAAAAGATACACGCACCTGAAGGGGACCCGAAAACCAGCGTCGATTCGTGTCCGACACGTGTCCGACTCGTGTCGGACACAGGGAAGGATTCTAGGGTTAGGGTTAGGGTTTACTGTGCCGGGCCTTGGGGACCCCGGCGAGGGCGGCGGAGACGGCGGCTGGGGGGGGCTGGCTGCGGCGGTCTTGGGGGCACTCGGCGGAGGCGGCGCGGTGGTGCAGGGTCGGTGGCGGAGGCTCGCTGTGCGGTGGCCGGCTGACGCTGCGGCCGCTGTTGCTGGGTGCGGTGGACGCCGGTGGAGGGACGAGGAGGACGGGGGAGAGGCGTAGCGGCGGAGGCGACGGTGGTGGACGGCGGCACGGAGCGGAGGGGTGCGGTGGTGGCGAGGCCGGGGCTACGGTGGAGGGACTCGGGGTCGGGGAGGGTTAAATAGGGAGGAGAGAGGGGAGCTGGAGGCCGAGAAGGGCGGGCGTGGGGGTGGTCGTGGTGTCGTGCGGGGGCGGTTGGCCGACCGGAGCGGGCGGCGGGAAGTGCGGCGGAGCGGCCGGGACGCGCGGGGGGGCTGGGGAATCGTGGGTGAGCGGGTTAGCGGGCTAGCGGGTTTCGGGTCGGGTCTGGCGGATCCGATCCGACCCGACCCGCTAGGGCTGGGCTCGGGTTGGGCTGGGTCTGTTGGGCCGGGCTGGGCCGGCCCAACGGGCTGGGAAAAAGAAAAAGAAAAAGAAAATAATAATAATAAAATCAATAATTAAATAATAAATAATTAATTAAATAAGTAAATACTTTTTAGGCATTTAAAAAATAGGTCTGGGGCCCAATAAATTCCAAAAAAATTGTCCTAAGTCCAGTTTTTCATTTTACATCCAAAAATATTATTTTCATAATATTTTAATATTGTTTATCATCATTTAAAAATCATTTAATAAATAAAACCCTGTTTTTAAATTACAGAAAAATCCCAAAAATTCCAGAAAATTGTGAAAATTCCAAGTTTTAAAATTTTAAAAAAAATCAGGGGGTTTACAATCTCCCTCCAGCTCGGGATCAAAATCGCAACCTGGTACCCCTAACTACCCGGCAAGGCGAGATTATGTGGGTTCATCCCGACCTGGTATCAGAAATCGGGGAAGAGACTGATGCTATCAGAGCTAAGTCTAGAAAGAACTCCAAATAAAAACCATGCCATATGGTTGCAACTCCAGAAGAAGACGAGGTATTGGCTACAGCAACCCGATCAGGGAAAGCCTACCTCAAGGACTACGGCACGAGCCCGGAAAAGACTGGAGAAGTCCCTTCATAGATTTCATCGCATACGGAATCTTGCCGGAGGACCCCAAAGGAGCAGTGTCCATCAAGCGACGATCATTACGCTTCTATTACGATGCATCTGCACAATGCCTACATCGCCGGACCTACGACGGATTACTGTTGAGATGTCTGTCTAACGACGAAGCACAGCAGATTATCCGGGAAGCTCACGATGGCGTATGCGGAGCACACCAACCCGGTCCTAAGCTACAGGATCGCATCAGGAGAATGGGCTATTATTGGCCTACTATGATCACAGATGCGATACGGTATGCAAGACAATGCAGAGCCTGTCAGATTCACGCAGACTTCATACACCGACCATCTGAGCATCTGTATCCTACAGTTGCATCCTGGCCTTTCGAAGCGTGGGGTATGGACGTCATTGGTCCCATTCACCCGTCTTCTTCCCGAGGTCACCAGTTCATACTGGCCATCACGGACTACTTCTCCAAATGGGCAGAGGCAATCCCTCTTGCTGAGGTAAAGGCGTCTAATGTGATCAGCTTCATCAAGCATCACGTCATTTATCGCTTCGGGGTCCCCCGAAGGATAATCCATGACAACGGGCCCCAGTTCATCAGCCAAGCGTTTCATCGATTTTGCGATAAAAATTGAATACACAATATCGCCTCTACGGCATACTATCCAGCTGCTAATGGTTTGGCGGAAGCTTTCAACAAAACCATTATCAAACTCTTGAAGAAGTTCGTCTCTTCAAACAAAAGAGATTGGAACAAAAAGCTGGGCGAATGTCTCTGGGCATACCGCACAACGGTACGAACGCCGACAGGCTGTACCCTATTCTCACTGGTATACGGGAGCGAGGCAGTTCTCCCCATTGAAATCCAGATCCCGTCGCTAAGGATAGCCGTGGCTAACGGGCTGACTCAAGAAAAGAATGACCTGTTAAGGCTTCAGAAGCTAGAAGGATTAGACGAGAAATGCCTCCAAGCTCAACAGCGCATCGCGCTCTACCAAGCACGCATTTTCAGAGCTTTTAATCGTAAAGTAAAGGAAAGGGTGTTCAAAGTCGGCGAGCTAGTTTTAGCCGTAAGAAGGCCGATGATTCTTACTCACAGGAGTAAAGGCAAATTCCAGCCCAAGTGGGAAGGCCCTTATGTGATCGAGACAACATTCTCGAACGGAGCCTACAGACTAGCCCAGCCCAATGGAGACCTATTAATGGCTCCTATCAACGGCAAATTCTTGAAGAAGTATTACGCCTAATCTTCTCCACTCAGGAGGAATACGGCGAGATTCTTGTAATCCGACGAAACTACTTCAAAGAAGAAACTAGTATAGGCCCACAAATCAGTCATGTCCATATCACCTCTGAACTGTATTTCCTTGGAGAATCTGCCATGTCCATATCACCTCTGAACAGGCTTTCCAAGATTCTGACCATCGATTATCACCTCTGATATCGAGCGTCACTTCATCTAACACCCGTACTAAATCTAAGTACGCCAGTGGTGTTAGGTCCACAAAATCTGCTACGTCCATATTACCTCTAGCAGGGCTTGTCCTCAAACCTATTACTTGCACCTAGGTGCGCAAAAAGCAATAGGCCCACAAATCAGTTATGTCCATATCACCTCTGAACTGTATTTCCTTGGAGAATCTGCCATGTCCATATCACCTCTGAACAGGCTTTCCAAGATTCTGACCATCGATTATCACCTCTGATATTGATCGTCACTTCAACTAACACCCGTACTAAATCTAAGTACGCCAGTGGTGTTAGGTCCACAAAATCTGCTACGTCCATATTACCTCTAGCAGGGCTTGTCCTCGAACCTATTTACTTGCACCTAGGTGCACAACAAGTAATAGGCCCACAAAACAGCTATGTCCATATTACCTCTGAGCTGTAAACTCTAGTAAAGCCTATCACGTCTATCTCACCTCCGATAGTACTTTACCTACAAAAACTTGGCCAAAGAACGTTCTATCATGTCCGTATGACCTCTGGATAGACGTGCCCTGCTGAAGTTTACCGAGAGTTTATCACGTCCATACTACCTCTGATACCACTCTCGCCCTAACCTGTCATTTACATTCCGAAATGATGGGTCCAAAGTTAGGAAAAAGTCTCTTTTTATTCCCAAGAAAGAACAAAATTACATCTGGGAAAGCAAAAAAAAAAAGAGTACATCATTGCGGCGGAGCAGTCATGTCACAGATCTGCCGCGCTAGCACGGCCATCCTCTCGTCCCTAATGGCCAGAGCATCAGAACGGGCCCGCTCCAGCAGTGCCTCGTTGTCACTCGAATGGGACAGCTCGGCTATCGTCCGACGCACGCCCGCACAGGCACCTTCCGCGCGATCCAGATCCCGCCGCGCTGTGCTCAGTCGATCGGCCACCACATCCAAGCCTGCCAACGACTGGGAAGCCCACTCTTCTGCCTGAGCGAGTTTCTCCCTTAACCTGTGAATCCTCGCTACATTCCCCTCATGCCCGGATTGGCACGTTGTCTGGAGGGCGAGGATCTCCTCCACGGCGGCTTTCCTCTGAATCGCCTCCAGCTGGCGAATTCGAAGGAGTTCCTTCAGGTCTTCCATCCGTTTGGCAAGATGCGCAGTCATAAGACCGTATCTGGTCTGGGCCTCAACATCAAGACTGCCCTGAGCCAACCGCAAATACTCGTTAATAGGTTGTTCTAAACCATTAACCATCGCCTCCAGGGCATCGGCTCCCCCGGAATCGTCGAACTCCCTGACAACCCCGATCGAGAACTGGGCAGTTCTCTTCAGGCGCTCGAAATCCAGACTCTTCGCCAACACCATTGATATCATCGCTCCCAAACCGGTATAAAAGAGGCTGGTATGTTGCTCAGTCAGCGCAACTAAACCCGACTGAACGCCAGGAGAGACCGCGATATCAACGAGTCCCCCACCAGAGACGATTGCAGACGAGGTAGCCACTGCTGCCGCCTCGACGGTTGGTGCGACCGAAGGCAAGGTCACGGTGACAGGCTCATCCTCCTCTCGAGGCGACGAAACCACTCCGGGCGAGCTAGCCCCCGAAGGTGTTTCCTTCTCAGGATCAGGTGCCTCCGTATCACCACCAGGGGCCAGAGCAGAGCTGGAAGGCGGCTCAACGCTACACTCCCCGTGGGCTCCATCCCCTGAGAAGAAAGAACCCGAAAGTCGACATCAGTACAATGGTAACCTTTCTAAAAGGAGACATAAAAAATGATATTTACCCGGGGCCAATGGTATATATGGCGCATCCGCAGCCGAGGCAGCTAAACCTCGCTCTAAGGACGCAATACGAACTATCATACCTGGGGAAGGAGGTGGACCAACTGACATCGCCCCGAATTCCTCCAAGTCTCCACCAAGACACGGTCGAGGTTCGTCAACTGGAATCTCGCTAAGCACAGCAGGAGCTTTATCCGTTGTGGGTCCAGGGAAGGATCCTCCCATCTGCCATGGCCACCTAGGCGATCTCGTTCCACTACCCGGAGCAGTAGCCACAGCAGCGACCCCTAGCGAAGATCCTCCGGCGCCGCCAACCGAAACCATAGAGGGTCCCTCTCTAAAAGGCGAGGAACCTCCAGCCAAAGACTCATCCCCGACATGGGGAGATGTAGGCCCACTCCCGGTAGCTTCAACACCAAGAATACAGAAAGGACGAGCAACTGTCTCCTTCCTCCTCTTACGAACAGAAGCCTCCTTAGGAGCAGGCGCCCTTCGCTTCTGAGGAACTACCAAAGCCCCCGCAGGCGGAGGCACTTCACACCCCGGCATCGACTCCAGGGGTTCATCAGGGGTATCAAACTCCTCACCCTCATCGGGAGAAACCGAGAGAACTTCAGCTCCTCCCCCGGCAATGGGAGAGGACACCCTAAGACTTCCGTGTATGTCGAAATCGCGGTGGAAGGTGTTGATCGCCACGTAAAACTGGGCGTAAGAATGAAGGATGCGCAGCTCCGTAGAGGGGGTGACATCCGGCACGACGAAGGCTGCTCCAGTGTAACCCGTGGTAAAATACCGCCATCCTCTGGCTCCATCAATGAGCCCGCCTCTGGACCTGAAGCTGGTGACGGCATTGCCCACGTGCAGTTGGCCGTACCCAAATTTGCCTGGCGAACCGACTAGGCAAATAAGGCTCGAAGAAGCAATGGTCTTCACTCCTGTACAGGAGATGGGAGGGTCTAATGCAGACCAGCCAATTAAAAGCCTCCGGAGAAAGATCGGTCTTCTCTCTACCCGAGTCCTCAAGCCTCATCCCTAATTGATGGCGATCTACGGGAGGGAGAGTACAGAGGAACTTCCAGCCATGGCTGAGGTTCAATGCCAGCCGACAATCTAGAACGGTATCCACATTCCAGGGAGAATCCTTGTAGTTCAACAAGAAATTTCCCCCTGAGCTGCTACCAGAGCCAGGAGACATCACCCGGGGATTATGGAGAATTAACCAACCCATCAGATACAGGTATGGTAATTCCACCCTGGGAAAACTCTCACGCCGGGCTTCATCAGCAAGCAACCCATCGGTCAGAGCTCTCAAGCCCGCCTGTATACGGCACACCATGGCAGAAAGCAAGCCCAGTCTTGCCCCGAACACCAGGCGCACTGCCGGCCACAAGATATTTCGGTGAATGCTGTCCGCGGACGCAGTACCAGGCACTACTACTCGACGCAGCCATAACGAGAGGAAACCAGCCAGCTGGGCTTCCTTGGATAGAGACCCGCGACAGTGCCTCAGGTAACTACGGGCCGTAGTACCTTCGGGGTACTTTCCTACCCTCTCAACGAGGATCTGGTCCGAAGCTTTGGCCTCCTCCATAAGGCCATCCATGACCTGGGCACTAAGCACGCCCAAACAGTTCACGGGCTCATTCTTGCCCCCCGAAACTTTCTCCAACCTGGCAGCTCTAGCTCGGTGGAAGAAAAGGTAGGACATCCACTTGGTAGTGTGGGCCAAACCAGAGGGCTCGTTGTAAAAAGCGGTGCAGGCGAGATATTGGCACATCAGTTCCTGATACACATCCGCCACCCGAGGGTCCGAATCCCCCAACTCCCGGTTGGTGGGAACATACTCTTCATACGGGGTATCCCCCATCGGCAGCCTCGAGACAACCGCCATCTCATGAAGGGCCAATCCCAACTCTCCCAGTGGAGTGGCAAAGGTCCCAGTGAGCGAAATGTATCACTCCATCAGTGCCAAGAACAAATTAGGGTTGGGAGGCAACCCGACGCTCGTCGCGCTCACAGCGGCATACAGTCCAATGCCCTCTAGCTCTTGCCGAAAGTGCTTCAAGGCCCAGTTAACTAGGCTGGTCCATCGGAGGTTTACTGGGGTGACCCACCTATTACACCGAGGATTCTCCTTGGGGTACACCCCACCTCGTCCCATGAAGCTGTTGCAGAAAGTCGACAGTTGGACCGGCTGGATCACAGAGCTGTCTTCGCTCGGGACGCCACCCGGGTACAATCCCCGGAACAACGTCACAGGACCAGAAGGACGACTGACAAACGATCCCTGGTCAGCTCCTTTCTGATGAAAGATCTTCCCCGGCTTGCCAGGAAGGTCGGAAGTCAACGTCCACGACATCTTTCTGGGATGAGTGGCATAGAAGAAAGCCGAGATGGGATAATCCCTCGGCATCGTCGGCAGGTACAGAACCAAGCTCTCGACAGCAAAGACCCAAGGTTCCCTCTTAGGCTTCGTCTGGGACCGCTTGTCGATCATGTCCCCGAAAAGGAAAGCCGGCTTTACGTACCGCTTTCCGTCTACATACGTCAGGGGCTCCCCATTGATCATACTCAGCAGTGCCCGCTCGCCCTGAGCCGCCAACAAAAAATCCCCTTCCCTCAGGATACTGGGATCCGGAGAGGGGAAATGCCACGTGGGACAAGTCCTCCAGGTAGTTCGAGTGCAGCATCCCGGCGGAGGAACCCATCACCTCGGTCAGCGGAGACTCACCTAGGTTAACTATAAAGGTGCAAAGAAAGTATGTCATTACAAAAATCTTGCACAAACATACAAAACCAAAGAAACGATAAACTGTGCTCTACGCCAGGATTGTACGAATTTGGTTATTATACGCCGGGAGTCCCCTCCGCAAACGTAAAATGCTTATTTTACGACATACGCCAGTTTTCGGTAGCCAGAGCTTTTACGCTCGGAACTACGAAAATATGGCACCTTTACGCTAGCACACGAGAAATGTGGGCGTAAAAGATGAAAATGCCTCCGTGCATCATCTTCCTCAGAAGAGGCTATCAGCACAGAAGGCGACCTAGCGCTGTCATGTTCAACGTGTGCGAAGGATTTTCGTTATTCTTGTCACCCCAAAGGATCTACCTCTCAGACCGGGTGCGCTGCCCGTCGGCGGGATACTTCCGGAAGGAAGTCCACCTTGCCCGACCGAAGACTCCCTCACTGGGGCAGTGGGAGAAGAAGAAGAACCTATGCTCTTTCCCTTAGCGGAGGAGGTTTGTCTCGTCGCCATTTCTGAAAGCTCGAAGTGCTCAGAGAAGGAATGAAGGAGAAAAGCTCGAACAATCAAGAACTCTCGTTCGCAGAAGACGGATGAAAAGTTTCTCTCTCCAAAGCTTGGGATATATATAGAGTCCGGATCGACTCCTCGAATCCTCGGACGGACTCCTCGAGACCCTAACCAAGTCTCGCATTAATAGTCGGATATGATTGGGTGCTACGTCAAACCTCTACCCTCAAAAGACGGACAGTCAGCGAATTCGGAAAATTCTTCGCGCAAGACAGTTCAGCAGTTCTACGCTAAAGGAGCTTTCTACGCTCGACAGCAACAGATCTACGATTTTACGCTCGTAAGCTACAAGTCTATGGTTTTTCTCGCCCGGATGCCTTTGTGCTCGGTAGCTTTTACGCTCGAGAGGCGACAAACCTACGGCTTTACGCTCAGCAGATACCAAATCGATGATCTCATGCTCGGTGGCGCTCAGTTTACGCTCAGAAGCAACAGATCCGCAGAACTTCACGCTCGAAGAAATTCTCTTTTCAGGAGCTACAGATCCACAAGTCCTACGCTAAAGGAGCTTTCTACACTCAACAGCAACGATTCTACGACTTTACGTTCAAGCAGCTATAAGTCTATGGTTTTTTTCGCTCGGATGCCTTTGTGCTCGGTAGCTTTTACGCTCGAGAGGCGACAAACCTACGACTTCACGCTCAGGAACCACAAGTCTACGACTTTGCGCTCAACGGTGTCTTACGCCCAGACGCTACAGGCTGAGGATTTCGTACTCCGCGACTTTTCGCTTATCCAAAACAGTCCCCAACCCGGTCAAGTGCAAAGAGTTCACACAGAAGATACTCGTTCTTGACCCCAAGTACCCGAAACGGAAAGAGTCCAACCATTAAGAAATTACTATTTTTGGGTCCCAAAATTGGAGGTTCATCCGGACTCCAGTCTGAACATCTCGTCTGTCAAAGATGACAAAGCTCAGCCAGAATCCTCGACCCTGTTTTAAGGGAGTTTCGAAAGATCATTCTTGAAGACGAAGACTGAACAAAGTTTTGCTCATCAGAAGCAGCAGTTCAGAACTCTACGCGGTTCCTTAGCCCTAGCAACAGGACAATTCTAAGTGTTCAAAATGCTAAAGCAGCGCTCTATGCACTATCCGCTGCACGTAAAGAACAGGACAGAACCTAGTACTCTCTATACAGGGTCGCGTAAAGTATCAGACGTGTCGAAGCTGCACACATTCAGACTTCACAGCAACGTATAGCAAGTGATCATATAAAGAAAAGACGACTTTATTGAAGATTAAAATCATGATTACATGTGAGGGAAACCCTGTCTACAGGGGGTTTTTTTTCTTCACTTTTCATGGTTACATATGAGGGAAAATGCCTCTATTAGAGGTTTCCTCATCATCGTCTGAAGATTGCCCAGAAGCTGTACTGACAGGTTCTCGCTAGGCATCAATTCTTCATCCATCTTCTCCAGCAGTTCATCGGCTACCGCAGCCATGAACAAAGAAGATGATAGTGGCGAGAGGATACAGAATGGGCACAGACCCATACTCCAACAGAAGGCAGATTACAAACTGCTTTCCTGCCTCCAGCGCCATGACAGATCGCATTGGGATATTTCTCCCAACTCGATCCCGGACGGAGCCGGTCTATCTACTCTCGTCCCCGGAGACAACGGAAGAAGACGCCGCTTGCAGGCGGCATGGTCTATTGCGGCCCTTTCTCTCCCCTGGTGCAACGCCATACAAAGTTGCTGATTATCCCGAGCAAGGGAGGCTAAGATATCCTTCCATGATCCATCGCTGCAGTGGACACTTGCTCGAAGACGCCATCTTTTTCGGCTCCCAATATGCTGGAAGAACATGATCTCCTTCTTCCTCAGATCGACCCGACGAACTCCGGCGATCATTTTAGCATGGTGATGGGAATATGGGGAAACAGGTTAACCCCCCGCCTTTTTATAGGCAAAAAAGATCACAGCAGTCCCCAATAAATCTGCCATAAAGGCCGCACCGACCGTTTCAATGCTCCATTCAGAAACGTTTCGAGTCACGAGGGGCCATTCATGCTTCATTCAAAGCGTTTCAAATTCCAAAGGATTTTAAAAGCTTTGAAGGGGGTCTTGTAGAAGCATGAAAAATACGCTGGCAAAAGCTACGCGGCGTATTGATACAGAGCAGCGCAAACAAAGGCCTTCAGTGCCATCAGGCGTAAGAGCTCAAGGGTGCAGCGCATCCAAAACCGCTTCGGCGTAGACGGGACCCCCCCCATCGCCTCCAGGGCGTAAAAACTCAGCCACTCTCAAAGCAGCGTTAAAATAGCGTACGAGAAACGCTTCGTCTTCCCCGAAATAAACCTGTCATGTCACGCAGTGAACCTGGCCTCTGACTCCTGACAAAAAGTGCTGCACGGCGACCCAGACGACGGCTGGAAACAGGCACAGACCCCTCGGGATGCACACCACAGTATGATGGAGGATCCATATATTTAATTCAGAGGATTGGGTTAAGATACCACCGAACCGTCGTTTACTGACGTCCCCTCAGCATAAACCGCTCTTTTTTGCACAGAGGGATACGCTGCATTATTTTACACAGGCAGACATAAGACGGTTTACGCTCCGCAGTAGACAAACTGCCTGCCACGTCAAAAGCTGCATATCGTACGGGGCTCGAGGCACGTCTCTACGTCTAATTGCACGGAGCGGTGACAGGTTCAGTCAAGGCACGTCTCTGCAACGGATGCACAGAAGGGCTGAAGACCTTCGAAACACGTCTTCGCATTTAATACACAGGATGATGGCAGATCTCTGTAGAAGATTTGATTACATCTTCGAAAGCCGTGATTCCGGCTAAGACGTCCCCGTCAGCACTCGGGCACGGTATGCAGCGGCTTCTACACCCATTCAAGACCTGTGCCCCTTCGGCTCTCAACGCCTCTCCGGCTTCAACGCCTGTCCGGCTCCTACGCCTATCCGGCTTCAACGCCTCTCCGGCTCCTACGCCTATCTGGCTTCAACGCCTCTCCGGCTCCTACGCCTATCCGGCTTCAACGCCTCTCCGGCTCCTACGCCTATCCGGCTTCAATGCCTCTCCAGCTCCTACGCCTATCCGGCTTCAACGCCTCTCCGGCTTCTATGCCTATCCGGCTTCCACGCCTATCCGGCTTCTACGCCTATCCGGCTTCTATGCCTATCTGGCCTCTGTGCCAGGGTGACAGTCATTTGGCTTCTATGCCAACCGTTTCTACACACGGGATACCTACCTGCGTGGCTCTTACGCCGTGATCTTCGTAGCAATAGTACGCGTTGTGTTCCCTTAGTTGGACCCGCGTCATACGCTCATTCAAAAGATCATCCATACGCAGGCATTGGTTACTTTAACCGTTGTGTAAAAGGGTGTTGTACTTCCCACTCCTCGGTTTTTACACCGACGGAGTGGTCACTATCACCAAAACTCTATAAATAGAGACCCCTATCAATGGGGAAAAGAAGAAAAAAAAGAATTATCATCCAGGAGAGAATTAGAGTCCAAGGAGAGAGAGAGAGAGGGAGAGAGCCCGGAGAGCAGGCAAAGAGCAGGGATCGACGACCTTGGCCTCGTGCGTCCAACCTCTTCTGCAACCATTGAAGCTGCTACCTGTCTTCCACGGCACTTCTTCAACATCGTATGGTCCAAGGGCTAAAGTGATCGACCGCAGATCAGACACCTATAGCAATTTATACCCAGATTAAATAAATTGTACTCCCACATCCTCATATAGGATTACATTGTACAAGTTTGTTTGTAAACAGAAGGGCGCGGGTTTCGCATAAACCCCGTCATTGAAATACAATTTCATTCCTTTCGTTTAATACCACAAACAGGTCCCAATAAGGCTCTTTCACCAATATCATCCTAAGATAATGGAGTGCGACATCTCTGTCCATACAACGTCTCAAATGGTGACATCTCAATACTGTCCTAGTAGCTGTTGTTATAAGCAAACTCTACAAAGTAAAGGTGATCCTCCCAAGAGTCTTTGTAACCTCTGTATCCTAAAATTCTAGCTTAAATATTGTTATTAGGTTAATTTGGGGCCATTGGAATTTTTTTTATAATTTTTGGTTAATTAAAAACTAGTAACACTAATTTTCTAGGACTCAAGAATTTATTTTAGGGTAAAACATAATTAAAATATTCCAAACTTTTATTTTAGGTTTTAAATAATCAAATATATTTTCTAGAATTTTTTGGAAATTTTTTGATCATTTTTAGTATTTATTTTGAGTTAATTATACAAAACTGAATAAAAAACTAATTTTCAGAAGAAGAAAAACCCATAAAAGCAATTACCCTGCCCAGTCATCCAACAGGGACCCACCCATCAGCCTTCCGCAGCAAATAGGGTAGGGCCCGCCTGTCAGTGACCTACGGGCGTGGGTGCAGGTGGAATCTGTCTAAGCCGAGCCGAGTCCTAATCCGACTCGGACTCAGCCGAGCCAAGTTGGACTGTACCCGGACCGTTTGATCCGAGCGGGAGTGCGTGGATGGATGCCACTAGGCACACTCCAAGCCGCAACAATTTCTCTCTCCTCTATATATAGAGTATTAAGTTTATAATTTCTAGGGTTTTCTTTAGCCGATTTTGGAGAATTATCATCTAGGATTTCCTTCATTTTTCAGAAGCCATTACTCATAGCTCCGGACTCCAAACGTGGCCTAGTTTCTTGTGTTAGAACTGTATTGAGGTTAGTTTTCTGAATATATAAAATTTTTTTCATAAAATTATGAATATTAAATTCTATAAAATTTGTAGAACACAGCATGTCCAAAAATAGATGTGTCTCGGTGTTTTTGCGATTTTGGGAGAACCAGGAATCAAAATTATGAACCGTTTGAAGTTTCAGAAATATAATATTGAGATCATTAACATATATATTTTCAAAATTTAATACAAAATATGTTTGTGCTGTTAATTCTGTAGAACATCTTGATTAGCAATCAACTACCATTGCACAATATAATTTTGGTATGTGCAATAATTTCCAAATGAATTTGAATTCAGATGAGCTATAAATTCTAGCATATTAGTGACACTAAAATCTACAGGAAATCATGCATGAAAGTCATTTTTGTATCGGTTGACTTTTTGGTCAATAGATCGCCTCGATTTGCGTGCCATGAGTTTCGAGTTGATAAAATTAAGTTTATTTAGACAAAATTTAGGAATTAACCTAAAAATAAGAATAATAAGATTAAAATAGGATTTTTTAGTAATTATTCTAGAATTAAATAAATTAAAATAACTTACCTCTTGACATGGTAACATATTATACGTAGGATCTGGACTCTGAATTGGGACCTGATCCAACCATAACTAAGGACCATATAGAAGCATGAAACATGCTGGGGAATTGTTCGCGTATTTTTATAGTCAAAACCTCCAATATACATGAAGTCACTTTCTGCGTAAACATAGCTTCAGAGCTGCCCGCATAAAGTTCAGAGCTGTTCGCGTAAAGCAGAGCTTTAGGGCTGTTTGGCGTAAAATATGGCTTCAGAGCTGCCCGCGTAAAGTTCAGAGCTGTCCACGTAAAGCTAAGCTTCAGAGCTGTCTGTGTAAAGCAGAAACTTTAAGGCTGTTTGGCATAAAAGGTTGCTATACCTTCCTGCGTAAAGAACGGCTGTGATGATGATTTTGCACAGAGACCCAGAAATGAGTTTTTACGCTCAAGATAAGACAAAATCAGACGCCACATCAAAATCTGCTTCTCATACAGAGCTCGAGGCATATCTCTGCATTTAATGCACAAGATAGAGGCATATCTCTGCATTTAATCCACGAGATTTGGTTCTATTCTTTAGATTTTGTCATGACGGGGAAAGCTAAAACTGTGACTAATACGCTCACATCACCATCCTTGCATTTTATGCAAACTAGACTATTTTCAACTATAGGAGTACGCCGTATGCTATCTCCTTGAAATAGGCCAACTCGGCCATATTTGCAAAGGTATGTGATAAGGCTATTTAGCCCTGAATACGCTCAAGACCTCAGTCGTGATGGATAATTGACTGGCAAAGCTAAAACTGTGACTAATACGCTCACATCACCATCCTTGCATTTTATGCCAACTAGGCTATTTTTAACTATAGGAGTACGCCGTATGCTATCTCCTCAAAATACGCCAACTCGGCTATATTTGCAAAGGTACGTGATAAGGCTACTTAGCCCAGAATACGCTCGAAACCTCAGTCATGATGGATAATTGGCTATTTTACGCTAGTTATCTATTATTCATGAATTATCAAGTTTTACGCAGAGTTTGGCCTTTTACGCCAACAAGACAGCTATTTGGCTTTTACGCCAACAAGACAGTTATTTGGCTTTTACGCCAACCATCTTTACGCAAGGTGTAGTTACCTACGTGGCTTGTATGCCATGATCTTCGAGAAGCAGTTATACGCGTTACCTTATAAAGGGATATGTGTCACACGCAGATTCAGAAGATTATTCGAACGTGGATAGCAGTTATTATAACCGCAGCGTAAAGGAGGCAGTCTTCTTCACTATTTGGCCTTTACGCCAACAAGATAGTTATTTGGCTTTTATGCCAACCATCTTTACGTAGGGGCAGCTTCCTACGTGGCTTGCATGCCGTGATCTTCGAGAAGCAGTTTTACGCGTTATCTTTTAAAGAGATACATGTCACACGCAGATTCAGAAGATTATTTGAACGTGGATAGCAGTTATTATAACCGTCGCGTAAAAGATGCAACTTTCTTCACAGTTTGGCTTCTACGCTAACTGGACAGTTATTTGACTGATTTCTATAAATAGAGACCCCTGGTCACAGGGTATAAGGGGATCAAAAACCAGACGATCAGACAATCAGAAGATCAGAGGATCTATCAAAGAATCGATCAAGATCGGACAACCGCACAGGGCACAATCAGAGATCAAAAAGAAGAGAGAACACAGACAGATGGTGTTGGTTGACAACTTTGGCAACGAGAATTCAATCCTACTTGCAACCTTTGAAGCTTCTTCTTCTTCTATAGCACTTCTTCATCATCGTGTGGTCCAAGGGACAAAGTGATCGACCGCAGATCAGACTCCTATAGCAATACTTCCCCAGAATCATTCTATTGTACTTAACATCCTCGTATAGGATTAATTGTACTCTTTTTCTTGTTTATAAGCAAAAAAAGAAAAGTTTCGTATAAACCTCTTCTTCCATCATTTTTGTTTATTCAAACAAAATGGTGACTCTGTTGGGGACGACTTTCTCCTCTGACGAGAATGCAATTGCTCAACACGATGCTGTATCCATCGGATCGACGAAGAAGACTTTGGTCGTCCAGTTTGACCAATCTGCTTATGAAGACATGCTTTGTGCAGGGGGTAGCTCTCATTCCCCCTCTATCCAGAACAACAGGAAGCTGCGTAAAGTGTGGATGCCTAAGACGTCCTCTACCCTTCCTGCAAGATCTCATTCTCCGATCAACAAGGTTGTGACAATACAGCCTACACGCCCTGTGCGTAAACCTTCGTCTCCCATCTGTGACGTGGCAGATAAGACTTCTGGCAATGCCTCAGTGCCAATCCAGAAGTCTCAAACACGCCTTGTGCGTAAAACTTTGTCTCCCGTCTGTGACGTGGTAGACAAGACTTATGGCAATGCCTCAATGCCAATCCAGAAGTCTCAGACGCGCCCTGTGCATAAAAATTTGTCTCCCATTTATAATGTGGTAGACAAGACTTCTGGCAATGCCTCAGTGCCAATCCAGAAGTTTCAAACGTACCCTGCGCGTAAACCTTCATCTCCCGTCTATGACGTGGCAGACAAAATTTTCGGCAAGGCCTCAGTGCCAATCAGAAATTTCAAACGCGCCCTGCGCGTAAAAATACATCTCCCGTCTATGATGAGACAGATGGACCCTTTGATCACATTAAGGGAAAATAAGTGGCGAATCTTTCAACCTCTAAGCTTTTACGCCCACAAGAGAAGAAAGTTCCCATTTTACAGATTATGCAGACTTTCCCTATTTTACGCGAACTTGTGTAAAACTGTAAATTGTGCCAGGAGAGGTCTGTCCGCATAAAGAAGACTCATTTTATGGGAAGATATGCTCCTCAGACAGATGATGGATCATATGCCACTTATATGGGTGAACTGCTGTATTCCTATGGCAGAGAAAGGGTTATGATTCATAATCTACACCTTCCTACTGATGTAAAAAGGCAGAATAAGCCTTCTTCTTCTTCTTATAATCTCCCTGATTTGTGTAATTTCTTGATCCAGAAATGCAAAGACAGGGGATCTCCTAATACGTCTATCACACCTCCTAGAGAATATTGTTGCAATAGTCATAAGGTTGTAATTAACCGTTGTTGTTCTAAAGCAAAACGGTCTGTTTTTGACCGATTGAACTATTCTTTGTCATTACAAGAAGAAGAACCAGACGACGACATGTCTGGGGGTAGTCTCCCTCAACAAAATAGAGCAGCATCCAAAGCTGGGGGTAGAAATCCCTTTGAGTCCGAAGATGATGCAACTATGACCATCTTCCCTGAGGACTGTACGACTCAGGTATCGGAAGCCCGAAAACCAAAGGGGACTTTCTCCTTCAATGAGGATGACATCATTGAAATCTTTAATATATTGATGAAGGAAAATAAACTTCGGCTACCCAACATCAGATACCCTGAAAAGGCTGGCAAGGTCGATAACCCAGAATATTGTCTCTTTCATCGGTACATTCATCACCCCACGAAGGCATGCTATATACTGAAAAGAAAAATCTAAGAGTTGATCGACGCCAAAGTCATCACTTTGCATTTATAACGAGAGGACGGTCACTGCAAATTGATCTCACTCCAACGTGGCAATTTGCCCCCTCAAGAAGTACCGGATAATGAGTTCCTAAATTCTCCCCAGATGAGCAACATTCAGGTCTATCCTCACCCAGAAAATTACTCCCCAGTGAATTTTTTGAACATGGGTTCACGTCCAAACTGTTTTTTCCCCAGCTTAGTTTGCCATGTCCAAGTGACCTCTGAGCAAACCTCCCAGGTTGTTGCTATCGATCAGTTCACGTCCATATTACCTCTGAACTATGTCTCTCCACTTTCTTCCGCAGAGTAAATCTATTACCACAAAAATGGTCATTCCTATTTTACCTCTGCCCTATTTTTCTTTATCCCCACTGAGTCATATCTTACCACGTCCACCTTACCTCTGAGTAAGATATTTTTAAAACTTTTTCATGTCCACATTACCTCTGAGTGAAATTCTTCTCTTCGACTTCCTACTATCGCGTTCGCATAACCCCTGATAGTACTAGTCGTTTCAGCTTATTATCTGTACCTAAGGGACGCCATGGGTAATAAGTCCACAACCCAGATATATAAATCAACTCTTGGTTCTTCATCCCCAGCAAGTGCCTATGTGCAATATTTTCTCGATCGTCGAAGATCGAGAATCATATTCTATCATGTTAATATGACCTCTGTATAGATATGTTCAGTAATTTAGCATCCCCAGCAAGTGCCTATGTGCAACATTTTCTCCTTCATTATAAATTCTTGTAAAGAGCCATCATCCGTATCCAAGAGTCCCGGGTATGCAATAGATGATGGATCCTCAAAATCCCCCCAGCGAAGCGATCCTTAGGTCTACTCGCACACTCCCGTAGGGACTATTCAAACCAATCTCGTTAGACGCTAGCCATGTTCATATTACCTCTGAGCTATCGTCCCATCAATCTCCCTAGAGGAATAATTCTTAGGTCTATCTTCATGTTAGGATAGACCACACTCAACAAATCACTCCTCAATGAATTTTTCAGACATTAGTTCACGTCCATATTACCTCTGAACTGCTGTCATAATATTTCTCTCAGGCTGAGTTTGTCATGTCCATATTACCTCTGAGCAAATCTTCTGAGTTTTGGCTATCGATTTTCATGTCCATATTACCTCTAATATCGATTGTCATCTCAACTTAGCACCCGTACTTAACTCTAAGTACGCAAGTGGTGTTAGTTCTACGAAAACTGTCACATCCATATTACCTCTGGCAGGGCTTGTCTTAAACTTATTACTTGCACTCTCGTGCACAAGAAGTAATAGGTCCACCAAAAACCCCTCGGTGGGATGCCCGCAATGAAAATAAATTATTCAAATCCATATTACCTCTGAACTATCCTCATTTTTCCCAGCAGAGAAAAAAGTCAGTTCATGTTCATATTACCTCAGGACTGTGTCTCTCCACTATCCCCACAGAGTCATATTTTACCGCGTCTATATTACCTCTGGCGGGACTTGTCTCAAACCTATTACTTGCACTAACATGTGCAAAAAGTAGTGGGTCCACAAAAACTGTCACGTCTATATTATCTCTGCCAGGACTTGTCTCAAACCTATTACTTGCACTAACATGCGCAAAAAATAGTGGGTCCACAAAAAACTGTTACGTCGATATTACCTCTGTCAGGACTTGTCTCAAACCTATTACTTGCAATAACATGCACAAAAATTAGTGGGTCCACAAAAACTATTACGTCCATATTACCTCTGATAGGGTTTGTTTCGAATCTATTACTCACACCCCAAAGCGGGCAACAGGGTAATTGGTATATCAAAATTCCCCCAGTGGGATGTCCTCAGGACCGTACATAACCTCTCGGTATGGCCATTGATCAGCTCATGTCTATGTCATCTCTGAGCTATCGTCCCCACATACGCCAACCAGACGAACTTAGCAGAAAGAGGCGGGCAGTAAATAGGTACCGATTTCATGCTTCTTATTCAAAGTATTCCAGACTTAGCCAAGTCCAAAAACTTTAAAGGAGGTCTTGTAGATGAATGAAACATGCTGGAGAATTGTTCAGATATTTTTACAGTCAAAACCCCCAACATATAAGAAGTCACTTTCTGCGTAAAACATGGCTTCAGAGCTGCCCGCGTAAAGTTCAGAGATGTCCGCGTAAAGCTAAGCTTCAGAGCTATCTACGTAAAGCAGAAACTTCAAGGTTGTTTGGCGTAAAAGGTTGTTATACCTTCCTGCGTAAAGAACGGCTGTGATGATAATTTTGCACAGAGACCCAGAAATGAGTTTTTACGCTCAAGATAAGACAAAATCAGATACCACATCAAAAGCTGCTTCTCATACAGAGCTCGAGGCATATCTCTGCATTTAATGCACGAGATAGAGGCATATCTCTGTATTTAATCAACGAGATTTGGTTCTATTCTTTAGATTTTGTCATGACGGGGAAAGCTAAAACTGTGACTAATACGCTCACATCACCATCCTTGCATTTTATGCCAACCAGGCTATTTTCAACTATAGGAATATGTTGTATGCTATCTCCTCAAAATATGCCAACTCGGCCATATTTGCAAAGGTATGTGATAAGGCTATTTAGCCCAGAATACGCTCAAGACCTCAGTCATGATGGATAATTGACTAGGAAAGCTAAAACTGTGACTAATATGCTCACATCACCATCCTTGTAATTTATGCCAACCAGGCTATTTTCAACTATAGGAGTATGTCGTATGCTATCTACTCGAAATACGCCAACTCGGCTATATTTGCAAAGGTACGTGATAAAGCTACTTAGCCCAAAATACGCTCAAAACCTCAGTCGTGATGGATAATTGTCTATTTTACACTGGTTATCTATTATTCATGAATCATCAAGTTTTACGCAGAGTTTGGCCTTTTACGCCAACAATACAGCTATTTGGCTTTTATGCCAACAAGACAGTTATTTGGCTTTTACGCCAACCATCTTTACGCAAGGTGCAGTTACCTACGTGGCTTGCATGCCATGATCTTCGAGAAGCAGTTATACGCGTTACCTTATAAAGGGATATGTGTCACATACAGATTTAGAAGATTATTCGAACGTGGGTAGCAGTTATTATAACCGCAGCGTAAAGGAGGCAGTCTTCTTCACAGTTTGGCTTTTACGCCAACAAGACAGTTATTTGGCTTTTACGCCAACCATCTTTACGCAGGGGCAGCTTCCTACGTGGCTTGCATGCCGTGATCTTCGAGAAGAAGTTATACACGTTACCTTATAAAGGGATACGTGTCATACGCAGATTCAGAAGATTATTTGAACGTGGGTAGCAGTTATTATAACCGCCGCGTAAAAGATGCAACTTTCTTCACAATTTGGCTTCTACGCCAACTGGACAGTTATTTGACTGATCTCTATAAATAGAGACCCCTGGTCACAGGGTATAAGGGGATCAAAAATCAGACGATCAGACAATCAGAAGATCAGAGGATCGATCAAAGAATCGATCAAGATCGGACAACCGCACAGGGCACAATTAGAGATCAGAGAGAAGATAGAACACAGACAGAGGGTGTTGGTTGACAACTTTGGCAACGAGAATTCAATCCCACTTGCAACCTTTGAAGCTTCTTCTTCTTCTACAGCACTTCTTCATCATCGTGTGATCCAAGGGACAAAGTGATCGACCGCAGATCAGACTCCTATAGCAATACTTCCCCAGAATTATTCTATTGTACTTAACATCCTCGTATAGGATTAATTGTACTATTTTTCTTGTTTGTAAGCTAAAAAAGAAAGGTTTCGTATAAACCTCTTCTTCCTTCATTTTTGTTTATTCAAATAGACCACAGGCGAGTACATTTTCGTGATTACTTCTAGTGCTTGATAGTCTCTATAATGCATTCTTAGTATCAATTATTTGATTCTTGACACTTGTTACACGAACTAGTATGATGGATTCTTATTATGAGATACGTGACTGTTCTGGATTATTGTTATTTTTTTGTGACTAGTTCGGAATCCATGTTGTACTAGTCGGGCAGGGAAATACTTAGTGGATGTATGAACTACCATTTCTATCCCATGGTCTTACTGGAATAATAGCAACCTTGCACGACGCGTGTGGTTTGTCGGATTTTACCCCTTAGTCGTTCACATGTCAACAAGGTATTTCAAATCACATAGAGTAGTTGTTCCTATCTATTCTTCCATATATTGCAATTATTTCCTTTGTTGCTTGGAGATATTGTACTACATCTTTGCCTTGATAGGACTTTAGCATTTAGTTATTCTAGTTGCCTTATTGTAATTTTAGTTTTGTTGCTATCATATATTCTTTACTATTTATTGTCTTATAGCTTCTACCATGTGTTGGAACTATTTTTACTGTGATGTACTTGTTCCTTTCCTGACTGGATAACCATATTTTAGGTGACTACGAAGAGGATGCAATCCCTACACATTATGGACCATATGTTAGCAAGATAATAGAGCCATATCTTGCCCTTTCGGAGGATCAGGGAGAGTTAGCAGCTCAGATACCGTCTGAAATGGAGTAGTTTAGTAGAGTAGTTGATTCTGTTAGTTATTTCGGACCGGATTGTTCTCCAGCAATTTTTTTAAAGTATTTAAATATTTTACTTTGGATATTTAATTTTTGGGGAGACTCCTTGGACCCGCATCGAGACTATTATTTCATTATTATCTTGGTGTATTTATTTAAACTAGTGTCTATGATTGAGTATAGTGTGGAGATGAATATATATTGTGAGTTATAGATTATACATGTGGCTTATTGTACAGCATTCTGCCGTCGACACTACGGCGTAGGCTGGACGTACCCATGACTCATATCCAAATCCAGGGTGCGGGTCGTGACATATTTTTATGGTGGCCTACGCAGGTCTAATTTCGCACAAGGTTGCGAACTCATAGTGTTACTCAAGTTAGATGTACGACTGCGAGCCTGCTATAGGATATACATACTAGGAATAGGAAGATACTCAATTACAACTAGGGATCACATAAACTCAACTTGCTAACCCTTATTAATTTCTTTCGAGCAATTGGACCTCTTCCATAGTTGATTATCATTATTGAATAAGTCCTTATCTTGTGCCATATTAATTGGATTCTTGTTGTTTTCAACCTTTCATAATGCCACCCAAGACTAGAGCGCGTGGTTCCAGAGCCAATGGTGCTTTTCCCACACCATCTGCATCGCAGGAGGCCTCATCAGCTGGATCAGGGAGTCTTTCTCCTCCTTCTCAGCCATTACACAAACTCTTCAGAAGCATGATGGAGGCTCAAAAGGCTCAGGTAGAGGCTCAGAGGAAATAGACGAAAATGCTAAGGGCAGGAATAAAAAATGCCCAACATGTTGCCCTAGCAGCCATAGAGAGGGTTGCCCAACAACCACAACAGCAGGTCACTCAACCGAAGGTGGGTAACATCCAGGAATTCAAGAAGATGGAGCCTCGAATGTTCAAGGGGACAGAGGAATCCTCTATGCTAATGAGTGGCTCAACGATATCGAGCGGATCATGAGAGTTTTTTAACTTTTTCAGGACCTAAAGATTGAGGTTGTTGGCTTGCAGCTCCACAACATTGCTCGTACTTGGTTCAGAAATGAGCATAGGAATGCAGATCCAAACCTGACTTAGGAGCACTTCAAGGACCTCTCTAAGAGAAAATTCTTTCCTACAGTAGCCAAAGGGGTTTTGGAGAAGCAATTCCAGAACTTGGAGCAGAACGGGATAACCATGGATAAGTATGCTGCAGAATTTGGCAGGCTAAGCCGATTCGCAGAGTACATGGTTAGGGACCCAGAGGATAGAGCTAGATGATTCAGAAAGGGCTTGAACCAAGAGGTCAAGGTCCACATTTCTTTGGCTCATATGACTTTTGCTGACATATTGGCAGAGGCTCAAAGGGTCGAGGTGGATATGGGTCTTCGGAACAAGAGGAACAGGGATGCTATAGGCGGTGGTAGTAGTCAGGGGCAGGCAAAGCGTCCACAGTTTCAGCCTAGGACCTTTCAGCAACAGCAACAATACCATGCCCTAATCAGAGCCCCAGCTCAGCAAGTGCAGCAGCAGCCACAGAGACAAGTACAACAAGCACACCTATGCAATTATTGTATAGAAGCCAGGGCATTCATGGGAGATCTGTCGGAAGAGATTAGGCGTGTGCTTATACTATGGATCACCTACGCATCAGATGAAAGTATCCTACCGTACCTCTTATAGGAGGATCCTCAGCCCAAAGAGGACCAGTTGGATCACCAGTGGCCCCGCAGCCAAGAGGACACCCACTTCCTACGCAACAACAGCAGTTTGCCCAGCACCAGCATAGGGGAGTACCTCCATAGGGCAGAGCTTTTTCCATGGCCGCAGAGGAGGCTGAGCCGACTGGTGATGTGATAGCAGGTTCTATTCTTCTTGATTCTATTCCCATTATAGCCTTATTTGATTCTAGTGTATTGTATAGCTTCATATCGGTATCCTTTGTGCTTAAGAATAGTTTAGTAACAGAACTCTTGAGTAGAAGTTGCAAGATCACGACTGGTGGAGGCACTATCCTAGTCAGTGATACTTATAAGGGGCATCGTGTTACCTTGGGAGGCCATAATTTGGATGCTAGTTTACTCGTAATGCTACTTCTGAGTTTTAATATTGTCCTTGGAATAGATTGGGTTGAGTATGCACCATGCTAGCATAGACTATCATGGAGGACATGTACTATTCCGCCCTCCAGGAGAGCTAGAATTTGAGTTTGTTAGGGGAGGAGTTGAGCAAAGTGATAGAATTATTTTATGGAGATATGGTAGCAGAGAAGGACTTGCCATACCCTATTATTACAGTATTTCTAGATGTATTTCCTGAGGAGCTACCAGGATTGCCACCAGATAGAGATCTTGAATTTTCTATTAACTTAGGGCATGGGGCGGAGATGGTGTCGCAACAGGTCTACAGGATCAACAATAGCGAGCTAGAAGAACTGAAGAAGCAGGTTTATGATTTGCTAGACAAGGACTTTATTAGATCGAGTTCCTCGCCTTGGGGAGCCCCGGTCTTATTTGTACCAAAAAAAGATGGGTCGGTGCGAATGTGCATTGATTATAAGGCTCTGAACAACCTCACCATCAAAAACAAATACCCGCTACCAAGAATAGACGATCTTTTTGATCAGTTGAGCGGTGCGAGAGTATTTTTAAAGATTGATTTGTGGTCTAGCTATCATCAGTTGAAGGTAAAGAAGAAAGATATTTTGAAAACTGTATTTCAGATAAGATATGGCCAATATGAGTTTTTGGTGATGCCATTTGGGTTGACTAATGCCCCGTCAGTCTTCATGAACTTGATGAACAAGGTGTTCCACCAGTACCTTGACAAGTTCGTAGTAGTATTCATAGATGATATCCTAGTTTATTCGAAGACACCGAAAGAGCACGAGAAGCATCTAAGGATTGTGCTAGAGACCCTTCGGAAGGAGAAGCTCTATGGAAAACTCTCAAAATATGAGTTCTTCCTGGATAAGGTAGAGTTCCTTGGGCATGTGGTGACTGGAGATAGGATTTTGGTGGATCTAAAAAAGATTTTTGTTGTAGAGTCTTGGACCACTCCGAGTTATGTTTTAGAGATCAGAAGCTTCTTAGGATTGGCCGGGTATTACTGGAAATTTATGAATGATTTTTCTCGAATCGCAGAGCCATTGACTAGACTCACTCGAAAGGATGTACAGTTCGTGTGGACCGAAGAATGGTAGGCTACATTTAATGAGGTAAAGAAGAGGTTGACTACAACACCTGTTTTGACGGTGCCATCGAGGACGGGTGGATTTGTCATTAATAGTGATGCTTTGGGAAATATCTTAGGATGTGTTCTAGAGCAGAACAAGAAGGTGGTGGCGTATGCTTCTAAACAGTTGCAGCCACATGAGAGAAACTATCCCACTCATGACTTGGAATTAGCAGTATTGATCTTTGCTCTAAAGCTGTGGAGATATTATCTTTACGGAGAGCGTGTGGAAATATACACTGACCACAAAATCTTGAAGTACGTCTTTACGCAGAAAGAGCTAAATATGATGCAACGAGGTGGCTAGAACTGATGAAGAATTTTAATATTTTACTATAGTATCATCCAGGGAAGGCTAACGTAGTTGCCGATGCCTTGAGCAGATATCCAGTAGCGATGTACTTGACAACGGATCGCCACTTATTAGCAGACTTGGATAGCCTAAGCATCGAGGTTATTGTTCCAGGAGTGGAGACGCAGATGATGGGCATGCAGATTCAGTCGGGGTTGATAGAGAAGATCCGAGAGTCACAGTACCAGGATGAGGGTCTGCGAAGCCTCAGAGCTCAGGTTCAGGCATAATTGATGGGTGACTTCTCTATTACTGAGGATGGTTTACTAAGGCACGGGACTAGGTTATGTATGCCTAGTGGGGACCTGCGGAAAGAGATCATGCAGGAGGCTCATCGTTCCCAGTATTATATACATCCGGGAGCTAACAAGATGTATAAAGACCCGAGGAAACACGTGTGGTGGTATGGGATAATGCGAGAGGTAGCATATTTTATCTCCAAATGTTTAGTGTGCCAGCAGGTCAAAGGCGAGAGGCAAAGACCAGGAGGATTGCTACAGCCACTATCGATTCCTGAGTGGAAATGGAAGCATATCATGATGAATTTTATTTTCGGACTTCTACGCACTCCAGGAGGGAAGGACGCAATTTGGTCATTGTTGACAGGCTGACCAAATCGGCCCACTTTTTGCCTTTCAAAGTGGGATTGTCCACGAAGAAGCTCGTCGATTTATATATAAGACAGATAGATAGGCTACATGTAGTTCCAGTGAGCATCGTGTCCGATCAGGATAGCAGATTTATGTCCCACTTTTTAAGGAGTTTGCAGGCTAGCTTGGGTACCCAACTTAAATTTAGCACTGCTTACCACCCTCAGACGGATGGACAGTCAGAGAGGACTATTCAGACGCTCAAGGATATGCTTCGGACATATGTACTAAATTTTGGTGCCTCAAGGGAGGATCATCTTCACTTAGTAGAGTTTGCATACAACAATAGCTATCAGGCCAGAATCGAGATATCTCCTTTCAAGGCTTTGTATGGTAGGAGATGTCCGACTCCATTATCTTGGGATGACGTAGGAGAGAAAGTACTTTTGGGACCAGAGATGATAGTTGATGCTGCAAAATAAGTAAAATAGATTAGAGAGAGACTTTGTGTGGCTCAGGACAGACAAAAGCAGTGAGCCGATAGCCACAGGAGACCGCTAGAGTTTAAGGTATCGATTTGTTTATTTAAATATCGATTACGTTCTTAGATTTTGAGCTAAGTTCCTATTTTGGCATAGGTTGGCGACTTAATGTTCTTGAGGATCTCTTCGACATGTGGTACGATTCATTTCGGTAGAGGTAGAAAGCTTAGTCCAAGATTCATCGAACCTTTCAATGTTCTGGAGAAGGTCAGGGTAGTAACCTATCGACTAGCCTTACCGCCTATATTAGAAGGAGTACACAACGTGTTCCATGTGTCCCAGCTGAGGTGATATGTGACAGATCCTAGCCATGTATTAGATCATTCGAATCTTGAGGTTAGACCAAGCCTCCGTTATCCGGAGCAGCCTATGGAGATCCTAGACCGCAAAGATAAAGTGCTTTATAACCAAGTAATTCCCTTGGTTCGCGTCACTTGGAGGCATCACTCTCCCGGTGAATCCACATGGGAGCGGGAAGATGAGATGCGAGAGCGTTACCCCTATCTTTTTGCACCATGAGGTAGTTTTCACTCTTGTATTTGCTCTGCCTTAAATTTTGAGGACGAAATTTTTTTTAGGAGGTTAGAGTTTTAACCTCCGTAACCTGAAATTCTAGCTTAAATATTGTTATTAGGTTAATTTGGGGCCATTAAAAATTTTCCATAATTTTTGGTTAATTAAAAACTAGTAACACTAATTTTTTAGGACTTTTAAGAATTTATTTTAGGGTCAAACATAATTAAAAATATTCCAAACTTTTGTTTTAGTTTCTAAATAATCAAATATATATTTTAAAATTTTCTGGAAATTTTTTGATTATTTTTAGTATTTATTTTGAATTAATTATGCAAACTAATATTAAACTAATTTTCAGAAAAAGAAAACCCATAAAATTAATTACCCTGTCCAGTCAGCTAACTGGGCCCACCCGTCAGCCTCCTGCAGCAAACAGGGTGGAGCCCGCCTGTCAGCGACCCACGGGCGTGGGTGCGAGTGGAATCGGTCTAAGCAAAGCCGAGCCGAGTCCTAATCCGACTCGGACTCAGCCGAGCCAAGTTGGACTGAACTCGGACCGTTTAATCCGAGCGGGAGTGCATGGATGGATGCCACGAGGAACACTCCGAGCCACAGAAATTTCTCTCTCCTCTATATATAGAGTATTAAGTTTATAATTTCTAGGGTTTTCTTTAGCCGATTTTGGAGAATTGTCATCTAGGGTTTCCTTTATTTTCAGAAGCCATTACTCATAGCTCTGGACTCCAAACATGGCCCAGTTTCTTGTGTTAGAACCGTATTAAGGTTAATTTTCTGAATATATAAATTTTTTCATAAAAATATGAATATTAAATTCTAGAAAATTCGTAGAGCACAACATATCCGAAAATAGATGCATCTCAGTGTTTTTATGATTTCGGGAGAACTAGGAATCAAAATCATGAACTGTTTATAGTTTCAGAAAGCTAATGTCGAGTTCATTGACATATATTTTTTCTAGAATTTAATTTGAAATATTTATGTGCTATTAATTCTGTAGAAATTCTAGGTTAGCAATCAACCACCGTTGCACAATACAATTTTTGTATGTGCAATAATTTCCAAATGAATTTGAATTTGGATGAGCCATAAATTCTAGTATATTAGTGATGCTAAAATCTATAAGAAATCAGGCATGAAAGTCGAGTTTGTATCGATTGACATTTTGGTCAATAGATCATCTCGATTTGCGTGCCATGAGTCTCGAGTTGATAAAATTCAGTTTTTTTGGACAAAATTTAGGAATTAACCTAAAAATCAGAACAATAAGATTAAAATAGAATTTTAGAGTAATTATTCTAGAATTAAATAAATTAAAATAACTTATCTCTTGACATGGTAACATATCATACGTATGATCTGGACTCTGAATTGGGACATGATCCAACCATAGCTAAGGACCATAGGCAAGTACATTTCCATGATTACTTTCGGTGCTTGATAGTCTCTATAATGCATGCTTAGTATTGATTATTTGATTCTTGATACTTGTTACATGAATTAGTATGATAGATTCTTATTGTGAGATACGTGACAGTTCTGGATTGTTGTTATTTCTTCGTGACTAGTTCGGAATCCATATTATACTAGTCGGGCGGGGAAATACTTAGTAGACGTGTGAACTACCATTTATATTCCATGGTCTTACTGGAATAATAGCATCCATGCACGACACATGTGGTTTGCCAAATTTTACCCCTTAGTCGTTCCTATGTCAACAAGGTATTTCAAATCACATAGAGTAGTTGTTCCTATATGTTCTTCTATACATTGCAGTTATTTCCTTTGTTGCTTGGAGATATTGTACTACATCTTTGCCATGACAGGACTTTAGCATTTAGTTATTCTAGTTGCCTTATTGTGATTTCAGTTTTGTTGCTATCATATATTCTTTACTATTTATTGTCTTATAACTTCTATCATGTATTAGAACTATTTTCACTGTGATGTTCTGTTCCTTTCCCAACTGGATAACCAGATTTTAGGTGACTACGATGAGGATGTAATCCCTACACATTATGGACCGTATGCTAGCGACATAATAGAGCCTGATCTTGCCCTTCCGGATGATCAGGGAGAGTTAATAGCTCATATACCATCTAAAATGGAGTAGTTTAGTAGATTAGTTGATTCTGTTAGTTATTTTAGACCGAATTGTTCTCCGGCAATTTTTCTAAAGTATTTGAATATTGTACTTTGGATATTTAGTTTTTAGGGAGACTCCTTGGACCCGCATCGAGACTATTATTTCTTTATTATCATGGTGTATTCATTTAAACTAGTGCTTGTGATTGAGTATAGTATGGAGATGAATATATGTTGTGAGTTATAGATTATACATTTGGCTTATTGTACAATGTTCTACAGCCGACACTGTGGCGTAGGATGAACGTACCCATGACTTATGCCCAAATCCAGGGTGCGGATCTTGACAGCCTCCAAAATCTAAAACACAGGTATGTAGCATATCTTCGAGAGTCTGTATAGTCCTCTCTGACGGCCCGTCAGTCTGGGGGTAGTATGCGGTACTGAACTTAAGCTAGATGCCCAAGCTAGCCTGCAAACTCCTCCAGAAGTGGGATATGTAGTGACTATCCTGATCTGAGACTATGCTCACAGAAACTCAGTACAATCTGACTATCTAATGCACATACATCTCCATGAGTTTTTCCGTAGACGTACCCACTTTGAATGGCAGAAAATAGGCTGATTTGGTCAACATGTCTACGATGACCCAAATCGCATCTTTGCCTCCTAGAGAACGCAGAAGCTCCAAAACAAAGTCCATCGTCACATGCTCCTATTTTCACTCTAGAATGGGTAAAGGCTGAAGTAGTCCACCTGGCCTCTATCTCTCTGCCTTTACCTGCTGGCATACCAAGCATCTAGATATAAAACCAGCCACCTCCCACTTTATACCATACCACTAAACATGCTCTCTCATGTCTCTATACATCTTGTTGGCACCTGGATGCATAGAGTACTGAGATCGATACGTCTTCTGAAGAACCATCTCGCGCAACGCTCTACTCGGCACACACAGTCTGGTACCGTGTCATAATGATCCATCCTATACAATACTGAAGTCCTCTGTCAATCCCATCCAGACCTGTGCTCTAATGCTCCTCAGAGACTCATCCTCGAACTGTGCAGCCCTGATCCAGTCCATCAACTCAGACTGTACCTGAAGTCCCCACATCTGTGTCGCAACTCCAGGAACTAACACTTTAATACCCAAGCTATCAAGATCGGCCAATAAATATCTGTCCCTCGTCAAGTACATAGCCACTGGATACCTACTCAAGGCATCCGCGACTACGTTGGCCTTTCCTGGATGGTACTGCAAAGAAATATCGAAGTCCTTCATCAACTCCAACCACCGCCTCTGCCTCATGTTGAGCTCATTTTGTCTAAACATATATTTCAAGCTCTTATGGTCTGTAAAGATCTCTATACGCTCTCCGTATAAGTAGTGTTTCTACAGCTTTAACGCAAAGATGACTGCTGCCAACTCCAAGTTGTGGGTAGGATAATTCTTCTCATACGGACGTAATTGCCTGGAAGCATAGGCAATCACCTTCCTATTTTACTGCAACACACATCCCAAACCCTTACTCGAAGCATCACTATATATAGAAAATCCTTATGTCTCCGATGGCAATGTCAACACTGGAGCTGTAGTCAACTTCTTCTTCAGATCCTCAAAAGCAGACTGACTCTCCTTAGTCCAGACGAACTTCATGTCCTTCTTGAACAAATCTTCGATAATAGCCTGTCAATCTAAGAAAACTCCTTATCTTTGCCACTGAACTCCGGGTAGACTCAACTGCTAAAATCTTCTTCGGGTCTACTGAGATCCCATCTTCTGTAATCACATGCCCGAGGAATTCAACCGTATTAAGGAATAACTCACACTTTGGAAGCTTGCCATAAAGCTTCTCCTTATGGAGGATCTCCAAAACTATCCTCAGGTGCATCTCATGCTCCTCCGGGGTCTTAGAATATATTAATATATCATCAATGAAGACCATAACAAACTGATCTAGGTACTGATGAAACATCGTATTTATCAGGTTAATGAATACCGCTGGGGCATTGGTCAACCCAAACGGCATCACCAATAACTCGAACTACCCATACCGAGTTTTAAAAGTTGTCTTCGGAATTTCTTCCTTCTTCACTTTCACCTGGTGGTACTCCAACCTCAAGTCTATCTTCGAGAATACCTTCGCTTCGCCCAACTGATCAAATAAATCATTAATCTGCGAAAACGGATATATATTCTTGATAGTGAGGTTATTGAGTGCCATATAGTCGATACATATACGTACCGACCCATCCTTCTTCGGTATAAATAATACCGGAGCAGCCCACGGGGAAGTACCGGACCGGATGAAGCCTTTGTCCTGCAACTCATCCATCTGCTTCTTCAACTCTGCCAGTTCGATGCTGTTCACCCTATAGATGTGTTGTGATATCGGCTTTGCACCTATCACTAAGTCTATAGAGAATTTTATATCTATGTCTGGCGGCAACCCCAAAATCTCCTTCAAAAATATGTCTATATACTCTGTAAGCAATAGATGTGGCGGCTCCTGCTCTTCCACCATATCTCCACAGAAGTCTCCCTCACTCTGTTCTGCTTCTCCTCTGATGAACTCAAACTCTGGCTCTCCTGACGCCTAAAACAAAACTCTTCCTCCACGACAATCGATACTAGCATGGTGCCTACTTAACCAATCTATCTTGAGTACTATGTCGTAGCTCGAAAGTGGCATTACGAGTAGACACATGTTCAACTCTCAGCCTCCCAAAGAAACTCTCTGATCCTTGTAAATATCACTGACCAGGATAATGCTACCCCCAGTCGTGATCTTACAAGTCCTCACCAACGGTTCAGTCTCAAGATGATGCTTCAAAGCAAAAGATACAGATGTAAAACTATGTGCAACAACAGAATCAAATAAAGCATGAGCTGGAAAAGAATCAAGATAGACTAAACTTGAAATAACATCATCGACTGGCTCCTCCTCCTCAACGGTCAAGGCGAAAGCTCACCCCTTCTGAGCTCCTCTCTGTTGCTGCTAGTGCTGTATGAACCTCTGCTGTTGAGTCAACAACGGAGGTCCTCTCTGTTATCCCACTTGTGGTCTCGCGGGTATTCTCTGTGCCTGGGCCCTACCCTTAACTAGACGAGCTGGAGCTCTAGGACAAGCCCTCAAATGATGGTCTCATGATCAACAGAAAAAGTACTGGCCCAATCGTATCCTGCACGCATCACATCCATGTCCCGTCTTCTTGCGGAATGGACAAGGAATTGCTGGCCTCTGGATCTGGAGCACCTGCTGCACTGGCGCTCCAGCAGGTACAGGTTACTGCTGCCTCGGCTGTTGGAAGTATCTCTGATTTTGCTGATAAATGTGAGGCCACTTCGTTGGGCCCATGCTAGTACTGGATCCTCCTATGTCCCTCGGCCCCTTAGAGCCAAGCTCTAGATCATCCTCTGCCCGCTGTGCCTGTCTCAGAATCTCCTCAAAAGTAGCAATGGGGTCTCCATTAGTATATGATTTGATCTTCTTGTTCAGGCCCTTCCTGAACTTTCTGGCCTTCTTTCTGGGGTTATGTCCCTCCATAAAGAGTCATAATCTATAATACTCTATCGCAAACTCATCCACCGTCATACCTCCCTGAACGAGGTACTGAAACTGGTTCTCTAGATATGTCAGAGCCACATCTAGAAAGAACTTTTTCTTGAAGAGATCCTTAAAAGCTTCCCAAATAAGTCCATGTGCTGAGATCCTGGGGTCCGTCCTGAACCAAGTCAGTGCAATGTCAAATATCATACTTCCTGTAGCCTCTACCTACAACCTCTTTGGAATCTACGCCAGCCGCAGGTTCCTCTTAATGTCTTATATCCAATCATCAGCATAAATAATCCCTTTACTGCCTTTAAATTCCTTTGGCCCCATCCTCTTGAAATATATGATAGTCCCCAGCCTCGGCTGTTGTAGGGTAAACTGAGGTGGTGCCACATGTGGCTGGACTAAGGCGACTCTCTCGACTGCAACAAGCGCAATCTGGCAGGCATTCTCAATGCCCTGTCTCATAACCTCTGACTGACGCTGTTGTGCCTCTATTATTTGCTGAAAGAGCACAAAAATCTGCGTCTGATCGACTACGGGTGGTGGAGGTAGAAGATCCTCTGAGACTGTCGGCACTGTCCTCTGTACCGGAGGTGGAGCACCCCCGAAAGTTGCTACTGAAACGCCCACCTGGATTGGTGAAGCGGGCCTCTATACTGAAGCTACTGGAATGGTGCCTGCTGGTGCTTCCCTCAGAGGCGATGAAGTGACCAACCTTACTGACATTGCGTCTGAGCGCTAGGAACGCGTCTTCGGCGATATCGTAAAGATAGATTAAAACATTGAATCAATATTGAGTAAGATACGATATCATCAATGAAGGACAAATTTATTCAAAGTAAAGCAAGCATTCAATAGATAAGGATAGCAAAACAGATATTTGGAAATGTATCCTATGTATGATTGAGTATACTCTCAGCCTATAACCAATATCCTAAAATAGGCTCGTAGCAGTACTCTAGGTGAGCACTACTACGATATCGCTCTAATTGCGACTAAAGACTTGCATTGGCCACCACTAAAAATGTGTCACGTCCCACACCCGGAATAAGGGTACGAGTAGTGAGCAACGCCTAGCCTACGTTACAGCATCAGCGGTAGAATGCAGTCTGGGTCAACCATACTATCTAAATATATCATACAATATATATTTGGTACCTGTCAATGTCTATATAATAAGTCTAAGCCTCCTCAGCATCTGGTACTAGGTCCTCCTGCTCTAAAGGAGTATCCTCTAATGGTAAGTCGTAGTATGTGTCATGACCCGCACCCGATGTAGGGATGCAAGTAGTGAACAACGCCCAGCCTACGCCACAGCATTGTCGGTAGAACGTTATTTGGGTAAACAATCTATCTAGCAATCAAGATATAAATATGCCACCAATGTAATATGAATACACTCAATCACAGATCTATAGAGGGAATAAGCATGAATATGATAAAAGAATAGAAGAGTCACAAATACAACTCATGAGACAAAATAATATCCAATAAGTCAGAAAAATACTAATAAATAAGCTAGAGACAAATTCAGTACAAAAGAAAACTAAATACGAAGCTACAAGTCCTGGGTCGTCTATCTCAACCGGGATGAGACCCTCCTGAGCCAAGGTCTATGGCTCTAAGCCAACCATATCCTGAGGCCCGTAGTGAGTGGGGTACAACTCCTCAGTGTCATCTGGAAAAAATATATCAAGTCAGGAAAGGAGCAAAGTACATCTCTAACAACAGTTCTAATAAATAATATAAACAATATAACAGTAAATAGATATGAATATACAAGATGCAATATAAATATACAAGAGATATGCAATAAAGGAAATACTGGAACTAAATACGAGAATGAGCAATATAGAAATGAACAAGAAATACTAATGACTAAGTGAGTGAGTACCAGCTTTAACATGTGATCGGCTTGGGAACTCGACACAAGAATTATGGCCTGGTTAATCATACGTACGGTGTATGATTAACACTATTCAATGAACAAGATATGATACAAGGAGGGTATGATCATATATCTATACTACATACTCCCCGCCCCCGACTGGTATAGTGGATCCAACCATGGTACGTTATGACACGGGATTCTCTGGAAAGGCAGCAAGTCTCTCCAAGAATCAATGTCTGTACATGTACAAGAAGAACAAGGAACAAGGCTTGCACAAGATAGACCATACTTACCAAGGAATAACATCTTATGACGAGATCCGGATATACCAATCTATGTAACCATCATGTCAAAAAATCAAGGATATCTCTACTAGATACAAGGAACATAGAGGATATTATAAATGAGAAACTATCAGAAAATATACTCACCTGAAATTCGGTAAACAGTATCAAAGATGTCTGGTACGATGCCTCAAAGACCTAAATATGGAATATTACATCAATACAAAATTTTGGAATGAAAATAAGTTAAACTAGTCAACTTCCAGGTCAAAAAAGCCGTTTCTAACTCAAAACAGTCAAACTAGGTCAACTCTAGGTCAAACTCGCTATTTCTAGGTTGTATGAGTTTAACTCTAAGAAAGTGGGTCTATACACAATGTAACTAGGCCATACTAGCTATGCTAAGATACTAGAATGCAAACAAGGTACCGTATCCTAAGATACGTAAGTTAATAGATATGAAAATATCATAATATGTATATACAATCAACAATATATAATATTCCTAACTAAACTAATGCTAATTGGATACCTTGGCTTTGAACCAATGCGGTATCACATCACTACACACCCATCTTGATGCTCAAACCCAAATACCTTGGATACAACCCAATACCTTGAGTATCAATCAATACCTTGACATTACCTTGGTATCTTAAGGTAATTCAAATTCTAGTATATAATTAACTACCCAAAACTCTAAACTATAACTAACATGCATTAACTAATACAATACTACTAACTAACTACTAACATACCAATACATATATACATATAGCTACTAGTAAACAAGTATATATATATCTAACTACTAGATAACAATATATATATATATATATATATATATATATATATATATATATATATATATATATATATATATATATAACTACTAACAATGTAACTAACTTAACTAACTACACATCAAGCTAACTAACCTCTAACTTACCTTGCTGCTGTAGTTGCTGCCCTTGCTATTGCCTTTGCTGTTGCCTTTGTTGTGCATGATGCAGTTGATGCTGCTGCTCTCCATATTATTGTTGTATTGCTGTTCTCTTGCATTGTTGTGGTTGCTGTTGCTCTAGCTGCTACTGCAGGCTTGATGTGCTAACTTGCTGTTGCTGCTCAAGCTGTTGCATGTTGTTGTTGCTGTACTATATACTGCTACTGCTTTGTTGTATGCTGTTTCTGTTTTGCTGTTGTTATGGTTGCTGCTGCTGCTCATGTTGTTGCTGCTGTAACATGTTGCTGCAGTTACTGCTACCTGCTGCCTCTCCATGTTGTTGCTTCTGTGCTGCTTCAGTTGATGTGCAGCTCGACCCTCCCCTCTCAAACACACACTACACACATCTATGTACACACACACACACACACACATACACACACACACACACACATACACACACACATCTATGCACACATATACATATCTATATACTATATATACATATCACTAGATACAAATATATCTATACATATATATACATATCTATATATATATATCTATATATATATATACATAACACATACAGATACAAATACATATATGAAATCTCTATACATATATATAATCACCTCCATATATATATATATATATATATATATATATATATATATATATATATATAAACCAATCACCATAAAATGAACAATGAACATAGAACAACACATAACAAATATATAGATATATATCATATAACAATGATAACTAAAATATTCTAATAGCTATTACCAAGACAAATTGAATCCAAAATGCAATAAAATAAACACGTGGAGTGCATCGCATCCGTATCACATTAGATTTATGATACGCTTGCGATGCGAGTCCACCACACCACCAAAGGTATCCCAAATGACACAAGCAAGTCTAAAATAATAATTATGAACAATACGAAGAGCTAATTACACATCTACGTATCCGTATCAAAATATGACATGCTCAAATTTTCGTGTCGGAAGAAAAACCCCAAATCAACTCGTATCTCCAAATTATCAGGATACGGCCTACATGTATCCAATTTTGGACACGATACTAGCCACACACAATCAAACACACGTCAATTTGGTCTAATTGACTAATTGACAAACACAATATGTGTCAATCTCGGAATTCTCCCAAAATTGACACAAAATAACACATAACTTTCTCCATGGGCCTCTTATGAACCTAATTTTAATTTCTATGGGTAGCCTTAGTATATGGGATGGTTCCTAATGATTAAATATAGATTTATGGTCTAATTAAAAAAGAAAAACTGAATTGTACTTATTGGAAGATAGATTCTCAATGAAACCTCCAAATTGGGTGAAAAGAGCCATCAACTTGTAGAACCTTGCTCCTCATTGTAGATCCTTGCTTTTTTTCTTATAGATCCTTGCTCTAATAACCTCCAATGATGATTTGGAAAGGAATTGGAGAAAACTTTGGGTGAAAATTTGATATGGGAATGAAAAAAATTGGAAGAAAAAAATTTAGATCTAGATTTGAAAATGAAAATAAAAATAAAGAGAGAAAATTTTCCTCCATTAATATATGGCCGGCCCCTTAACGCCCTCCCCAAGCTACTATGTAAAGTCTAAAATACCCCTTGGGGCTTCTCATAAAGAAATAATTAAGGAAGAAAGGTTCAAGTCTAATGGGTTTAACTTAATTAATCATCCTCCTAATGAATGGGCTTCTAATTGGGCTCAGTTCTAACTAGATTTAAATATTGGTCTATGGATCTAATATAAACTAGTTAGGTCCACTAACACAAGTCCAAAACAATAAACAAACATCTAACAATAAATAAATAATACAATAAATAAATATACAATATGCATAATATTTAATTAATTATGAAATGACCAAAATATTTTTTCCAAGAAAATATGGTAGTGACGAGTTTACCCCCCCTTAAAATAATTGTCCTCGAAATTCAAAGGCAAAACTACCCCTAAAAAAATATAAACAGAACAGAACAGAACAAAATAAAACAAAATAGAACAGAACAGAATCAGGAAAGAACATACCTCATGGCACAAACAAGTATGGGTAACACTTTCGCTTTTCATTCTCTCTCTCCCAGGTAGACTCCCCCAGAGAGTGATGCCTCCATGCAACGTGTAAACACCCTCGACCAAATTTAGTTCTACTTGGCTTAGATAGAGAGACTAGGGTTAATTTGGAGCCAATTAGAATTAGAACGCAGTATTTTAGAATTATTGTGCAATATTTATATCACTTAGTACACCTTACCGTTGCTCCGATATTTAGAGCACTACACCAACTTTGCTTTCAACCAAATTCTATACACTTTTCCTAGACATGCCAGCCTACCATTCTGACCCTTGTGTAACTCATAACTACTCTCTCTTGTGCTTTATTTTAGTCGCACAATACTCGTTACAAACTTTGCATCTTTGTCTGTTCCAATCGAAATTAGAGACACAACATCGATCCATTTTGTCCAACCCAAATTATGACATTATTATATTATGAGTCTACTATGTCCATGATACTTGTGTTCTACCCAATTTTAATCCTATGTACTTCCAATTAATTCAAGAGCACCTATTACACTAATTTTAATTAAATTGGTGTAAGGACCCAACCTCACCCAAAACTAGACCCAACTCCAACCCAAACCCACACTCACACCCTCAAGGTTCATACTAAATACCACACACCATTTTAGTCCACTACATAACACCAAACATAGTATTTTGCCTCATCCAATCCCAAATCACATCATTTGTACAATTTCCCAATTGTTAGGGACCTTTATGTAAATATGCAATGAGGTGTTCCTCTCTCGTTAGCCCCAACACATGAAGAAACCCCTCCCTCATGTGTTGACCGGTCACCGCCCCCTAGTTTTTCCCTCCAATTTTGGGTGTACTATACTAACTTTTCCACCCTCACATCGCCACCCTCCATTCAAAACCCTTTAATATTAGCCCTCCCCTCATCATGATGAAGCTTACACCTCCCCAAAAATTTATGTCCAGCTGGCCCTAATCCCTAGAGAGCCCCCTCTCTCTCTCTCTCTCCCCTACATATACACTACAACTCTCTCTCCTACATAAACAACTTTCTCTCTCCAAAAACCTAAAACATTACATTTATAACTTCACCATCACCACCCTCACCAACCCGACCACCCTGCCACCTCCCTCTCCCGACTCCGACCACCACCACCAGTCCCCCGCCGACCCTTCTTCTCCACCACCACCAGCATCACCACCCCCACCACCTGTCCCAACTCCGGCCACCGCCAGCATCCCCACCAGCAGCCATCCTTACCAACACTACCTCCGTTCATCCAAACCCGACCACCCAGCCACCTCCCATTCATCCCCGGCCATCTGCACAGCACCGCCACCCCCTGTCGCCTCGCCACGACCATCTCCTCCGCCTGTTCCCTCTCGACCCCGACCACAGCACCGCCTGCCACCGCAACCACAGTGCCACAGCTCTGCCTCTTCCCACCGTTCTCCATCATCACCATCACCAACTCCATCATCACCACCACCCGCACTACCCACAGCCGACCACCACCACCCTAAACCACCACCACCCTGACCACCTCACCCAGACCGTCCCCCCACCTCCAGCATCCCGCTGCAGCTGCCGCAGCTGCTGCTGCATTGCTTGCTGCCGGAGATGCTGCTTCTGTTGCTGAGCCGCCGGAGCTCCGCCCTCCCTCGCAGGAGATGGCCACCACGTGCGGAGGACACCCCCCTCCCCCCCCCCCCCCCGGACACGATCATCGTAGGTACATTCGTCGTATACGCGTATTATGTATATGTATACTTATATATATATGTATATATGTTTGTTTATATGTATATATGTATAATGTATTTATCTAATATATATATGTATATATGTATAACATATTTATCTAATATATATATGTATATATGTATTATGTATATGTATACTTATGTATATATGTATATATGTTTGTTTATATGTATATATGTATAATGTATTTATCTAATGTATATATGTATTAAATATATGTATATATGTATTATGTATATGTATTTACGTAATAATATTTATGCATATGTATATATGTATATGTATTTACGTAATAATATTTATTATATGATGTATATGTATGTATGTATATATATATATATATATATATATATATATATATATATATATATGTATGTATGTATGTATGTATGTATGTATGTATGTATTTACATTTAATGTATTTATGTATTAAATGTATGTATTATGAACATATGTAATTATGTATATGTGAATATATATATATATATATATATATATATATATATATATATATATATATATATATATATATATATATATATATATATATATATATATATATATATATATATATATATATATGCATTTATGCATTAATGGGTTTTATGTATATGTATTTACGTAATAATGCTTATTTATGTATTTATGTATTTAAGTATTTATGTATTTTATGTATTAAATGTGTATTTATGTATTTTTAAGTATTAAATGTTATTATATGTATTTATGTTAATAAATTACCTCATAATAAATTATGACTATTTTTAATAAAGAGCACTGTGTTCACCAAGGATTAGACACTGGTTTCGTGTACACAAATATGTTAGCTAGGATTTATGATTTAGTATTATACATCGTTTAGTTGTAACAAATTTTTATAACATGATATCTAGGACAGGGTATTTTTGCATTATACGTATTAGTTTTATATAGCGTATCTTGCTAATTCGTTGTCTTGCTGTACACGAAAATTGATGAAATGACACGTGTACATTTTAGCTACATGCACACACGACCCTGCTAGTTGTCCAATTGTGACCCCCTTGACCCATGACTAGTCAACCCTAGCCAACGTAATTAATTAGAACGTTTATTCAGTTTAGTATCCGCGTAACTCGTGACGTTGCGTTAGTCGTACTTGTGTACGTAATTAGCATAGTGTAATATAGTGATTAATAACTATTGTTATTTGTTCGTAGGCATCCAAGAAGGTGCTACCTTGGCTGTTGGTTCCGAACCATTGCTTGTGTACACCAGAGTTCCATACAGGTATACCTTGCCTTGTTGTACTGTTTGAATTTAAATATTATCTAGTTGCATGTTTATTTATTTTAATATTATATAACTGTGCGCGTACGAGAAAGATTAGGGTGCAGTCAACGAAGGCGTTGACGTTAGGACTTGTGTTTGACCTAGTGTCTAGTGGACCCACCTAAAGTTGAGGAGTTATCAATATGACTCCCCAGGCCTTGACACATATCATTACACGTCACAGAGTGAGTTCATGTAGGGACGCGTGCTTCATGACTGCCTGGCCATCAGTATGAGCAGCACGTGTGATGGTATTTAGCTTAGTTGTTTATTTCTGTAGCGACTTGCATTATAGTATGAGATGTCCATGTCGTGTTCGTGACTTGTACATTGGCATTGGGCGGGGAAGACAATTAGTAGGCGTATGGGACAGACATTTGGCTGCCGTAGTTTCAGAGTAAACTGCAGGGCCGTGAGCCTCAGTGTTACCCGGTTATGGGCCATGTGTTACCCGGTTATGGGCTCAGGTTACCCGGTTATGGGCGTATATGTTTGTCGATACATTCGGCAGAGGTTACTAGCTGCGCGCTATCATGATCGGTGATATAGTCAGCATATACTCCTGGCATCCAGTTTACAGCTAATGCCAGGTACTTAGCCTCTGGCTCGACGCTGCGCTTTATATATTTTACCTACCCATACGTACCAAGGTTGTCTTCAAGTGTATTTCACTTAGATGGTTAGATTACCCTTGAGTTTACACATTATTTACTTTATGGAATGTATTTTGTATCTTGTTACGCCCCTTTGAGGAACTGGTTCCCTTCCAGATCCGCACGAGCACTTGTACCCGACCATCTACGGAGCAGGAGTTAAGACAGGATTCCTGATTGAGGACTTCGAGGTATTTCCAGAGGAGTTCCCATGATTTGGGTACGCAGCTATTTCGGACTAGAGCATTCTTATCTATCTAGTTGATACTCTAGTCTAGTTATCTTACTTTTTTCTGCACTTTTATTCCATTATTGTATTTCAGTGGGTTTGTACCCATCAGACTATTTCAGATATATTATGGATATTCAGACTCTTGTATTTTATTTACCAGAACTTGTTTCAGTCTGTATTATATTGTATATTGTGGATGAGATTAGACATTATCTGATGTATGATAGTATTAGACTTGTTAGTATTTAGGACAGTGTAGCACGCTCCGATAGGGTCCATTAAATTGGCATATCCTTCGAAGTTGTGTCAGCTGGCCAATTCTACGTGGCCTGGTCCCGTATATTTTGGGACTGGAGTGTGACACGACGTATACCAAGGGAATAGTTTGGTTTCTCGGCACCTTCTCTCTCCGATCCAAAATCTCAACTGGCTACTCTGGATAGCTAAGAGTATGGCCCACCTCTATCTCCGAGTGATCCAATACGTGACTAGGATCTGCCATGTACTATCTCAACTACAACACGTGAAACATGTTGTGCACTCCCTCCAATGCAGGTGACAAGTCTAGTCTGTAAGCAACTGCACTGACCCTCTCGAGAATAGTGAAATATCCGATGAATCATGGACTAAGCTTCCTGCCTCCACCGAAACAAATCATGCCTCGTATCAGAGAAATCCTCAGAAACATCAAACCACCAACCTAGAACAAAATACGACCTTAAAAACTTAATCTATAACAAACAAGCAATATCAAGCATAAAACAAAAATCTAAAACTATACCTCAAACTCCAAAGGTCTCCGGTGGCTATCGGCCCAATGCCGTTGTCTGTTCTGCACCACTCGAAGTCTGTCTTTGATCAATTTAACCTTCTCTGCTGCATCCACAACCATCTCTGGCCCTAGAAAAGCTCTCTCTCCAACATCGTCCCATGACAAGGGAGTACGACATCTCCGACCGTATAGAGCTTCAAATGGTGATATCTCTATACTAGCCAGGTAGCTGTTGTTGTAAGCAAACTCTACCAAATGGAGATGGTCCTCCCAAGATCCCCCAAAATCTAGTATACAGGTGCATAGTATATCCTCGAGAGTCTGAATAGTCCTCTCCGACTGCCCATCTATCTGGGGATGATATACAGTACTAAACTTGAGTTGGGTGCCAAACTAGCCTACAAACTCCTCCAAAAATAAGAAATGAAATGACTATCTCGATCCGAGACTATGTTGACAAAAACCCCATGTATCCTGCCGATCTGCCTCACATAGATCTCTGCCAGCTTCTCCGTGGACAAACCCCCCTTGAAAGGCATAAAGTGGGCCGACTTGGCCAACCTGTCAACGATAATCCAAATCGCGACTTTTCCTCCTGGAGATCGTGGAAGTCCGGACACAAAATGCATAGTAATGTGCTCCCACTTCTACTCTGGAATGGGTAATGGCTAAAGTAACCCGCCTGGCCTCTGCCTCTCGGCTTTCACCTGCAGTCACACTAAGCATCTGGATACAAATTATGACACTTCCCTCTTCATGCCATACCACCACACACTCTCTCGTATATCCTGATAAATCTTGTTGGCACCTGGATGTATGAAATACTGAGAGCAATGTGCTTCCTATAATACCTTCTCATGCAGCTCCCCACAAGGCACACATAATCTAGCACCATGCCACAAAGAACCATCCTCAACAATGGTGAAATCATCCTCCAATCATGCTCTCACCTGAGCTCTGATGCTTCTCAGAGATACATCCTCATACTGGGCTGCCTTGATCCTATCCATAAACTCTGAGTGTATCTGAAATTCCCACATCTACATAGCAAAACCAGAAACTATTACCTCAATGCCCAAGCTCTCCAAGTCCTCCAACAAATACCGATCCTGCGTCAACAACATAGCTACCGGATACCTGCTCAAGGCATCGGCCACTACATTGGCTTTTCTATGATGATACTGCAAAGATATGTCAAAATTCTTCATCAGTTCCAGCCATCAATATTGTCTCATGTTCAACTCCTTCTGAGTAAAAATATACTTCAAGCTCTTATGGTCTGTAAAGATCTCTACACGCTCTCCGTACAAATAGTGTTTCCATAACTTCAGGACAAAGATGACTGCTGCCAACTCCAAATCGTGGGTAGAATAGTTCTTCTCATGATGACGCAATTGTCGGGATGTATATGCAATCGCTTTCCCATTCTGCTGAAGAACATAACCAAGACCTATTCCCGATGCATCACTATAAATAATAAAACCTCCAGACCCTGATGGCAACGTCAAAATAGGAGCAGACGTCAACCTTGTCTTCAATTCCATAAAAGCAACCTGGCACTCCTCTGTCCAAACAAACTCTGCATCATTTTTGGTGTGTCTGGTCATCGGCTCAACAATCCTTGAAAGATCTTGCACAAACTTCCTGTAGTAGCCTGCCAAACCCAAGAAACTCCTGATCTCTGCCACTAAACTCGGGGTCTTACAAGACTCCACTACTGCTATCTTCTTCGGATCTACTAAAATTCCATCACCAGTCACAATATGTCCTCAAATTTCTACCTTGTCCAGGAAGAACTCATACTTGGATAGCTTCCTATACAGCTTCTCCTTCCTCAGCACATCCAACACAATCCGCAAATGCTCCTTATGCTCCTCCGATGTCTTCGAGTATATGAGTATGTCATCAATGAACACCACCATGAACTTGTCAAGGTACTGATGGAACACCTTGTTTATCATATTCATAAATACCGTCGGGACATAAGTCAACTCAAACGGTATCACCATAAACTCATATTGGCTATACCGAGTCCTAAAAGTAGTCTTCGAAATATCCTCTGGCTTCACTTTCACCTGTTGGTAGCCCGATCTTAAGTTTATCTTAGAAAATACCTTGGCGCCACTCAACTGATCGAACAGGTCATCAATCTGTGGCAACATGTATTTATTCTTGATAGTGAGATTATTCAATACCCTGTAATCGATGTACATGTGCACCGATCCATCCTTCTTCGGTATAAACAATATCGGGGCTCCCCACGGTGAAGAACTGGATCTGATAAACCCCTTATCCTACAGCTCATGCACTTGCTTCTTCAGCTCGATCAGCTCGCTGTTGTTTACTCTATAGACATACTATAAAATTGGTTATGCACCTGGCACCAAGTCTATAGAGTACTCAACATCTCGATCTGGCGGCAACTCTGAAAATTCCTCAGAAAACACATCCAACAACTCTGTTATCAACGGATGCGAAAACTCCTTGTCTTCTACCATAGCTCCACAGATAATGCCTTCTCCCTGCTCTGTAGCTCCTCTAACAAACTCAAACTCTGGCTCTCCTAGCGGGCTAAACAAAACTCTACCTTCTCTATAATTTATACTAGCATGATGCCTACTCAACCAATCCATCCCGAGTATAATATCGTACCTCGGAAGTGGCATTATAAGTAGACACGCACTCAGCTCCCGGCCTCCCAGAGTAACTCTTCGATCCTTGCAAATATCACTAACCAGGATAATGTCTCCCCCGGTCATGATCTTGCAAGTCCTAAGCAAAGGCTCAGCTACCAAAATGATGCTTCAGAGCAAAAGAAACAGATACAAAACTATGGAAAGAACCACTATCAAATGAAGCTAAAGCTGGAATGGAATCAAGAAGAACAGAACCTGCGATGACATCTCCGATGGGCTCGGCCTCCTCGACTGTCATAGCAAATGCTCGTCCTTGATGTGCACCTCCCAGGTGCTGGGCATAACGTTGCTGCTGGGTCAAAAGTGGCAGTCCCCTCGGCTGTAGTGCAGGTGGTCTCGCCTATGTCCTCGGAGCTGGAGCTGCTCCCTGAACTGCACGACGAGGATTGGAAGGACACTCTCTCATCTGATGCCCTTCGGTACCATAATACAGATAAACCCCCAATCTCCTCCTGCAAACTTCCCAGATATGGTCGGGCTTCTTGCAATAGTGGCAGGAAGCTTGTTGTGACTGTCTCTACTGCTGCGGTACCTGGCAAAACGGCACCTTAGCTGGAGTATGGTGCTGTTGCGGCTGCTAAAAAGGCCTGGACTAGAAATGAGGATGCTTAGCAGTTACTGTGCTACTGTTAGACCCTAAAAAAGAATCGCGATCTCTCTTGGGTTTTAAATCCAACTCCCGCTCAACCTTGCGTGCCTCCGCAAGTATCTCCGAATAGGTCTCATAGAAAGATGGAATGAGGATCTTTACTTCCCAGTTCAGACCCTCGCAGAAATGGATAGCTCGAACCTCCGGCTCCCTTACTAAATACTCCACAAAATGGCTCAGCCTACCGAACTCTACGGCGTACTTCTCCACCGACATGCTCTCCTGAATAAGGCTCTCAAACTGCCTTCCCAAGTCTAACCTGTCTGCCCAAGCAAAGAACTTTCTCTTGAAGAGGTCCTTGAACACCTCCCAAGACAGCCCTGCATAAGCAAGAAATAGCTCGTTCCTGAACTAAGTACGGGCGATATCGAACAGCTGAAGTCCTACTGCCTCAACCTTCAGATCCTCAGCAAGACGGGATACCCTCGTGAGATGCTTCATATCCTCAGCCAATCATCAGCGTAGACGATGCCCTCCGTCATCTTGAAGACCCGAGGTTCTAGCTTCTTGAAGTCCTGGATATTGCCTGGCCGAAGTTGGGCAACCTGCGAAGCAACCTGCTGCTGGACATGAACTCCTCTCTCTACTATGGTAAGGGTAAGCTGATGAGCACTCTCAATGCCCTGTCATAACACGTCGATCTACCTCTGGTGTGCCTCGGACTGAGCCCTCTGAGCCTCCAACATCTCACGAAATAGTGTGAACACCTGAGTCACATTTGTCGGTGCAAAAGGTGGAGGTGGAAGTCCCTCATATATAGTCGGAACAGTCCTCTGAGTTGGAGGTGGACCCTCAAATGCAGCTGATATGCCAATTACCAGAGAAGTGACTGTTGTAGGCCCTCGAAAAGTCGTAGATCTCTCATAAACTGCTCCTTCCTGTTGTGATCTAGTCTTAGGCGGCATCCTGAGGCAAAGCGAAAAGAAATAATTAATATAGCACATGATATAAGGCATTCAAAGAAGGACAGTTAAATATCAAATATCAATATCAAAAAAGAACAGTTGAAATGAATCAATAAAGTTTTTCCTAGATGTGATTGAGTATTCTCAGCCTATATCCTATATCTTAAAACAGGCTCGTAATAGCACTCAAATAGGAGCACCACTACGAATCGCACTAATTATGACCTAGAAGACCTGCATGGGCCACCACTAAAAATGTGTCATGATCCGCACTCAGTGTAGGGATGTAAGTAGTGAACAACGCCCAGCCTACGCTGCAGCATCGGCAGTAGAACGCTATTTTGGTAAACAATCTATCTAGCAATCAAGATATAAATATGCCACCAATGTAATATGAATACACTCAATCATAGATCTATAGATGGAATAAGCACGAATATGATAAAAGAATAGAAGAGTCATAATACAACTCATGAGACAAAATAATATCTAATGATTCAGAGAAATAATAATAACTGAGCTGGAGACAAATCGAGTACAAAAGGAAACTAACTACGAAGCTACGAGTCCTGGGTCGTCTGTCTCAGTCAGGATAAGACCCTTCTGAGCCAAGGTCTCCGGCTCTAAGCCAACTACATCTTGAGGCCCGTAGTGAGTGGGGTACCACTCCTCAGTGTCATCTGGAAAAAATATATTCAGTCAGAAAATGAGCAAAGTATATCTCTAATAGCAGTTCTAATAAATGATATAAACTATGTAACAGTAAATAGATGTGAATATATAAGATAGAATATACAGATACAAGAGATATGCAATAAAGGAAATACTGGAACTAAATACGAGAATAAGCAATATAGAAATGAACAAGAAATACTAATGACTAAGTGAGTGAGTACCAGCTTTAACATGTGATCGGCTTGGGAACTTGATACAAGAATTATGGTCTGGTTAATCATACGTACGGTGTATGATTAATACTATTCAATGAATAAGACATGATACAAGGAGGGTATGATCACATATCTACACTACATACTCTCTACCCCCGCCTGGTATAGTAGATCCAACCATGGTACGTTATGACACGGGATTCTCTAGGAAGGTATCAAGTCTCCCCAAGAATCAGTGTCTGTACATATACAAGAAGAACAAGGAATAAGGCTTACACAAGATACACCATACACACCAAGGAATAACATCTCATGACGAGATCTGAATATACCAATCCATGTAACCATTGTGTCAAAAAATCAAGGATATCTACACTAGATACAAGGAACATAGAGGATATCATAAATAAGAAACTATCAGAAAATGTACTCACCTGAAATCCAGTGAACAGTAACAAAGATGTTCAGTACGGTGCCTCGAAGACCTTAATATGGAATATTACATCAATACAAGGTTTTGGAATAAAAATAAGTTAAACTAGTCAACTTATAGGTCAAAAAGCTATTTCTAAGTCAAAACAATCAAACTAGGCCAACTCTAGGTCAATCTAGTCAAACTTGGTCAAACTGGCTATTTCTAGGTTGTATGAGTCTAACTCTAAGAAATTAGGTCTATATACTATGTAACTAGGCCACACTAGCTATACTAAGATACTAGAATGCAAACAAGGTACCGTATCCTAAGATACGCAAGTTAATAGATATAAAAATATCATAATATATATATACAATCAATAATATATAGTATTTCTAACTAAACTAACGCTAAGTGGATACTTGCCTTTGAACCAATGTGGTATCACACCACTACACACCCATCTTGATGCTCAAACCCAAATACCTTGGATATAACCCAATACCTTGAGTATCAATCAATACCTTGACATTACCTTGGTATCTCAAGGTAATTCAAATTCTAGTATATAATTAGCTACCCAAACTCTAAACTATAACTAACATGCATTAACTAATACAATACTACTAACTACCTACTAATATACCAATACATACATACATACATACATACATACATACATACATACATACATACATACATACATACATACATACATACATACATACATATATACATATATACATACATACATACATACATATAGCTACTAGTAAACAAGTATATATATCTAACTACTAGATAACAAAATGTATATATATATATATATATATATATATATATATATATATATATATATATATATATATAACTACTAACAATGTAACTAACTATACATCAAGCTAACTAACCTTTAACTTACCTTGCTGTTGTAGCTGCTGCCCTTGCTATTGCCTTTGCTATTGCCGTTGTTGTGGCTGCTGCAGTTGTTGTTGCTGCTCTCCATGTTGTTGCTACATTGATGTTCTCTTGTATTTTTGTGGTTGCTGTTGTTCTAGCTGCTATTATAGGCTTGCTGTGCTAGCTTGTTGTTGCTCCCTAAGCTGCTGCATGTTGTTGCTACTGCACTGCATACTGCTACTGCTTTGGTGCATGCTGCTACAGCTTTATTGTTGCTGTGGTTGCTGCTGCTGCTCATGCTGTTGCGGCTGTTGCAATATGCTGCTGCAGTTGTTGCTACCTGCTGCCTCTCCATATTGTTGCTACTGTGCTGCTTCAATTCATGTGCAGCTCGACCCCCCCCCCCCTCCTCTCATATACACACTACACACATCTATGCACACACATACATATATATATATATATATATATATATATATATATATATATATATATATATATATATATATATATATATATATATACATACATACATACATACATATATACATAATACTTAGAGATACAAATACATATATGAAATCTCTATAAATATATATAATCACCTCCATATATATATATATATATCCACAAACTTATATATATATATATATATATATATATATATATATATATATATATATATATATATATATATATATATATATATAAACCAATCACCATAAAATGAACATAGAATAACACATAACATATATATACATATATATCATATAACAATGATAACTATAATATTCTAATAGCTATTACCAAGACAAATTGAATCTAAAATACAATAAAACAAACACGTAGATTGCATCGCACCCGTATCACACTGGATCTATATACGCTTGCGATACAAGTCCACTACACCACCAAACGTATCCCAAAGGACACGAGCAAGTCTAAAATAATAATTATGAATAATACGAAGAGCTAATTATACATCTACGTGTCAGTATCAAAATATGACATGCTCAAATTCCCGAGTCGGAAGAAAATTTCAAAATTAACCCATATCTCCAAATTATCGGAATACGGCCTACATGTATCCAATTATGGACACAATACTAGCCATACACAATCAAACACATGTCAATTTGGTCTAATTGATCAATTGACAAACACAAGATGTGTTAATCTCGGAATTCCCCTAAAATTGACATAAAATAACACATAACTTTCTCCATAGGCCTCCTATGAACCTACTTCCAATTCCTATGGATAGCCTTAGCATATGGGGTGGTTTCTAATGATTAAAACATAGATTTAGGATCTAATTAAAGGGAAAAACTGAATTATAACCTATTAGGAGATAGATTTTTAATGAAACCTCCAAATTGGGTGAAATGAGGCTTCAACTTGTAGATCCTTGCTCCTCCTTATAGATCCTTGCTTAGTCCTTGTAGATCCTTGCTCTAATAGCCTCCAATGATGATTTGGGAAGGAATTGGGAAGGAATTGGGAAGAAATTTGGGTGAAAATTTGATGTGGGAATGAAGAAATTTGGAAGAGAAAATTCTAGAGCTAGATTTGAAAATAAAAATGAAAATAAAAATGAAGAGAGAAAAATTTTTCCTCCATTAATATATGGCCGGCCCCTTAACCCCCTCCCCAAGCTACTATGTAAAGTCTAAAATACTCCTTGGGGCTTCTTATGAAGAAATAATTAAGGAAGGAACGTTCTAGTCTAATGGGTTTAACTTAATTAATCATCCTCCTAATGAATGGGCTTCTAATTAGGCTCAATTCTAACTTGATTTAAATATTGGTCCATGGATCTATTCTAAACTAGTTAGGTCCACTAACACAAGTCCAAAATAATAAAGTAACATTTAATAATAAATAAATAATACAATAAATAAATATACAACATGCACAATATTTAATTAATTATGAAATAACCAAAATACCCTTTCCTAGAAAATATGGTAGTGACAGTATGTGGGACACTGATCCACAAGTCAATCATCTAAAATATATATCCAGTCTAGATTAGAGCAAAGTACATACCTCTGAAAGTAGTTCCAAATACATAATCGAGCATATATAACAGATAATGGAAAATGATACAAGATAACTAGCCATAAAAAATAGAATGAACTAGAGTAAACAGGTAATGTACTAGAATGAAGAACAGGCAATATGAATAACTATAATTTAAAAGGATATAGATAAAGCTAACTAATGTGCCATAGAGTACAAGTTTATTATGTGATCGATTTGGGTTGAATACGAATACAATATGGTAACTCGATTACACATGTGATATATAATCGACATGTACACGAATACACTTAGCTTGATCACATAACCAACTCCTACTCCCCCATCCCCAACCAATACTAATGGATCCAATCATGACATATTACGAACACAAATATGGGCACACTAAACATGAGCAGTGTACGAACATAAAGTACACGATAATCAATACCCGATACACACGATAAAATATATGTGAAGGAGTACTCGCTGAACACGGTATAGGATAATATCTCCTGACAGGATCCATATAGTACTAGTCTGTGTAACTACTATATCAAAATCAAGTATACAGTTCTAGAATATATGATATATACACCATCATGAAATAAAAACTAAAAGAGAGATGTACTTGCCTCTAGTCCTGAGCAAAGGTGCCTCTCGATGCCCAAGCTGGTGTCACACAATCCTATTTAGGAAATATCAAGTTAAATAGTGTAACGAATGAAAATGATTTAAAGAATGCACTAATATGATTTTTTAGGTCATATCCAAGTCACATTAGTCAGGCTAGGTCAAACTAGGTGTTATCTAAGTTTTAGGTCCATACCTATTTTTTCAGAGTGATTACAAGTTTAATCTAGTATATACTAGTTCTTGGTTAGGTTTCTAAGTCATTACCTTAGTGTTATCTCAAGGTAGTACTAGTAGCTAGTATCAACCCTAATACTAATCAATACTACATGATAACCCCAACTTACACTATGAAACCAACATCAAATACTGTTCTGCATGCCAGTTGCAAGGTCAGTCAAATTTAGATTGGTGTCCTCGATATTTTCTCGGACCCTTTCTTGGTAATTATCGTGGGTAAACCTGCGGAGACGAGAAAAAAATACCCTAACAGCCTATTGATCGGGAAAGGAAGGGGCTGCTACTGGACCCTGTTAATTCTTCTAGCTGGGATGGGCACTTTTCTACTCTATCCGGATCCGGACGGTTATCCCTCTTAAGAGGTGGGGAAAACCCTATATTGTCTAGGAGCATATTCCCACTCTTTTCTGCGTTCATTCAATGCTTTGCTTTCTTTTTTTATTTTCATATTCAGAGAAAAGGCGCTTGCGTTCTTAAAACTTCGAAACTCAAACCTCAACCGTCAAAAGAATGCTACAATCTTCCTTCACTTGTGGATCGATCGTTCGCGAGTCGAACTCAATTTCTGGAGCTCCGTGAACCCGGCTGCTATTGAAGCCCGAATGGAAGCAAGCCGTCTAAGAATTCGGGAACTAGAAGAAATATACGTCAGGAGAAGCATGCACTAATCGTAGAAGCCTTGAATGAATGGTAAGATTGTGGCTCCTTTGCATTAACCTTAAGGAGTATCCCAGACGGTAAAAGCCAGGTCCGGTAGAGCAGCTCGAACAGTGAGGTCATCTCAAGCTCAAGCTAAGTCTCAGTCTCCAGCCGGGAAATGAGAGGCCGATCTCGGGTCTTAAATCTTTTAATCTAATCTGCTGGAAGAACGCTAACTACTTGACTAATTTGGGGTTCTTTCTCGTAAGTGGCACACCTACACCCTGCACGCACACTTAGTCTATCTATATACGTTTAAGTTGAACACCTTTCGACTGTTCGCCCTGGAAGTTGTCATGACGCTTTGGTGAAGTTGTAGTTTGTATTGTACTGAATTGAACATATATAAAAAAATGCGAGCGTCTTAGGCAAGTTTAAGCTAGAGGACAGACTCGTGAAAGGATTATTTTTAGCACCAAAGACCTATAACTACCAAAAAATAGAAGACCACAGGAGGACACCTAGGACCTTACCATGTCGTGAAAGAGGCATACTGGGCGGGCGGGCTTTAATGGACGCCACTTCATTTTGTGATATTATTTTATAGGAAAGGAATTAACGCAAAAGCTGGCTTACCCCGAAAGGGGAGCGGCAAAAGTCAAAACAAGTGCTAGGTTCCAGCATCGTTGACATGCAAAAATTCTGCCACATTCAAGCTTAGAAAAGAAAGGCTCCTAACTACTAACAATACACTAACTAATTAACTAACACTAAAGCCACTAACACCAACATCCACTGTCTTATCTCACTGAACACACAATATGTATATACACTGATACACATATTACTTTGGTATCACACACAACTTCAAACTCTCGTGATACCATTTGGTATCACACATAAATCTACTCACATATACCCTTACACTCCCACAAATACACTCACTTTCCAAGACATTTCCTATTAATATACTGGATACACACTTACACAAGTTCACACTTTCCTCCACATTAGTACATGTTACCAATCTAATACACAGACACCTCATTCTTCTCCTTACAATACTCTCTCTGATACCTGCCCTAACCTGCCCTTCATTCAATACTAAACATACTCTAGCCCTTTGAATTTCATCTCAATACTGCTCCCAACTCTTGATATGTAAAATGGACAATTACACAATTGGAAACCCCCAAATCTTATGCATCTGAACTCAAGACTGCTATAGTGGCTTGGTTGCCTGGTGTACATAATTGCAGTAAAGATTATACTGTACACAAGTATATTTTGTACACCAATATCATTAGGGAAGCATCACACCAAAGCCTAACTCTACATATTACTACAACCTTTCCCAAAGCCAGCATACCAGATTACCTACTGCAATATCCTGTATTGCTCAACCCAAAATAGTCTGACCTGCTCCTCAACAACAACTCCCCCCCCCCAAACACATATGCAACATCTAATACACCCCCACACTCGAGCTCTCCCCCTGAACCAGTAGCTGCAACAGTACCCCTTCACTGCAGTGTTAACTCAATGACACAGCACTGCACCCATACTGCAGACTAAAAGCCTCATCACCTACTACTATACATCTAAATCAGTGCATAATAAAGTGTGCACTGCTACTACTACTCTAACATGTGCAGTCACCCCCCTCCTCGATCACATAACATAGCAACACACACTCACATCAGTCCAAACACCCACACTGGCACAGTTAAGAATTGATATTCCCATATTCATGAATCAGGTCTAAGAGCCACTACTAAGTATCTAAACTTCCAATCACTAGCACAGTTAAGAATTGATACTCCCATATTCATGAATCAGGTCTAAGAGCCCCTACTAAGTATCTAAGCTTCCAATCACTGACACAATGCATAATCACACATAATCCTTATTGATACACACAATGCTCAGTCCAGATACCATAGTTCAATCCTCCCACTTGAACCCAGTCTCATATACAACACACACTGAAACATATCCCATATATGTAGGTATATATGTATATATAGGCACAAAACACCCTATACTTATGTATCTATGTGCTCTTGTGTTAATTAGTCAAACACCTAGTGTGTAAAGTTGTGAAACTCGTGATATGTGTCCAATGAAGAACCAAAAGCCAAGTTCTTCTATAATTAGCATATATATATATATATATATACATCACAATATAATTAAGATAACTTGCCACTATGAGAATTGAGAAGTAATTTAACAAAACACCCAAAATGAGCTATATATCACACTGTATCGCAAAATACCGTGATACGGTCTACACGTATTTATTTGTGGGCACGTACCTAGTCCCATAATCCCGATCTAAGTCTAATTAGACTATATTGGTCTCATGATACACACTTGATGTGTCAATCTTGTAATTCTCCCAAAATAAATATAAAAACCTATGTAGAGACCACAATACTCAACCAAACCAACTAGAATTTGTTCCTAATGGTAGCCCTAAGACATATGGTGGTTCCTAGAAGTCTTTTGCATGATTTAGATACTTCAAAGAAGAGGAATTCAAAAATTACCAATTAGGAGATGGTTTTTCAATGAATTATTCCTACATACATGATCCGGACACGATCTCCCTATCCAGGCTCCTTCTCCTTGTATTCCTTGCTTCTCCAAGATCCAAAGCTCCTTAAATAATGGGAATAAGAGGGAATGGAAGTAAATTGAGAGAGAATTTGATAAAGGAAAAGATGAGAAAATTAGGGATCTAATTTCTAGATCTAAATGAATGCAAATAAGAAAAGAGAGAGAGGAAAGCCCCCCTCTAGTAGTGGCAGGCCCCCTTCCCCCTTTCCCAAGTCACATATAATATCCCATGTACCCCTCCATGATGTATTATGGAGAAATAATTAAGGAGGGCAATTTGGGTAGTTTTTAACTAATTATAATTAAACTAATTCTCCCTAATTAATTAGTGAGAATGGTCTAATGGGCTTAGGTCCAAGTTAGGCCCACTAGTTGTCATAACAAGTCTAATTGGGCTTACAAGTGACAAGTCTAACTATTGGACTAGCCTCCTAACTAAAGTAAATAATACAAGTCACAAATAATTTATAGCTCAATAATAATTAAATAATTAATACAATCATCACACTAATACTAATATTTATTCCTAAAATTATTTACCCATGCCAAATTACCAAACTATTCCCTAGTTGAAAAAGTGAGGGTGACAACTCTAGTGGACCCAATAGGACTAGTTATGACACATTGAGCCCAACATTTGGACTTGACCCAATTGACACAATTAAACTATTCTCTTAGTTAAATAGAAGATTAGAATTAGTTTTCATTAGAATTAGAAGTTTCCTAATATAGCTATCTTAATTAATACCTCATAACTGACTAGTGGGGCATTGTTGACATTGTGAATTGCTTAGAGGAGGAGCAAGAGGGAGCCAGCCACTTAAGGGGTCTCTCTCTCTCTCTCTCTCTCTCTCTCTCTCTCTCTCTCTCCACTTCATTAATTCACTCAATTCTAGATCCTCAATTATGTTTTCCCCTAATTTATTCATCCCTCCACAAATTTCACCCCTAATTACTCTCATTTCTGTCTATTTTCATTATATAAGGATCTTGGAGCTTGGGTTGCAAGGAGCACTTAGAGAAGAAGGATTTGGCTAGGAGCATGTATCCTAATTATATCCATTCGAGCATTTCATTGGGAATCCATCTCCCAATAGGTATAATTCTAAATTTCTCTTTAATCTAGACTTTAATTTATGTATTTGACCATTAGGAACCCTTCAATGGCTTAGGGCTACCCATAGGAACAAGAACTAGGTTCAATTGACACTTATTGTGACTTCTACATTATAATTTGTGTCCATTTTGGGGAAATTTTGAGATTGGTGCACCAAGTATTTGTTATTAGGTCAATTAGACCTAGATTGAGTATGTGAGACTAACTACGTGTCCATAATTGGATACGAGCAGAGCGTATCATGGTATTTTATGATACGCTATGATACGGGGACTCATTTTTGGGAATTTGTGCATAGTAGTGTGATCTCTTTTTATTTTCTATTATAATTAGTTACATTAGTTATGTATGTATGTATTTGATATATTAAATATTAATTATGAAGAATTGGGAGTTTTGGTATCTCATTTAGGTGCATATCATAGAGTATCGCATCATTGCATGCCAAGTGTTTATGAAAATATTTCTAGTGTTATATATATATATATATATATTGATGATGTGTTTATGGGTGATCGTGGTGTTGGTGATGTTGTGGCTGTGGTGGGTAGGATCAAGAAGAGGGGAGCCGTCACGCCCCAGTCCCAAAATACGTAGGACTAGGAATACGTAAGCATGCCAACCGTATGTATATGGCAACTCCAATATATGGAAACCATGACACATACGTAAGTTGTATTATGAATAATTATTTATAAGTGGTATATAATGTCACAAGTCACAGGCAACTAAATGTCATCCACAGCACAAGTCAATAAATAAATAAACTAAACCAATATAGATCCAAATAATCCAGTCCAAATAATTTAAAATAATACTCCGGTGGAGACAAATCCACTACCAAACTAGGATAGAAATAGAATCTGACTTCTTAAAATAAATAAACGACAAAAAAGTATCAACTAAACTATGAACCAATAGACACAAAAGGTAAAGAGCTCCTTGGAAGGGAATAAAGTAGCAGGTCATGAACCATGCTCCTGCAAATAGTCATGATCGTCTACACCTGAAAAGGGTGCCAAGTCCTCAGAGGGACATAACAAGTACACAATAAATCGACATGCATGAAAGTAAAGCAGTAAACAATAAATAGGGTAACTAATCCATCTATGTGAAATACACTCGAGACATCTCTAGTGGCACATGAGGGGGAAGAAGAGAATAATTCGCCATCCCACCAGGTGTTCGACAGAACTCAGGGGTACACCATATATAAAAGAAGAAGAAGAATAATGTCTCATACGCTCACTAGTAGATTCTTCTCCCCCAACGTAACATCTGAATCGTATACACGGTGCAGACATAATGCAACGACGTCAATAAAATTTAGGAACTAGACCAAACACTAACTACTAACCCAAGACGCGAACTTATGTATCGATGTACGGTTGACACGCTAGTCCATTCACTCACTCACTCAAATAGAAAACGTGAAGGACAAGTGTCAGGTCAGAATATACCACATACCTTCACAATATATTGGGTAAATCTGCTACTCTAAGACGCGTGCACACACTAAACAAATAAAGTAGGCACATGTTGTAAAACCCCTCGACTAATTCTATAGATAGTCAGATTTGGATTTGGAAAATTTTTAGAATTTTCAGAAGATAATGAGGTTTAGAGTAGAGTTGAGTTTGCCTGTGATTTTATTTTATTTAATTAAAACCCTTGGCGTGCCCTATCTTTGTCTAATTTTTTTTGGAGCCGATTATCAGCCCATAAATTCCGTACAAATGTTGTACACTCGACTCAACTCGCCAAATTAGGCACTGGACTTTTTCTGATTGTTAAAATCAACTTTTGTGTCCTCTAAATTAATTGCGCAACATTTCCGAAAATCGTAAACCGTATTTTATTCCGTGTCGGACACCTGTGTCGTTACCCTCGATTTTGGGGTACCAACTTAACCCGTTGAGCCGGACCAACAAAAGGGTCCATGACTGACTCTGAGCCCCCACCATTTTTGGCCTTTGCGCCGTTTCCGAATTTTGACCCCGTGGGCCCCAATTAAACTAATTTGCGGGATGCGTTATCTTTATTTAAATCGGATTTACCAACTTTATAAATTCTATTTTAATATTAAATTAATCCCAATGCCCTTCAAATTTGACCCGCGCCTAACGCGCAACACCCCCCACCATGACAATTTTTAAATATATTTTTCTCCGTAATTATTGCGTCATTTCATGTGTCCATGCAAATTTCCGAATTTACGGGGGCTTATTTGCAATTAGTAAATTATTGGCAACATCTCATTGGTCATGATTATTTGTAAGAGTCCCAAAATAGGGTCCCAATACCAATTCCCTCATTCCTCACATGAAGAAACCCTTTTCCTTCATATTAAATCACAACCACTCATTCATTTAATTCATTCAAATCCTCACCACACACTCATGCACACCCCCCTATTTAATCCCTCACTCCTCCCCTCTTCCCTAGGCCGGCCCTAAAACCAAGGAGCTTGGGAACCCCCCCACCCCTCTCTCTCTCTCCTCCCTCTCCTCACTCCAACGTTGGAGCTCCCTCCTCCTTTTCTTTTCTTTTTTTTTCTTCTCTTCTTCTTCTCTCCTCCTCTCCTTCTTCACCACCTTCACCACCACCACAACACTTCCACCACCACCTTAGCCTCTCCCACCACCCTCCGGCCACTGTGCACAGCCCCCCTCCACCGTGGGCCACTGTGCACAGCCCCTCCCTCATCCCCGCATCCAACTCCTCCTTCCTCCCTTCACCATTACACCATCAACACCATTAACACCACCATCAACACTACTCCACCAAGACCTCCAGCTTCAACACCACCTCGTTGTCGAGGTATAAGACTTCCCTCTTTCTCTATTTTAAATTCCAGAATTTGTTTTGGTTATATATAATGGTGTTTATACATGTGAGTGATGCTAGCTAGGGTTGTGGGTATGTATATGTAGATGTTTAGTATTGTGATAGATGAAATATATGATTGAGGTTAATGATGATAAATATGAATATGGATGAGGTAGTGTTTAAAGAGATTTAATATATTACTAGTGTTTGTTTAGTGATGGTAAATGATAGTGTAGTGAAACAATTGCACTAAAGAAAATATGTGAATTGTTATACTCAAGTTTTATTTTGAATGAGGATGTGATATATACATATGGACTTATGTTAACTAGGGTTAAGTATTGATGGTTATATGGATGGTAAGTGTTTCGAGGATTATACGTAGACATAGTTGTTAGGGTTTAATTTATAAATGTTGGCATATACATGGTTGAGGATAAATAATTAAATCCAATATTTTTTGGATAAATAGAAAATGGATTGAGGTTATGAAATACAGGCAAATGGAAAGCAGGTGAATTATTCCAGAATGGGTATTATATCGGATCTCGAGATAATGAATTGAGGACGATAATATTATTAGATAATTTTTTAGACTGAGTCTAGTTGTAGCTGTGTGTAGCACACCTGTCTGTTGTAAAATAGATTATTGATTCTAGTTTATAATTTATCTCTAGGTATTGCGGGACCTGAGGACTTGGACGCGGTACTGGGACCCCGTCATCAGCAGCCTCGCGCAGGCAAGTATACCTTGCCTTGTTGTACTGTTTAAATATAATTATATTTGGCTACATATTTATTCATTATATGAATGTGCGCGTCCGAGCAGACTCGGGTGCAGTCAACGAAGGCATTGACGTTAGGAGTAGTATCTGACTTAGTGTCTAGTAGACCCACCTAAAGTTGTGAAGTTATTGATATAACTTCCCAGGCCTTGACACGTATCATTACACGTCACAGAGTGAGTTCATGTAGGGACGCGTGCCTCATGCGCGACTGGCCATCAGTATGAGCAACACGTGTAGCGGTATGTAACTCAGTTGTTTATTTCCTAGAGACTTGCATCATAGTATGAGATGTCCACGTCGTTTTCACGATTTGTACATCTATATTGGGCGGGAAAGACATCTAGTAGGCGTATGGGACACCCCCCCCTGATATATACTCGAGTTACCATGCTCTTCGGAGATGGGGATTACAGTATATATAGCGAGTTACCATGCCCTTCGGAGATGGGGATTATAGCGAGTTACCATGCTCTTCGGAGATAGGGATTATAGCGAGTTACCATGCTCTTCGGAGATAAGGATAGCATCAATGCCCTTAAACGGGGGCATATGTTGCATATACTAGCCAGTCCCGACGATTGGTGAATTACGTCAGCATATGTCTGAGCCTACACATTCCCATGCGTACTACCAGGTCTTTAAATTGCATTCACTTAGATGGTTAGCACACCCCCCTTTATTTACTCAGTACTTTCTTATGGCATGTATTTTTTTTTTTATATCTTGTTGCGTCCCTCTGAGGACCTGGTTCCCTTCCAGGTTGTTTGTGCAGTTGCAGGATACTTGATCCGATAGGGTGTGGACATCATTGCAGGTATATTTACATTTCCAGCTATTTCAGTCTTGTATTACTTCCATTTTATTCTGCTTATATAGCCTAGTGTTTATAGACCTATATTGTTCTTCTGGTCTATTCGAACGGATGTGTTATTGGGCTGCAGACTGATGATGCGTATCGTTCTTTCTTGAGATTACTTACCCTGGATTGAGATTTAGATTTAGTTGTTGTATATTAGAAATAGATTATTACTTGGATCACTTGACCATGGACAGCGGAAGTGCACTTCGTCGGGTCCATTAAATTGGAAAGCCCTACGGAGTCGTACCAGCTGGCCATTGCCACGTGTCTGGTCTCATAGATTTTGGGACTGGGGCGTGACATAGTTTTAGTGGTGGCCCATGTAGGTCTTCTGAGCAAATCGTTTCGGTTACGTTACTGTACCGAACGAGCCTGCAACTTAGGATTAATGTGAATAAGATCTCAATCCATAACCGATTTTAAAACTCCTCTTGTATGTGATTATCGCCCTTGGACTTCCAAATTGCATTCGTTCAATCTTCGTCAATATCGCTATCCTTGTTTCTCGTCCCCTATTGTTCAGGGAGACGAATGCTGGTGACTGATGATTTTCCTCCAGAAGAAGATCGAAGACCGGACGACAGAAGACAGAATTCGTATACCCTTCTCTGAGAAGATTGTTACCTTATCAGGATAGATTGATGGGTTCTTTTGGATTCTAGAACTAGTATGAAAGGGTAGCAAGAGAATTGGAACCAGTAGTACCCTATTCGTACTCGAGATAGCAGTGATCTTGGAAGTACAAGGAGCTGGAAAGATTGTTGATCAAGACCTAGAATAATCTAAGGAATGCATAGCCCAATGCTGGAAACTAGTGGTTGTATGTGATAGCAATATCAGGAATGATATTATGGACTAGAGGAGATGAAAGTTTAGGATCTCACTTGGAAGATAATGATCTAATTTCAGGAATTCTAGTATGTGCTAGAGTGATACCATTATTGTACTATGTGACTTGGAGGGATAAATAGCGAAAAGAAGAAATTTGAGGAATAAAATTTTTAGAGAAAATTTGAGGGGAAGAGAAATTATAGTTTAGACGGGGAAAATTTTCTTTCAGAGGATTAGTGTGGTAAACAGAACAGGAGAATTTATTTGGAGGTTAAGTCTGGACGATGATACCGTCCTAGCATGAGTTGGTTGAGCCAATATCGCGAAATGCTTGATTGCCGTCGTGATTGTGTCATCCTTAGACCACCGGATTACCCTGAGTTTGAGTTTCTTCAGAGAGCCTGGGAGCATGGTGCCCATCTACCTTGGGAGTATACAACGCATTAGGTGAACCAGTGTACCACCGTATTATATCAGGGTTGAGGATGTGATTCTAGAAAATCTTCCGTGCATGCCACCTGACAGAGAGATAGAGTTTGCTAATAGAGTTGACTCCAAGAGCCGAGCCGGTTATTTTTTCGTCTTCAGACTAGCACCGATAGAGTTGGCAGAGTTGAAGGTCCATAGTAGAGGACCTCTTAGACAAGGGTTTCGGTCGGGCTAGTGTTTCTCCATGGGGGAATACCCATCTTAATTATGCCGAAGAAAGATGATACGGTACAGTTGAATCAGCTAAGTGGCAAATATGTATTCGCGAAGATCGATCTCAGATCAAGTTATTATCAGATCAAGGTACAGAGAGAGGATATTCCAAAGATGGCTTATCAGACGAAGTATAGACAATGTGAGTTTCTAGTCATGATTGTTTTAACCAATGTGCCAGCAGTATTTATGAGTTTGAGGAATAATATTTTCCACCAGTACTTGGATAAGTTCGTGGTGGTACTTATCGACGACATCTTGGTACATTCCAAGAGCCAGGAGGAACATGAGAGGCATCTCAGGATCTTGATGGAGACGCTGAGGCGCGAGAGACTGTACGCCAAACTCAGCAAATGTGAGTTCTGTTTGGATAGAGTACCATTTCTGGGACACATAATCACCGGAAATGGACTATCAGTGACCCGGAGAAAATAGCTGCAGTTGGGACATGGCCTACCCCTACCACTGTTACGGAGGTTAGGAGTTTCCTCGGACTTGTCGGATATTATCGGAGGTTCATGAAAAACTTCTCGAGGATAGCTGCGCCAATGACGCAACTGACGCGTAAAGGCGAGGAGTTTATCTGAACCAACGAGTGTCAGGCGGCTTTCGATGTGCTGAAGAAGAGTCTGACATCAGCACTAATTTTGACACTACCTTCAGGATCAGGAGGAATTGTAGTGTATAGTGATACGTCTGGGAGCGGATTAGGATGTGTACTGATGCAAAATGGCAAGGTGTTAGCCTACGCATCGAGACAGCTGAGAGTCCATGAGAAGAACTATCCGACGCATGACTCGGAGCTAGCTGTAGTGATATTTGCACTAAAGCTATGGAGACATTACCTTTATGGTGAGCGAGTGGAGATTTATACAGATCATAAAAGTCTGAAGTATGCCTACACGAAGAAGGAGCTCAACATGAGACATAGGTGCTGGCTAGAGTTGATGACAGATTATGATATTAAGTTGCAGTACCACCCTGGCAAGGCGAATGTCGTAGCAGATGCCTTGAGCAGGAAGCCCATGGCATACTTTTTGATGACGCAGCGGCAATTGCTAAAGGATCTCCAGGAACTTGGGATAGAGATCGTGTTGCCAGGCATGGATGGACAGATGGCAAGTCTTGAGGTTCAGTCTACTTTGATTTAGAGGATCAAGGCAGCATTGCCTACAGATGCGAGGTTTCGACGTCTACGAGAGAGGACAGAGGCAGGCATGCAGACGGGACTCAGGATTCACGAAGACGGAATATTGAGGTGTGGAGATCGCCTATACGATCCGAGAGGTGAGCTACACCAAGAGTTGAGGACCGAGGCTCATTGCTCGATTTAATCTATTCATCCCGGGGGTACGAAGATGTACCGAGTCTTGAGGCAGCATTTCTGGTGGCATGGGATGAAGAAAGAAATTACAAGATTCATGGTGAAGTATTTAGTTTGTCAGCAAGTCAAGGCTGAATATCAGAGAACTGCAGCGCTTCCAATTCCCGAGTGGAAGTGGGAACGCATTGCCATGGACTTCGTCACAGGATTCCCGCGAAGCCCTAGCGGGAAGGACGCAGTTTGGGTTGTCGTAGACAGACTCACCAAGTCTGCATATTTCTTGCCCTTCAGAGTTGGACAGTCCACAGAGATATTAGCTGATATGTATATGAGGCAGATAATACGATTACATGGAGTGCCTGTCAGCATCGTATCGGATCGTGATTCCAGATTCACGTCGCATTTTTGGCGGAGTATGCAGGAGAGCCTAGGAACTCGTCTCAAGTTCAGCACTGCATATCATCCACAGCTTGATGGTCAGTCAGAGCGTACGATACAGATATTAGAGGATATGTTGAGAGCGTGCATGATTGATTTTGGAGGATCTTGAGAGGACCATCTACACTTGGTGGAATTCTCCTACAATAACAGTTACCAGGCCAGCATACAGATGGCACCTTATGAGGCACAGTACGGCAGGAAATGTAGGTCGCCAGTTTGTTGGAGTGACGTGGGAGAGCGTCAGATAGTTGGTCCGGAGTTGGTGACACAGATAGTAGAGAAGGTCAAGCAGATTCAGAGCCACCTGCGCGCAGCACAGGACAGACAGAAACACTGGGCAGATGTGCACCGCAGGCCATTGGAGTTCAAGGAGGGTGACCACGTATTTTTGAGTATATCGCCCACTCGTGGTACCATTAGATTCAGAGGCAGAGGCAAGCTGAGTCCGAGGTATATCGGACCTTTTGACATTCTAGAACGAGTTGACGAAGTGGCTTACCGTCTTGCATTGCCTCCATCATTAGAGGGAGTGCATGACGTATTTCACGTATCGCAGCTGAGGAGATATGTCGCAGACCCTAGCCACGTGCTTGATCATTCAGAGATTACAGTTGGACCTAGTCTGTCTTACGTAGAGCAGCCGGTCGAGATTCTCGATCGCAGCGAGAAGACTTTGAGAGGACAGACGATTCGACTGGTCAGAGTGTCATGGAAGCACCATTCACCAGGCGAGTCTACCTGGGAGCACGAGGATTCTATTCGACAGCGATTCCCGTACTTATTTGAGGAGCAAGGTACGAATTTGCGTACGGCAATTGAATTTCTAGTTGTTTTAAATTTTTTTAGATATTATCGTGCCTTACTTTTAATTTCGAGGACGAAATTTTTCTAAGTTGGGAAGAATGTAAAACCCCTCGACTAATTCTATAGATAGTCAGATTTGGATTTGGAAAATTTTTGGAATTTTCAGAAGATAATGAGGTTTAGAGTAGAGTTGAGTTTGCCTGTGATTTTATTTTAATTAATTAAAACCCTTGGCGTGCCCTATCTTGGTCTAATTTTTTTCGGAGCCGATTATCAGCCCATAAATTTCGTACAAATGTTGTACACTCGACTCAACTCGCCAAATTAGGCACTGGACTTTTTCTGATTGTTAAAATCAACTTTTGTGTGCTCTAAATTAATTGCACAACATTTCCGAAAATCGTAAATCGTAAACCGTATTTTATTCCGTGTCGGACACCTGTGTCGTTACCCTCGATTTTGGGGTACCAACTTAACCCGTTGAGCCGGACCAACAAAAGGGTCCATGACTGACTCTGAGCCCCCACTATTTTTGGCCTTTGCGCCGTTTCCGGATTTTGACCCCGCGGGCTCCAATTAAACTAATTTGCAGGATGCGTTATCTTTATTTAAATCGGATTTACCAACTTTGTAAATTCTATTTTAATATTAAATTAATCCCAATGCCCTTCAAATTTGACCCGCGCCTAACGCGCAACACCCCCCACCATGACAATTTTTAAATATATTTTTCTCCGTAATTATTGCGTCATTTCATGTGTCCATGCAAATTTCTGAATTTACGGGGGCTTATTTATAATTAGTAAATTGTTGGCAACATCTCATTGGTCATGATTATTTGTAAGGGTCCCAAAATAGGGTCCCAATACCAATTCCCTCATTCCTCACATGAAGAAACCCTTTTCCTTCGTATTAAATCACAACCACTCATTCATTTAATTCATTCAAATCCTCACCACACACTCATGCACACCCCCCTATTTAATCCCTCACTCCTCCCCTCTTCCCTAGGCCGGCCCTAAAACCAAGGAGCTTGGGAACCCCCCCACCCCTCTCTCTCTCTTCTCCCTCTCCTCACTCCAACGTTGGAGCTCCCTCCTCCTTTTCTTTTTTTCTTCTTCTCTTCTTCTTCTTTCCTCCTCTCCTTCTTCACCACCTCCACCACCACCACAACACTTCCACCACCACCTCAGCCTCTCCGAGCACCCTCCGGCCACTGTGCACAGCCCCCCTCCACCGTAGGCCACTATGCACAGCCCCTCCCTCATCCCCGCATCCAACTCCTCCTTCCTCCGTTCACCATTACACCATCAACACCATTAACACCACCATCAACACTACTCCACCAAGACCTCCAGCTTCAACACCACCTCGTTGTCGAGGTATAAGACTTCCCTCTTTCTCTATTTTAAATTCCAGAATTTGTTTTGGTTATATATAATGGTGTTTATACATGTGAGTGATGCTAGCTAGGGTTGTGGGTATGTATATGTAGATGTTTAGTATTGTGATAGATAAAATATATGATTGAGGTTAATGATGATAAATATGAATATGGATGAGGTAGTGTTTAAAGAGATTTAATATATTACTAGTGTTTGTTTAGTGATGGTAAATGTAGTGTAGTGAAACAATTGCACTAAAGAAAATATGTGAATTGTTATACTCAAGTTTTATTTTGAATGAGGATGTGATATATACATATGGACTTATGTTAACTAGGGTTAAGTATTGATGGTTATATGGATGGTAAGTGTTTCGAGGATTATACGTAGACATAGTTGGTAGGGTTTAATTTATAAATGTTGGCATATACATGGTTGAGGATAAATAATTAAATCCAGTATTTTTTGGATAAATAGGAAATGGATTGAGGTTATGAAATACAGGCAAATGGAAAGCAGGTGAATTATTCCAGAATGGGTATTATATCGGATCTCGAGACAATAAATTAAGGACGATAATATTATTAGATAATTTTTGAGACTGAGTCTAGTTGTAGCTGTGTGTAGCACACCTGTCTGTTGTATAATAGATTATTGATTCTAGTTTGTAATTCATCTCTAGGTATTGCGGGACCTGAGGACTTGGACGCGATACTGGGACCCCGTCATCAGCAGCCTCGCGCAGGCAAGTATACCTTGCCTTGTTGTACTGTTTAAATACAATTATATTTGGCTACATATTTATTCATTATATGAATGTGCGCGTCCGAGCAGACTCGGGTGCAGTCAACGAAGGCGTTGACGTTAGGAGTAGTATCTGACTTAGTGTCTAGTAGACCCACCTAAAGTTGTGAAGTTATTGATATAACTTCCCAGGCCTTGACACGTATCATTACACGTCACAGAGTGAGTTCATGTAGGGACGCGTGCCTCATGCGCGACTGGCCATCAGTATGAGCAACACGTGTAGCGGTATGTAACTCAGTTGTTTATTTCCTAGAGACTTGCATCATAGTATGAGATGTCCACGTCGTTTTTACGATTTGTACATCTACATTGGGCGGGAAAGACATCTAGTAGGCGTATGGGACACCCCCCCCCTGATATATACTCGAGTTACCATGCTCTTCGGAGATGGGGATTACAGTATATATAGCGAGTTACCATGCTCTTCGGAGATGGGGATTATAGCGAGTTACCATGCTCTTCGGAGATGGGGATTATAGCGAGTTACCATGCTCTTCGGAGATGGGGATAGCATCAATGCCCTTAAACGGGGGCATATGTGGCATATACTAGCCAGTCCCGACGATTGGTGAATTACGTCAGCATATGTCTGAGCCTACACATTCCCATGCGTACTACCAGGTCTTTAAATTGCATTCACTTAGATGGTTAGAACACCCCCCTTTATTTACTCAGTACTTCCTTATGGCATGTATTTTTTTTTTGTATCTTGTTACGTCCCTCTGAGAACCTGGTTCCCTTCCAGGTTGTCTGTGCAGTTGCAGGATACTTGATCTGATAGGGTGTGGACATCATTGCAGGTATATTTACATTTCCAGCTATTTCAGTCTTGTATTACTTCCATTTTATTCTGCTTATATAGCCTAGTGTTTATAGACCTATATTGTTCTTCTGGTCTATTCGAACGGATGTGTTATTGGCTGCAGACTGATGATGCGTATCGTTCTTTCTTGAGATTACTTACCCTGGATTGAGATTTAGATTTAGTTATTGTATATTAGAAATAGATTATTACTTGGATCACTTGACCATGGACAGCGGAAGTGCACTTCGTCGGGTCCATTAAATTGGAAAGCCCTACGGAGTCGTACCAGCTGGCCATTGCCACGTGTCTGGTCTCATAGATTTTGGGACTGGGGCGTGACACATGTAAACTGAACAATATAATCAAGCAGGGTGGACTTGTCTTCCAAGCCAAGTTGTGAGCACCACAAGTCTGGTCTGTAGTTATCCACAGAAATGTCTCAAACACCTACCAATTAATTATTATACTAGTTAGACTCAAATTTTCTAGTTTAATAGGTTATTATCTAGTTATTAATTCTACATTGGTTACACATGCAAGTAGCTACACACCAGAATATTACTAGTCATTAAACATTACCAAAATCATTTTTAAATCATTATTATTAAAAAAAATTAATTCTGAAATTATTATTTATTTAGTGAAAAATACTGAAACAGTTGATGTTGCATGCACAAAGTTCCGTTGCGCATCGACTAGGAGTTCTAGCAACTTGACAACTAGTTTGTGCATGGAAGGTTGCCAACATGCATAAAAAATTATTTAATATATAAAATATATTAATTAATATTCTACAAATTATTATTTATTTTCTAAAAATTCATATTTTAATAATAAAATAATAACGTCTATCAAAACTAGGTTATTATGGTTACCACATTGCCATGTATTGGTTTCGTGTCATCAAAGAGTTATTTTGCATATAAAATTAGGGTTTCTCATGCATGGGGCTTCATCATTTGTCATTTAACATGTATATCGATTCATACAAAAATTCTCACATGGAAAAAATAAATATAAAATAAAAGTTATGAAACTTACGTGTTCGAGATTACGACAGAGGCTCTTCTTGCGACATAGACCTTTTCGAGCGCCAAACGGACTCCAAACTTCACAAAACTTGAGGAGGCTCTTGGGACTTCAATTAAGATGTAAATATAGGGTTTTTAGGGTTTTTTTACTCTCTGGAGGGGTCTGAACTGCTGCTGCAACCAGCAACCAATATTCGACCAAAAAGGGGGTTCGGTTAGGGTTTTTGTGGAGTTGTGGATTGTGGGGAAGCAAAGAGGAAGAGGTAAATAAGAAGGATATTTCGTGAGGCATAAGAGGGAAAGTTCGGGGGGAAGGGAATTTTCGTGAGGAGAGAAGAGGGGTGGCGAACCTATTAATTCGGTTTAAATATGCATATTGATATGTAGTTTGGTGATTATGATTTATTTTAGTATTTTCACCTATAGATAGGATTTAAAGAGCCTAAAATATGGTGAGAGAATGCTCTAGAATCTTTAAAATAGATTTTAAAAGATTTATTTCAGATTTAAATTGATATACAACAAGATTGCATAGAGGCCTTTCCTAATTTAGAAATATTGCCTTTATGGACTATTTAATTACTTTGTTAATATTTTGTGGATATATTTTATATGTGGGATATGTTGTGGAGTAGAAAAAAGATGTGGGGGTAGTGTACATATTTCATAGGATTTGATTTGAGAGCCCGAGTTGGGTTTTGTGCTCGGTTGGGTTCAACTAGCCAGTTTAAGATAATTTTGCAACGTCAATGGTTCTAGATGTTTGTTAATATTTTGAGAGCATAAGAGAGATAAAACTAATGCAACACACATGTCCCAAGTATAGTAGGTCTAGTCAAGATCAATAATATAAATTTGGTTGGAAGGAAAAAGTTAGTGTATTGCTCAAAATATCCAAGCCATGGCAAAGTATCATATATATAAAAGAAGGATTTAGAAATTAATTCTTTAAATCTATTTAATTAAAAAAAATAATCAAAATAATTATAAATTACCAAATCATCCCTATTCCAAAATGAGGGATCTTATAATCTACCCATCTTAAAAGAATTTTGTTCTCAAAATTTAAGATCTTCAATAAAAAAAAATTCATCAAAATTCAAGCAATATAATCATGAAGTCAAATCAATTTTGTTATTTAACAAACTCCTCAAAAATTTACTTCATACTCACAGCTTAAAATTTTAAAGTAAATTTTTTAAATTCGAATTTATCTTCAAAATTTTAAAATCGAATAAAATTTTCTTTTTAACTCATATTCTCAAGTCATAACTCTTAAATACAATCTAACATTTTTTCCTCAAAATTTAAATCTTATTTATAACACTCTTCAAAAATTTAATAATTTAATTATTCAATTTAATTCCATATCCAAACTTAAAAATTAAATCCAATCTTGAAGTTTAAAAAAAATTTAAAAATTCCATCATTGAAAATTTGCATCTCATATTGTAGCAATTTTTCACAATCTTCTAATAATTCAATTTATCCTTATAGCAATTATTTGTCTTGTGCTCACTGCCACTACGTATATATGAATGAATTTTTGGTGTTTAAATTAATGGTCATCCTCAAAACATCAATTAATGAGTCAATCCTGAAAAAAATTTAAAAGTTAAATACAATCCTCAATTTAAATTCTACTAATGCATATTACATGGATAAATTTAAAAATTCAAATTTTCGTCATTAAAATTTGAATTCGGAATATATTCTATCAATCGTATCTTTCAAAAAAAAATTCTTCAAATTTTTAATATAAATTAAGTCCTTAAAAGTCAATTCTATAAGTGATAGAGTCAATATTTATGTTGTTATTCCTTTGGTATAATCCAACCTATAAATCAATTTCAATATTATATTGAACTCCTAACATTCAAAATCCTCAACATTATCCTTGAATTTTTTCTCAAACTTCTAATTAAAATTTTAAATTAAATCTTTGAAATTTAACCACTTCAAGATTTAAACTCCTCAAATTTAAATTAAACTCAATTCTCACCTTTAAAATTTATTATTATTCTACTCATTCAATTTTCTTTAAAATTCTCAAAATTAAATCCATAAGATCACAAGTCCTCAAATTCTTAAACTTGAATTTAGTTCTAACCTTCAAAATATAATTTGTATCCACATCTTGTAGCACTATCTATGATGTTAATCTTCTAAATTTTCTCAAAATTTAAATTTAATAACCCAATACTCAAAATTTTAAATCCAATCTCCAAAATTTTATTCTCTAAATTTAAATTCTAAAATTTAAACTCTGTTAGATTTAAGACCTTCAAATTTATAAAAAAAAAATCTATTATATCATGGCCTTCACAAAATTTAAAATTCAATCTTACCATATAATACCTTTAAATTCCATCCTCAAAGTTGTCTTATCTCAAAATTTTAAATTTTTATTCTCAAATAGTCTTTGACTCAATTCTTCAAATTTTTAATGAATTATTTTTCTCGAATCCATAATACCCATAACTTAATCCATTTTACCCTCTATAACATCATTAAACCTAGCAATCATAAAGCGACCCAACAAAATAATTCATATATGACATATCTAATTCTAGCCAGCCTTCTAAGATCAAATCAAATCCCCAAAATTTATAATTTTTAATTTAATTTTGTCTATTCTTAAAAATTTAAATCCAATAACAAACTTTAAAATAATCTCATCTAAAATTTTAAATTCCAAAAATTATTCCATTAAATTATACTCCTTTATATTTTTTCCTTTATATAATAACCACAAATTCTGCACCATAATTTCTACTTACCTTCAATACAACAATTATTGCAAAACTTTTTCAAATACACCAAATATTATTTAACCTCTAAATTTTTTTCAAGGAAATATAAATATATTGAATCATACTCTTCTCAAAGTTTTAAAATGTTAAATTCTATCATTTAAATTTCCAATTTAAATCTAATTCCTCAAAACTTTATTTAATGACTCAATCTCAATAATTCAACTTTAAATCTAATCATCTATTTTAAATCCAACTACTGAATATTCTCTTGAATAAATTTTAATTGAAATTCTCATCCTCAAAATTTGAATTTGAAACTACTCTCTCGATCATTTTCCTTTATATTTTTATTTTCCACGCAATAATCAAACAATAAAATAATTACAAAATCTTTAAATTTGAGATTCACCAATGCTCTGCCTCATCATATCCTAAAATTCTCAAATTTAGATTCCAAGCCAAATCTTATCAAAATTTTCAAATTTAAACTCCACAAAATTTAAATGCTTCAAGATACTTCAAATCTAAATTTAAATTCATCATCATAACCTCCTTTAAAGTTAAACATAAATTCAATAATATCATAATATTTAAAAATTTATGGTTTAACAAAATCGTCAATGCTGCCATATCACATTCTCAACTCTTTATTTAAATTAATATTTATCCTTAAAATTTAAACTCCACAATAGTTAAATTCATCCAAAATATTCAATTTAAATTTTAAATCCATTATATCATAATCGTCTTAAAATTTTAAATTCAATAAATCTCTAGCTCCATATCTCGTCATTATTTCCATCAAATTCAAATCGAAAACACCATTTTTTTAAATCGCATAGAAGTTTAAGCCTCGAAGCACCAAAATTGACAATTCTTATCTTCAGCAATTGATTAACATCCAAACCAATTTGCTAGTCGAGAAGCCTACCCACCTTAGATCATACTATCTTATCAAAACATAATATTATATACATACATAAAATGACTTACATTCATCTACAAGATTTATCTAATAGTAACCCATCACTTATAATCTAGATAATTTATAGAGTCTACCTTGGTTTAGGTTCTTACTGATAATATCCTTAATATATTCCATCTCTAACATCTAGAAATCATCTACCATAATCTTTCCTACTCAGGCAACTATCTACTTACAAATATTCTATCAAATATGTCTTCTTCGTCTTGACGAGAATCTTCTCTTGGGGAGATCACCGCACACGAGTGTTCATTTCTCCGAGATAGAGAAAAACGAGAATCAAGGAATAAGAGTTCAAAAAAAGTATGGATGATTACAATTTTGAGGTTTAAGGACGATATTAGAAATCAAAGAAAGTTCCAATAGCAATTATGGATTGAGATCCTAACAACCTTATCCTAACTACAGGCTCGCTCGGCACAATAACGTAATCGAAATGATATGCTTTGACCTGCATGGGACACAACAAAAATATGCCATGCCCCAATCCTAAAATACATAAGACTAGGAATACGTAAACATGTTAGTCGTATGTATATAACAACTCCAATATATGGAAACTATGACACATACGTACGTTATATTATGAATAATAATTCATAAGTGGTATATAATGTCACAAGTCACAGGCAACTAAATATCATCTACAACACAAGTCAATAAATAAATAAACTAAACCAATATAGATCCAAATGATCCAGTCCAAATAATCTGAAATAATAGTCGGGTGGAGAAAAATTTACTACCAAACTAGGATAGAAATAGAATCTGACTTCTTAAAATACATAAACGACAGAAAAGTATCAACTCAACTATGAACCAATAGACACGAAGGTAAAGAGCTCCTCGGAAGGGAATAAAGTAGCAGGTCCTGAACCATGCTCCTACAAATAGTCATGGTCATCTATACCTGAAAAGGGTGTGAGGTCCTCAAAGGGACATAACAAGTACACAAGAAATAGACATGCATGAAAGTAAAGCAACAAACAATAAATAGGGTAACTAATCCATCTATGTAAAATGCACTCGAGACATCTCTAGTGGCACATGAGGGGAAAGAAGAGAAGAATCCGCCATCCCACCAGGCGTTCAACAGAACTTGGAGGTACACCATATATATAGAAGAAGAAGAAGAAGAAGAAGAAAAAGAAGAAGAAGAAGAAGAAGAATGTCTCATACGCTCACTAGTAGATTCTCTCTGTAACGCCACGCTCCGCGCCGGCGTTATGTATCAAGGTGAGTGGGCAGAACTTCGTTCTCTGATTCTTGCACGCCTTAATAATAATCTGAGTTTTTGCTTGCAATGTTTTCATAAGAGAATGATAGAACCTATATTACATGTTAATGAACGAACTCACCTAGCTTGTCTTTGAAACAATGTCTGCTTAACGAGAATCCTGAATCGCTTGCTTAGAATGCATGAACATGTTCACTATCGTCTATGCTTCAAGAGAACCATACTGTGCCTGAACGTGTTCAAGTGATAAGTCGGATTGCCCTGCAACAACGATTGTATTCTGATGGTTTGTCTCGTCTGCATACTAGAGTTTATTTGATAATGTTTCATGCATTCGCATGCGGTCGGACAATGGCTATTGGTGGAAAGCTGAACTGCATGTGCCACGGCTGCTACAGAGATAGTGGAAAGCAACCATGAGTCACAGCTGCCTATCCTGAGATACTCGGGGACCGCCCTGCATATAGCTAAGTCATTGTGTTGGCTTGGTTAGTGACTGCCCTTAAGATTGTGTATTGTGTGTCTAGCTTTGCATCTGACCCTGGAGTTGCATGAGACACGCTGCGCACACCCTGAAACATGAACGGTTTGCTTGCTTGCATATTCACTATGAAACTCTGTTTCCAAACATGTTTCCAAACAATGTAATATGACTCTGCTAGAACTGCATGAAACGAACCTAGGTAAAACTAGATAGATCACTAGTAATGTAATGTTTTATATCATGATTACTTAGTGCTTGGTTTGAGTGAATGCTTATTTCTGTTCAGTTGTTTTATCTCACCAGTACTTGTATAAAGTGCTGACCCACCAACAGTTTACTTGCTTGCAGGTACTGGATCGTCCAAGGGAGCGATAGGCGTGCCACAGTCCCCAAGACCCAAAAATCCTAGTTTCGATTGTTGCCCCGAGAATGCTATCGTATAAGGGGGCATAATGTATGGAACGAACGTGTGCATTTGCTAAAGGAAACCCAAGTTGCCTCGATTGTCCCGAACACTCAGTTGGCTAAATGCATTACATTGCAACAAGTCCCTTTCCGCTGCTTACTCGATTGATGCGATGATAGCCAACTATCAACTTAAATGATTGGCCTTGCACGGGCGTAACCCCAGGCCCGTGCGGCATCACGTCCCCCGAAAGCTCGAACGGGCCATTCGCTTAGCTCCCTTCCTTCCTCGTACCCACAGGACGGGCGCGGTGATTCGCGTCCGGCACGCTGAGGCACGATGATTCATGCTCGGTTCGTTAATCCCGGCCGTACGGGGCAGGGCAGGGCGGAGCGGCGGCCCGAGCGGGTCCGGGGTGTGACAGAATGGTATCAGAGCGAAATCGATTCTCTGGCCCAAAATCGTTGCTATGACTCTGAGTCGATATGGTATTGCAATAGAGCATTCCATACAATAAGTCCATAGATATTCTCAAAGTGCAAATGTTTTCTGAACTTGAATTGCTTGATTGTTTGGATTGAGTACGGCGAGGGACGGCACTATCGCTACTCGAAATATCGAGAAGTTTATCCTTGAAGTTTTGAGGATAAAACTTTTTGTTGGTTGGTAAGTATGTAACGCCCCGCTCCGCACCGACGTTATGTATCAAGGTGAGTGGGCAGAACTTCATTCTCTGATTCTTGCACGCCTTAATAATAACCTGAGTTTTTACTTGCAATATTTTCATAAGAGAATGATAGAACCTGCCTTGTATGTTAATGAACGAACTCACCTAGCTTGTCTCTGAAACAATGTCTGCTTAACGAGAATCCTGAATTGCTTGCTTAGAATGCATGAACATGTTCACTATCGTCTATGCTTCGAGTGAACCATACTGTGCCTGAACGTGTTTAAGTGATAAGTCGGATTGCCTCGCAACAACGATTGTATTCTGATGGTTCATCTCGTCTGCATACTAGAGTTTATTTGATAATGTTCCATGCATTCGCATGCGGTCAGACAATGGCTATTGGTGGAAAGCTGAACTGCATGTGTCACGGCTGCTATAGAGATAGTGGAAAGCAACCATGAGTCACAGCTGCCTCTAGCATCAGATAAAGAGTCATTGGTATGTTGTACAACCAGCTGCTGATCCTGAGATACTCGGGGACCGCCCTGCATATAGCTAAGTCATTGTGTTGGCTTGGTTAGTGACTGCCCCTAAGATTGTGCATTGTGTGTCTAGCTTTGCATCTGACCCTGGAGTCGTACGAGACACGCTGCGCACACCCTGAAACATGAACTATTTGCTTGCTTGCATATTCACTATAAAACTCTGTTTCCAAACATGTTTCCAAATAATGTAATATGACTCTACTAGAACTGCATGAAACGAACCTAGGTAAAACTAGATAGATCACTAGTAATGTAATATTTTATAACATATTACTTAGTGCTTGGTTTGAGTGAATGCTTATTTCTGTTCAGTTGTTTTATCTCACCAGTACTTGTATAAAGTGCTGACCCACCAATAATTTACTTGCTTGCAGGTACTGGATCGTCCGAGGGAGCGATAGGCGTGCCACAGTCCCCAAGACCCGGAAATCCTGGTTTCGATTGTTACCCCGAGAATGCTATCGTATAAGGGGGCATAATGTATGGAACGAACGTGTGCCTTTGCTAAAGGAAACCCAAGTTGCCTCGATTGTCCCGAACACTCAGTTGGCTAAATGCATTGTATTACAACAGGTCCCTTTCCGCTGCTTACTCGATTGATGCGATGATAGCCAACTATCAACTTAAACGATTGGCCTTGCATGGGCGCAACCCCAGGCCCGTGTGGCATCACGTCCCCCGAAAGCTCGAACAGGCCATTCGCTTAGCTCCCTTTCTTCCTCGCATCCGCGGGACGGGCACGGTGATTCAAGTCCGACGTACCGAGGTACGGTGATTTGTGCCCGGTTCGTTAATCCCGGCCATACGGGGCAGGGCAGGGCAGAGCGGCAGCCCGGGCGGGTCCGGGGCGTGACACTCTCCTCCTACTGTAACATATGAACCGTATATGCGGTACAGACATAATGCAACGACGTCAATAAAATCTAGGAACTAGACCAAACACTACTACTGACCCAAGACGTGAACTCATGTATCGATGTACGATCGACAGCTAGTCTATGCACTCACTTACTCAGACAAAAAAGTTGATGGACAAGTGTCAGGTCAAAAGATACCACGTACCTGTTTGATGATAAACAAAAGAAATTGAAAGTAGGTTTATACGAAACCCTTTTTTTGTTTACAAACAAGAAAAGAAAGAAGTACAATCAATCCTATACGAGGATATTAAGTACAAAAAATAATTCTGGCAAAAAATTGTTATAGGAGTCTGATCTGCGGTCGATCACTTTGTCCCTTGGACCACACGATGATGAAGAAGTGCTGTAGAAGAAGAAGAAGCTTCAAAGATTGCGAGTGGGATTAAACTGTCAACCAACACTCTCTGTTTTATGCTTTCTCTCTCTTTTGATTCGATCTTCCGGATTATCTCCCTTGATTCTGACCTCCTTCTCTCCTGTGACCAGAAGTCTCTATTTATAGAGCTCAGTCACAATAACTGTCCAGTCGGCGTAGAAGCCAAACTGTGAAGAGAGTGGCGCTCTTTATGCGGCGGTTACAATAACTGCTATCCACGTCTAAATGATCTCCTGGAATCCGCGTGTGACGCGTGTCCCACTATGAGGTAACGTGTATAATCACTCATCGAAGATCACGGCATGCAAGCCACGTAGGTAACTGCCCCTCGCGTAAAGATGGTTGGCATAAAAGCCAAATAACCGTCTTGTTGGCGTAAAAGCCAAGTAGCTATCTTGTTGGCGTAAAAACCAAGTAGTTGTCTTGTTAGCATAAAAGCCAAATAGCTGTCGTGTTGGCATAAAAGCCAAATTCTGCGTAAAGCTTGATGCTGCATAAATAATAGGTAACCAGCATAAACTAGCCAATCATCCTTCCTGACTGAGGTCTTGAGCGTATTCTGGGCCAAATAGCCTTATCACGTACCTTTACAAATATAGCCTGAGTTGGCGTATTTCGAGGAGATAGCATACGACGTACTCCTAAAGTTGAAAATAGCCTAGTTGGCGTAACATGCAGGGATAGTGATGTGAGCGTATTAGCCTTAGTTTTAGCTCTCCCAGTCATTAAAAATAGAACAAAATCTCATGCATTAAATACAGAGATCTGCCCCCATCTCGAGCATTAACTGCAGAGATATGCCTCGAGTTCTGTATGAAAAATAGCTTTTGACGTGGAGTCTGATTTTGTCTCATCTTGAGCGTAAAAACTCATCTCTGCCTGTGTAGAATAGGCAGCATATTTCTTGAATGCGTAAAAATGACTTGTATCAAGGATATGCCACTAAATGACAGTCTGGGCCTCTGTGCAGAATTATCATTACAGTCGTCCTCTCGATCGTCATGCAGTACTCTTGGTCAGGAGTCAGGTTCACTGTTTTGTCTGACAGGTTCATTCGAGGAATACGAAGAGTTCCTCGTACAACTTTACGCTGGATTAAAAGCAGACATATTTTACGCCGGAGGGAGGTGTATAGCAACCTTTTACGCCAAAACAGCCTTAAAGCGCTGCTTTACGCGGGTAGCTCTGAAGTCATGTTTTACGCCACACAGCGCTGAAGCTTTGTTTTACGCGTGCTTCATGTATGTTGGGGGTTTTACGCATATAATTCCCCAGCATATTTTTTATGCTTCTACAAGACCCCTTCAAAGTTTTCAAATTCCTCGTAATTTGAAATACTTTGAATGAAGCATGAAATAGTCAAATTTGACTCGTTCTGCGAGGCTAATTTTTCGGAGATATTTAGGAAGTTGTTGGGATTGGGTATGTTCTCTTCCGCCTATATAATGGCAAGCGAGTGAACTTGTTTTTCCACACTTCCTTCACCAAAAAGATGGTTGCCGAGATTCATTGGGCTGACCTGAGAAAGAAGAAGATTATACTCTTCCAACATGTAAGGAGCCATAAAAGGAGCCATCTTCGAGCAAATGTCCTCTGCAACGATGGATCATGGAAGGATATCATAGCTTCCTTTGCTCGGGATAATCAGCAATTTTATATGGCAATTCGTCTAGGAGAGAGGAAGGGTCTAATCGGACCACACAGCTTGCTAGCTGTATTTTCTCCTATCATGAAGCTGGACGTAGGTAGGCAGTTTGGCCCTGTCTTCCAGTATTGTGTTGGGTCTGAATCCCTAACATAATTCTAGGGTGTGTCTTCCATGGCATATGATGGGTGGGCTTGAATAAAACAGGCCCAATTTTGTATCCTCCCCCATTAATTATTTTTTTGTTCATCGGTCGCAGAAGCCGATGAAGTACCGTAGAAGAAGAAAAAGATCTCCATCAATATGAGAACCTGGCACAATAAATTCCCAGCGTGATCTTTAATGAGAAATCCTTTGTAAAAAAAGAATTTCCATCATATGTAATCATGAAAATAAAAAATCCTTTGTAAACTGGATTTCCATCATATGTAATCATGATTAATAGACTTGTCTTCTTTTACGCATTGATGATTTGCCATATTTGCTGTGAGAAAGTCTGATAATGTGCAGCTTCGACACGTCTGAATAATTTTACGCTGACTCTGATAAACGATTATCCGGTCACGTCCCGACTTTTACGCGTAACGGAAGATACGTAAAAAGCTCTTTAGCATTTAAGTTGTCTTGAAGATCCAACTGTCATGCTATTTTTGGACGAGGAGTCGCATAGAATTCTGAACTGTTACTTCTCTTATACGAAGAATTTCTTTTCAGAATATTATCTTCAAGAATGGTTTCCCAAAAATTCCCCGAAATAGGACAAGAAATGTCCGTCGAATATGCCATACTTGAACTTAGATGTAAAGGATTCTGGCTAGACTTCGAATGACCTTCCAATAGCCCAAGAAAAAGAGTCATCTTCAATACTGACCTATGTGTGTTTCAGGCACTTGGAATATTTTGTAGCCAAAAAGGAACATTTTTTGTGTAATTCCTTTGTAATTGGCCTTCTCGACAAGTCATAGATCCATAGCATCTGTTTAGCTTCTAAGCGTAATACCGTAGATTTGTAGCCTCTGAGCATAAAAGCTTCTGAGCGTAAAACCGTAGATTTGTAGCCTCTGAGCATAAAAGCTTTTGGGCGTAAAACCATAAATTTATAGCCTTTGAGCGTAAAAGCTTTTGGGCGTAAAATCGTAGATTTATAGCCTCTGAGCGTAAAAGCTTATGAGCATAAAACCATAGATTTGTAGCCTCTGAGCGTAAAACCTTCTGAGCGTAAAACCATAGATTTATAGCCTTTGAGCGTAAAATCGGGATCCACTACGCAGCATGACTGTCCGTCTTTTTTTTAAATGATAGGCTGACGTGGTCCCAAATCATAACCGACTATTAAATATCAGATTTGGTTAGGGATTCGAAGAGTTATCCGAACTCTATAAATAGCCCAAGGTCTTGAGAGAGACCCTTCATCTGTCTTTGAAAAACCCTTTGTCTCTTTGAGAACTCTTCGTCTTCGTCTCTTTTCTGAGAACTTTGAGCTTCACCATGGCACCAAAACAGGTTTCCAATGCTAAGGAAAAGAAATCTGCTTCCTCATCTTACTCTTTTGCTCAAGCACGAGCAACCCCCATTAGGCTGAGTGAGCCCCGTTCTGAACGAAGTGCTCCGCCGTCGAGCTGCCCTCCGGGTATCACCGGTAAAGACTTCGATAGGAATGAAACCCTTCACACACGTTGTACGTGTACGCGTAAGGTCATCTTCTGTGCTTAAGAGCCTCTTCGAGGAAGATGATGCACAGAGATATTTTATTATTATGCCCACATTCCTAATGTGTCAGCGTAAAAACTCCATATTTTTGCACTCTGGCGTAAAAGCTCAGACTGTCAAAATTTGGCGTATACTACAAACTTTGAGTTTTACACGATGAATGTAAATTCCAGCGTAAAAACTCAAATTTTGGCAGTCTGGCATAAAGACTCAGACTGTTAGATTTTTGACATATACTGCCAACCTTGAGTTTTACGCACTGGAAAATAGATTCCACCGTAAGACTCAAGTTTTTGCAGTCTGGCGTAAAAGCTCAGACTATTAGACTTTGGCGTATACTGCAAGATTGTAGCATCTAGCGTAAAAATAACTTATTTTCTTGCTTCTTGCAGTGGACCTGCAGATCCCTCCTTTGGCTGAAGTGATAGGCTCTGCTGCTGGGATGCTGAACTCCAGCTATCTGGAGGACTTGTCCCATGTGACATTCCCCATCTCTGGAACCGAGTATCCTCAAGAAAGGGAAACTCTGATCTCGTCCCAAAGAGAACGAATGCTGCTGAGTATGATTAGTGGGGAGCCCCTGACATACATAGATGGGACTGAATATAAGAAATCAGGTTTCTTATTCGGGGATGTTATCGACAAACAATCCCAGACTAAGCCCAAGAAAGAAGATTGGGTATTTTCTGCTGAGGGCACGGTCATGTATCTGCCAAGAATGTCTAGAGATTATCCTATCTCGGCATTCTTCCATGCCACACATCCTAGGAAGATGATGTGGACTTTGACTCCCGATCTTCATGGGCGGCCAGGGAAGATCTTATACAACAAAGGATTGAACCGAGGAGCCTTTATGAGCAGTCCTTCAGGCCCTGTTATGCCTTTCAGAGGATTACTGCCGGACAGCATCCCGAGTGAAGACACTTCACTGATCCAGTCGGTTCAAATATCGACTTTCTGCAATAACATTATAGGGCAGGGAGGAGTGTACCCCAAGTTTAACCCTCGCACTAGGGGATGGCTTAGCCCCGGGAATCTTCGATGGGCCAGTTTAACTGCCTGGGCCCTGAAGCACTTCCAGACGGAGCTGGAGAGTATTGGCTTATTTACGTCTGTGAGTGCCACTAGTGTTGGGCTGCTTCTCAACCCCAACTTGTTCTTAGCTTTGATGGAGCGATATAATTCGCTCACTGGGACTTTCGCCACTCCACTAGGTGAGTTGGGTTTAGCCCTTCATGAGATGGCAGAAATTTCAAGGCTGCCAATGGGAGATACTCCTTATGAAGAGTACATTCCCACAAACAGGGAGCTGAGGGATACAAACCCTCGGGCAGTGACAGTGTACCAGAAGCTGATGAGCCACTATCTTGCCTGCACCACCTTCTACAAAGAGCCCTCTGATTTGGCCTATATCAACAAATAGGTATCCTACCTCTTCTTTCATCAGGCCAAAAATGCTAAGTCGGACAAGGTTGTAGATAGCAGAGATAAGCCTTTGAATCTCCTGAGAATGCTTAGTACCAACACGGTCGATGATCTCATTGAAGACGCAGGGGCTTCAGATTATGTTCTCGATGAGGAAATAGGGGGTTATCCTGCAGGCACTAAAGCCTTCAGTTATATGAGGCATTATCGCAAGCCTCTGTCAAGGGAAGCTCAACTGGCTGGCTTCCTCTCTGTCTGGCTACACCGATGGGTAGTGCCTGGCATCGCGTCTGCGGACCACATTCATCGTAACACCATATGGCCCGCAGTGCATTTGGTGTTTGGAGAAAGATTGGGCCTGCTTTCTGCCATGGTATGCAGAATACAAGCTGGCCTGAGGGCCATTACTGATGGGCTGCTTGCAGATGATACACAGCGTGAAGGATTTTCTAGAGTGGAATTGCCATTCTTATATCTGATGGGATGGTTAATCCTTCACAACACCAGAGTGATGTCTCCCGGCTCTGCCAGCGGTTCGAGAAATAACTTCTTGTTGAATTACAAGAATTCCCTTTGGAATGTGACTAGCGTCATAGATTATCGGCGAGCATTAAATTTTGCCCATGGTTGGAAGCTCTTCTGTACCGTCCCCCCCCCCGTACATATCAATCAACAGGGGACGAAACTTCAGGATGCAGGTCAGGGAAAGACTATTCTTTCTCCTGAAGCCTTTTACTGGTTGTTCTGCATTAGACCTTCCCATCTGTTGTACAGAAGTGAGGACCACTGCTATTTGGAGCCTTATTTGTCCAGCCAGTTTGCCAAATAATTTGGGTACGACCAGTTGCACGTGGGGAATCCTATCACCAGTTTCAAGTCCAAAGGTGGACTTATTGATGGAGCTAGAGGATGGCGGTACTTTATCATGGATTGTACTGGTATAATCTTTGCTATGCCCGTGACTTATGTCTCCACGGAGTTGCGCATTCTTTACTCGTACGCGCAATTTTATGCATCCATCAATACCTTCGATCATGATTTTGATGTATATAGAAGTTTCAGGATGCCCTCCCATAAGTCCACTGGAAGAGAGGAGATCCCATCTGTCTCCTTTGATGAAGGTGAAGACACTACCGGTGCAGACAATTTCTTGTTGATAATACCGAGAGGCATAATAGCTCCGCCAGCAGAGCCTCTCGTTATCTCCAATAAGCGAAAGGCTTCCACTCTGAAAGAGCCTTCCCCCCGCAAGAAGAAGACGGTCAGAGGTCCTAAAAGGACTTCCACCAAGGGGGCCTCTAGGAGTGAGCCTGTTGTTTCCCCTGTTGGGGATGATTCTTTGATTAGAGGTCCTTCGCCTTTTAGAGAGGGAACCTCCACAGTTCCGGCTGACAGTGCTGGAGATTCTTTGCTCGTGCTGGAGATTCTTTGCTCGCGATCGCTGCCGCTACTACCGCTGCTGGTAGTGTTTCGAGATCGCCTTCGAGACCGAGCATATTAAGAATCATTGTACCATTATCCAGACAATTGGGAATAATCCCTCCTTCATCTGTAAGTATTTCCAGCGAGATTCCACCCGATAAATCTCGAGTGGATCTGGGTGATGACTGGGATGACTATCCTCAAACGTCAGTTGGTGCACCCTCTTCTCCAGGTATGATAGCTTGTTTAGCATCATTAAGAAATAATTTAGCTATACAGGCTGCAGACGCAACAAACATACCATCGGCCATGGGTAATATTGTCTTCATATTTTCTTCAGGAAAATTAACATCAAATTGATATTAACTTTCTCTTGTCTTCTTTTCAGGTAAAGACATCTCTGGGGAGGGCGGAGTTGACACAACTTTTGACTTTGTTGTGGATCTATCTAATGAAACGGCGATGCTCGACGTCGAAGAAGCATGCTTTGAAGCTGCCTATCTTTCATCCGCAACATTCTCGGGTGTCATCCCGCCAGTGGCAGTTCAAATAACATCAGAAGAGGATGAACCCACCATCTCGTCCGTGCCTCCTTCGTCGAGTATACCAGCGACTTCAACTATTGTTGGTGTCTCTTCTTTTGTCGCGCCATCTGTTGAAGCAACGACTGTGGCAACCTCCTCTGTAGTCATTCCAGAAAAGAGACTTACCGATATTTCGGCCACTCCCAGCGTCCATTCGAGCTTTGCTATGCTAGTGGATCAATACACTAGCATATTCTACCTTACTTTGAAAGAATTAATATCGATGGTGCTGAAGAAGAACCTAGGTTTTGATGCTCTAAAGATGTCCTCCAATCTCCCTATAGCGCAGATTAGAAATTTCAGTGATGCTGAAAGAGCTGATGCGCTAGAGCAAATAGTTAATGGTTTAGAATAACCCATTAACGAGTATTTGCAACTATCCCGAGGCAGTATCGATGATCTGGTTCAAGCTGAGTATGACTCTCTAACTGCAGAACTTGATCAGCAGATAGAATCTCTAAACAAATCCATCCAGGAACAGCAGCAAGAGATGGATAAAGAGCAGGCTATTTTGGTGGAGGTTATTCCTCAGCTAACTGAGTGCCAGGTCGAATTTGAGGGAAATGAAGCGAGGGTTCAAGATTTGGAAGCCGAACTCGCTCAGGCAAGGGAGAGTCTTCTCAAGACATTGGCAGTCCGCAATGTGCTGAAGGGCCAAGTGGATACAGCTAAACGAAACTTGACACATGCGGGTGTTATCCACGCAAGTTTTGTTAATTCTCTGTCCGGACTATCTCACTTGAGCAATGACAAAGCAAGGCTGGAACGGGCTCGCAACCATATTTTGAACTCCAGGAATGAGAGGATGGCTGCTTTGGTGCAACAGATCCGCGACTTAACTGCTCCTTCCCAATGATGTACCTTTTTTCTTCTTCTGTAATTTGCTATTTCCAGAGATAATAAAGATACTTTTTTTGACATTATGGACCCATCACTTTTGAATATAAATGATAGGCTAAGATGAAAGTGATATCAGAGGTAATATGGACGTGATATACTTTTAGTAAGTTTCAGCTGGATATATCTATTCAAAGGTTATATGGACATGATAGAATATGCTCCAACTAAATTTGTATAGAAAATACTATCAGAGGTAATATGGACGTGATAGGTTATGAAGTTTTAAATTAGTCAAATATATCTATTCAGAGGTCATAAGAACATGATAAAATATGATCCAACTAATCTTTGTATGTAATATCATCAGAATGAAATCTTCACCATACCCCTTTGAGCAAAGGAGATCAAGCATAGTACTTCTTCAGGAATTTGCCGTTGATAGGGGCCATTATCAGGTCTCCATTAGGCTTGGCTAATCTGTAAGCGCCATTTGAAAATGTGGTTTCAATCATAGAAGGGCCCTCCTATTTGGGCTGGAACTTGCCCTTACTTTTTTGTGTAATGATCATTGGCCTTTTCACAGCTAGAACTAGCTCACCAACTTTGAACACTCTTACCTTCACTTTTTGATTAAAAGCTCTGGAAATGCTTGCCTGGTAGAACGCAATGCGCTGTTGAGCTTGAAGGCGCTTCTCGTTTAATCCTTCTAGCTCTTGAAGTCTTAAACGATCATTATTTTCCTGAATCAACTCATTAGCCACTGCTATCCTGAGTGATGGAATTTAAACTTCAATGGGGAAAACTGCTTCACACCCGTAAACTAACGAAAATGGGGTACAACCCATTGGCGTTCGTACCGTTGTGCGGTATGCCCAGAGACATTCCCCCAGTCTCTCGTTCCAATCTCTTTTGTTCGAAGAGACAAACTTTTTCAAGAGTTTGATGATGGTTTTGTTGAAGGCTTCCGCCAAACCATTAGCAGCAGGATTGTAAGCCGTCGAGGCCATATCTTGTATCCGATTCTTATCGCAAAATTGGTGAAACACTTGGCTGATGAATTGAGGCCCGTTATCATGAATTATCCTTCGGGGTATCCCAAAGCGATAAATTATATGGTGCTTGATAAAGCTGATCACGTTGGATGTCTTTACCTCAGCAAGAGGGATCGTATCCGCCCATTTGGAGAAATAATCCGTGATAGCCAATATGAACCAATGTCCTCTAGAAGACGAAGGATGAATAGGACCAATAATATTCATACCCCATGCTTCAAAGGGCCATGATGCAATAGTAGGATGTAAATACTCAGAAGGCTGATGTATAAAATCCGTATAAACTTGACAGGCTTTGCATTGTCTCGTATATTTTACAGCATCTATAATCATAGTAGGCCAGTAGTAGCCCATCCTCTTGATACGATCCTGTAACTTAGGACCGGGTTGATGTGCTCCACATATACCGTCATGAGCTTCTCGGATAACCCGTTTTGCATCATCATCAGAGAGACATCGTAATAGCAGTCCATCGTATGTTCGGCGATATAGACTTTGTGAAGAAGCATCAAAATAGAAGCATAATGATCGTCTTTTGATAGATACTGCTTCTTTAGGATCCTCTGGTAAGATTTCGTATGACACGAAGTCTATAAAGGGACTTCTCCAGTCTCTCTTAGGAGGAGCCGTGTTTATAGTGTAGCTGCATTTTATGTGAAAATTATTTTTTACACAGAATAAGTCTCTATTAAGAAGGATCACCGAATTCTGCCTTCTTATAGGAATAGCTAGATCTGCAGCTAGGCTGGCCAGAGCATCAGCTTCCAAATTTTAAGATCGAGGCACATGCTCTAAAAAGAATCCTTTGTAAGACATGGCTATCTCGATCGTTGTTTGGTGATAGGGAATGAGGTCTGGATTGCGGACTTCATATATTCCTCTGACCTGATTGACGATCAACTGAGAATCACCAAAAGCTTCTAGGTATTCAACCTCCAATTCTTTAGCGACTTGAAGCCCAGTTAGTAGAGCATTATACTCTGCCACATTATTAGAGCAGGGTTCGCTAAGAGAATATGCTCGAAAGATGACGAGTTTATCAGGAGTCACCAGGACAATTCCTACTCCTAAAATTATGTTTCCCTTGGGACCAGTTCTGGAAGCACCATCAAAGAATAGCTGCCATGTATCACCTTCCATTGCCGAATTACATTCTGCAACTTCGTCGGGAATATCCTCATATAATTTGGAGGTTTCCAAAATTGGATGGGCAACTAAGAAGTCAGCTAAGGCTTGAACTTTCATGGACTTCTGAGGGACGTACACCATATCATAAGGTGTCAGTAGCATTGCCCAAGTCGCGAGTCAGGAATTAAGAATACTCGGCTTATTCATCAATACCCGAAGTGGATTGATTCTGGAGATGATATGAATAGTTTGGCCCGTCACATAATATCGCATCTTCTGAATGGCAAATATTAGGGCCAAGCATTCTTTTTCTACTGGACTATACCGGTGTTCGGCTCTGACCATCATCCTACTTAAATAGTAGATAGCCTGTTTATGACCTTCATTGTTCTTCTGTGCGAGAAGAGCCCCCAAAGAATAATTCATTGCTCGAACATACAGCATAAATGGTCTTCCTATGACGGAAGGCACCAGAACTGGAGGATTAGTAAGATAGCGTTTGATGTCATTAAACGCTTGCTGACAGGCTTCGTCCCATACGAATTTCTTCATCAGGCGAGAAAAATGTTGACATCTCCCAGAGAGGTTGGATATGAATCTCCTGATATAAGCTAGATGACCTTGAAATCCCCTAAGTTCTCTTAGATTACGGGGCGGTCGCATTTCTAGGATAGCCTTTACTTTATCAGGGTCAACTTGAATGCCTTTAGCGGTAATGACAAATCCCAGAAATTTGCCACTGGATATACCAAGAAAGGACTTTGAGGGGTTCATTTTGAGTTGATATTGGCGCATCAACTCGAATACTGTCTTCAAGTCTTGGATATGATTATCCTTGAGGTGACTTTTGACAACCATATCATCCACGTAACATTCCACCATTTTGTGCAGATGCTCATGGAATATGTTACTCATAGGTCGTTGATACGTAGCCCCGATATTCTTTAATCCAAAAGGCATAAGTGTATAGCAATATATCCCCAGTGGTGTACGAAAGGCAGTATGCTTCTCATCTTCATGATTCATCTTAATCTGATTGTATCCTAAAAATCCGTCCATGAAAGACATGCGCTCAAAACCGCACATATTATCGATCATGACGTCTGTAATGGGAAGAGGGAACGCATCTTTAGGGCAGGCCGCATTTAGATTTCGGAAGTCGATGAAAACACGTACTTTCCTATTTTTCTTCATAACCGGGACAACATTAGCAACCTAATCAGGATGTTGTTCTTCTCGGATGAACCCACAGGCTATTAGCTTCTTGATTTCAGCTTCAATAAAATCCATCATATCTGGGCGGAACCGACGTTGGTGTTGCTTTACAGGCTTTGAATTGGGCCATATGTTGAGTTTATGGGTAGCTACTTTAGGATCAAGACCTGGCATATTCTCATAATTCCATGCAAAGATATCGATATATTCTTTTATCAGCTAGATCATTTCTTTCCTTTCTTCTTCGAAAAGATTATTACTGATAAATATCGGCTTTGGTGAAAATTCGTCCCCAACATTAACTTGGATAACTTTATCTTTAGTGGGTGGTTCTCTTTGCTCGAACCGGAGTTCCCATTGTGTATCCATTTGCTGAGCCCAGGATTTATCTTCAAATGGTTCAGATTCTTGTCCTTCTATTTCGAGAGAATTTGTCAACACCATATTTACTGATAATGCCTGTTTGAGTTCACCATCTGAATCGGAGGATAATAAATCGTCTTGAGAAGAGGAAATGGTCTCCTCACTTAACTCAGAGTCATTGGAAGTTGCAAGATGTGTGGTATACCCTAACCCAAAATAAGTTTGTTGACAGTAGGGATCATCATGCAACGGCATTCGTTTGCCTTTTTCGTAGTTGAGGCCTGGCTCCAACTTCAAATCTTAACCCATGCTTTGCATAATCTTTAAAGCTTGTGGGCTATATCTGTGGACTTGTATTTTCCCAGCATCAGGTTCGTAAGAATCTTCTTGTACAATTAGTCTATTATGTATATGACCGAAGACTATTGGATGCTGATCATTGCGAGTAGGTGGAACAACAAATATAGAATCTTCATGCGGCCCATATGTCGTGACAACATTAGATGTTGACGCTACTTCCCGCATATATGGATGATAGAAGTCTATAGCTTCCAAGAATCTTTGTACTATAGGTTCTATATCATTATGGGGGGAGGATTCCTGATTAGGAAATTGAGCGTCAGTATACTGGATAAGAGAATCTTTATTATCGTCAGAAACCACATTCCCGGTTGTATTTATATCAGTCGGCTGCTTGTTGTGCCTAAGATTGATGACCAAAGGTGGGGGCTTCTGGTTCAGAGTGATCACTAGAGGATCACTTCCTCCTCCCGATTTGGTTTTGCCCAAGTGGATAGCTATGGGTTCCATGACTTTCGGACGGGTAGTCCGCCCTTTCACCTGGATTGATAAAAGTTGCTCAGTAGATGGTTTTCCTGGCTCCTGATAGAATTCCTCTTTCGTCTTGCCTGACACCTCCTTTATGTAGTCTTGGGTGTACAATATGGCATCAGAATAGTATGACTCAACTCCTTTAAAAGGATTGAGATCAGCAAACTCTATTTTTACTGTCCCTTGGGCGTCTACATATTTGAAGCATTGGTGTAGAGTTGAAGGGACAATATTGTGATCGTGGATCCATGGTCTGCCCAATAGAATATTGTAAGATACCTCCGAATCAATGATGTAGCATGTAGCCACTGATCTAAGGTCACCAATCTGGATCCTCAAACGAATCTTTTCCAACGGTTTGCTCTTCCTGGCATTAAAGCCCACGATTGTTGTGGTAGTGTAAGCTAGTTCACTTGTAGGGATTCTCAACGGTCTTAACAGACTGTGAGGGATAATGCTGATCGACGATCCCGGATCTATGTGAATCCGGTCTACCTCCATAGAGCCGACATATCCGGTGTAATAAAGAGGCCTGTCATGCTTGTTATGTTTCAACAACATATCCTCTTGAGTGAAAGTGATATTAGGGACCACTTCTATCATACTATGGCATTGAGGACATGCCACAGGCTCTTTATCAGGGGACTTGAGCTGAGTCAAGCATACATCCACCTGCATTAACGCTTCACTCAAGGCTTGACGAGTGTCTTTGGAAAGCCTAAGTAGCTCAAAAATGGACAATCTGGCCGGAGTGTTAGCCAACTGGGCCAAGATGTCGAAGTTATATGGTTTCTCTAAACCTTTGTTTTGAATATTCTTTAAAGGTTTATCAAAACAAACTTATTTTTGCTTGCCCTTGTCCACCGAAGTTGGTCTAGAAGGACCTGCCTCTGGTGTAACAGGTTCAGGCTCTGGAGGTTTGGCAGCTGAAGTGTCTGCCGTTGATTCCCCCGTGTTCCCTCTATAGTCCTTGAGGTAGGCCTTGCTTGACCGGGTACCGGTTGCCAAATCCTCTTCTTCTGATGTCGGTGATATTGCAACCATATGGCATGGTTTGCATCGTGAGTTCTTTTTAGACTTAGCTTTAGCAGCTTGAGTCTCTTCCTCAATTTCTGACACCATATCAGGGTGGACCCACATGATCTCCCCACGCTTGGTAGTTAGGGGTACCAGGTCATGATTTTGACCCCTGGTCGGAGGGAGATTAACAATGTTCATTATCGCCCATGGAATAGGTACTACACTATCCGAGATTTCCTGAGTGGGCAGATTATCAAACTGGAGCGAGATCATGTTGGCAGTGACCGTCTTCTCGCTATTACGCAGAGTGATGGCCTTGGCGTCGATCAGCTCCTGGATTTTCCTTTTTAGTATATAACATGCCTTTGTAGGGTGATGTATGTATCTGTGGAAAATATAGTACTTAGGGTTATTGGTACTGCCGACTTCATTTAGCCGTTTTACCTCGGGGAGAGTAAACTTACCACTTTTGACTAGACAATCGAATATGCTCGGAATATCGTCATCGTCAAAAGAATATTCTTATTTAGGCCTGAAAGTCCCAGAATTCGTCTGCGTAGTCACTGGAGTATATTGCCTAGATGTGTTGATTGCCAGAGCTTCCTTTCCTTTGGAATTATGAGTATGGTCGTTATTGGAGGATGACCGCTTCCCTCTATCAGAGGTTGAGATCATAATTCCATTTTTACGAGCCTTCCGACTGTTATCTTCAGCGGCTACCGCTGATATGATAAATGAGGGCCAATCATGGAACTGATATGGTCCTATGAACACTGAGATCAGCGGAAGGAGGTTCTTCCTGCAAATGTCCACCAAGGGTGAATCCGGAACTCCAGGAGGCATCTGCAAGGTAGCCTGACAAAAATGTTCGATAAAAGTACGAACGCTCTCTTTCTCCTTCTGTTTTACTTCGATAAGTGATGACATAGACATGTCCATTCCTCCTTCGTAGAATCGAACAAATAACAGAGTCTTGAAATCTTCAAAAGAAGTAATGTAGTTGTCCGCTAGACTACGGTACCATTGATAAGTCACTCCAGACAGACAGCCTTTAAACACTCGAGTGAGAAGGGCGTCATTCCCCTGCAACAACATTGTCATCATGCTAAAGTAATTCATGTACTGGCTTGGTGACGTCTTTCCCTCAAATAAAACCATAGACTGTGGTTTGTATTTAGGTGAGAAAGGGATCTCGTCCCAAATAGCTGGGTATGGCTGGTTGATTCCCAACTTCTTGAGCAGATCCTTATGCTTCAAGGCATCAAATTGGGCTTTCAGTTCCTGAACTGCCTGCATCGGATCTTCAGCTGGGAAAGGGACCGCAGAGTGGTGAGAGATCGGTTGTATTGTAACTCCAACAGGAGGCAATACATTCTCCGAGTTAAGAAGTTGAGGAGCCGCTGACTCTTGATTTAGAACAGGCTCCTGGTTTGCGTTGGATGGTGGTAGGTCCACCCCCACACGTAGTTGAGTCGGAGGAACCGATGTTTGAGCTATTGCAGCTGCATGTTGAGTCACCATCATCGGACGCATACTCTCCATTATGGAATGTATCTCTTTAAGTGATGCTTCTAATACAGCGATGCGTTGCTCAGTACTTCCTGATGGGGAAGCCTCTTCATGTTCATCTCTAATGGCATAAACTCCTATTTCTCTGGATGCTACTGAGGGATTAGTATAGATCTCTGTATAGATCGAGTCTATACTTTCAGTATCAGATTCGGAAAACTGGTGACCCCCAGTGTCGGAATCAGAAGAATATGAAGCTGGTTGTCGTGACCTCGAGCGGGTGTTTCAAAAAACACTTGCCTCAATATTCTCAAGGAGTCTGTCAAATCTTCTTTTGCTTGGAGTTCTAGAGGGATGACGTCTTGGACTTGACCTTCCTCTAAGAATATGTAAAACCATGTTTACTGATGCGAATGTCGGCTCTTCTTCCTGTAGAGACAAAGAGTAGTTCAACCGGTCGAAAACTGACCATTTTGTCTTAGAACAGCAGTAGTTAACTACAACTTTATGACTATTACAACAATGCTCCCCAGGGGGCGTAATAGACATGTTAGAAGATCCTCTGTCTTTGCGCTTCTGGATCAAGAAATCATGCAAATTAGAGGGATTAACAGAAGAAGAAGAAGAAGAAGGCTTATTCTGCCTTTTTACATTAGTAGGGGCATGGAGATTAGGAACCATGATCCTCTCTCTGCCATAAGTATACAGCAGTTCGCCCATGTGAGTAGCATACGATCCATCATCCGTCTGAGGAGCGTATTTTCCCGTGAAGCGGGTCTTCTTTACACGGATGGGCTTATCCTGGCGTAATCTGGAGCTTTGTACAGGTTCGCGTAAAACAGGGGGAGTCCTCAAACGGCCTCCAGCGTCATGCATAATCTTCTTCTCTTGGTGGCGTACAACTCTAGAGGTTGGGAGATTCGCCACTCGTTTTCCCTTGATGTGATCTAAGGGTCCACCTGCCACATCACAGATGGGAGATATATTTTTACGTGCAGGGCGCGTTTGAAATTTTTGCGCGGGCACTGAGGTCTTGCTAGGAATTTTGTCTGCCACATCACAGACGGGAGACAAATTTTTACGCACAGGGCGTGTTCTAGACTTCTGGATTGGCACTGGGGCATTGCCAGAAGCTTTGTCTGCCACGTCACAGACGGGAGACGGGTTTTTACGCACAAAGCGCGTTCTAGACTTCTGGATTGGCACTGAGACATTGCCAGAAGCTTTGTCTGCCATGTCACAGATGGGAGACGGGTTTTTATGCACAAGGCGTATAGGTTGTGATGTCACAACCTTGTTGATCGGAGAGAGAGAGCCTGCAGGAAGGGTAGAGGATGCCCGGGGCATCCATACTTTACGCAGCTTCCTGTTGTCCTAGACAAAGAGGGGATTAGAGCTACCCCTCTGCGAAGCATATCTTCATAAGCAGCTTGGTCGAATTGGACGACCAATGTCTTCTTCATCGATCCGACGGATACAGCATCGTGTTGAGCAATGGCTTTCTTGTCAGATGAGAAAGTAGTCTGTAGCAGAGTCGCCATCTTGTGTTTGATGATAAACAAAAGAAATTGAAAGTAGGTATATACGAAACCCTTTCTTTGTTTACAAACAAGAAAAGAAAGAAGTACAATCAATCCTATACGAGGATATTAAGTACAAAAAATAATTCTGGGGAAAAATTGCTATAGGAGTCTGATCTGCGGTCGATCACTTTGTTCCTTGGACCACACGATGATGAAGAAGTGTTGTAGAAGAAGAAGCTTCAAAGATTGCGAGTGGGGTTAAACTGTCAACCAATACTCTCTGTTTTATGCTTTCTCTCTCTTTTGATTCGATCTTCCGGATTATCTCCCTTGATTCCGACCTCCTTCTCTCCTATGACCGAAAGTCTCTATTTATATAGCTCAGTCACAGTAACTGTCCAGTCGACGTAGAAGCCAAACTGTGAAGAGAGTGGCACTCTTTACGCGACAGTTACAATAACTGCTACCCACGTCTAAATGATCTCCTGAATCCTCGTATGACGCGTGTCCCATTATGAGGTAATGTGTATAATCGCTCATCGAAGATCACGGCATGCAAGCCACGTAGGTAACTGCCCCTCGCGTAAAGATGGTTGGCATAAAAGCTAAATAACCGTCTTGTTGGCGAAAAAGCCAAGTAGCTATCTTGTTGGCGTAAAAGCCAAGTAGTTGTCTTGTTGGCGTAAAAGCCAAATAGCTGTCGTGTTGGCGTAAAAGCCAAATTCTGCATAAAGCTTGATGCTGCATAAATAATAGGTAACCAGCATAAACTAGCCAATCATCCTTCCTGACTGGGGTCTTGAGCGTATTCTGGGCCAAATAGCCTTATCACGTACCTTTGCAAATATAGCCTGAGTTGGCGTATTTTGAGGAGATAGCATACGGCGTACTCCTATAGTTGAAAATAGCCTGGTTGGCGTAACATGCAGGGATAGTGATGTGAGCGTATTAGCCTTAGTTTTAGCTCTCCCAGTCATTAAAAATAGAACAAAATCTTATACATAAAATGCAGAGATCTACCCTATCTCGCGTATTAAGTGCAGAGATATGCCTCGAGTTCTGTACGAAAAATAGCTTTTGACGTGGCGTCTGATTTCGTCTCATCTTGAGCATAAAAACTCATCTATGCCTGTGTAGAATAGGCAGCGTATTTCCTGAATGCATAAAAATGATTTGTATCAAGGATATGCCACTAAACGACAGTCTAGGCCTCTGTACAGAATCATTATTACAATCGTCCTCTCGATCGTCGTACAGTACTCTTTGTCATGAGTTAGGTTCACTATTTTGTCTGACAGGTTTATTCGAGGAATACGAAGAGTTCCTCGTACAACTTCACGCTGTATTAAAAGCAGACATATTTTACGCCGGAGGGAGGTGTAGCAACCTCTTACGCCAAAACAGTCTTGAAGTGCTGCTTTACGCTGGCAGCTCTGAAGTCATGTTTTAAGCCACACAGCGCTGAAGCTCTGTTTTACACGTGCTTCATGTATGTTGGGGGTTTTACGCGTATAATTCCCCAGCGTATTTTTCATGCTTCTACAGTACCTTCACAATATACTGGGTAAGTCTGCTACTCTAAGATGCGTGCACACACTAAACAAATAAAGTAGGCACATATAAACTGAATAATACAATCAAGCAGGGTGTACTCGCCTTCCAAGCCAAGTTATGAGCACCACAAGTCTGGTCCGGAGCTCTCCACAGAAATATATCCAACACCTACCAATTAATTATTACACTAGTTAGACTCTAATTTTCTAGTTTAATAGGTTATTATCTAGTTATTAATTCTACATTGGTTGTACATGCAAGTAGCTACACACTAGAATATTACTAGTCATTAAACATTACCAAAATCATTTTTAAATAATTAATTATTAAAAAATATTAAATCTGGATTATTTAGTGAAAAATACTGAAATAGTTGTTGTTGCATGCACAAAGCTTTATTGCGCGTCAACTAGGAGTTCTAGCAAATTGACAACTAGTTTATGCATGCAAGGTTGCCAACTTGTATAAAAAATCATTTAATATATAAAATATATTAATTAATATTCTAAAAATTATTATTCAATTTTTGGAAATTTATATTTTAATAATAAAATAATAACATCTATCAAAACTAGGTTATTATGGTTACCACATTGTCATGTATTAGTTTTGTATTATCAAAGATTTATTTTGCATATAAAATTAGGGTTTCTCATGCATGGGGGTTTCATTATTTGTCATCTAAAATGTATATAGGTTCATACAAGGGTTCTCACATGGGAAAAATAAATATAAAATAAAAGCTATGAAACTTACGTGTTCGCGATTACGGTAGAGACTCTTCTTGCGACACGGACCTTTTGGAGCGCCAAACGGACTCCAAACTTCCCAAAAATTGAGAGAGATCTTGGAGGCTTCAAGTAAGATATAATTCTTAGGTTTTTAGGATTTTTTTCTGCTGTGGAGGGCTCTGAACTGCTACTGCAACCAGCAGACAATATTCGGCCAAAAAGGGGGTTCGGTTGGGGTTTTGTGGAGTTGTGGATTATGGGGAAGGAGCGAGAAAGAGGGAAAGAAGAAGGAGATGGAGAGTTCGTGAGAGAGAAGAGGGAAAGGTCGGGGGGAAGAGAATTTTCATGAGGAGAGAAGAGGGGGGCTATTAATTAGGTTTAAATATGCATATTGATATGTAGTTTGGTGATTAGGATTTGTTTTAGTATTTTTATCTATGGATATAATTTAAAGAGGCTAAAATAGGGTGAGGGGATTCTTTAAAATCTTTTAATTAGATTTTAAAAAGATTTATTTTAGATTTAAATTGATATGCAACAAGATTGCATAAGGGCCTTTCCTAATTTGGAAATATTGCCTTTATGGACCATTTAATTGATTTGTTCATATTTTATGGATTTATATGTGGGATATGTTATGGAGTAGGAGAAAGATGTGGGGGTAGTGTTCATATTTCATAGGATTTGGTTTGAGAGCCCGAGTTGGGTGTTTGGGCTCGGTTGGGTTCAACTAGCCAGTTTAAGGTAATTTTGCAATGTCAATGGTTCTAGATGTTTCTTAATATTTTGAGAGCATGGGAGAGATCAAACTAATGCAACACACATGTCCCAAGTGTAGTAGGTCTAGTCAAGATTAATAATATAAATTTGGTTGGAAGAAAAAGGTCTTGCATTGCTCAAAATATCCAAGCCATGGTAAAGTGTCATATATATAAAAGAAGGATTTAGAAATTAATTCTTTAAATCTATTTTATTAAATAAAATAATTAAAATAATTGTAAATTGCCAAATTACCCCTATTCCAAAATGAGGGGGCTTACAGGAGCAAGCAATTGTGCACTACACAGTTCAGTCTAAGTATCAGCAGCATGGTGATTGGGTGTACAGCAGGTCTGGGGAGTGAGGTTGGAATTAAGTTGGTATCAGGAACTAACAGTGCACTAAAGCACTGTTTGATGAGGACCAACATCAGTAGCAGAAGTTGTAGTTCACAGCATGAAGGAGGAAGCATCGAGTTGCAATAGCAACATCTAGTTGCTAGGGATGTTAGCAGCAGGGTACATGTTGCAGTGATTAATTGAGGGTAGTATAGCAAGTGTTGGTATTTTTGGTGTTGTACCAAGGTATGGGTTTTAGAGTGTAACATGACTTCGCACTAACCATGATGTGTGTCGCACGCACTGATAGCTAGTTGGATGTGCCAACTCGTATCCCAATACGAGTTTATCATCATGATGTGAGTAATGTGTGATATGATCTTGGGAGATCAAAATACCTCCACAATATTAGGTGAGTCTGCTAGAGACTAAGTCGCTACACTACTCATCGATGCAATCGTCGACTGCATCCGAGTTATTCTCGGACGCGCACAGTTATATATAATAATTGCAAACAACTCATGCACATATAATAACTTAAATTAAACAATAAATAAGGCAAGGTATACTTTCCTGAATCCTCACGCTGCGAATATAAAAGTCCTGCTCCCAAAGCCTGGCCTGAACGATCCAATGAGCCTATACATAATATAATATAATATAATAATAATTATTCATTATACTAAGATACGATAAGTACGTACGAGAGTACATCTATACTCCTCACCTAGAACTAACTCAAGTAAGGGGGGTTTCTAACTAGGTCAACAAACATGGTTGACTAGACAAGAGTTTAAAATACAAAAGTGCCAAGTCCCTCTAATCTCAATATTAACCTCAATGTAGTGTCATAACTTAGGTACATTGATCTTGTGTTAGGGTAGGGCACACCATAATCATGTAAATGTCACATACTACACCCTTAAGTTCAATAGTCAAAACTTCACAATATTTCTATGTATCTATCCATTATGAAATGACAAATGTCATGTGTTCCCAAGTTAATCAAATATGGACATTAAGTAAACTAGGTGCAAATCACTCTATAAACTACGGTATTACACATATTAAAGCCTAAACATCATCCATACATATCTAGGTATATTACCCCCATTAATATAGTGTTAAAACATGCTATGCAATCAACTCTTCTATACCTAGATGCTGATATTTTTTGGAGCACACAAATATTCACCCAAAACAAATATTTCAAACTTAATCATACTCTTCACATGTAATGGAATGCAACCCTATCATTTGCTATCAAAAATATGAGAAGGTGAGGTCTTAAATATGGGTTTTCAATTAGTTTTTAAACAAGTGTTTGACAAGGATTACCATGGTATAAATATTCATGTGAATGTGTCAACCACATTAGTGCACATATGCATCCATAGTTCTAAAGAGAAGAAGTACATATGATGATCATGAAGAACAAGATGAAGGAGAAGGGGGATGAGGATGGTACCTAGATGCTTGAATAGAGAGGGGGAAGGAGATGCTCGGACTTAGCTTGATGAAGAAGAAAAAGAAGAAGAAGAAGAGACCAGCAGTAGCAGTAGTAGTTACAACAGCAGTAGCAGCAAACTAAGCAGTGGCAGCAACAGCTACAAGCAGTAGTAGCAGCAAATGCAGCAGTTGCAGCAAGGTTGAGGGAGTGGTGGCTGATGGTGTTAATGGTAGTGGCTGGTTATTGCTGTGAGGGTGGTCGGAGAGAAAGATGAGGTCGGGGAGGTGGTGAGGTGGCTGTTGTCGTGGAAGATGATGGTGGTGGTGGTCTGAAGGTGATGGGGATCATGGAGGTGATGGTGATGATGGTGGTGGTGGTCTAAAGGTGATGGGGATCGTAGAGGTTATGGTGATGATGGTGGTAGTCGTGGGGGTTGATGGTGGTGGTCGGAGTATAGCTCGGTGGTGAGGAGATGTTGTTGTTAGGAGGGGACAGTGGTGGTGATAGATGGGAGTTTGAATGGAGGGTTGGGATTGATAGTAGGCATAGTACCATGCTAAAAGAGAGAAGAGAGAGAGACATGTGACCGGTCAAGACATGGCCAAGGCTTTCTTTATTTGGTTTTTGATCCAATAGAAGATGGACATCTAGCTAGTTATTTGCACATGAGTCCCGAATAGTTTAGGATTTGCATAACAAGGGAAATTTTGGATTGGGCGAGGGTAGAATCCATGTTTGGTGTATCGTAGTGGAACAAAATTAATGTATAATATTTTGTATGAGCCATGAGGGTGTGAGTGTGGGTTTGGGTTTGTGTTTGGTCTAGTTTTGGGTTAGGTTGAGTTGGTTGCCCTAAAATAATTTAAAATCATTTCCTCGGTATTCTTTAATAAATTAGAAGTATATGGGGTCTCATTGGGGGTGACACAAGTGTCATGGATGTAGTAGACTCAAAATAGATTATCGTTATATATTGGGTTGTAAGAAACGGGTCGATATTGTGTCTCCAATTTCAATTGGAACAGACATAGATACAAAGTTTAGGTTTAAAATTAGATATTATTTGATGAATGTTGTATGATTAAAATGAAGTACAAGGGAGGGTATTTATGAGTGACAAAAAGGTCAGAATAGGAGACTAACACGTCTAGGTCAAAGGTGTGAAATTTGTTTGAAGGCAAAAGCTAGAGTAGTACTCCAAATATTGAAGCAACGACAAGGTGCACCAAGTAATACAAATTTTGTACAGTTAATTAAAAATACCTTGTTCTAATTCTAAATGACTCTAAACTAACTATAATCTCTCTTTAAGCCAAGTATACCTAAATTTTGGTCGAGAGGGTTTACACTACCATGTATTGGAACTACTTTCAGTGTTTGTACTCGTTCCATCCTGACTGGATAACTTTTTTAATGACAGTTTGGAGGACTGATGGCCTACCTATTATGGGCCACGAGAGGATTATTTAGCTAAGACTGATCCTATTCTTCCGGAGGATCAAGGAGTGATCACAACAGAGACCTAGCTTGCGATCTAGATAACATAGTAGCACTGGTGGCCGAAAAGAAAATAAGAGAGGGGGAGCAGAGTCGAGATAGAGAGAGAGATGGCAGAGATGACAATGATGGTGGTGAAAGTGGTGGTGGCGGCCATGGTGGTAGTGGCAGTAATGGAAGTGGTGGTGGTGATGGTGCTGGAAGTGGTAGGGATGGTATTGGAAGTGGTGGAGAGAGGAGAGGTCGAGAGAGTAAGAGAGAGTGAGGCCGAGAGAGAGAGAGAGATCGAGAGATCGAGAGAGAGAGAGAGAGAGAGGGAGAGGGAGGGAGAGAGGAGAGAGAGGTCTGGAAGAAGAGAGAGAGAGGGGTCGAGAGAGACAGATTGAGAGAGAGAAAGAAAGGGGAGAGAGGTCTGAAGGGAGAGAGATGGAGGGGTCAAGAGAGAGATTGAGAGATAGAGAGAGAGGAGAGAGCGGGAGAGAGGGAGAGAGAGGGGGGATTCTCCAGCGGGGGGAGAAATGAGCGGAGGAGAGAGAGAGAGAGAGAGAGAGAGAGAGAGAGAGGGAAGGGGGAGGCGGTTGAGTGAGAGAGGAAGGGGAGAGGGAAGATGAGTTAGGGTTAGGGTATAATAATAATAATAATAATAATAATAATAATAATAATAATAATAATAATAATAATAATAATAATAACAACAACAACATCAATAATAAAGAGCTAGGCCTCAACAACCAAAGTCAATCAAAATCCAACAAATAAAATAATTTTTTTAAGAATATGCAAATTTGAAAATCCTCACATTTCAAAAAAGTCATATACACTTTTTTTTAAATAGGGATGTGACACTACTACTCCGCCAAAAGCTTCCCGCTCAGTGCATACGTAGATAACTGTCAACCAATTGTCAACCACTCTCTTCCCTATGATCATGTTGTGGGGGATAAACTGGTTATAACCGCAAATCCACCTAACATCTCCATAAGAATGCGGCCCTCTTTTTCAGCCACGATTATGACCAGTCACGCTAGTATGTGGGCCATGTCATCTCCATTTGTAATCCCCCCTCCCACATTTTGGAATAGGGTTAATTTGGTAATTTATAATATATTTATTTATTTTGTTGATTTATTAGTTAAAGAATTAAATATAGAATCCTTATATATATATGATACTTTGTCATGGCTTGGATATTTTGAGCAATGCACGATATTTTTCCTTCCAACTGAATTCACATTGTTGACCATGACTGTGCCTAGTACATTTGGGGCATGGGTGTTGCATTAATTTGATCTCTCCCATGCTTCAAAAATATTGACAAACATCTTGAACCCTTGAAATTGCAAAACTACCTTCAATTGGCTAGTTGAACCCAACCGAGCCCAAACACCCTACTTGGACTCTCAAACCAATTTCTATGAGACATGTACACTATCCCACACTCATTCCCCATTATTTATGTATATATATATTTTACTTAAACCCTCTCACATGAGCAACAACCCAATAATACAACAAACGACTTAATTAAAGTACTGTTAGTGAACCTTCTTGTGCACTTGCACTCAAACTCAACCAATACCCACAACTAGACCCAAGTGCACCCAAATCCCTACCAATGGCTAAACCAAATCTTTTAGGACTGAACCAAACCTTAAAGTTGTCACGACCCGCACCCAGTACAGGGGCACGAGAGCGTGGGTACGTCCAGCCTACGCCGCAGCATCGGCGGTAGAACGCTGTCTAGGTCACAGTAACACTAAATAACTAAACACCTGTCAATAATATACATCTCCATAATCTCACAATATAACTCAATCACAACAACTATAAGGCACGATAAAAGATAAAAGGAAATGACTAAGTTAAACACCATGTCTCAAACATAAAGATAACTCGCAGTCTAGTTGTCCAACACAAATCTCCAATTAAACTTAACATAAGTCTAAACATAAACTGAAATAACTCCCATAAGTCTCAAGCATAAATAAATACTATTTAGATAGCTGTAGGCAAAGCCTCATCTAGAAGCATGGTCTCCTCTAAGATCTCTGGTACATAGTCTGTCTCTATACCTGGTCCGTAGTGCGTGGTACAGAAATTCTTAAGATTCTCTGGAAAAAATATCCAGTCAGGATTGGAACAAAAATATACCTCTAACAGCAGTTCCACATATATTGACAAAAACTATAATACAGTGTAAACAAATACAAGACAGAATGAAATACTGGCAATGAGAAATACTGGAATAAAGTACTGGAACATCATCATTAATATGCATCTGACAAGGAATAGAACTATAAGTGTACGCAAGTACAAAGAACTGGTATGTAAGTGTGTATAAGAACAACAACTAGAACATGTGGAAATACAAGATCAGTCTATCAAGTTACACGTCAAGAATCATCTATCTAAGTGTATGAAACATCAGTATATCATGTGATCGGCTTGGGCTATATGACTCATTACATTAGTTAACGGTCATCCCCAACAGGTCAGGCTAACCAGATGTAACAGCGATGAGGCATGTAAGGGTAAGGCTGCACCGACGTGAAATGTGGGTGAGCTAATGCTGCATGTAAGTTGGGTATGATCACATAAACTACTAATACTTCCCCGTTTCCCCCAGCTAGCACGATGGATTCCAATCATGACTCCTCGTGACAGGTCTCAATGATGCTAACTCGTGTAAGCAACAGTGTCAGAGTCTTGTATGCTATACAACAAGAATTATAGAGATAATCAACATAATGGAAACTGTCAGAAAATGTACTCGCCTGGGGTCCTTAGCTGGTAATACCTCTGTCCGGGTTCCAAGGTATCGTCTGAGTGATCCCACAATCCTATAAACATATCATATATTACAATACTTCATCAGTCATTACTCTAGCACACAATCAACATAATGATCTTAACATAATTAACATAATGATCTCAACAGGCTACGCTCGGGTCACAGGTCGATGTGCCTACGGGGTATCCGTGGTCACATTCAAGACATCTAGTGCATATATTACATAGTAAATACTATGGCTAACGCATCTCATGGTACTAATTAATTACACAATTAATAGATTTCCATATGTTCATACTTAATTCAATTCATACGATGCACACACATATATATATACGTATGGATTATGCTGATTGAGAATTATACGGTTTGTATGTATATACATAAGTATGCATTAGTTACCATTATAATATGTGCATATACATCATTTAGATGTACTAACAAAACCTTATACCGTGTGTATACATAATAAAATATATATATATACTAGGGGTATCTAGAATACACATATATGAGTACGTATATATCTTAGTGAGCATAATATCTACATACCTCTACGTGTATATATGTATATACGTGCATGTACCGATACCTACACGTACTAACACATGATATTCGGATGTGTACGTATTCGTGTGTAGGTTTACGTCGAACCTGCGTGCGGAAACGAGACGATGACGATGATAACGACGAGGCGATGGTCACGAACAGGGGGAGGTCGGTCGGGTGCACGGTCTATCGTCGAACTCTGGGCTTCTCCGATCGGCAGCGTCGTCGATCAGTCGGTCGACAGCGCACAGGCGGGGACTCTCGGTCGGCAGCGTCGTCGAGCAGTCAGCGCGGGGTGTCTAGGCGTTCAGCAGCGGTCGTTGAACTCCGCCGCGGGGTATAGGCGAGTCTCGATCGATGGTCTCCGGCGCTCTCGGTGCAGATGGTTCAGCGGACAGTGGCCTTTGGTGCAGTCGGTCCGACGGACAGCGGCCTCTGGTGCAGTCGGTATCGAGGCGTTCAGCAGTTGGCTCCGATCGACAAGGGAGAGGGAACAGGCGTCCGGCGAAGTGCTCGAGGGATCAGCGGGAAAGGTCGGGGCAGTCGAGTTTGAGAATAGGGATGGTAACAATTTAATCGGCTGTGATTGGAAGAAAAGAAAAAATGGAAAAGAGGTTTATATATATTGTATTTTGTAAGGGGTTGACCTAGGGTTGGGTTGACTGGTCAACCCTCTTGGAATTGGCCTCTTATGGAGATATTTCAAGGGCCAAGATTTAATAGAATTAAAATGGTAGGCTATGATGCATTAGTTCTAAGGTTTTTGAGACCATGGTTTAATGGAGATTGATGTTGCAATTTCACAGTCCCAAAATTATGGAAAAATATACATGAAGGGAAAATGGATTTATTCGCGTGTCGTGTCCAATGGGATGGTCACCTTAATACGCTTTTGCATAAAAAGTGTCCAACAATAGGGAAAATTATACAAAATTGAATTTATTAAGGATTAACTACAATGGGTTACGATATCAGTTGGAAAATAAGGGCTCGCATAGCGTCCTAATTATTGAAGCAACGATAAATTGCAACAATCAAATAATCATCCTCAATTATTTAAATATAATTAAATATCATGCAAATCATCTACACATTAATTACAGAAAGACGAAAATACCCCTAATCCAAAAAGTGGGGGTGACAAGTCTACCCTCCTTAAAAGAATTTCGTCCCCGAAATTAAAATAAACTAGCACAAGAGCAAGCAATCAATTTATGAATTATACCTCAAGTCTCGAAGAGATATGGATACCGCTCGCGCATTTCGTCCTCTCTCTCCCAAGTTGATTCTCCTGGAGAGTGATTTCTCCATGCGACAAGAACCAAAGGAATAGTCTGGTTCCGCAATACCTTCTCTCTACAATCCAAGATCTCCACAGGTTGTTCAGGATAGCTGAGTGTCGGTCTAACTTCGATCTTCGAGTGATCTAATACGTGACTAGGATCTGCCACGTATCGTCTCAGCTGCGACACGTGGAACACGTTATGCACTCCATCTAGAGCAGGCGGTAAGTCTAGTCTATAGGCCACTGCACCGACCCTTGCAAGAATACTGAAGGGCCCGATGTATCGTGGGCTAAGCTTTCCTCCTCTGCCAAAACGAATCATGCCCCGCGTTGGAGAAATTCGTAGGAACACCAAATCGCCAACCTAGAACAACGATCTTAACGTGCAACCTAAACAAAGCAATCGCAAACAAAACAAAACAAATCAAAACAATACCTGAAACTCTAGGGGTCTACGGTGGCTATCGGCCTAATGCCGCCGTCTGTCCTGCGCCACTCGCAGTCTGTCTCTGATAAGTTTCACCTTTTCTGCTGCATCCACGACCATTTCTGGTCCTAACAAGGCTCTTTCTCCAATATCATCCCAAGATAAAGGGGTACGACACCTCCGTCCATATAAGGCCTCGAATGGTGACATCTCAATGCTGACTTGGTAGCTGTTGTTGTAGGCAAACTCTACCAAGTGTAGATGATCCTCCCAAGAACCTCCGAGATCCAAGACGCAAGTGCGTAGCATGTCTTCAAGAGTCTAAATAGTCCTTTCAGACTGCCCGTCTATCTGAGGGTGATATGCGGTACTGAACTTGAGCTGAGTGCCCAAGCAAGACTGCAGGCTCCTCCAGAAATGGGAAGTGAAACGACTATCCCGATCTGAGACAATACTTACAGGAACTCTATGTAATCTGATAATCTGTTGTACGTATATCTCTGCTAGCTTCTCCGTCGAAGTACCTACTTTGAAAGGTAAGAAGTGGGCTGATTTGGTCAACCTATCCACGATGACCCAAATTGCGTCCTTTCCTCCTGTGGAGCAAGGAAGTCCCGAAACGAAGTCCATAGTCACATGCTCCCACTTCCATTATGGAATGGGTAAGGGTTGAAGCAATCCCCCTGGCCTCTGTCGATCTGCTTTCACCTGTTGGCACACTAAACATCGAGATACGAAGCGTGCTACTTCGCACTTCATACCATACCACTATACATGCTTCCTCAAATCTCGATACATCTTGTTGGCTCCGGGATGCATCGAGTACTGAGAGCGGTGTGCCTCCTGTAAAACTTCTTCGCGCAGCTCTCCGCTTGGCACACACATCGTCGTGCCATGTCGTAAGGATCCATCATCCGCAATAGTAAAATCGTCTATCAATCCTGTCTGAACTTGTGCCCTAATATTCCTTAGAGTCTCATCATCATACTGCGCAGCTCTAATTCTGTCTATCAGATCTGATTGAATCTGCAGTCCCCACATCTGAATCTCAGCTCCTGGAACTAATACCTCAATTTCCAAGCTCTCAAGATCAGCTAATAAGTGTCTATCCGAAGTCAAGCACATAGCCATTGGGTACCTGCTCAAGGCATCCGCGACTACATTGGCTTTTCCTGGATGATACTGTAATGAGATATCAAAGTCTTTCATCAATTCTAACCACCTTCACTGTCTCATATTCAGCTCCTTTTGTGTAAATACGTACTTTAAGCTTTTGTGGTCTATGAAGATCTCCACACGCTCTCCGTACAGATAGTGCTTCCACAGCTTTAGGGCAAAGATAACTGCTGCTAACTCTAGATCGTGAGTGGGGTAGTTCTTTTCATGAGGGCATAATTGTCTTGAAGCATAGGCAATTACTTTCCCGTGTTGTTGAAGAACGCATCCTAACCCTTTTCCTGAAGCATCACTGTAGATAGTGAATCCACCTATCCCTGAGGGCAATGTCAAAACTGGTGCTGTCGTCAATCTCCTCTTCAGCTCATCGAATGCGGCTTGATATTCTTCTGTCCAGACAAATTCCACATCCTTCTTGGTCAGCCTAGTCATTGGCTCTGCAATCTTGGAGAAGTCTTGTACAAATTTTCTGTAGTATCCTGCTAGTCTGAGAAAGCTCCTGATTTCAGCTACCATACCGGGGGTAGCCCATGACTTTACTGCCCCTATCTTCTTTGGGTTAACTGAAATTTTGTCACCCGTTACCATATGTCCAAGGAATTCAACCTTTTCAAGAAAGAACTCACACTTTGAAAGCTTTCCGTACAATTTCTCTCTCCTGAGAGTTTCTAAGACTATTCTCAAGTGCTCTTCATGTTCTTCGGGGGTTTTCGAATATACTAGAATGTCGTCAATAAACACTACTACGAACTTGTTAAGGTACTGGTGGAACACCTTGTTCATTAAGTTCATAAATACTGCTGGTGCATTGGTTAAACCAAACGGCATTACTGTAAATTCAAACTGGCCATATATGGTTCGAAAGGCGGTCTTCGGTATGTCTTCTTTCTTCACTTTCACCTGGTGATAGCCTGACCTCAAGTCTATTTTTGAAAACATCTTCGCTCCGTTCAATTGATCGAAAAGATCATCTATCCTCGGCAGCGGGTATTTATTTTTGATAGTGAGGTTATTCAAAGCTCTATAATCGATACACATACGTACCGTGCCATCCTTCTTTGGTACAAATAATACCGGTGCTCCCCATGGCGATGAACTGGATCTAATAAAACCTTTGTCTTGCAGCTCCTCAACTTATTTCTTCAGTTCTACCAACTCGTTGTTGTTAACTCTATAGACATGTTGTGAAATAGGCTCCGCTCCTGGTATCAAGTCTATAGAAAACTCAATGTCTCTGTCTGGAGGCAAACCTGGCAACTCCTCTGGAAATACATCCAGGAACTTCGCTATAAGTGGATGCGGTATCTCTTCTTCTTCCACCCTGGCTCCGCAAAAAGTGCCTCTGCTCTGCTCCTCTGCTCCTCTGGCAATCTCGAACTCTGGCTCTCCTGGTGGTCGAAATACTACTCTTCCTCTGTGATAATCTATAGAAGCATGGTGTTTACTCAGCCAGTCTATTCCGAGTACAATATCGTATTCCGGGAGTGGCATGACGAGTAAACTCATGCTCAACTCTCGGCCTTCCAATGACACTCTCCGATCCTTACAATAATCACAAACTAGGATAATGCCTCCTCCTGTCGTGATCTTGCAAGTCCTATCTAATGGTCCCATTTTTAAATGATGTTTAAGGGCATAAGATACAGATACGAAACTATGGGAAGCGCCAGAATCAAACAATGCAAGTGCTGGAATAGAATCGAGTAAAACTGAACCTGAAATCACGTCTCCAGCTGGCTCGGCCTCCTCAGTGGTCATGGCGTAAGCTCGTCCTTGTGGTGCTCCTCTTTGTTGCTGTTATTGCTGAGCAAACCTCTCCTGCTGTGATGGAAGTGGAGGTCCTCTCTGCTGGCCTCCTGGTACAATAGGTGCTCTAGCTGGTCCTCTTTAAGCTGCTCCTCCTCCTTGGCGAGTCTGAATAGCTGGGCAGTCCCTCAGCTGATGTGCTGCTGACCCACATGATAAGCAAGTGCCCATCCTTTTTCTGCAGATGTCTCTTGTATGTCCCATCTTTTCGCAATACGAACATGGGGTAGCGAGTTGATTATGCCTCTGTGGTTGCGATTGTTGAGCATGTCCTCGAACTGGTGCCTGTTGCTGGTGTTGCTGCTGGTGTTGTTGCTGGTGTTGTTGCTGGTGCGGCCTATGTTGTTGTTGTTGGAAGTGTGGGCGCTTGGCTGGTCCTGTGTTACCTCATGTTGCTACAGATGTATCGCGTCCTCTCTTGGGCCTGAGGTCCAAGTCGTCTTCGGCAATCTGGGCATCCATCAGAATACCCTCAAATGTAGCAGTACGTCGTCCCGAAGTACGAGACTTGATCTCCCTGTTTAATCCCTTCCTGAACTTCCGAGCTCTGTCTCCTGGGTCTCGAACCATCGATGGCGCAAATCGACTCAATCGACAAAACTCTGCAGCATATTCGTCGACTGACATGCCTCCTTGGACTAAGTCATGGAACTGACTTTCTAATGCTCCCAAGGCTACGTCAGGAAAGAATTTCTCTTTGAAGAGTTCTTTAAAGTTCTCCCAAGTAAGTCCTTCAGCAGAGAGTCTCGGCTCTGTACGATACCACGTTAGTGCGATATCAAACATCTGACTGCCAGCGGCCTCTATCTGAAGAATCTTCGGAATCTGTGATAAGCGCAAATTCCTTTCTATGTCTTCTAACCATTCGTCAGCATATAGTATTCCTTCTGTGCCTTTGAACTCTCGAGGCATCATCCTCTTAAAGTCTACTATGGTACCGGGCCTCTGTTGTTGCTGACCTTGATATTGCGGTTGTCGTACTACTCTCTCCACAGCCTGGAGAGTCATCTGATAAGCATTCTCCATGCTCTCTCTTATCAGTTTGGTCTGCGCCTGGTGTGCTTCTGCTTGCATTCTCTGAGCCTCAGCGTGAACACGCTGAGCTTCTGCTGTTACTCTCTGGGCCTCTAGCATACCCTGGATCAATACGACCATCTGTGCCCCGTCAGCGGGCACTCCTCCGGGAATCGGTGTCGGTGGTGGTGGAAGGTTGTCTGGCATAGCTGAGGCAATCCTCTGTATAGGTGGAAGAGGAATCCCGTTAGTTGCAGGTACTCCCACACGAACAGGAGATGTAGGAGGATCTCCAGGTATCTGTTCGTCAGGTTGAGAGGTGGCAGTCCTCTCTGAATTGGCTGCTCCCATTCTCATGGATCTAGTATTCGGCGACATCCTGAATACAGATCAAAGAATCAATTAAGGTGATAGATATGATATTATCAAGGAAGGACACTAAAGTGCTAAAGGAAGCAATCCATTAGAATAGCAATATGAAGTTCAGAATTTCCTAGTGTGATTGAGCATATTCTCATCCTAGATCCTATTTTCTATATCCTAGCACAGGCTCGTAGCAGTACAACTAAGTTGTCGCACTACAACGATATCGCATAACTTGCAAAACTAGACCTGCATGGGCCACCACTAAAAATGTGTCATGACCCGCACCCAGTACAGGGGCACGAGAGCGTGGGTACGTCCAGCCTATGCCGCAGCATCGGCGGTAGAACACTGTCTAGGTCACAGTAACACTAAATAACTAAACACCTGTCAATAATATACATCTCCATAATCTCACAATATAACTCAATCACAACAACTATAAGGCACGATAAAAGATAAAAGGAAATGACTTAGTTAAACACCATGTCTCAAACATAAAGATAACTCGCAGTCTAGCTATCCAACACAAATCTTCAATTAAACTTAACATAAGTCTAAACATAAACTGAAATAACTCCCATAAGTCTCAAGCATAAATAAATACTATCTAGATAGCTGTAGGCAAAGCCTCATCTAGAAGCATGGTCTCCTCTAGGATCTCTGGTACATAGTCTGTCTCTATACCTGGTCCGTAGTGCGTGGTACAGAAATCCTCAAGATTCTCTGGAAAAAATATCCAGTCAGGATTGGAACGAAAATACACCTCTAACAGTAGTTCTACATATATTGACAAAAACTATAATACAGTGTAAAGAAATACATGACAGAATAAAATACTAGCAATGAGAAATACTGGAATAAAGTACTGGAACATCATCATCAATATGCATCTGACAAGGAATAGAACTATAAGTGTACGCAAGTACAAAGAACTGGTATGTAAGTGTGTATAAGAACAACAACTAGAACATGTGGAAATACAAGATCAGTCTATCAAGATAAATGTCAAGAATCATCTATCTAAGTGTGTGAAACATCAGTATATCATGTGATCGGCTTGGGCTATATGACTCATTACATTAGTTAGCGGTCATCCCCAACAGGTCAGGCTAACCAGATGTAACAGCGATGAGGCATGTAAGGGTAAGGCTGCACCGACGTAAAATGTGGGTGAGCTAATGCTGCATGTAAGCTGGGTATGATCACATAAACTACTAATACTTCCCCGTTTCCCCCAGCTAGCACGATGGATTCCAATCACGACTCCTCGTGACAGGTCTCAATGATGCTAACTCGTGTAAGCAACAGTGTCAGAGTCATGTACGCTATACAACAAGAATTATAGAGATAATCAATATAATGGAAACTGTCAGAAAATGTACTCGTCTGGGGTCCTTAGCTGGTAATACCTCTGTCCGGGTTCCAAGGTATCGTCTGAGTGATCCCACAATTCTATAAACATATCATATATTACAATACTTCATCAGTCATTACTCTAGCAAACAATCAACATAATGATCTCAACAGGCTACGCTAGGGTCACAGGTCGATGTGCCTATGGGGTATCTGTGGTCACATTCAAGACATCTAGTGCATATATTACATAGTAAATACTATGGCTAACGTATCTCATGGTACTAATTAATTACACAATTAATAGATTTCCATATGTTCATACTTAATTCAATTCATACGATGCACACACATATAAATATACGTATGGATTATGCTGATTGAGAATTATACGGTTCGTATGTATGTACATAAGTATGCATTAGTTACCATTATAATATATGCATATACATCATTTAGATGTACTAACAAAACCATATACCGTGTGTATACATAATAACATATATATATATATATACTAGGGGTATCTAGAATACACATATATGAGTACGTATATATCTTAGTGAGCATAATATCTACATACCTCTACGTGTATATATGTATATACGTGCATGTACCGATACCTACACGTACTAACGCATGATATCCGAATGTGTACGTATTTGAGTGTAGGTTTACGTCAAACCTATGTGCGAAAACGAGACGATGATGATGATAACGACGAGGCGATGGTCACGAACAGGGGAAGGTCGATTGGTTGCATGGTCTATCGTCGAACTCCGGGCTTCTTCGATCGGCAGCGTCGTCGATCAGTCGGTCGACAGCGCACAGGCGGGGACTCTCGGTCGGCAACGTCGTCGAGCAGTCAGCACGGGGTGTCCAGGCGTTCAGCAGCGGTCCTCGAACTCCGCCGCGGGGTATAGGCGAGTCTCGGTTGATGGTCTCCGGCGCTCTCGGTACAGACGGTTCAGTGGACAGCGGCCTCTGGTGCAGTCAGTCCGGCGGACAGCGGCCTCTGGTGCAGTCGGTGTCGAGGCGTTCAGCGGTTGGCTCCAGTCGACAAGGGCGGGGGAACAGGCGTCCGGCGAAGTGCTCGAGGGATCAGCGGGAAAGGTCGGGGCAGTCGAGTTTGAGAATAGGGATGGTAACAATTTAATCGGATGTGGTTGGAAGAAAAGGAAAAGAGGAAAAGAGGTTTATATATATAGTATTTTGTAAGGGGTTGACCTAGGGTTGGGTTGACTAGTCAACCCTCTTGGAATTAGCCTCTTATGGAGATATTTCAAGGGCCAAGATTTAATAGAATTAAAATGGTAGGCTTGGATGCATTAGTTCCAAGGTTTTTGAGACCATGGTTTAATGGAGATTGATGTTGCAATTTTATAGTCCCAAAATTATGGAAAAATATACAGGAAAGGAAAATGGATTTATTCGCGTGTCGTGTCCAATGGGATGGTCACCTTAATACGATTTTGCATAAAAAGTGTCCAACAATAGGGAAAATTGCACAAAATTAAATTTATTGAGGATTAACTACAATGGGTTGCGACATCAGTTGGAAAACAAGGGCTCGCATAGCGTCCTAATTATTGAAGCAACGATAAATTGCAACAATCAAATAATCATCCTCAATTATTTAAATATAATTAAATATCATGCAAATCATCTACACATTAATTACGGAAAGACGAAAATATCCCTAATCCAAAAGTGGGGGTGACAAAAGTCCATCAAATATTCACCATGGGCCCAACAACCAACTACCTAAATAAAGCCAAAGCCTCTCCTTCAAAATCCTAACTTCCTCCCCCTTGTGGTCGCCCCTTTTCAGCCTCCCCCTCCTTCCCACAAAATTATATAGCCTCCATCTCCCTCTCTACTTCATTATTCTATCATCCCCAAGCCTCCTCGCAAGCCCCAAGGGCCGACCAACCCACAAGGAGCATTCGACCATCCCTTTGAGGTCAAAAATTGCTGCTGGTTGCAGCAGTAGTTCGGGCACCCCCACAGCAGGAAAAGTCCTACAAAACTCTAGATTTGCATAATACTTGGAGCCTCCAAGATCTCTCTCAAGTTTCGCGAAGGTTGGAGTCATTTTGGTGCTCCGAAAGGTCTGTGTCGCAAGAAGAGCCTCCGCCGTAATCACATACGGGTAAGTCTTCCAACTTAGATTCTTTTTCCTATTCCATGAACCAAACCTTGTGTAAACTCATGATAATGTTAGAGGATGAGTAGGAATAACTTCATGCATGAGAAACCCATATTTCTATGTTGAAACTATCCCAAGAAATTGAATAATCATGACACGGATACGACGCACCAATGGTAGACAAGGTTCAATGAGTATTGTCATTATAAATAAATATATAAAATAATTTCAGAAAACTTTATGTTATTAATTCAGAATATAAATATTATAATTATATAATTAATCATGTTTTATGCCAACGTAAAGATTGGATGCAAAGGCTAGTTGGCCAAGTTGCAAGGATAGCTAGATAGCGTAGTTGAGATGTTTGCATGAATGATGTGATATAATTATATTTTTATATAATTATAATTAAATTCCAAAATAATAATTAATATAATTTTATATTAAAAATATTTTATTACTCAAGTTGGTAATTTTGCATGTACAAACTAGCGACAAGTTGCTAGAATACTTAGTCGACGCGCAATATGACTTTGTGCATGTAAAGTTGTGATTGGCCTATTTATCTTTTATTTAAAATTAATTTCATAATTAATACATAATTATTTCAGTTTATGTAATATTTAGTAACATATTAGAAAGTAGTATATTATGTGATAATTGGCATGTTGTTCAATACCACGCAACCATTGGACTATTGGCACAAACATCACCATATAGGTCGATGTTGTGCGACGATCCTTCTCATTGATATTGAGTAGATTAGTTGGGTTAGTATTGATAGAAAATATTATATAGGGTAACTTGGATCCGCGACACTTTCGGTTGAGGACATCAGACAAGAGGTATCGCAGCAGCAGGCAGCAAACAAGTGTACCTTGCCAAACTTGCAGTAGATCTTGTTGTATTATTTGCTTGAGTTTACTTTCATATGTACATTCTTGTGATTTAACTATTCACCCTAGGACTGTGAGACATTGTTTAGCGCCTAAACGAGATTCAGGTATCGACGCCGTACGCAGAGTCAAGCAATGTCACTTAGAGAGTTGATACCACGATCCTATTTTACGTGCTTATACTACTAGCAAGACAGACCATAGGACACCTGACACTAATTACATGAGACAGAGTTCATCTTGAGGTATTTCTTAGTACCAGGACTCTGTGTAGGACTATAAGCATCGTGACATTTACAGACATACTTATATACTTTTACTTATGACTCGTGGTGATAGATAGAGGTCTTGGCCCTACGTGTTACTATATGATACGTGAGGTTACATGTATATATATATATATATATATATATATATATATATATATATATATATATATATATATATATATATATATATATATATATATACTTTTGCTACTGGATAGTGTCTTAGTCTTTGTACCAGAGCTTTGGCACATGTACTGACCCTTCGAGATACTACATGCCCTATGGCTTCCCCGACATAGAGTCTGTAGTGGTTTCAGCCTGAGTATGAGTGATACTCTCATTTGTATTTCACTTAGTTAGTTACATAACTTGTCCTTGAGGATCTGTTTTTACTATATTATTTTTCTTCTGGCTTGAGTGTTTATTGTACCTTGCTATGTCCCCTGAGGACCTGGATCCGGATTATGTTCCCAGGTATAGACGAGGAGAGTTACCTCGGGGTTTACGGGTCAAGAGATGATATTGAAGCAGTACTTGTTGTCATGACCCGCACCCGGAATAGGGGCACGAGTACGTGGGTACGTCCAGCCTACGCCGCAACATCGACGGTAGAACAATGTCTAGGTCACAATAAATACTAATATAACTCACAACCTGTCAATGATATCAATCTCCATAAGGAGGACAATACACATCTCCAATATCTCATAATGTAATCTCAATCACAACAACTATAAGAGTATAAGGCACGATAAAAGATAAGAAGAATGACATAGTTAAACACCATATCTCAAAATAAAGATAAATCATAGTCTAGCTGTCCAACATAAAGTCTCCACAAGTCTCAACATAACTAAGAATAAGTCTAAACATAAACTCAATAAACCTCAAATAAGTCTCAGTGCATAAGATAAATGCTGTCTAGATAGTTGTAGGTAATATCTCTTCTAAAGGAATAGTCTCCTCTAAGATCTCTGATATGTAGTCTGCATCTATACCCGGTCCATAGTGTGTGGTACAAAAATCCTCACGATCCTCTAGAAAAAATATCCAGTCAGGATTGGAACGAAGTACAAGCACTAATAGCAGTTCCACATATATTGACAAAAACTATAATACAGTGTAAAGAAATACAAGACATATATGAATATTGGCAATAAGAGATACTGGATATAATGAAATACTGGAAGAAATGCTAGAATAAAGGAATACTTGAACATATCATCATTAATGTACATCTAGCAATGAATAGAAATACAAGTGTATACTAGAACAATGAACTGGTATATAAGTAAATGTTAGATCCATGACTAAAACATAAGGAATGCTAGATCAATATACAAGGGATACATGTAAAGAATATCTAGCTAAGTGTGTGAAACATCAGCATATCATGTGATCGGCTTGGGACTGATCAGGCTTGCTATGTATGACTAGCTATGATTCATGTAAGGTCAGGCTAACCATCCGGATAGCTATGATGCAAGCAATAGTCAGGTTAATCATACATAAGAGGCTATGAGGCATGTAATGGTCAGGCTGCACCGATGTGAGGTGTGGATGAGCTATGATGCATGTAGAGTTGGGTATGATCACATAATCTACTAATATTCTCCCGTTCTCCAACTAGCACGATGGATTTCAAATCATGACTCCTCGTGACAGGTCTCGATGATGCCAACTCATGTATACAACAGTGTCAGAATCATGTACGCTATACAACTAGAATCATAGAGATGATCAACATAATAAAAACTGTCAGAGAATGTACTCGCCTGTGGTCCTTAGCTGGCAATACCAATATCCTGGTTCCAAAGTATCGTCTGAATGATCCAACAGTCCTATAGATATATCATATAATACAATATTTCATCAGACATTATACTAACACCCATAGTAAAAACACAATGATCTCAGAGACTACGCTAGGGGTGTCACGTCTGTAGTTGCTGTGCATAACAGACAGTCAATGATATGGTCGTGCCAGTACGTCAATATACATATGGCAGTCAGCTAACATGTTACATGGTCACGGTCAAGGTAACTACGGGGTATCCGTAATTATTCTCGGGTCATCTAGTACATAGACATATTATACATATTATTAACTAACATATACACTAATACTCATTAGTTACAAATGTAATATATATATATATATATATATATATATATATATATATATATACATATATATATATATATACATATATATATATATACATATATATATATATATATACATATATATATATATATACATATATATATATATATATATATATATATATATACTTTAATTAGAATTAATACTTTGTATATATATTAAACATATATTAGGGAGATATATACAATACGTATATATATGTATATATACTAATTGAGAGATATACTATATATATATATATATATATATATATATATATATATATATATATATATATGTATGTATGCCAAAATACCTTTAAACCTATACCAATACATGTACCTTACATATATACTAATTAGGATCATATACGTTATGGATGTATATATATCTCAATGTACACATAATAACCATCTACGTATACCAATACTAATACGTACATACATACACACCAATTATATATCTAGATACCAACATACGCGTATATTAACATAGCTAGAATATACATACGCACACAACGAGAAATGCACGTATGTGTATACATGCACATGTACGTGAGAGGGTACTCGAACCTGGGTACGTGGGACGAGACGTGCGTGTCGAGGTCGTCGCGAAGGGGTTGGCAGCGGGGTGCTGCACGGTTTTACGGCTCGGCTCCGGTGATCATCGACGTCGGTCATCAGCAGCAGGTCACGGCGAGGGAGGGTTCGACGCAGGCGTTCAGGTGCTCCGGCGGGTCAGCGGGGTACATCAGGATTTTTCAGTGGAGATGGCAAGTGTAGAAGCATGAAAAATATGCTGGATAGCTCTATGCAACATGGTGATGCAGGGCAGCGTAAGCAGGGGACCTCAAGGCCATCAAGAGTACAACAGAGCTTTTCTGCTGAGCACGACGTAAAATATGATGGGACCATCCGCGTAAAATGCAGTATGTCCAGGCCGCTTCAGCGAAGACGGGGTGCTTTATCGCCTCCACGGTGTAAAACTCATCCGCTTTCATAGCAGCGTTAAAGCGTACGAGGAATGCTTTGTCTTCCCCGAAATAAACCTGTCAAGTCACGCAGTGAACCTGACATCTGACTCCTGACAAAAAGTGCTGCACGGCTACGCAGACGACGGTTGGAAAGATGGCAGACCACTCAGGACGCGCCCCACAGTATGATGGCGGATATCTGCATTTAATGCAGAGGATTTGATTAAATATCACCGAACCGTCGTTTACTGACATTCCCTCAGCGGAGACTGCTTTTACGCATACAAGGGGATACGCTGCCTTATTTTACACAGGCAAACGTGAACTGTTTACGCTCCACGGAAGACAAACAGACTGCCACGTCAAAAGCTGCTCTTCGTACAGGGCTCGAGGCACGTCTCTGCACCGAATGCTCAGAACGGTAGCAGGCCTTCGGAACACGCCTCGACAATTAATGATGATGGCGGATCTCTGTATTTAATGCGAGAGATTTGATTATATCTCCAAGAGCCGTGATTTTGGCTAAATACGTCCACATCACCTCGGCTTCTACGCCCATTCAGCTTCTATGCTCGTTCGGCTTCTATGCTCATTCGGCCTTCTGTGCTTATTCGGCTTCTATGCCATCAGGCTTCTACGCCTACTCGGCTTCTATGCCTACTTGGCTTCTACGCCATGGTGACAGACATTGGCTTCTACGCCAACCTCTTCTACACGAGGGATACCTACCTACATGGCTTCTACGCCGTGATCTTCGTAGCGATTATACGCATTTTGTCCCTTAGTTGGACCTGCGTCACACGCTCATTCAAAAGGTCATCTATACGCAGGCTTTGGTTATTTTAACCGTTGTGTAAAAGGGTGCTGTACTTTCCACTACTCAGTTTCCACACCGATTGAGTGGTCACTGTCACCAAAACTCTATAAATAGAGACCTCTATCAACAGAGGAACAGGTCGAGACTTTAAAAAATCGAACAAGGTCAAACCGCCAAAGAGATCGAACCACGGGTCGAAACATTGGAGATTGAGGAGAGGTCGAAGAGTCTTTGAGAGAGAGAGAGAAGCATCCAGAACTCAGGCAAAGAGTAGCGATCGACGACATTGGCATCGTGCATCCATCCTCTTCCGCCACCTACGAAGCTGCTTTCTGTCTTCCACGGCACTTCTTCACCATCGTGTAGTCCAAGGGCTAAAGTGATCGACTGCAGATCAGACACCTATAGCAATCATCTACCCAGATTAAATAAATTATACTCCTACATCCTCGTATAGGATCAAATTGTACAAGTTTGTTTGTAAACCAAAGAAAGCGGGTTTCGTGCAAACCTCGTATTATATATATTTTGTTCTTTCGTTTAATACCACAAACAAGATGGTGACTCTGCTGGGGACATCTTTCTCTTCTGATGAGGAAGCGATTGCTCAACACGATGAGGTATCCGTGGGATCCGTGAAGAAGACACTGGTCGTCCAGTTCGACCAGTCTGCCTACGAAGACATGCTTCGGACGGGGAGTAGCTCTCACTCTCTCTCTGTACAAAACAACAGGAAACTGCGCAAGGTATGGATGCCCAAGACATCCTCTACCATCCCTGTGGACTCTCCGATCTCTCCGACCAATGAGGTTGTAGCATTGCTCCCTTCGTGCCCTAAACATAAAATTCAGTCTCCCGCTACGCGCGGTACAGACAAAACTTTGGGCAAAGCCTCAGCGCTAACCCAGAAGTATCCACTGCGCTCTACGCATAGAAACCAGTCTCTTGCTACGCACGGTACAGACAAAACTTTAGGCAAAGCCTCAGCACTAACCCAGAAGTATCGACTGCGCTCTACGCGTAGAAACCAGTCTCCCGCTACGCGCGGTACAGACAAAACTTCGAGTAAAGCCTCAGCGCTAACCCAGAGGTATCTACTGTGCTCTACGCGTAGAAACCAGTCTCCCGTCCGTGGCAGAATAGACAAAACTTCGGATGATGCCTCAGCGCCAAATCGGAAGTACAAAGCACGCTCCGCGCGTAAGACAACATCTGACCTCTACGGGGAACCAGATGACACCCGTGATCTCCGCAAGGGAAAGCAAGCGGCGAGCTACTTAACTTCTCGGCATTCACACCAGTAGTGTTAAGTCCACAAAAAACTGCCATGTCCATATCACCTCTGAGCAGACGTGTACCTCCATCTCCAAAGGAGTCACGATCAAAAGTTTGTCATGTTCATATTACCTCTGAATAAACTTTCAGCTATCTACTATCTTCTGATATAGGTTGCCATCTACACTTAACACCCATACTTAGTCATAAGTATGCCAGTGGTATTGAGTCCACAAAAACTGCCATGTCCATATTATCTCTGAGCAGATATATGCCTCTATCTCCGATGGAGTCACAACCCAGGGAGTTTGTCATGTTCATATTACCTCTGAACAAACCTTCATAAATTCGGCTATCGATTATCACGTTCATATTACCTCTGATACCGATTGTCATCTCAACTTAGCACTCGTACTTAACTCTAAGTACGCCAGTGGTGTTGAGTCCACAAAAACTGTCATGTCCATATTACCTCTGAGTAGATGTATGCCTCTATCTTCGATGGAGTCACAACCCAGGGAGTTTGTCATGTTCATATTACCTCTGAACAAACCTTCCTAAATTGGGCTATCGATTATCACGTTTATATTACCTCTGATATCGATTGTCATCTCAACTTAGCACCCGTACTTAACTCTAAGTACGCCAGTGGTGTTGAGTCCACAAAACCTGTCATGTCCATATTTACCTCTGGCTAGGCTTGTCCCCAAACCTATTTGCACTCTCGTGCGCAACAAATGATAGGTCCACAAAAAATTTCCCCTGTGGAATGCCCGCAATGGAAAGTAGTACATGGCAACTGTTCTTCGACGGCGCCTCCAAGACTGGTCCCAAAGGAAACGTGGTTTCAGGGGTAGGAATTGTCCTGGTTACTCCCGATAAACTCGTCATCTATCAAGCATACTCTCTTAACGAACCCTGTTCCAATAATGTGGCAGAGTACAATGCTCTACTAATCGGGCTCCAAGTCGCCAAAGAGTTGGGGGTCGAATCTCTGGAAGCTTTTGGTGATTCTCTGCTTATCGTTAATCAAGTCAGAGGAATATATGAAGTCCGAAATCCAGACCTCATCCCCTATCACCAAGCAACGGTCGAGATAGCCGTGACATTCAAGGGGTTCTTCCTAGAGCATGTACCTCGATCTCAGAATCTGGAAGCCGATGCCCTAGCCAGTCTAGCTGCAGATTTAGCTACTCCTATAAGAAGGCAGAATTTGGTAATCCTTCTTAACAAAGATCTATTTTGCGTGAAGAACAACGCTCACATCGAATGCAGTTACGTTATGAACACCGATCCTCCTACGAGAGATTGGAGAAGTCCCTTTATAGATTTTGTGGCATACGGAATCATACCGGAGGACCCTAAAGAAGCAGCATCCGCCAAAAGGCGATCATTACGCTTCTACTTCGATGCATCTTCACAATGCCTATATCGTCGAACCTACGACGGACTGCTATTGAGATGTCTCTCCAATGACGAAGTACAGCAGATCATCCGCGAAGCTCACGACAGCATATGCGGGGCGCATCAACCCGGCCCTAAGCTACAAGATCGTATCAGGAGAATGGGCTATTACTGGCCCACTATGATCGCAGACGCAATCAAGTATGCCAAACGATGCAAGGCCTGTCAGGTTCATGCAGACTTCATACACCAGCCGTCTAAACATCTACATCCTACGGTTGCATCCTGGCCTTTCGAAGCATGGGGTATGGACATCATTGGTCCTATTCACCCGTCTTCTTCCAGAGGTCACCAGTTCATACTGGCCATCACGGATTACTTCTCCAAATGGGCAGAGGCGATCCCTCTTGCTGAGGTAAAAACATCTAATGTGATCAGCTTCATCAAGCATCACATTATTTATCGCTTTGGGATTCCCCGAAGGATAATCCATGACAATGGGCCTCAGTTCATCAGCCAAGCGTTTCATCGATTTTGCAATAAAAATCGGATATAAAATGTTGCCTCTACGGCGTATTATCCAGCTGCTAATGGTTTGGCGGGAGCCTTCAACAAAACTATTATCAAACTCTTGAAGAAGTTTGTCTCTTCAAACAAAAGAGATTGGAACGAGAAGCTGGGAGAATGTCTCTGGGCGTACCGCACAACGGTCCGAGCACCGACAGGTTGTACCCCGTTCTTACTGGTCTACGGGAGCGAAGCAGTTCTTTCCATCGAAATTCAAATCCCGTCACTCAGGATAGCAGTCGCCAATAAGTTAACTCGGGAAAAGAATGACCTTTTAAGGCTTCAAGAGCTAGAAGGATTAGACGAGAAACGCCTTCAAGCTCAACAGAGCATCGCGTTCTATCAAGCGCGCATTTCCAGAGCTTTTAATCAAAAAGTAAAGGAAAGAGTGTTCAAAGTTGGCGAGCTAGTCTTAGCTGTAAGAAGGCCAATGATTCTCACTCACAGGAGCAAGGGCAAATTTTAGCCCAAATGGGAAGGCCCCTACGTGATCGAGACAACATTCTCAAACGGCACTTACAGGTTAGCCCAGCCTAATGGAGACCTACTAATGGCTCATATCAATGGCAAATTCCTGAAAAGGTACTATGCTTAACCTCCTCTGCTTAAGTGGAATAAGGCAAAAATCTCATTCTAACAAAACTACTTCCAAAACGAAACTAGTTGGGCCGTATTCTATCATGTCCATATGACCTCTGAACAGATACGCCCTGCTAAAAAAGTTTTTCGGAGGCTACCAACGCCCCTGCAGGCGGAGGTATTTCACCCCTCGGTACCGATACGAGAGGCTCATCCGGAGTAGCAGACTCGTCACCCTCGTCAGAAGAAATCGAGGGGACTTCGACCCTTCCCCCAGGCTTGGAAGAGGGTACCCTAAAGCTTCCACCCATATCAAAATTGCGATGGGAGGTGTTCGTTGCAACATAGAACTGGGTATACGAATGCAGGATGCGCAGCTCCGTGGAGGGTGTGACGAAGGGCACAGTAAAAATTGTCCCAGTGCAGCCCATGATTAAATATCACCATCCCCTCGCTCCATCGATGAGTCCACCTCTGGACCTGAAGCTGGTGACGGCGTTGCCCACATGCAACTGATCATACCCAAACTGCCTGGCAAACCGACTAGGCAGGTAGGGTTCGAAGAAGCAGTGATTTTCACTTCTGTACAGCAGGTGGAAAGGTCTAATACAGACCAACCAATTGAAGGCTTCAGGAGAAAGAGTGGTCCTATCTCTACCTGAGTCCTCAAGCCTAATCCCCGATTGGTTGCGATGAACAGAGGGGACAGTGCAAAGGAGCTTCCAGCTGTGACCGTAATGCAGCACCCGCCGACAGTCTAAAACTGTGAGCACATTCCAAGAGGATTTCTTGTAATTCAGCAAGAAACTCCCCCCCAAGCTACTGCCAGAACCGGAAGACATCACTCGGGGGTTATGGAGAATTAACCATCCCAACAAATACAGGTATAGTAATTCCACCCGGGGAAAGCTTTCTCGCCGAGCTTCATCAGCGAGCAGTGCCTCAATCATCGCCCTCAGGCCATCTTGTATGCGGCATACCATGGCAGGGAGCAAGCCCAGTCTTGCCCCAAACACCAGACGTACTACATGGCACAAGGTATTACGGTGAATACGATCCGCAGATGCGATACCGGGTACCACCAATCGGCGCAGCCATATAGAGAGGAAGCCAGCCAGTTGAGCTTCCTTGGATAGAGCCCTGCGGCAATGCCTCAGATAGCTGTAGGCCTTAGTACCTGCAGGATATTTTCCTATCCCTTCGATGAGGATCTGATCCGGAGCCCTAGCATCCTCCAGGAGATTGTCGACTTTCTGAGCAGTCAGCACGCTCAGAGGATTCACAGGCTCATCCTTGACTTCCAAGACTTTCTCCGGCTGAGCAGCCCTAGCCCGGTGAAAGAAGAGGTAGGACGTTCATTTACTGGTGTGAGCCAAATCTGAAGGCTCAGCATAAAAGGCGGTGCAAGCAAGGTAGTGGTACATCAGCTCCTGATACACTTCCACTACCCGAGGGTCTGAATCCCCCAACTCCCGGTTTGTGGGAACATACTCTTCGTACGGAGTATCCCCCATCGGCAGTCTCGAGATCTCTGCCATCTCATGAAGGGCCAATCCCAACTCCCCCAGCGGAGTGGCGAAAGTCCCGGTGAGCAGAATGTATCGCTCCATCAGTGCCAAAAATAGGTTAGGGTTCGGAGGTAACCCAACGCTGGTGGCACTCACAGCTGCCAACAGACCGATGTTCTCCAACTCGATCCGAAAATGCTCCAAGGCCCAATCAACTAAGCGAGCCCATCGAAGCTTTGTTGGGGTCATCCACCCGTTACATCGAGGATTCGCCTTGGGGTATACTCCTCTGCGTCCCATGAAATTATTGCAGAAGGTTGACAATTGCATCGGCTGGAGCACCAAGCTGTCTTCACTCGGGATACTGCCCGGGTACAATCCCCTAAACAACGTTACATGACCGAAAGGGCGGCTGACAAATAGGCCAGATCCTTTCTGGTAGAAGATCTTCCCCGGCCTACAGTGAAGATCGGGAGTCAGCGTCCACGACATCTTCCTGGGATGAGTAGCATGGGAGAATGCCGAGATAGGATAATCTCTCGGCATCTTGGGCAGACTCAAGACCAACTTTCCGGCAGGGAAAACCCAGAGTTCTTTCTTTGGCTTCGTCTGGGACTGCTTATCAATCATGTCCCCGAAAAGAAAGGCCGGCTTTATATACTGGTCCCCGTCTACATACGTCAAAGGCTCTCCATTAATCATGTTCAGCAGCATTCGCTCGCCCTGAGCCGATATCAAGATTTCCCTTCCTTTGGGATATTGGGGTCCGGAGATAGAAAATACCACATGGGACAGATCCTCCATATAGTTGGAATATAGCAGTCCGGCGGCAGAACCCATCACCTCGGCTAGCGGAGACTCGCCCAAGTTAACTGCAAGGGTGCGAGAAAAACACGTCAGTTTTATTCTAGACGTTACAAATATCGCAGCACATGCCAAGAGGCAACGGTCTGAGCTCTATGCCAAGACTGTACAAACTTGATCGTTTACGCCGAAATTGTCATCCAGAAGCGTAAAATTCAAGTCGGCAGTATACTGTCTGTGCTTTACGCCAGACTACCAAGGTTCGAGCTATTATGCCAGAATTTTCATCCACAAGCGTAAAAGTTCAAAATTTTACAGTATACACCAAGTTTTCGGCAGTCAAAGCATTTTACGCTCAACTGCAAAAATCTGGAGTTTTTATGCTGACACATTAGAAATGTGGGCGTAAGAGATAAAACGTCTCCGTGCATCATCTTCCTCAAAAAGGCTATCAGCACAGAAGACGACTTAGCGCGGTCACGTTCAACGTGTGTGAAGGATTTTTCAGTCGTTCTCATTCAGCTTTACCTATCAGGCCGGGTGCACTGCTCATCGGCGGGATGCTCAGCTCAGAATGGGGTTCCCCTGCCCAACCGGAGGCACTCCTGCTTGGGCAGAAGAACGAGAAGAGGAATCAATCTTCTTTCCTTAGAGGAGGAGGATTGCTTAGAGGCCATTACTGGAAACTTTGAAGACTCAGAGAAGACTCGGAGAAAAGCTCGAACAGTCGGAGGCTTTCTTTCACAGAAGACGGATGAAAAGTTTTTCTCTCAGAAAACTTGGGAGATATATATAGAGTTTGGATGGACTCCTCGGACCCCAAACCAAATCTCCTAATTAATATTCGGTTATGATTGGGTCCTACGTCAGCCTATTATTCAGAGAAGACGGACAGTCAGCGAATTCGAAAAGTTTTTCGCGCAAAGCAGGTCAGCAGTTCTTACGCTAAGGAGCTTTCTACGTTCGATAGCAACAGATCTACGGTTTCAAGCTCGCAAGCTATAAGTCTATGGTTTTACGCCCGGATGCCTTTGTGCTCGGTAGCTTTTATGCTCGAGAGGCTACAATCCTACGACTTCATGCCAGCAGATAACAAATCGATGATCTCACGCTCGGTGGCGCTTAGTTTACGCTCAGAAGCAACAGATCCGTGACTTCACGCTCGAAAAAAAATTTCTTTTCAGAAGCTACAAATCTACAGTTCTACGCTAAGGAGCTTTCTACGCTCGACAGCTACGAATCTACGGCTTTACGTTCGACGGCTACAAGTCGGATTTAACGCCCAGATGCCTTTGTGCTCAGTAGCTTTTATGCTCGAGAGGCTACAAACCTACGACTTCACACTCAGGAACTACAAGTCTATGATTTCACGCTCGATGGTGTTTAATTTATGCTCAGAAGCTGCAGACTAATGATTTCACGCTCCACGACTTCCCGCACATTTGAAGGATACGCCGGCCAGATCACACGTACATCTGAACGGTCCTCAAAAGCGGTCAATTGCAAAGAGTTCACACAGAGGATACTCGTTCTTGACCTCAAGATATCCCAAGTACCCGAAGCATACAAAGTTCAACATAGAAAAACTACTCTTCTTCATGGGTCGATTCGAAGTTCATCCAGACTCCAGTCTGAATATTTCATCTATCAAGATGGCAACTCAGTTTGACAAATCACTCTTGAAGATGATGTCTGAACAAAGAAATTCTGTTCATCAGAAGCAGCAGCTCAGAATTCTATGCGGTTCCTCACTCCTAAAAAATAGCATGACGGTTCGAAAGCTCGAATGCTACAACGGCTTTCTACGCATCTCTAGTTATGCGTAAAAGACAGGATAGGACCTAGCACTCTTTCTAAACAGAGTCGGCGTAAAGAATCAAACGTGTCGAAGTTACACATATTCAGACTTCACAGCAACGTATGGCAAGATGATCATATGCACGGAAGAAAGATAACTTTATTAAAGATTAAAATCATGATTACATATGAGGGAAATCCAGTCTACAAGGGTTTTTCTTTATTTTCATGATTACATCTGAGGGAAACCCCGTCTACAAAAGGCTTCCTCATCATCGTCTGAAGATCGCACCGAGAAGCTGTTTTGACAGGTTCTCACGTTGGTGAAGGTCTTCCTCTTCTTCCAAGAAGATGATCAGTGGCGGGAGGATACAAAATTGGGCATAGACCCATCCTCCAACAGAAGGAAAGTAGAGTAAATCTGCTTCCCTACAGACCAACGCCGCTCGAGCCGGGACGGAGCTAGTTGCTGCTCTCACCCCCGGAGGTAACGGAAGAAGGCGCCACTTGCAAGCGCCATGGTGGAAAATGATTCTTCCTCTCTCCCGAAGAACCACCATACAAAGTTGCTGATTATCCCGAGCAAGGGAGGCTATGATATCCTTCCATGATCCATCGTTGCAGATGAGACTTGCTCGAAGACGCCGTCTTTTTTGGCTCCTTACATGCTGGAAGAACATGGTCTTCTTCTTCCTCAGATCGACTCGACGAACTCCGACGATCATCCTTGTGTGGCGAAAGGAATGCGGGAAGAACAGGTTAAACTCCTCGGCCTTTTATAGGCGAGAGAGGTCACATCGGTCTCCAATAAATTTGCCATAAAGTCAACATCGACCGTTTTAATGCTCCATTCAGAAACGTTTCGAGTTACGAGGAGCGGTTCATGCTTCATTCAAAGTGTTCCAAATTCTGAAGAAATTTAAAAGCTTTGAAGGGGGTCTTGTAGAAGCATGAAAAATACGCTGGATAGCTCTACGCAACATGGTGATGCAGGGCAGCGTAAGCAGGGGATCTCAAGGCCATCAAGAGTGCAACGGAGCTTTTCTGCTGAGCACGGCGTAAAATATGATAGGACCATCCACGTAAAATACAGTATATCCAGGCCGCTTCAGCGTAGAAGGGGTGCTTCATCGCCTCCATGGCGTAAAACTCATCCGCTTTCATAGCAGCGTTAAAGCGTACGAGGAATGCTTCGTCTTCCCCGAAATGAACCTGTCAAGTCACGCAGTGAACCTGACATCTGACTCTTGACAAAAAGTTTTGCACGGCTACCCAGACGATGGCTGGAAAGATGGCAGACCACTCGGGATGCGCCCCACAGTATGATGGCGGATCTCTGCATTTAATGCAGAGGATTTGATTAAATATCACCGAACCGTCGTTTACTAACATCCCCTCAGCGGAGACTGCTTTTACGCATACAAGGGGATACGCTGCCTTGTTTTACACAGGCAAACGTGAACTGTTTACGCTCCGCGGAAGACAAACAGACTGCCACGTCAAAAGCTGCTCTTCGTACAGGGCTCGAGGCACGTCTCTGCACCGAATGCTCAGAACGGTGGCAGGCCTTTGGAACACGCCTCGGCAATTAATGATGATGGCGGATCTCTGTATTTAATGCGAGAGATTTGATTATATCTCCAAGAGCCGTGATTTCGGCTAAAGATGTCAACATTACCTCGGCTTCTATGCCCATTCAGCTTCTATGCTCGTTCGACTTCTATGCTCATTCGGCCTTCTGTGCTTATTCGGCTTCTATGCCATCAGGCTTCTACGCCTACTCGGCTTCTATGCCTACTTGGCTTCTACATCATGGTGACAGACATTGGCTTCTACGCCAACCTCTTCTACACGAGGGATACCTACCTACGTGGCTTCTACGCCGTGATCTTCGTAGCGATTATACGCGTTTTGTCCCTTAGTTGGACCCGCGTCACACGCTCATTCAAAAGGTCATCTATACGCAGGCTTTGGTTATTTTAAACTTTGTGTAAAAGGGTGTTATACTTTCCACTACTCGGTTTCCACACCGATTGAGTGGTCATTGTCACCAAAACTCTATAAATAGAGACCTCTATCAACAGAGGAATAGGTCGAGACTTTAAAAATCAAACAAGGTCGAACCTCCAAAGAGATTGAACCACGGGTCGAAACATTGGAGATTGAGGAGAGATCGAAGAGTCTTTGAGAGAGAGAGAGAGAGAAGCATCCAGAGCTCAGGCAAAGAGTAGCGATCGACAACATTGGCATCGTGCATCCATCCTCTTCTGCCACCTACGAAGCTGCTTTTCGTCTTCCACGGCACTTCTTCACCATCGTGTAGTCCAAGGGCTAAAGTGATCGACTACAGATCAGACACCTATAGCAATCATCTACCCAGATTAAATAAATTGTACTCCTACATCCTCGTATAGGATCAAATTGTACAAGTTTGTTTGTAAACCAAAGAAAGCAGGTTTTGTGCAAACCTCGTATTATATATATTTCGTTCTTTCGTTTAATACCACAACAACGAGTTCAGCAGCGGGTCGTCGTCGCGTCGTTCCGGCGTCGTGGAGGGGATTGGTCGGTAGGGAGATGGGAACGGTGGAGATGGATGGTGGTGACGAGGGCGTCTGGTGGGGTCGTGTGTTGTCTGGGCGGAGGAGAACGGTGAGGCGGTGGGGTTGTCGTGGGGGTCTCCGGCAAGGCTGAGCTCCGGTGGCAAAACGGCAGCAGGAGGTGAACAGTAATGGTTAAAGGGGGTCGGCTGATGCTTTGCTTGATAGGAAAAGAAAAGGAAAAGTAAAAAGAGTATTTATACATAAAGGGGGTTGGTTTGACCTAGAAAGGTTTGACTTTGGTCAACTCCTTGGGAAAAAGGCCTTCTCATGTAGGTTTTCAAGGCTATGATTCAAATAAATTTAAATGAATGGCTATGATTCATTGGTTCTAGGGTTTAGAGGGCCATGGTTTTAAGGAGGTTGATGTTGCATTGCACACTCCCAAAAATTATGGAAAAATACACATGAAGGAGAAATGAGTTATTTACGTGTCGTGTCCAACGGGATGGATACCTTAATGCATTTGTGCACAAAAGTGCCCAACAATTGGAAAATTATACCAAGTTGGGTTTATATTTTAATTAAATTAGAATTAATATAATTTGTGTTCTAAAATAAATTAGAAGTACAAGGGACTGAAATTAAGTGGGACACAAGTGTCATAATTGAAGTAGACTCATAATAGAATATTACCCTAATTTGGGTTGCTTAAAATGGGTCGAGATTGTGTCTCTAATTTCGATTGGAACACACAAGGACACAAAGTCAAATTTATATAGAATCGTTTGCGACGAATGTTGTGCGACTAAAATAAAGCACAACAAGGCATAGTTATGAGTCACACAAAGATCAAAATAAAAGTCTGGCACGTCTAGGACAAGGATGTAAAATTAGTTGGAAGGCAGTGGTTAATGTAGTGCTCTAATTATCGAAACAACGGTAATGTACAGCAATAAAATCATAGCAATTTAAATATAATTAATTATTATGTAATCATTTACACATTAATTATGAAAAGACGAAAATACCCTTAATCTGAAATGTGGGGGTGACACTTGCACCAGAGGACGAGGTTGTGCCGGAGGATTTCTCTTGAGCATGCAGTTATTATCTTTATTTATTTATGCTTAGTGATTCTTAGACATTGGACTTGGCTTAGTGACTACTGGACAGATGTACTTGGATATTTATTTTATTATTATTTTGATAACGGGTTATTCCCTGTGATATTTTTTTACTGCACTTGTTGATGGACATGTACTTATGACTCGTGGTGATAGATAGAGGTATTGGCCCTGAGTGTTACTATGTGATACATGAGGTTACATGGGAGGGGAGAGTCATACCATACTACAGGCTAATTTTTGTTTTATATATATATATATATATATATATATATATATATATATATATATATATATATATATGTTACTAGAGAGTACCTTAGTCTCTGTACTAGAGCTTTGGCACATGTACTGGCCATATATATATATATATATATATATATATATATATATATATATATATATATATATATATATATATATATATATATATATATATACTTATGTTACTAGAGAGTACCTTAGTCTCTGTACTAGAGCTTTGGCACATGTACTGGCCCTTCGAGATACTACTTGCCGCTATGGATTCCCCGACACAGAGCCTGTAGTGGTTTCAGCCTGAGTACGAGTGATGCTCTCATTTGTATTTCACTTAGTTGGTTACGTAGCTTGTCCTTGAGGATATGTGTTTACTATACTACTTTTCTTCTGGCTTGAGTGTTTATTGTACCTTCCTATGTCCCCTAAGGACCTGGATCCGGATTATGTTCCCAGGTATAGACGAGGAGAGTTACCCCGAGGTTTACGGGCCAGGAGATGACATTAGAGCAGTACTTGCACCAGAGGACGAGGTTGTGCCGGAGAATTTCTCTTGAGCATGCAGTTATTATCTCTATTTATTTGTGCTTAGTGATTCTTGGACATTGGACTTGGCTTAGTGACTACTGGACAGATGTACTTGGATATTTCTCTTTTCATTATTTTGATGACGGGTTATTCCCTATAATATTTTTTTTACTGCACTTGTTGATGGACAATTTTATTTTATTATTATTGTGACTGGACTATCCCTTATGATTTTGATTCTTATTTGTGGATGAGATTAGATATATCAGTTGTGACTGGTGTTGTAGACCTTTATTTATATTATTACAGCTTAAGTTTACTCTAATGGGTCCATTAAATTGGGTTTGCCCATCATAGTTGTGCTGTTGGCCATTGCCACGTGGCTAGTCCCTCGATATTTTGGGACTGAGACGCGATAACATTACAGGCCACAATCGCCTATGGAAGCTCCCCACTCAACGTCTTCTTCTCGCCTACAGCTCGACGCTACAGGGAAGTCAAGTGCAACGATCGAAAGGTAATTCTTCTATAAATATCTGGCACTTCATAATTTTCAAGGACGGTCAACACAGCAACAAACATTAGCCTCGACACTAAGCTCATGCTTGCCCCATATTTCCCATCTCCATAGTTGTGTCTGATAGTCAACGGAGTAAAGAGATCACTCTGATCCGATCTTCATTGTCCTACTCTCCAGAATCTCAACTTGTTTTCTCTTTGTTGTATTTACATCTCATGTATAATTTAGTCCGTAAACAAGTTCAATAAATGTATTTTTACTGAGAAGAAGTTCATCATCCCATGACACATCTCTCTCTCTCGAGCAGAAATAATTGCTATTAGGGGTCTAACCCCTCTGGTTTTGCTTGGCCAGATCTAGTAGCAGAGATCGAGAATCCAGCCTTTAACTAACTGATGACGTGTACCAGGAGGATGGCCTCCAAGGGACTCGAGTGAGTTTCTTCTCCACCACTCATATAATATTTTGCTCTTTTGGGCATTTAGCCATCGTCACCTTTTAGCCGGATACTCTGGATATTTAGTTTTCTTTAAATGATTGTATTATTCAGACTGCAGCTAACGTACAATTATGTACTTTTGGTACTGTATTAGCTTTTTTTTATAGCTAGTTTTCTGATCATTTTGATGGAGCATTGGAAGCCTTACTATTTTATCTTACATGTTCTTTATTTACTTCTTCTTGGTTGACTGATTGAGGCAGATGTTCTGTGAGGCCATAGGAGACTTGATTTTAGTATGCATCCCTTGTCTAGTAACAATCGTGGTCGTATTGCGGGATGTTTGTGTACTCCGTAGTGCGTAACTAGCCATGTCATATATCATTCTCCATATTTTGCTATTGGGACATGACAAGGTGATTATGATTGTTAATTTTTTCACTTTTTAATTAAAATAAATGTTGAAACTAATTTGCTAATTAGTTTTTAGCCTAATTAACTTCAAATAATTTAGGAAAATATTCAAAAAAAATTAAAATGTTTAGAAAATATATTTTAACTATTTTGAACTTAAATATAAAAGTTTGAGACTAAATTATTGTCATACGGCCCTAAAAGTAATTATTAGAATATCATTGTTAATTCATTTTTTCCTAAAATAATTATTAAATAATCCTAGAAAAATTTGATAAATTTTTACAAATACTAAAATTGTATTTTATACTACTAGAAGGGTTGATGGTCATATCTAGGCCTTGGTCGAGTATTGGTCCCCTAAAGGTTCACCAATTCTTATTAGTAATTAGTTTTTTTCCTAGTTAAAAATATGAAATAAATCTTATAAATTCTTTTAAATTCAAATTAGTCTATAAATGCAATTTATACCTATCTAGGGCTACCAAATTCACTTTTTATCATGAATTCACCTTAGTTAGCTGGTAATCTCATTTCATCATAATTTAGTTCCCATTTATTATTGTTTCTATTAGTTGTACTTGTTAAAATAAATAAAATAAAAAATCATACTTTTCTATCTATGGTTTCATGAGAGGAAAATGCTACATATATTGGCTTGATCACGTACTCGTACCCAATTATTTGAGAGTGGGTCATGACATATAGGATTGTGGCACAACCACACGAGTTGATTCTCCTCTTCTTCCACTACATGTTGTATATATATCTTTTGTAGCCAAGGTCGGCCCAAGGGGTTGGGTTGTCCTAGTCGGAGCTTAATTTGGTTGCCTCTTATCCTTGACATCAAAAGAAGATATCAAAAAAATTGATGACGAGTGGGGTTAACAGCGGCGTCAAAGTCTCTGATTCTGACGACGTCATGGAACTTGGTTTTCGAGTTCCTCTCCTTGAGCTATTCGAGGCATTCCCAGTGGGAACTCAAAATATGGGCAGAGTGGATTGCTAATTCAATTGACAAAGAAGAGTTGGGGTGGACCGTAGAGGAACTATTGGAAGAGAGGTGAGGACTTAGGGGTCTGGGGGGTTGCCCTAACCAGGGGGTTTCCAAGCCGGATGGCTTATTCGGCTTACCCCAGAGTCGGACCTGTTTCTAGCATTTAGCTATGATAGGTATTTAACCCTTGTTTATGGAAGCCGGTTCCCTTTGTTTACGTTCAGCGTAGTTTTATATCATTTTTTTTGAATTTTTGACATAATGCTCGGGGCCCGACGTAACACTCGGGACTTTGTGCACATTGTATTGCATGCCTTTGGGCCAACTGCTCCCAACTCCCACCATTTATAAAATGGAGGAAATAATACGCCCCCGTGACTCAATAAACTGATCTTCTGCCACCAATCCAGGGTCTTATACGTTCAGCGTAGTTGTATATCATAGACTACAATTGTTGTATAATCATTTATGTCTTATATATATATACTCTGTTAGTATTACATTTTCATATACTAAATTCATGTATGTTACAATGTTTGGATTACCAAACTGCTTTTCATAGTGATATATTCTTTACTTAGTTATTGTTTTTGTATGGATTGAGATTTAGGATATTGCGTCCGAGTGGAATGACCTAGTGGTAAGGCCAAGGACATGGGTAGGGGAGGGCTGGATTCGAGCCTTGGGTATGGGGGTTTCAGATAAGGGGTGTTAGGGGGGGGGTTTCAGGTAGAAAAAAAAGAAAAAAGAGAAATTTAGGATATTGTCGACCATATGGTGATGTCAGTGGTATGTTAGATAATCTCTTATATTTATAGACAGTCGTGATCACTATACGAGATATCAGAGTATTTCATATAGCGTACTTGTGCTCTTATATGGCACGTGATATAGGAGATTGGTTACGCGTAAACATGTTGACCTGAATTGACCCAATTACCACCTTGCTCCGATAAAGAATATGGCTCTCGATAAAGGCACTACAAAAATGACTCAGGGATAGCCCAGTATTGGTACTAGTCCAGTTAGAAAGAATTTTTACTCAGGCTAGCCCAAATTTTACTAGGGCTACCCACTCTCTTCACCTCCCTGCTCCTGCTCCTCTCCCGCCTCCACCCCTCTAGCCTCTCCTTCTCCCTCCTCTCGCGATTTTCTGCCTGTCCGCGTCGTTGACCTTGCCATCGACCGCGTCGCCGCCGCCGAGCCGCACCTCAAGCACCTTCCCGTCGGCTCCATCACGAAGACGATGAAGAAGAAGAAGCAGCGTGCGGGGGGCTGCGTGCGGCGGAGGCATGCGCTCGCGAGGGCTGCGGCTACGCCTCGCACTGACGATGGCGACAGTAACAGCAGCAGAAGCGGCAGCAGCAACAACAACAACAACAGAGGCGAGCGCATGGGCCTACGCCTCGCCGTCGCCCCCGCGAGCGCGCCTCCTCCCCCGCCTCCCGCCGCCGCCACCTTCTCCTTCTCCTCCTCCTCCTCCCGCTCCTCCGTCTCGCCCCCCCCCTTCCGGCCTCCATGCAGCCCCGCTCTCGTTGACACCTCGCGTAGCCCTCCTCTCCGGACTGTCAAAATTTTGACAGTACTAAAAAATCAACATATTTTTTAGGACTGTCAAAATTTTGACAGTCCTGATTATAAAAAAAATTAATTGAAAGTGGACATCCGATAAATAATTTTTGGAAGTGACAAATTTATAATTATCAATGATAAAAATTTGGACTCTTATGAGTCTTTTCTGTAGTACCTTTATCATTAGCCAAGAATATTTACCCCCGTCACTTGTTTGGAGGAGTGTACAAAAGTATAAACATATGAGTCAGCAGCGGAGACACCAACGAAAAAAAGCCTAAAATAACGATAATACATTAGTTGGAATCAACGTGAACGGGGGTAGATTCATGACGATGCTCCTCATTCATTCATTTATTTCATCAAACTATTCATCACCTCTCGATTCTGGTCGCCTCTTCTTCTTCTTCTTCTTCTCTCTCTCTCTCCTTCATTCTTTAGAAAGAGAGGAAGAAGGAGAATCTAAATAGATGTCTTTGGGAAAGAGGCCTCGTTCGGCTCCGATGAGGAGGACGACCAGCATGGGCCTGCTTCCCAGCGGGTCGGATCAGGATTCGGATCCAAAGGTGGAGGCGTACCGCCAGCAGAACCCGCATCCGAAGGAAAGGAAGAGGGCGGCGGCGGCGGCTGCAGAGGAGGTGAAGGCGGCGGTGGAGGCGGAGTTCCTGAGGGCTTGCGGGCTTTGCAAGCGCAGGCTCGGAACCGGTAAAGAGACCTTCATCTATAGGTATACAAACCTGTTCCTTTTCATCCTTATTTTTTCTATTTCCCATCGAATTGTATTTAATTTATTTGCGATATACTCTCAGTTTAGGGAGTATGCTATTTTTCTTGACCATGAAATTATTTGTTCATGAAATGTGGACATTTTCTTGGGTCATTTGATGATTATGTTAATCAATTGATCGTATAATTGGTGTTTCTAGACACTCCCAAAATTGGTGTCGCGTCCATGTCTAAAACGTTTTGGACAATGACACTGAGGCACCACACCGTGTCGTATTGTGTCCGTGGCCCTTCAACATAGATCTAGTTCTATTCTCTTGGCTATTGGCATTTGTTTGGTATCAGTTTGCATTTATGTGTGCCATGCAGTTGCCCGATTTAGTACCTATGAGAGCGGTAGGGATTTCTGAATTGTTTGAGGGTGCAAAAATGTCCAAAATTTGTCACATGCTCGTGTGACCATTAAATTTGACCTGCAACTAATTAAACGGTAGTTAAGTGCAAAAGTTTAAAAGTTCATGGTAACTAATTGCCCATAAAATGTGGAGTTAATTGTGATCAGAAACTGAAAGTAATTTTTTTTTTAAAAGTGTGTTATCTAATTACAAATAAATATAGTGTGAGGTATTATGTTTCTAATGGGTGATATTTGAAGGTAATAAAGTGCAAATTAGCCTTATGTTTAATGAATTTGTGATCTATTATCATGACTAGGAATTATTTGCTCAATTTCTATTTTTTATTTTCATGAACTTATAATTGAACCACGGAGACTCCGAAAACCGGTTCCATGTCCGTGGTGCGTCGTGTTAGAAGCATACTCATCATGATACAGACACTCCAAATACACCACGGCAGAGAAAAAAAATCAACGATGTGTTCATATCATGCCATGTCGTATTAATGTCTGTGCAAGATGGAATAATTTAGAGCTACATATAATGTTGTTCTTTTAGTTTTTTTTTCTTCTTTAGGGAATGATGTTGCAATTCAAATTGAACGAATGCTTCATGAATGAAATGCCGACATTTTTAATATTGTGCTTCTTATGTTTATGAATTAATTGTATACTTCTTGTTTTAGTTATATTATTTTGGATATGGCCTAATGCTTGTCTCCAACGTAGTTCGTTTCTTAAGATTTCCTTTTGATTTTATGTGATATTCCTTTGAACTATTGCCCCTTTTTTGCGTATCTTGTATGTCAAACTTATCATAAATTTGCATGCATCCTATGCAAAATTTCAAAATGAAAATAATATTTAAACAAATTGATCAATATTTTATTCCTAACAAAAATAATGGTACAAATAATTAAAGATTTCACAAAAATGGAAAAAGTAGAGAATTCCTGGTGTGCTACTTAGGCGTGTTTAGACACTGCCCAAAAGGACAATTGCTGCCTCTCATGTCGCAATATTGGAAAATTGTCCTCCAATGGTTCAAAACCCTGGTCTATCAGGATCTCCTCGGTGGACGATCACAGGGACAGAGCCATCAATAAATGGCAGGTGGGGCACTATAGTCTAGAACTAATTGATGTGTGCCAATTACAATGTATATGTGCCAATTATACATCTATATTGGTATTTGAAGTGAAAAATGTGAACATGTGCCTTTCTTGATGTTGACGTTTACTATATTCATTGTTTTTTGGTGGAAGCGGCAAATACTTGGAACCAAACAAAGTTCTATTTGTCATTTTGACAAAAATGTCGACAAAAATGGCTCATGCTCCATTTCAAACGGAAATCAAATTAACCCAAAATATAAAACATGGTTAGAGTTATAGCAATTCTAATAAAGCAGTAAATATTTAAAGATTGATTAGGAAATATGTGCTATAGCATTTGACTTTGAACAAACATGGTAAGAGTTATAGCAATTCTAATAAAGCAGTAAATATTTAAAGATTGATTACCCATTCCGTATATGATAGTTATATTTAAACTAAACAGAAGTTGCATATATTACAACTATTTTTAGACTCCACCTAGAATTAAAAAACTTAACGAATATATAAAAGAATATAAATTATAATAAGCAAATTATTTCTTTTAATATTTTGTCTATCATGGTTTAGTTTGAACAAGTAAAATATAAAGACAAAATAGGAAGCTAGAAGGGCAAAACCGAATAGGAAATATGTGCTAGCAATGAACTTGGAAAGCAAAGTATTAATAGGAAAAATATCATAGATTATGCAAACAGGCCATCAAGAGGTTTGAGAAGATCTCTTGTGCTATTTTTGTGCCTATCAAACATTGGAAGGATAAAAATTGGTACATTTATGGTTATTAAAAACACTTTAGGAGGAAAAAAAGAAGATGTTGTTTTTTTCTTTTAAGCCTAACTAAATTTAGAACCCTATTTCATCTAAGACATTTTAATAAAAGGTAGATATGTTTTTTGTCCATGCAGGACACAATATTAACAACGCCAGGAAAAAAAAAATAGGTGGAGCACATGCCTCATTTGGCCCATACTTCCCTCCGTCTAGGATGTTGACTGTAGGAGAAATGAACCTGGAGATTGGTTACGAGCTGTCCCAAAATCAATAAAATAAAGGAAGAAAATTTGGTAAGAATGATGAAAGAGGAGGTTGACTAGTTTACCATTCGAAGAACTTTCATTCACTCACAGGCCAAGTTTATAAATCGACTATCTTATTTTATGAACTTTCATTGTAAAAGGCAGCCGTCTAGACGCTAGACTGCTTGTGTTCGTACGATGCCCGCCTAGTCCCCCCGACATCCGACTATGCATGCTATTGGGTTTTATGGACTCTTTGTGCAATTTTTATTAGGTTTTTTGAATTTTTTATATATTTTTTGAACCGTCTATATCTAGGTGGCTGTTTAGGACTTTTTATGCAATTTTCATTAGGTTTTTTGAATTTTTTATATATTTTTTGAACTGCCTATATCTAGACGGCCGTCTAGGCGGGCTAAGCGCTAGGTAGCAGGTGCCCGCCCGACTAGTGCATAGCGGTTTTCAAAACCTTGACAATATGTCATGACCCCATATGATATGAATGTGTTATTTGCACCCACTAAGAACCTCTTCTTGCTCAATTAACATGTAATACAAATTTTCTGTTTACACACTGTCCTGACTATATTAGGAATATGGATATAATGGCAAATCCCTAAATGTGTACTTGGACCATTTCTTTGCTGTTTATAGTTTGTTACACTCCTAAACAAGGTCTATTTGGACTTCAAACTGGTGCCTTACTAAAACTGGCGTCGTGCAAATTTCTTCTTGATTACCATGAAACTCATAAATGCCTCTTATCCCTAATTGAACTTTTCCTTCTTCATAGACTCCGTAATAGGTGTCACAGTGGTACTAAAATCTCGGATGAACCGTCAATAAAATGCCACCAACCCACGGAAGCTTTGCACCTCTACTACAGTATTCGGTGTCGACTACTCCTAAATCGTACGAATCTTCTCCCCGCCGACATAAATGCCACACACACCCCATGATAAACCCAAGAAAGAGCAACTTCAGCATCATAAAGTATAACTTCTTCAAGTTGATGTAGCGCTGATTTCGTTTCAGTACCTCCAACATCCTCCTCAAGAGCTCCAAGTATTCGTTGCGGTTCTTATTATAGATTAATATATCATTAAAATCAACCAAAACAAACTCACCATTGAAATGTCAAAGTGTGTGAAGGTACTTGGTGCGTTGTACAGTCCTAACTGTAGAAGCATGGAAAATATGCATCCATGCGTCCAACAATCATGCGCCCCAAAGTAAAGCTCAGAAAAGATTGAGCCGCATAATCATCCTGCTGCCCAATAAGGCGACATTCATGCGTCCCAATCAGCCGAAGCAGCTTTGGCCGCAGATGGACCTGACGGGGCATCCTAGCAACGGGATCGTCTCCGACATAGAATCCTGACAAAGAGGATTTTCTGAATGCCTCAAAAGACGTGAACACACTAAACGACAGAAGTCTCACGTCAGCACAAAATTTCACTCTCGATGGATGTGCAGCGCTACGTGAACAACACAGTCCCATGCGTCCCAGACTCCATGCGTCCTATGCGTCTTTGGCCCCATGCGTCCCAGGCTCCATGCGGTCCCATATGTCTCTGGCCCCATGCGTCACAGGCTCCATGCGGTCCCATGCGTCTCTGGCCCCATGCGTCCCAGACTCCATACGTCTCATGCGTCTTGGCCACATGTGTTTCAAACTCCATGAAGACCAAATCTTGCTGTTACAACATGAGTGATTCTCTAATCAAGTGCGGACTATGTGTCAAGCTGACCAAGTCACGCCCACAAAGGACGAGAAATCCCCCAGATCTTCAGAATAGAAAATCCCAACAAGCGCCCATGTGACAGCCTGGTCCGCTCACGGTTACAGCTGCACCCTGTTAAGGAGGCACACGTGGCACCCTCTAGCATCTATGCGGCCCAACATATGCGCGTCCAAGGATGACTATATATACCCGGGTGGCCTATCCAAACAAGATGACGGACACGCAAGGGTCGCCAACAGAGATAGCGCATACAGAGACGAGCAAAGAGAGAACTTAAGCTTCTTCACCCTGCATCGGATCGTCAACGGAGTAAAGGAGCTGCCACAGTGCTCTTTGTCCATCGTCACACTCCAGATTAAAATATTGTACTTAGACAATTCTGTTTATGATTTTTTGTACTCTTTTTACGTTCCTTAAATACAAAGTTTGTAAGAACTCATTCAATGGCGAACAAGACTCCATGGAGACCAAATCTTGCTGTTACAACAAAAGTGATTCGCTCTAACCAAGTGTGGACTATGTGTCAAGCTGACCAAGTCACGCCCACAATGGATGAGAAACCATCCAGATCTTCAGCAACAGACAATTCCAACAAGCGCCCACGTGACAGCCTGGCCCGCTCACGATTATAGTTGCACACTGTTAAGGAGGCACACATGTGTCACCCTCTAGCATCCATGCGGCCCAACATATGCGCGCCAAAGGATGACTATATATATCCAGGTGGCCTACCCAAATAGAGGACGGACACGCGGGGGTCGCCAATATAGAGAGAGCATACAAAGACGATCAAAGAGAGAACTTAAGCTTCTTATCCCTGCATTGGATCGTCGACGGAGTAAATGAGCCGCCATAGCGCTCTTTGTTCATCGTCACGCCCCAAATCAAAATATTTTACTTAGACAATTCTGTTTAGGATTCTTTGTACTTTTTTTTTGTTTCTTAAATACAAAGTTTGCAAGAACTTATTTAATGGCGAACAAGATGACGACTCTGCTAGGGATGAAGAACCAAGAGTGTAAAGACTGTACATCTTGATTGTCCGGTTGAGGATAAAGGGAGTATAAGTCTAGCTTAGACATAGTACTTTTTCAGAAACTTGCCGTTGATAGACATCATGTGCAAGTCGCCGTTGGGCTTCGCAAGCCGGTAGGTGTCGTTGGAGAATATCGATTCTACGACGAACGGTCCTTCCCATTTTGGGTTGGAATTTGCCGACCGTCTTGTGGGTCATAACCATCGACCTCCTTACGATCAGGACGAGATCACCCACTTGGTAGATCCTCTTCTTCACCCGTTTGTTGAAGGCTCCCGAGAGACGCGCTTGGTATAGCTCAATTCGCTACTGAGCTAAGAGACGTTTCTCGTCGAGTGCTTCTAACTCTTGTAGCCGTCGACAGTGATTGTCGTCGACGGTTAATTGGTTGAAGAGAGCTACTCGGAGTGAAGTAATTTGGATCTCAAGCGGGAGGACCGTTTCGCTTTCGTACACCAGAGAGAAATGCGTATTGCCAGTAGCTGTCCGGACTGTTGTACGGTAGGCCTAGAGACATTCATCCAGCTTCTCATTCCAGTCGCGTTTGTTGGATGACACGAACTTTTTGAGAAGCCTTATGATGGTCTTGTTGAAGGCTTCTGCCAGACCATTTGCTGCTAGGTTGTAGGCAGTCGAGGCTATATTCTGAATTCAGTTTTTGTCACAAAACCGATAAAAAGCGTGACTTGCAAACTGTAGACCATTGTCATGGATGATCCTTTGTGGCAAGCCAAAGCGGTATATGACGTGATGCTTGACGAAGCTGATCACGTTTGATGTCTTGACTTCAGCGAGTGGTACGGCTTCCGTCTACTTGGAGAAGTAGTCGGTAATGGCGAGGATAAACCGATGTCTCTTAGACGAAGGCGGACTAATCGGTCCTATAATATCCATGCCCCAGGCTTCGAACGGCCAGGACGTAACAGTCGGATGTAGAAACGTCACTTTTTAATTTTTTTTTTGTTTTTAGTTCAAAGATAGCCCTTTATTCACAAAATAAGTTATCTTTTCTCCAGGAATTACATCGTCTAGAGAAGGAACGTTTGCGTGAGCAACTACGTACTCTTCCAGCTCGTCCTTTCCGAGATCTACCCCTAGTGCGAGCGACGACTTTGGAGGTTTCCTGTGCAGCTTTACTACCAGAGGCTCGGGCGTTGTAGGAGGCGGCGGAGCATCCTTCGGAGGTTGACTCGGCCTGTACAGGCGAACAAACAGAGGTTCGGACGTGGTGGATGGTGCCGGACCTTCCTTCGACGATCAATCCGTCCTATGAAGGCGGACGACCAGAGGTTCGGGTGCCTTCATGTGTAGTTTTACAATGAGGGGAGAGTTTGTGTCGGGAGCGCGTGCATTTAGACGAACTCTCAAGGGCTCTTCTGGTGTTGTCTCAGCCTCTACCTTATCTCGGCGTCATTGCTACCTTCATCCTGGTAGACCTGTTTGTAAAGGATCAAATCGGAGTAATAGGCTTCGATCCCTTTGAACGGATCGACATCAGCCTACTCCGTTTTGACCGTGCCGTGTTCGTCGACGTACTTCCGGCACTGGTACAGGGTCGATGGCATGATCATATATTCATGTATCCATGGGCATCCGAGCAAGACATTGTAGGATACATCTACGTCTATGACATAGCAAGTGACCTTTATTTTCAAGTTGCCAATTTGACATTTCAGGCGAATCTTGCCTAGAGGGTAGCTCCTGCCTGGATTAAAGCCAGTGATGGCAGTATTGATGGCTGCCAGGCGATGCATCGGAATGCCCAAGGTCTGAAGCAGACTTCGCGGGATGATGCTGATTGACGAACCGAGATCTATGTGCATCCGGTACACCTTGATGGTACTAATGTACCCTATGTAATACAGTGGACGATCATGCCGGTTATTTTTTAGCAACATGTTCTGTTGCGAGAATGTAATGTTGGGTATTGCCTCCATGATATTATTGCAGTGGGCGAAAGTAGCCAGATCCTCAGCTGGCGGCTTGACCTGCTTCAGGTAGGTGTCGGCATTTTACAATGCCTCACTAAGAGCAGTCCTAGTGTCTTTGGAGAGTCGGAGAAGCTCGAATAGAGACAACTTCGCTGGAGTTTAGCCAGTTGGGCCAGGATGTCGAAGTTGTAGGGTTTTTCCAACCCCAGAGCTGCATCCTTACGCAGCGGTTTGTCGAAGCGAACTTCCTTTTGCTTGGACTTATCCGCCGGCGGAGGCTGGGATGGACCCAGATCAGAGGAGGTCGGTGTGATAGTCGGGAGTACACCATCGTCAGGGGTATTGTACTCGCGCTGGTACATAAAGCCTGACCTCGTTGTTCGTGCTATAGCTTATTCAGATGGGAGGAAAACCGTGTAGCAGGACTTGGACTTCTTGTCCTTGGACTTGGTGGCAGAAGATGTCTGCTGCATCAATTCTGGAGCAAGATCGGGGTGAACCCACATGACCTCCCCACGTGGCGTGGTTAGAGGTATCAGTCCGGCCATTTGGTCACGAGCTGGCGGAAGATTGACCACCTCCATCGTTGTCCTGGGAATTGGGATTACCCCGTCCTGGACTTCTGTCACCGGAAAGTTGCCGAACTGGAGCGATACCATGTTAGCGGCAACCGTCTTGTCATCGATATCGAAGGTGAGGGCCTTGGTGTCGAGCAGACGCTGGATGTACCGCTTCAGCTTGTAGCAGTCCCACGTCGCATGATGGACGTAACGATGGTAATGGCAGTACTTTGGATTATTCTCCTCGGCTGCCTCAACATGACGTTTGACGTCGGAGAGCCGAAGCTTACCACCCTTCATCAGCACGTCCAAGATGGGCATGACGTCGTCATCTTCGAAGGAGTAAGTCTCCTTAGGCTTTGGAACCTCAATCGGCTTTTGCTCGGGCTTCTTGGTTAAGTTGGCCACCAAGGCCTGCTTCCTTTTTCCATCGCGGCTGCTGTTGTGGTTGTTGGGACGTTTTCCCCTATCATCGATAACTTTCCCATATGAACTCCAAATGAGGTGATTCAAAAAAAATTGGAAAGAAAAAACAGAGATCTACAACTTTCATGTTTTGAGTTTTGCAAGATTCTAGCCAAAAAATAGCTTAAATAGGCAAAACAGACATTCAGATCATTATGCGCTCATCGCACTGCGCGACATGAATTTTGTGCGCAGCGCACTGCTGCGGCAAGAAAATCTATGCGCCTGGCAAGGATTGATGCGCGCGGCCAGTGATACGCGTGACCACTGATGCGCGCGGCGAGGGTTGATGCGCGCAGCGAGGGTTGATGCGCGCAACGCACTGCTGTGACATGAAACTTCATGCGCGACACTGCTACGGCATGAAATTCCATGCGCGGCGCACTGCGCGCGGCAAGAAAGTGATGCGCGACACATTGCTACGACATGAAACTTCATGCGCGACACACTGTTCCGGCATAAAAATCCATGTGCGGCGCACTGCTGCGCGGCACTGTTCATCGTCCCTGCCAGACAGGTCCGAGAACAGGAGTCCAGAACTTGTTTTGGCTATAAAAACTTCAATTTAATTCCAAATTAAGCGATTCAGAAGCCAAAATGCTCGAAATGGAAAGCTCCATCAAATAGGACAACTAGTTTTAGAAAACAACAAGTTTTAATATATCAAACCAAGAAAAAACTCATGTAACCCATATAAAATTCTAAGTTAAAACTCAGATCTACACAAATCTATACATCAAAATCCAAAACTCTAAGAACTAAATATGATCAGCAACTCAAAGAGAACATATTCCATCAAACACATTTTTAAAACAATATATATATGAAAAATCCGAAAATCAAGGTTTCACCATTGAGCAAGATGTACTTGCCTTGGATGGCTCCTAGCCTCTAACTTTCACGGTCCAAGTCACAACTTCTCCCTAGGGTTAGGGTTTGGCTAGAGGGAGCTTGAAGGAGAGGAGGAAGAAGGAAGCAAGAAGAGTGAAATGAGAAAATGAGTGAGGAGAGAAATACTCATATATATACTAAGAGGAGAGAAAGATGGTTTAGCCATGAGTTCAATCAAATGAACCGAACCAGGTGTCCATTCTACATGCAGATCCTAAACTGGGTCTATGGCAATGCCAATGAATATTCTATTGGTCTCGGGTAGTCTTTCTCAATAACAAGAAAATATAATAAATAAAAAGATAGGAACCAACACTGAGAAATACAGCAGGAATACATTATAAGGAAAAATTAAATTTTAGAAATACAAGAAAAACCAAATCTGAAATCGGGTGTGACAGAACATATCTATGAAATGAGATACCTGATGCCCTTGGTCTCGTCGAGATAATTCTGTTCGACAAGATGCATAAACTCTGCAGTATACTCGTCGATGCTCCGTTATCCTTGTGCACTTTTATTGTACTACTGGAAAATGTGCTACTCGTAGTCGTCGGTAAGAAGTGCACCTTCAGCTTCTCTGCATCTTTCCTATTGTGGTAATGCGTCCTTCCCTTCCTTCTTAAGTTCATCATGCAACCTATTCCACCAAACCAATAGCCTAAATTGCAATTGGAAAGCCACCAACTTTACCTTCTTATTGGTAGAGATCTTCATGTAATCAAAGAATCGATTCACCTTTGGTAGTCAATTTATGAATTCCTCGATATCGAGATCTTTATGGTAGATCAAAATATCGACCTTCAATTTAAAATAATCTCATCTCCCATATGGACTTTTCCCATGACCACCACGTTGACGAGCGTAGCCATCGTCGAATTGATCTTCGCTATCGCAAAAATCATTCCTCAGCTAGTCGTCATATTGACGTCGTCCGTCGACACCGTGTCGACCGTTGTAGTCTCGTCGATTACGCAGTATGTCATCGGGACGATTGTCATCACGACCTTGCCTAGCAAAATCATCGAACTCCTCCTTACTTGAATTAGACGAATTTAAACGACCCTTCCGTTGATGATGCTCTCATATTGATACTTGTCCATATCCGGGAGGTCGTGGACTCTCACCTTAACGATGCTTTTGGATCACGAATTCCTGATGGTCTATGCATGCTCAACTCACTAGACGCTAGGATCATATCCCACATATTGACTTTCATGCAACAGATCGACGCAAAGAGACCTTCAACCCCTACTCTTTGTCAAGGAGATGTTGCCCTTGGTTCCCACTATACCTCACGACGTGCTTGAGGCTTTAATACCACATGATACAACATGGAAATGTTAATCGATGAAAATCAACTACCTAAGATAACGAGAACTAAAATCTCAGTTTTCAAACACAAGAAAAAAAAAAAAACTCTTAATTGATAGAGAGAAAAATACAATTAAACTTATCTCTACTCTTTTACAAAGTCCTATGTATAACAAATATAACTTAAACCCTAACAAAGACTCCTAAACAAAGTAGAAAAATGAAATAGCAAAATTAGGCCAAAATTAGTCCCTAAATCAGTCCAAATAGGTTCAGCCACCTAGAACCGAACAATGTTTTAAAAAATGTGAGGCGCACTCGAGGAGCTAAGGGTCCTATACTATAGAGCCTAGGCGCGAATAAATTTATAACATCATTAAAATATTGAAATAGAGCGTAATTAATTCATAATACCATTATAAACTTATAACATCATCTAAAAAGAAACTATCACAATTATATAATAATAAAAATCAGTGTCGTTAAAGGAGTTCACCCAAACGGCGAGAGCCGATGTTTTACCACCTAATACAAAGTCAGGTGAGGTATCTTCTTCAGGCGACATGCAATCGAGAAATGCGCCAAAAGCGATATTAGGTGAATGGATAATTAGACGAGCCTATATGCACGTCTTGGTGTGTTAGACGTTTTATGCAACGATTTTGGGCTTTGTTTGGATTTTTTTCATAAGTTTTATGAGTTTGTTTGGCTTTATTGGTTTAAAGTTGCAGGCATAAGTTTTAAGGCCCCACGTAGTCTTTTAAGTTTTAATACTAAAAGTTACTAACTAAACAAACAAATAAAAAAGAGAGGAGAAAATGATGAACAAAATCTATCAATCAATAAGGATGAAGATTTAATTTTCAATGATGATAATGTTTAGGATGATCTCTTAGATTTAGGTGATGAACATGAATGATGGATGATTGAGTAGGAAAAAAAAAGTCGTTAAGTCATCTAGGAATGTGGAACGTTGACTCGTTAATTATCTTATTTTGTTTTTCCATTTGAACAATTTGTCTTCTATCATAATAATTTATTTGTAATGTTATTGTTTTTAAAGTTAATGTTGTGTTTCATAGACTATTTTATAATCCTGTTAACTTATTTTGTTGTTTTCTATTACTAATTTGTTATTGTTTTTTACTCTTTTTCTTTAGCTTATTGCTTAAAAACTCAAATTTGATGAGTTTTTAGGAATATAGGACAAATTTGGATAACCTAACATGAGTTACAAAAGTGATAAAAGATGTTATGAAAATGAAATTTGAGAAGATGTCCCGGTGGCGCTTCTTTTCTCTTGGTGAGGCTAGGAGCGCCAGTAACTTTTTAAAACACGGATAAAAATAGACAAAACCCTAAATATCATCATCTATATTATCTTTATCACAGACACTACCAATGGTATTGTATCCATCAACGTTATCGTCGTCGTTGTTATCATCATCAAACAGATACAAAACCTATTAATTAGATAAAAAGATTACTTGGTTCACTTGATACATTTTATAGTGTTTCTATTATAAAGACCTAGTTGGAACAATATTTTTAACTAGGATCATGTTTTTGATTGACTTGTCAACATCAAAAGTTAAGGTAGAAAACTATTACTTACAATAGAAAGATTGTTAAAATACTAAGACATATATATTACAAAAAGAAAAGGAAAAAGAAACAGAAAATAAAAAGAATAGAAAAATAGTAGGTTAATGAGTCTCGTTCGAATCAGACAAATAAAAGTGCACAAAAACATTACAAATAAATTACAATGAGCCTTCTGGTACAAATAGTTGCCCACATGGACATATATATTACAAACTATTACTTACGTGCTTTTTAAAATACTGGAACCGACGTGACGGCAGTATGCTACCAGTATACCAAATTTTCAAACAACAAAAGTGCACAAAAATTCTTGCATACGACTGTATGTCAGAGATCTATCGTCGGTATACCGATCATATACCCAAATTGGGTCAGTGACTCTTAACGTTCGCATCATGCTTCTTCTTTCTTGAACCATTCTGGTACATCACCTTCTTCTTGTCCACCGAAATCTTCATTGTTCCTTTATTGTCGAATGGTTTCATCTCCTTGCTACTGCTCCTCGTCGTGGCACCACTGATCTTGACTTAGTGAACAATGAGCCTTCTTCCTTCTAGAACCCCTACCAATCAACGCCCCTTCCGCTCCTGCTGTAACTACCGAGTCTCCTTTGTCTCTCCTTTACTTGTTGCCTCCTCGACGACCCCACTTTCCTACCTTGCCTCCAGTATGTCCCCAACCCTCGTGGCTACCCGTCACTAGCCCCCCACCAACATAAGATTCTGAGCACAACTGCTCGTGTCTCCTCCAACATCTCAGCCTACTGCCCTTCTTCCTCCTGCCTCTCGATCTTTACAGACTTGGCCAACAATGCTCCCCTCAAACAACAATTCCATCCAAAACTGCTCCAATGCTCGACTGCTCCCCTCTAACAACAATCCGTCAAAACTGCTCCAACATTCGACTACCCGGACCTAACCTATCTTCCACATTTTTGACCTCCCTATCCCATGCCGCCTCCTCGAGCCATCTCGGCTACCTGTAAACAACTCCTAACCATCTCATGGTTGCCTCTTCCAACTCTTAGCCAGTTCCTATCCAATCACTCGAACCCAGATCCCCCCACTAAGAAAACATAGAAACCTAGCTGAGATCTTTCCTAGTCACCGACATCCTAGATCTCTAACCTAATTTTTGAAACCTAAAAACCCTACTTGCTAACTACCTACCAAAACTCTATTTAAAATTAATAGTCACTACCTTCCTATAACCTAGTTACTCAAAATCCTAGATTAAGATAAGTTATCGTCACTTATATATAGAATCTGGTGACCTGTGGCAAAGCCAGGAATTTTTGTTGTGGGAGGCCAACGGAGGATGAAGAACCAAGAAATAGGTAGGGATTAGCTCTATTTTTATTCTTAAGATAATGATTTTTAATATAAAGTAAGACCCAGAAGGGGGTCCATTGAATTGATAAACTTAAAAAAAGTAAAGGAGTAGAACTAAAAATGAACATAACAGCTTTCCTGCTACCTTGAGTTGACTTGACCCGGCTTGATAAAAGCTTAACTTGGCTCGACTCTGACTTCTTTAACATCCGAGATTAAATATGGAAATAAACTCTGATTTCCACAAGAAGCTGTGCTTGAACATATAAAGCTCGGCTTATGAATTCGTCGGTAGGTAGTGAACAAACTTAAGGATTTATTTGGCTTTTTCCTCTATGTTGTATGCACTTATTCAATTTCTCTTGTGAAGAAGTTCAACTTGAAAAGAAGCTATTGCTATTTTTGGAATATAAAGCCAATCCAAAACCTAATGGACTTTATTTACAAGTCGAACGAAACTGCTCATAAGCCTACTGAATTCACGTTAAAATACACTTTTAAAGCTCGAATTCCATGCTCCAGATTGACTCCATAGTTTTGAGCTCAAACGTGGATCAAATAATTTCAAGCTCAAGATAGAGCTTGGCTCAATCTGTAATCTAAGGCCAGGAAACCGAGCTTGAACATGTCGCACTCAGCTCGGCTCCATTAAAGCCCTAATATGAGATGTCATAGCCCCTATTGGCCAGGTATAAAAAATCTCATAGTGTGGTTTAGCTCCGCCCATATGCTGAAGTCGATTACATAGACTCGCCAACTCTTAACAGCCCCTCTAAAACATGTCTAGAAGGTTAATCAAATAGAAGAGATTTTTGCAGCAAAACATTGTGAAACTAGAAGAATCAGCATTGGTCTTGTTTTTCCAAAATTAACGACGAGATGTACTATCGTTTCTTGCATGTCTCGCGAAAGTCAAAGTAGGCTCGAATTTCCCCAAGTTGTGATCTACCATACGATCTGTTATATAAATAGGTAAATGTTTCTTTCCAACAATATGATCGCATCTATTGTTGGAAGTGGCATCTCTGGTACTGAGTTATCGGAGTAATCCATATCACTTTTAAAAGTTTAGGTACTTGTGGGGGTTTCCATTAGGTTTTGGGTTGCCAAACGGAATCTTAGCTTAAAAAACACTGGAATTAATGTCTGTCTAATCACGGAAGAATCCTTCCAAACACCATGGAAACTGAAACCCTATCACACCTTGTAGCTGCATTGAGTCTTTGACTTTGTGTCTCGAAGTTTATTTCCATGTAATTATGTGGTTGGATAGGTTTCAGAGACAAATTCATATATGGACACTGCCCAAATTCAGAAATTGGTATTTTCATTTTAAAATGTTAGAATACAGATATGCACATGAACATATCTATATACATATTATTTATACAACAACAAAGCCAGCAATTTTTTTGGCTTGGTTGTTTGAATCCTTTTCTTCTGTTCAGTTCTGTGAAGGGCCCCATATGCTCTGTAACAAGAAGCATGTTATATTAGATAATAATAACATCTTTAGTTATGGATGTTTTGGTTCTTTTGGATAGTAAATAGGTCCCCATATAGTTCTAGAAATTACGCACGTCAAAACAAAAGTTAACTTTAATAGCGCCAATTATGTTCCACACAGTTACCAAGCGAAATCACTTCCATCCATGTTTGGGTCCCTCTTGGAACGTATCATGTCGGATACTCACAGACATGGATAGAAACACAAATATGGTGCTGCTCTAGAGGAGTACTCTGTGCAACTTAGGTGGTTGTAGTTTGTACCCTAGAGGTGCACTTGTCTTCTCTGTACCTGTTATTTGCTCGGAGCTCTTAGTGAGGTCTGAACTGATGTCACTCCAAACACTCTCTTTTGTTTCAGGGGTGATGCTGCCTTCTGCAGCTTGGAGTGCCGAGAGAAGAAGATGCACCAAGATGAGTGCAAGGAGAAGTGCTTGCGGAAGTCGGTGAAGCCTAGCCCTTCCCCACCTACAGCAGGTTCTGAAGCCACAAGCAATAGCGGAACGGTTGCTGCAGCTTGAGCGAACCACTGTATGTTTCATATGTAGATTAATGGAAGGCTGAGATATTAGTTGTAGATGGGTTTATGCTGTCCCATGATCACAAACTTTAGTGTCCTCATCATATTGGTGTTGGGAAGGTACTTGGACTAAAACTTGTCTCTTCTTCATGGGATCTCTCCTATACTCTAGTGAATTAAGATTATGATAATTTTATGTGGATGGATGTTTGGTCATTTGTACATTTCCAATTTGGCATTCAAGTAGTTTATCTTGTTCTAATAAGAAATGGGAAAAAAAGAGGAGGTAGATTTGTGTTTCACTTCTCTCTGAATTTGATGGCCATGAGATGATGTATCCCTTTTGGAGGAGAAGATACTTGTGTAGTTGCCTTGAGCATTGTAATATTGGACAATCTTTTGGTTCTTGAAGTTTTTCTTGACATTTTTATTCTTAGAAGGTTAATTTACATTTACATACATAAACTTTTATGCTTTGACAAACTAATATCATAAACTTTTTTTCTTAATATACCACAGTTTATATTTTATTGGCAAGTTCATACCAAGAACCTTTTTCTTTTTCAATTTATTATTGTGAACTATCCTCTTTTGCAAGTTTAAGCTAACGACAAGAGGGAAAGATCAGAATAATGCTCATAATAATAATAATCCTAATAAAATTGATTATTTATTTCAAAATTTAGTAATATATATATATATATATATATATATATATATATATATATATATATATATATCATAATCTAACACTAATCCTAACTTTAAATTAACTCTTAAAAGTCATCTAGTGTTTCCACTTAATCCACACCCCCAACAAAAATAAGTTACTTTATCCTGGTCTAATCCTATTTGCAACTTTAAATTAATTCTTAAAGTCTTATAGATTTTCGCCTTATTACGTCCTAGAAAATATTTCAAACCCCTAAAATTTTAGAAAAAATGACTGCTCCATTTTCCTAATCCAAATCCCAATCTCTCTTTCCCTTCTATACAACTGTCTACTTTCCTACTTGTCATCGCCTTTGTCGCCCCTGTCTATTTTGTCGACATAAGCAACAATCACAATAACGGTCTCCTTGTTGATGTGACTAAAGCTAGTTTGTGTCCAGGGGTGAGGGGGAACTAGGCAACGGTGGGCTAGGGGTGGGGTTGTTTAGGATTTTAGTTAATATTTTTGTTTTAAAAATAATTTTCTAGGGATTAAAATTATCAAAAAAATAGTTTTGTTGTATCAATTTACCAAAAACTTTAATGTTCATGGTATCTAATTGCAAATCAGTCCTATAAAAATTGCTAAATTCATTCTTCTAAATATTTAATATTTTATACAAATTAAGTATAATTAAAATTTTAATTCTAAACTAAAATCCAAAATCCAGGCCGACATGGACATGGACATGGGCATGGACATGGACATGGACGAGCTGGGTGACTACCTAGGGCCCAATGCTAATATATATATATATATATATATAGTGTAATTAATAATGTTAAATAATATACATAATAAATTTATATTAATAAAACTCATTCCTCTTAAAAAAAATAAAATTTTCAATAATGACAAGGGTAAAATAGTACTTTCACCTTAAAGACTTAGTAATGACCTCTCCTTCCTTCCCTCCCTCCCTCCCTCCCTCTCTCTCTCTCTCTCTCTCATGAAGCAGAAGCAGCAGCAGCAGCTGTCACAAATTCCCCTCCTTCAAGTCCCCATACCCAACCTTCCATCATTATACATCCAGATATATCCCTTATCCCTCCAACCCCCACAGCCAATATCTTTCCTCTTTCCTTCATCTTCCTCCTCTTACCAATTACACCACCAAACATTTCAATATAATAACCAACACCAACATCATCACCTACCTACTACTGTTGCAGCCGCAACTGATATTCTCGCGCCCGCCGTCGACCGACCGGCTAGCCTCCAGCCCGACCTCCGACATCACTCCACCTTGGTGATCTTACCCCTCTATTTTAGGTATAATTCCTTATCATTTCCTGATTTCTTTCAAATATGAACCTAGGTCAAGTTCCATAAATAGGTCATATGTTTTATATTTGTGGAATAGGTTATATTTTGGAAGGAGAGAGAATTCAGAGATCGATTTCGATTAGGAACCTAAATAGCAAGGCAATTCCTCCTCTCAAATCATTCTATTTCTATTTTGACTATGTACATAGTTAAATTGGTTAATTTTAGATTACTAAATATAATTATGGATGTTGTTTTGAATTTCTGATCAAATAGATGAAAGCTTAATAAAAAGGGAAATATGGCACAAGACAAAATTTTGAGTATGATATTTTAGATAAATCTACATAGAAAGTTTGTTGCATGATATATATATATATATATATATATATATATATATATATATATATATATATATATATATATATATATATATATATATATAGTGTTACTGACTTCTTGTTCGAAGGTCTACAAACTCGACCTTCACCAACTCACCACTTAATTCCTCCAAAAGAAAATTAAATGGCGTCCAGGAAGTTCGAATCCGCAATCTTCTGGATAATATGTATCGATTTTAACCAGTAGACTAGACGTCATTTGCTCTCTCTCTCTCTCTCTCTATATATATATATATATATATATATATATATATATATTGTGTGTGTGTGTGTTTGTACTCATTCATTATCAAATGATATATATGACGTGTTATACAAGTACTGTTAGGATTGTTACTGTTGGTAAGTAGATATCTGCTTATGTTTTGAATTGATAACTCAATGTACAATTTCATATGGTGGACACATGAAAATCTAACCATCTTAATTGATTATGGTGAGTTTTCAAAGGAAAGCTAGGATTCGTAATTAAATATTTTCAGATAATTGCTATTCGAATTCGTCGAAGATTTTCTTCGAGATTATTAATGATTTTCTTCTTCAGAAACTGTGCTACTGATTTATTATCAGTTTTAATCATAAAGTGTATATATGATATAAATCTTTAAGCTCTTAATGGCAAGTTTGACTGCTAACAATTTTTAATCATAAGTAGCATATATTATCTGTGTTTTTGTAAACCTTCCAAATGTATATGCTACAATTTTTTTATGTCTAGCAATTAATACACCTGTCCAGAAGTTGTCCGAGACATTGGTTTGTAAACTAATATATCATTATCAAGCGGAAAGTAAAGAATATTTTCAATTTTTACTAGTTCCTTATTCTAGCAATCTCTTCTAATTCCTCTTTCTCTAAAAATATAGAAATTTTATCTGTATTCCATTTTCTCGGTTGTTCACCAGTTGATTCCGATTTGTTCACTCGTAACTTTATCCTGTAGATGCTTTACTCGTGTTGATAGATTGGGAATAAATTTTCTTCCATAATTGAGTAATCCTAAAAAACTCTAAAGTTCCTTAAGAGTCTTAAAATTATTAGAAAAATCCTTAATTTTAATATATATGCTGCTGTAAAAGAATATGTCCATTCTTAATAGTTTTTCCTAGAAAATTAATCTCTTTTTTGAATAATTCTATCTTTTTTGGACTTAGAATGATCCCATTGTCAAGCAATAATTTGCAAATATGTAATATATGTTCTTTATGCTTCTCTTATGTGTTTGAAAAAACTAAAATATCGTCGATGTAAACAACTACAAAAGAAAGATGTCCACAGATAGAATTCATCCATTTCTGGAAAACTTGTGGTGCATTTTTTAAACCAAAAGACATAACTAACCATTCAAAATGTCCATGTGGGCAACTAAATGCGGTTAGTTCAATAGAATTCTTATCCTCCAGCTTTATTTGCCAAAAATCTGATTTGGCATCAAATTTACTGTAATATTTAGACCCTGAATTTGTTTAATAAAATGCTCTGCAGAGGGAATAAAGTAGCTATCAAATTTAGTGTAGCTATTTCGCTTTCTATAGTAATTACCATTCGAGCTTTTTTTCTTTTAATTTCAGCGTGATTTCTAACAAGAAAAGCTGGAGATGAATGCATACTAAAGTTTTTTTTGAATAAGATGACCTACCAAATGGGTGATCTCGTCCTGACCGTAAGGAGACCGATGGTTATGACCCACAAGACGGCAGACAAATTCTAACCAAAATAGGAAGGCCCGTTCGTCGTAGAATCGGTATTCTCCAACGGTGTCTACTGGTATGCGAAATCCAACGACGACTTGCTCATGATTCCTATCAACGGCAAGTTCCTGAAAAAGTACTATGTTTAATCTAGACTTGTGCTCCCCTTATCCCTAACCGGACAATCAAGATGTACAATCCTTACACTCTTGATTCTTCATCCCCAGCAAGGACCTATGTACAACATTTTTCTTTCTTTACAACTTTTTGTAAAAGCCATTATCTGTATCCAAGAGTCCTGGATACGCAACAGATGATGGATCCTCAAAGTCTCCCAAGCGGAGCAGTCCTCAGGTCCACCAGCACACTCCCGCTTGGACCACCCAAAAACCAGTCTTGTCAGATTCAATGTTCTAAACGACGGTAGACGGGTGCACGACGGAAAGGGTTCACCTACCGCCTAGAACACCTAGACGCCGCTTAGGCGTTTGATATATTTTGGGTATTTTTTTTTACTATTTTACCACTGCTTTTGCATAATATGCATATTTTAGGAGTTTTTTATGCATAGCTAAGTTGTACAACAAAGATTTATGAAGTTTAAGTCATGTAAAAGTGACTCATAGGTCCATAATGCTTGCAAAACTATTTTGTCAAAATATCTAGTCAGATATTGCTTTGTCTAGACATTTGCTTATACCATCGTCTAACTCATTTTACTACAGGAGTATACCACGTACCACGTGCTCACCTCTGCCCATGCTGTCAAACCTTCGCTAGTCGTCTACTCCATCACGAAGGCGCCAACGGCAAAAGCGGTGCGGAGAGCGACCGCCTAGGCGCCGCCTAAGCGGCCGAGACGGGCACCATTTAGAACACTGGTCAGACTCTAGTCTCCTCCAGCGGAGCAATCTTCAGGTCTATCTTTATTCTCGGATAGACCACACCCAGCAAATAACTCCTCAGTGAGTTTCTCGGACATTGGTTCAAATCCATATTACCTCTGAACTACTGCCCTAACATTCCTCCTTGGCTGAGTTTGCCATGTCCATATTACCTCTGAGCAAACCTCCTGGGTCTTGCCTATCAATCATTACGTCCATATTACCTCTGAGATCGGTTGTCATCTCCACTTATCACCCATACTTACCATGGTATGGCAGCGGTGTTAAGTCCACAAAACCTGCCACGTCCATATCACCTCTGGTAGGTCTTGTTTCAAATCGATTACTTGCACTTAGGTGCGGAAGAATTAATGGGTTCACAAAATCTATCACGTCCACATTATCTCTAA